>JANBXA010000734.1:91585000-92785000 GCA_030556225.1 Cricetiscus sungorus | reverse complement strand
AACAGTCTGTACCTCAGTCATTTATGTTATAATTTCAAACTTTTGTGTATTAAATATGATATTTTAAACAATTCTAGTCTCTAATTTCTAATGCCAGGATGACAGTGACCAAAAGAATGAGATTTTCTTTCTGTTACAACCGTGTCCTTGCCCTCAAAATGCATTCTGCTTGCTCAGAAAAGCTTGTTTTTGATTTAATTATAGAACATTAATAGTTAGGAGGAATTGGTGTTAGAGAGCAATATAGAAGAATTCTAGCTTCTCTGTATATGCATATACATTTCTTCTTGGTACTAATTATACTTCCTTAGGAAATCTGGTAGTCACATGACTAGGCTTGACCTTGAGTGTGTCAGTCCTATCAAGTTATAAGATATCAGATACCCACTGAAGGTTAAAGTAAAAGTGTTGCATCTGCTTCCCACTGTGACCTACAATAAAGTAAGACCTCCAAACGTTTGCATTCCTTCTTTTTATCAGGATGCAGAATTTTGTTTTCTCCTATTCTAACAATTGACTCAAAGTCCATGTCTGTAGCTCTATCTCTATCAGTCCATAACAAAGTAAGCCTGAGCAAACTGCAAAGCTATAAACCATAAGCCAGTTTTATATTCTCCTGATAGTCTGTTTTTCGATGTTAACTTGATATTAATTCTCCACTGTGTTTTATTCAAAACAAACAAAAATACCCTATTATTAAAAGCTCTTTCTACAGTCTGTTTTTATATTCCTTTGGATATTTATTAGATAGTTTTTTTTCAAACACAGGCAACCTAAGAAATTGTATATTAGAGTAGAAATTCCTATTAGTCCATGTAAATGGAAAAAGTTTAATGGAATATAAAAATACATGTGGAGGAGAATGAATCTAGAGAACAGCTAGGACAGGGACATTGAAACCAATTTCTTTCCAAGCTATAAATAATTAGTAACTTTTCAAATCATGCTTTGAAATTAGCAAAGAATAGAAAAATAAGCATAGGTCGCGTGTGTGTATGTGTGTGTGTGTCGTGTGTGTATGTGTGTGTGTGTGTGTGTGTGTGTGTGTGAGAGAGAGAGAGAGAGAGAGAGAGAGAGAGAGAGAGAGAGAGTAATTGAATAATCAAGTGTTTCTACATTAAATCAAAATATCTTAATTTGGTTAAACTTCAACATTCTGTATTTGATTAAATGTGATTTCATCAAGTAATTAACTGAATTATAAGCTATACTGAATGCCAAACACTAACATTTGAGCCTAACTAAAGTAACAATAGGCATAATTAATGCCAAAGAGAGAACAGGTTGTAGGAAGATCGGCATTCGGGACACCTGCTCTCTGTTTCTATTAACCTTAGAAATGTTTCCTAAATTCCTCATCTCTCTGCTGTGCTCCTGAAAATGAGACATAATTTATGTCCCTCTCACCTCCAGGGGTTACCATGATAAATATGTAAAAGTGCATTGAGCTTTTTGTGATAAAAGGTACTATAAAAATCTAAGGTGTTTTTATTATTATATCAGTCAAATGGGATCTCAGACTCAGTTCTTTTTTGAAGACGCACAACTTTTTATGGGGGAATCATGAAATTGTATTGGGAAATATATTGGAGTCACATAACAGGGCAGACAGAAGATTTTTATGCCTTTGGGGCCTGTAAAACTTGGTTACAATGAGAACTATGAGAAGATATTTATCATAGAATATACCAGGTAAGACATTACCAAGAGCAAATGAAAACATATTTAAGAGACCACATGCAAGGCAGGAATTCTAATTCTGACTTTAAAATAAAAGTGCCCATGATTGTAGTTACTATGTATTGACTGCTTCTCCTATGCAGGCATTTTGATTGTTCCATGCACGTGATTATATTTAACCTCATAGTGGTACTAAATTGATCATCACTATTATTTTTTTATAGATCAGGAAATCTAGGCTTAAAGGTGAAAAATGGAAGCTAGATTCCATAGTGGCAGAGTCAGGTATAAGTCGACATGTGCTGAAGCCATGTCTCATCTTTACAGTTTGTAAAACTGTAGCTCCTGAAAGGGTGCTGTTATGATATGTGTTTTAAAGAGAAAATGTTGACAATCATAAAGTTAAAAAAGTACACAAACGTTTAGGAGACTAAACAGCAATAACACAGCACAGGCAGGCATACTGTGAGTATATTTTATATAACACATTTACTGGGCTATTTAGATTTCCTAATTTTCTCTTTTACCAGGGTTTTCTAAAAGCTTAATCTGATTTCCATTAAACACTTGCAGCCTGTAACCCTGTTTTGTTATTCTGGTACATGACGGGCACTCAAAGGATGCTTGAATCAAATTGAAATGAGCCTTTTGTCAAAGAGGAGGGATAAATATTTAGGAACTAGATGGATTGTCACTTATTTGGCACTTACCTGATGATAGATGCTGTAACTGGAAAGCTGTAATAGATCTGTCCGATATTTTTTGATAACAAAAATATTATAACTTTTGCATATTTTAAAAACTTCCAGTAGTTCTACCTCGAGTCACTGAAAGACTCTCTACCTTAACTATACATTATCTTATTTCCTACAAAGAATTGATCTAATAATGGCTTGCTAGCCTTTCAGAAACAATACCCATACATGTATATATTATTAATTAGTGGCAAAATAGAGATAGGAGTGGTTTTCATATTAATTTCAAGACCAAAACATTTTTATATTTAATGAAAAAATTTAAGTTATCTTTTAGTTTTGAAATGTTATAATAATTTAAATTCAGGAAATGTCTCTTTCACCTCACAAAATACATCTTTTAGCCTTCATAGCAAATTCATATCTTTAAAAATTTTCTACCTGTATCAATAAACAATAAACCATCTTCTTTGTGTATATTTTCAATTGAGAAAAACAAAAACAGAACCCATAGCTTAAATGTTCATTGAACTTGGTAATTGTCTTTTTGTGACAAGTAGGTAAACATCTTGTTCCTATGGATATTGAACATAATACTATAGTGTGGAAATGCAGGAATTTATAAAAAAGAAATTTACTTAACATGCTTAAACAGTTGCCATTAGTTAAACTTATATAGTTTACAGAAAAAGATAGGGAAAAGAAGAATTATTTATATAACCATATTTTTCTGCCTCACTATAGTTTACTCAAATCCTTTAAGGACAACCTTGCTTTTTTTTTTTTTTTTTTTTTTCAAGAAAAGAAAAGCCCAAACATCTGTTCTCTGTGTTACATGATAGGATTTTCATAGTCATTCTACAGAAATGTCTTTGAGATCCCATGACTGATAATGTATTTATTTGTTTATCGCTAACAGTGAGTAATCAGATCACTTCAAAGTTTAGAAGAACTCTTTTTCATATGAGAAAAAAGAATAATAATTATTAAAACATGTGATAGAATCTTAAAGATTTTTCTTATCCCATTTTTTCTAATAAATTTACCTGGTTTTCCTCACCTCAAACTGATTAAAGCATGCTTTAGTTATGTGAACTCTGGCATTGAGGGTTAAACAAAATAAAAGCAGATGGATTGTCAGATGGAATCTGGACCAGCTATGTGTTGTCACTTGAAGGTACTTTTTGTGATGTGTCTATGACAAGGTATAAATACTGTGGAAAATATACCCTCTTGTACACAACCTAGCTGGACACCCATGGTGGACTTACAATTAAGACACTTAAGAAATAGCACAAGGTCCAGTGACAGGCTGTCACAGAATCAAGGCAACATATCAGGGGTTATATGTTGGTCTTTATGCACATTTAATTGTGGGGTAGCATCAATTCAAACCTCATAAACAGGCAGAGGAGTGTAGAAATGAAGCTTGCGGTGTGAAAGACTGGAAGTTGTTACAACACATACCTTGAACATAGTTTCCTCAATTATCCTATGTGATGAGCAGTGTAAAGAGCAAGGAGTTGAAATGCAACGGTCATTTCTACAGCTCACTAAGTGGCTTCTTGGCAGTAGTTGATGACTTCTCAAGCTATTCTAAAAGCTAGGCAGGTTCCTTCTGGAGCAGGGAGGAGGCCCTTTCACTTAGAGACCAAAGCCAGGTTATCGACTGGCTTTGGAAAGTCCTGTATCCATGTTCTTTCTTATGGAGGAAGGAAAACTTTGGAGCCGATTTGGAAGCCAGTTCTTCTGCCCTCTGCCCCCTGTTCTGAGCCAGGGACCCTTTTCACATCAGGTTGGATCCAGGTGTTACTTAAACTCTCTCTTACCAACTTTATGCCGAACACTGAATCCCTTTTCCATTGCTTACCACACCCCTTTCCCAGATAATTTTAAAACCTGTTGGGTTTTTCCCTTCCACTTTTCCCTACACAGCATAAAAAATACCCAAAACACCAAGTCCCACTGCAGGCGCCCCCTCTCTGCCTGCCTAAAGCTTTCTAATGTCAGTTTGCTTTCGCAGTCTATCAGCAGCCGGCTGCCTCTGCCACCTGAATTTCAATTTCTTAATTCACAGCCCAGATGAAACAGAATGGAGCAGGATCCGGGCTGCCCTCTACATTGGGTTGGGCTTATCAAGCGTGAAGTTTGGCGCTTTGCAAACCTATTCAAGCGATTATCTGTTGAGGACCTCTCCAGCCATCTCCATCTCTGCAGCGGGCTGATAAGACAGCTGTTTCACTAGCCGCGGTCTCCCCGGGACTCAGTCTTCAGATACAAACCCCGCCTTTGTCACAGTGCCCCGGTGCTGTAGCTTGCACTGTAGGGCAAGGGTTGATCTGAACACACGTGGGGAAAAAAAAATGAGAGTGTGTGTTAAGAGAGAAGAGGAAGGAAACTAGGAGGGATTGGGAAGGGAGGGCCTGGAGGGGGAGGAAGAGTTGGAGACCTGAGGGAGCTGGGGGCAGGGCGCTCTCCGGGGCTCAGTTGATGGCTGTGATTGACTGGTTGGTCAGTCCGGCTTTATTATTTCAAATTAGACGTGGATCGCACACAAGTGGAAACATAAATCTTCAATATAAGAAAGAGCCTGTGAGCATCGGAAGCAGAGAAACCGTTTCTCCCCAGGTCCGGGTAAAGGGGCAGGCGAAAAGACTGATTGCTACCATCTGAGACAGATGGTTTCCTTTAACTTTGGGAACTGCTATTTTTAATTACTTGTATTAATTTTGCATGAGCTGTATCGGCTGCAGGAGAAAGCTTAGAGAAGGCTATTAGCATCACTGCAAGAAACGGACACGAGACTCCGATTTGCTCTATATCACTTCCAGTTTTTGTTTTTTAAAACCATACCTGATTGCCTGGATGCTCCCCTCCACACTAGCAGAGATACGAGTTTATTCTCCTAAAAATTCCTCCTGAGTAACCGACTCAAGAAAATCAGAGGATATTCGTGGGAGCGTTTCCGTAAATGATATTTGATCGTAGGCTGAAACACAGTGGGACACGTGCGACAGATCTTGGTCTGAAATCCACAGGCAAAGAGCTTAAACAAGAATGTGACTCATACAAAAATTTTCCCGGGGGCACAGGGAAACAAGTGGGGTCACAAAGTAGGGTCATCTCCCAAGATTTACTGGAAACTCTCTCTCTCTCTCTCTCTCTCTCTCTCTCTCTCTCTCTCTCTCTCTCTCTCTCTCTCTCTCTCTCTCTCTCTCTCATTATCACATCTTCAGGTAAAACAGGGACCGAAGGAATTCCCCTCAGAGTATGTTCTATTTTGTAGCCCTTCCCCTGGAAGAGGAGTTTAAAGACAAAAAAAAAAAAAAAAAAAAAAGTCTGTTTGTGATCCTTGCTTACTGCCTTCCTGCTGGAGAGTTTGCAAAACAGTCTTGAAGCACTCCCCTTAAAGGGTGAAAGACACTCCCTCCTTGCGAGGGAGTGAAAGCACCCCACAGAAGAACTACCAGAGTCAAGGGTGAGTGATTTCTTGCTGCCATTCCCACTGAAAAATTTCAGGATGAAAAACTCAGGAGTAGGCTTTCCAGAGTTTTCCGAGATTACTGGGATTAGCATTTATTTTGCAAGAACACCTTGAAGAAAGGAAAGCCCTTACAAGTCAGGATGGGGGGAGGGCGTAGTACATAGAGGAAGACACACACCCAGACTCTAACTCAGCGGTTAGTCACAATAGCCGAGCCCTAAGAAAACCAAGCCTAATTCCAAACAAACCTGTTTCTACAGCGGGAAGTCTCTGCCTCGAATCCGTGGAATAAAAGGTCCCCACAAAGGGCTCTTACCAAGTCTCAAAGAGAAGAGCAGAAAATACTGTACCAATCCTGCTCTGCAAATTTCACCCTGTCAGCTAGGCTGGTCTCTGTCCATGGTGCTAATTCTTGCCTCATTCTCCTGTGGTCTCTAAGAACCTGAACTCAAAGAAGTGTCTAATGTTTCCACAACTTTTTATGCTTTTCAAACAGTAAAAGGAAAGGTGAAATACTCCTCTGAGACAGAAAAGTAAAAAAGGTAGTGGGCATGTTATATAATAACAACATTTCTTATGAAGGAGTTAGACAGCATATTTCCACTATGAACACAGAACCTCTCCAAAGCTCAATTATCAGAAAATAGTATTTTGATTCATTAGAGAGGGTAAACTATTCAGAATTTTCAAGACAAGTCAAATGGTAATTCATGCAATAGCTGAACTGCTTTATTTACTGTTTTAAAAAGTTACAAGTAGTTTGCAGAGCCTTTAATTATGCTAAAGTTACCCTTTCTCCTCCTATAAATGGCTCGTAGAAGGAAGTTATTATCGTAAACAACATTGTCCACAATAGCCATAAGTATTCCTGTGAGGGACATGTTCTTTTCTGAGAAAACTTCAGAAAAATAGCCAATTGAATTCTTTAATTTTCAGCTCTGAAAAGCATTACTTTGCAATTTTATTAACATCCAATGTTTCTCCCCACTTCCAGCAGCTCCCCAAACTTTCTCCTTTCTGTCTCAAGTCAAAACAGGGCTGAGACATTGGAGAGCATATCAGAGCCATCAAGACTTAACCAGAATTTGAATATCTTGAAGAAACTGTCTCTCTGGTGCAAGTTTAGGTTCTGAGGATAAATCTGTTTCTTCTCTATGAATTAAGAGGGATTGATTACAATTTTTGTTGAATTTAGGTAGGATGTTTGCACATAGTATTCATTAATTGCTAGAAGTACAGTGTATCAGAATGTTCCAGGGTCTGGTGTGAATTTCCAAGTGAAGTCCCCTGGATATCACTTGTATTAAAGCAGTTGTCATTTTGTTTTATTTTTAAAAATTGGAAAGGTGAATGTTGCTTATCTATTTAAAAGCTTTAAAATATAACAACTGTCTTATTTAAGGAGTAAACTACTGTTTTAAGATATTTTCAACTTCCTGAGTAATCTAAGACTCTGTTATTTACAGAGAATATACAACACATTGAATATAAAAACAATTTGAAAATATTTCCTCCTCTACCAAACTGAGAAAAAGCATATATACTGAATCCATAGAATTTAGTACTTTTGCATTTGAGTGAACAGCTTTACTATTTTCCATGTAATAGCTTTATTAGTTTCCACCCATAAAAGAGTATTTATGTATTTACAAAGGTAAGAATTTATTTCAAAGTGCTACAGTTATATGAACATACAAAAACAATGCAATATCAAAGTGTAGACATGAAGAAAATATAGTTCATTTCCTATATAATTTTGAATAAATCAAACAGTAGCATACTTTTGCCTAAATGAGATTTCTTTCCTTGCACTGAACCAGCAGGTGGAAGGAGTTATTGGGAGTATAAGACGATAGACCCAGGCTCCTGTTAGTGAGACTTCTATTGTCAATAGGGATGCAGGCTTTCTTATATTGAGCTTTCTGGCTTTATTTCTTGAAGCTACTGTTTGTTTTTTTTTTCCTTTCTTTTCTTAATGTTTGCCTGTAGTTTCACTTGGGAGAAGATAATAATAGTTTTAAGTTGAAATCAAGCTCTGAGGAGCTATTATATTAAAAAAGCAGGGGGTGGGAACTAGGAAATGATAATTAAAAATGGCATATACATACAGGTGCAGGCCCCTTTCCCCAACCCCAGTTATTGTTATGCAAAGTGTTGTAACTTAAACACAGGTTAAATGGGAGATAAACAGGTCCCAAGCTCTTTGCCATTAATCATTTATTAAATTCAAGGACACTCTCAAGGAACACTGATTTACTTGCCACTTCTAAGTCATTTTGCTCTCAAACCATCTTTCTCTTTCCCTCCTGATATCCCACCTTTCTGCAGTCTTTCTCATCAATGCCTTCCCTCTTTTTCATTATTAAAGACAGTGACTACCAGCAAATAAACAGGTAAAATAATTTTTGAGAGAAGATAGATTACATAAGAAATGTATGTACTCTCCATGAAGTTGATGCTATCTGTCAAAGCTGAAAAATTCCATCTGGAAACCAACTAAGTTAGGTGGGTATTGTTTCTCCTTATAACTCAAGGCAAGCAAGTAACCCCACTTTCACTTAAAGGTAAAAATATATATGAATAAACCTGTACTTCAGCCTTCTGGATATTAACAAAACATGGGTTTGGAATAAAGAAATCTTCATCCATAAAGCAAACACACAGACAACATTTGATCTCCTGGTCAAAGTTTTGAATACTCAATAAACCCTGGTAAAGGCTGAACTATCTTTAGTGTCAGCAATCCAAGTGTGGTCCACGAACTGTAATGCCAAACATGCAGAGGAGTGGCTTGTTCTAGTTTATATACAGCTGCTCTTTTTACCTTCAAGCGAAGGACCTTATCTCCACTCAGTAACCATTTTTCTGTACAGGATATTTATGCTACCTCTTTCCTACTTTTGACATGAAGTAAAAGCTAATACAAACTGTCCAGCTTTAATTGAAACAATTTTTAAATTTCATTTTCATTCTAAAAGGAGAGAGAGAGAGAGAGAGAGAGAGAGAGAGAGAGAGAGAGAGAGAGAGAGAGAGAGAGAAAGAGAGAGAGATCAATGTGCACACATTAAAACAGCAATACACACAGCTAGCTAACATCTAATACAGATTGTACAGATTACTGGAACACAAACCGAAAAGAGGCATGCGAACAAGTAATGGGTGTACGTTTATCCCTCTCACATCAAAGAGAGGAGCTCTCATTGACTCATACATACCGGACAGTTTACTATTATAAAGAAATATGCCAAAGATGCAGCCGTGGGGGCAAGTAAAACGAATCTTTCGGAAGCAGAAAGACTTAAGAGGAAAATAGATGGTGCCATATCGCAAACTCTCATAGTACAGTTCCACCCTCCCACGTTGCTCTCTCCTATCTCTTTTTGCTTCTTGCATTTCCCTTCGCCGCCAGTGTTAAGTGTGTACCTCTCCGCACAACTTACCTTGAAACGGGACTCCATTGAGTTCTCGAGAGTGACACAGGTCCCTAGCCAATCGTCTAGCAGAGCTTCGCCTGGGCGGCCTCAATGGAAGCTTCTGGTCCAATCAGAAACCTGGGGCGATGAGCAAGTTGCGTTGTGGCACGACTCGGCGTATACTTCCGCGCGTGCTGCCCGGGATAGGACTCTGGCAGAGCAGCTGCACACACGGCAGTGCGGAGGCAGAGAAGGGGTTGGTGATACGGTGCTATAAATCTGTGGTCCAGTCCACCTCCCTTTTAAGACGTCCTCCCCCTTTATTTCTGTTCTCACTTAGAGATGCAGCAGCTTACTCCTGTAGCGACCTACTAAAAAGCAACAAGGAGAAAGACATCGTCTTTTTGAAAAAAACGTTCTTTCGTCTCTTTTCTTTGTTCCTTGGTTTGTTTTTCTTGCCCCTTTTTGTTTAGTTGAACGGCAATAGGAGGGTAGTCTCTCCGTCTTTTTAAACTCTCTTTTTTAAGTTTCCCCTCCCCTTTCATATTTTTTTTCACCATTTCTTTAGCATTGGACTTTGGGGTCGAAAGCATTTCTTTTTTATTTGCTTCTTTTAAGCCGAGCACAGTTTTAGGTTTCGTGCTGTCTTAAGAGAACTATCCAGCAGCTTCTTGCTCATCCTTATTGGGAGAACTGCACCGTTACTTTAAAAACACACATACACAAAAACCTTAAGGGAGAAAGGTAAGTTTCGGTTTGGTTTCTTTAATCATTAGTTGCAGCGATGCGCTGGCAAACCCAGAAAACCTGTAAGTGAGCGGAATACAGAATGTGAAGTTAATTGCACATGTTTGCCTCATTCAAAGCGACTGCTTTGCTTTTTTTTTTTTTTTTTTTAATTTTAGAAAGACAGACTAAAAGACAGTGGACGCATGCTTAACGTACTGATTTTTTGAAAATGTCACTGGTAGAAACTTAAGTGGTAAATGTGGTCAGGATACAGCAGGGCTACAATGGGAGGTTAGATATTGAGTGAGCTTCAGGGTTGAGGTTGGAAGTTCATTTCGTGGGAAGAGAGGGATAACTTGAATGTTGGGGGGAATGCATGCCTCTACTTTCGCAAAGGAATCGGAGGATTGGGGAAATCAGAAGCCTGGACTTGCTTGCAGATTAGACCAGGGGAAAAACCCCTCAGCTTAATTGCATTAACCAGATAGCATGTGCTGAGGAGATGGGCTTGCCAGATGGAATTTAGATGCTGCATCAGACAGCGAGTTGTAGTTGACTGGAAAAAGTACATACAGCCTGAGGGCTGGGGCTGGTCTGGGGCTGGGGTGGTTAGAAGCTGTCAAAACTCATCATTGCCAGAGATATGAGGTCTCTGATTCACGGATTCCAGTCATCGTAATTCAGATTTAAAAGAAGATTGTCAATTTGTGGCCGAATCTTTGAGCCTGTACCGGATATGAGATTCCCTTTGTTCAGAAAAGCGTAAATAAGATCCTTGGAGCTGTGTATGAGAAGTGGCGGCTGCTGGGGCGCCTAGCGGTGCTGGGCTCTGGGCGGTGGATTCCAAGCCCTGTCCTTGGTCCTATGCTGCGGAGCCCGCCTTCCGGGAGAGGGGTACCCTTTGGCAGCCGCGAGGCATCGCAGCTACCTTGGGAGCTGAGTCGGCTGCATAGCCCTCAGCCCCTCCTCGCAGCTCCCCTTCCTCGAGTAGCTATTGTTAAAACTGACGCTGGGAGAAAGATGGTTGGGGACCAGACGCTGGGCAGACAGGCACACGCTTCATTTTAACTTTTGTGATTTTTCCGGGTGCAGGGGGAACCAACCTGCTTTCTACTGCGAAAGAGCGAATCCGGGTAGACGTGGGAAAGGGGGAGGATGCTCGCCGGGCTGGGAGGGCGGGGGGAGGTAGTGGCGGACCGAGGTGCTGGTTTTGCCTCGGAGAAGTTTAAATTATTGGCACGAGGGGGTGTGGGTGAGTGTGTGCGTGTGAGCGCCCAGTGGTGCTCGAGAGGCAAAGTATGGGGGCAAGGTATGAAGACAACCCGGGTGGTTCATCTCTAGCTGCTCCCTACCCCACCCACAAGCTGGTTGGAAAAGCCAGCACTCTGCCATCCTCCCTTCACCCCCCCCCCCCCTCCGACTCTGCCAAGGGCGTGGGGGCTAGGGATAGCAAGGTGGCAGTGCCCACCTTGGAGCTCCGTGGCAGACAGGACTTCTTGTAGCCATTGTTGCTTAATTTATGCCCAGCACGTTGCTACGTACCCACCTATTTCACGTCTATAAAGAATTAATAGGAGAACTGTACAACTGGCAGATTGGAGGGTGGACACGTTTCCCATTTTCTATTTTCAAGTATCCGTTATCAAAATTGACCACGAGATTGGTTATTTTTTCTCCTAATTACAGCTTCAGGTCTCGCTTTATTGTGTCGAGGGTGAGAAAAATAATCAGCCATTTAGTGTTTACTCTTAACACTGCTGGACGGGGATGGATGTCCATGTACTTCCCTGAAATGCACAGGTTCTGCCCCTTCCCCCACTCATGTACCAACATTCCATTTGGTTAAGACTCTAAACCTTCAACCTTTCTCCCCACCCCTATTTATTATAGGTAGTGCCAGAGTAGTAGGGGTGGGAGATTCATGTTTTATATTCTGGGCCTACTATTAACTGCAACCTAAAAAGATAGGCTTAAAATGAATGGGGTTGGGGGAGTACAACATAGGCGCTGGTAACCCAATAAATTGTCTTTCTAAATGCTAATCACTTCCAAAAGGTCAGGAAAAGGGTGTTTGTGTTTTGTGGGGGAAAGGAAGGTTAGGGGTGTTTGTGCTCCGAAGATAATCCTTGTAAAATGGCTTCTTAAATGGGACAGCAGAGAGATTTGTCAAAATTGAACAAACAAGTCTGCCAAAACCAAAAATGTTGAATGTTCAAAGTCATCATTTAGCAGATTAATGAAAAGGCTGTTTCTGCCTTTTATCACTGCCATTCCCGGAACCAGCCCTAGCAGACCCTTGAGTCTCACCCTTCCATGTTTTAACCAAGGACTTGGACATTCCCTTTATAAAGCTAACCAGCTTTGAGTTCTCTAGGAGAACGAAGATTGTAGACAGAAGTGATCTAGTAGACTTGGAAAGTATCTGCTGAGAGAGGTCTCCTAACTTCAAGCAGACATCTTCAGAAAGTAGAGTGAAGGGCATTGGAAGGGTTTCAGGTCTAGATTAGCAAATTGGGTAGGCCTGTTTCTCCCCAATATTTCAAAACTGGCATTCTTAGTAATAATTTATGCCCGGGACAGGAATATTATAATTAACTCTTTAGAGGGAGGTCAAAGAGGCACAGAGCTTTGAGCGGTTTTCCCAGGAACCTGCACAAAGTCACTTAAGGTCATTTAATTCTAAATCTGATTTTGGGTGACACAGAAATGCTGATGTTGAATCAATTAGCTATTTCTGGTGTCCCCAACCTGGGTCTACCAAATTGAGGATGGCCTGTCTCCATTTTGGCCATGATTGTGTTCCCTAATCTACTATGCCTGATTTCACTTCCCTTTAGAGGGTAAATTTGCTCCCCCCCCCCAAGCCTTGGGTTAGAGGAGTCCTCCCTCCCCGCCCGTCGCATGGGGGCGGGGAGCGCTGGGCGCCCTTAGCGAACCTTGCTGCATCAAACCCGCATCATGTCCTTGAAGCTGTAACCTCCCATCACGTTCTTGCGGCGACTCGATCGCCCACTGTTCAGTTCTTTCCTCCTGCTTCCCGCAATTCCAGGTAGGTATGACAGGTGATGCTTTTTAATGTAGTTTTCTAGAGGGAAGGCTTAAAATTGAAACCTTTTCAATAATAGAAAAAAAAAAAAAATCCCAGTACGACAGGTGCTCTGGTAATTAAGCCGCCAAGCAGGTGTAAAAAACGTGCGCGGCTCTGTCTCCCAGTGCTGGGTCTGGGTCCAGGGCAGAGGCAGGTTTTTCGGGGGTAAGGGCGGTTGAGCCTGGTGAAGGGGCGGGCTGGGGACAGACAGCATTCGGACGCCCCCTCGGAGTTGGGCCTTTTCCCGGCTGGCGCGAGGGTATTGGGAGGATGTGGTTCTCAGCAGGTGCAAGCATGGTCGAGTGCAGGATTTCCTACTTCACATCTGAAGCAGAGTATAGCACCCCGCACAGGTACTCAGGGCTTATTTAGATCTCAGATTCTGTCCAGGGAGGTGGCAAGCCGTAGCGGGGGGCGACGCTTTTAGTTTTTCCGTCGAGGGACAGGACCTTTGGGCTTTGGATGAGGGGGGAAAAAAGGACCCTTAAAAAAATTCTTGAAAAACATGTATTCTCTGTGTGTATCTAGACCTACACTTGGCGCACGTACATTTGTCCAAAGTGACCCCTGCACCAGCCGGGGTCTCCTGGGTCACTGCTCCGAACCTCTCGGTGTGTCTGCAAACTTGCTCAGGCGGCCCCGGGAAGCCCAGTGGAGGACGCCTGCTGGCGGGAGCCTCTGCCCCGGGGGTGGTGGAGCTGGGCACACGCGGGCCGGCGGGCGGCGTGGCGAGCTCGCCTGAGCCCCGCCTCCTGGCGCGCTGCCAGGCAAGCCCCGCCTCCCCGCCCTGCTACAAACGGCGGGACCGCGGCGCCCCAGCGTCACTGAGGCAGCAGCCGGCCGGTAGGGCGGGGTTCCGCCGTGTTCCAGTCCGCCTTCCCGCCGCCGCCAGCGTGACTCCCGTGAGCGGTGCTGACGGCCGGCGGCGCGAGCCGTGGGAGCTGCAGCCGAGCCGCAGCAGGCAAGTGTGGGGGGCGTGGGTGGGGGCGGGGACGGCCGCTCCTCTGCTGGCTCCAGCCCAGACTCCGGGGCCGGGACTCGGGTGTCCGCCGCAGCGCTAGGCAGCGTCCGGCTCTGCTCGCCTCCGCCCGAGCGCTGGCCGGTCGGGCGACAACGCCACTGGCGACCGCGGAGGTAGCGCCCTCGAAGTTCCTGCAGGGGACCGGGCGCCCGGCACCGCCCCTCCCGTGGGCACGGGGCGGCGGGGGGCGGCGGGAGCGGAGCGGGCCTGGGAGCCGAGCGGGGCCGGTGGCGCCGGCCGCGTGCACGGGCGTGGACGTACTCTGCACCGCGGCGCGTAGCGCCACCGGGGAAACTGCGCCCAGACGCAGGTGAGTGCATTGGAGGGCGGGTGGGGGAGGGGGCTTCCCGCCCCAGCGCCGGCTTCCTGTGGAGCCTGCGGGCCGCCTCGTGGGAGGACACGCAGCTGCTCTTCGTGCGGGAGCGCGGCGGTGGTGTCTGGCGTGTGCCCACCTGGGACGGCGTCTGGAGACTTTGGAGAGACCACGCGGTGTGCCCCGGGGTAGCGTGAGGCCGTGGGCGCTCGGGGCGGGAGCGGTGGTGATCCCTTTTGCGTGTTAGGCGCAGCCGCCGGAGGTTGCAGCCGGTGATCGCATCCCGGGTCTGAGCGCTACTGGCGCGAAGCGCGGTTGCTCTGCTCCTCAGGCTTCGGCTTTAGCTAGCTTACCGGCTTCAGGTAGCTCACCGCGCTCCTGGCATTTGCTCGTACATTTGTCAGGCCAAAATCTCCGAGGCCTTGGTGCAAGACTAGTGAGCGCACTGGGGAGAAGGAAGGTGCCGGGCGGACCAACCAAACTGGGTTTGCCAGCAGGTGCAGCGGTGACAATGACCAGCAGTCATTCCACGGAAAAGCCTAGCAGTTAATACAGGGCCGGGGCGCAAATACCATGCCTTTAGGTGTGAGCTGAGCCTGGAGTTTTACCTGTCCAGACCATCATTTACAATTGTGTACATAATTAATAGTCCATCTTTATGATGAAAACTTCCATCTTCTGTCTTCTCTTTACATTTTCTGAAATTGTGGAAAAAGGAGGAATTGCTGCCAGTTATGTGCTTTTTAAAAATTCCTTCCCCCAAAGAACGGTGCTTAGCACTGCGGAGATAGAATACCTTCCGCAAGGACAAAAGAGCCCTTAAAAACAGTTTTTCTTTCAATCTTATCCTTAGTAATATTTTCTGTCTTCACAAAAACGTAGCCCAGTGTCAAAACTTAAGGCAAAAAGTGCCAGTTGTGGGGTGTTTTTCCCATTCTGCTAATTGAAGCCTGCCTGTTCAGTTGCCTTAGAACGCAGCCTCGTCTACAATCGTTTGTCCAGATTCCTCGAGTTTTCAGACTTGTGCTAGGTAGTAGAAGCCGACCCGGAGTGTCCATTTTGGCAAACAGGTGTAAAAGCTCTCCTGGATCTGTATCTTTCTCATCTGGTGCTTTGGATATGCAAATGGAGACAGTTTGCTGGATGGTTCTGGGTATTCCTGTATTTCTTTTCCAGCTATTGGTGGTGGTGATGGGGGGTGTAGAAAAAAATCCATAAAGAAACACCATTCCTTTCATTCCATCAGCCCCTCCTTTCCTTCTTTGTGTTCCTGTTATTAAAACTGGCTTCTTATTGCCTATTTGAGTAACTGTGTGGTCACTTACAAGGTGTGAGGGAATTTTTGTCCCCCCTTCCTTCAAAGATGGAAGCCTAAGTGTTTAGTCTCTAGCTCCCCGCCAGGCAGGTCTCTAAGTGTTTTCTCCTCAGTGTCGTTAGTGCATGATGTTGGGAATGAAGCCTGCTACTGTTGAAGCTGCTCACACTACTTGTGTCTAATATCCAGTCCTGGTCAGTGTTCACCTGTTCAGCGTGGGAACCTCTTTTACTTACTTAGGCCTAAGATGTGCCATATCGTTGGAAGTCTGAATCGATTTTGAGTTTTGGTTAGTTGGTTGTGGTTTCTCTCCACAAAGTTTTGTTCCAGATATTGTGGTTTTTAATTAAGACTCCCATGTCTAGTAGGTTAAGGGAGAGCTGTGCTGGACGCCACGATTTCTCTACCCTATTCCTTGCAGTAGTCTCTGTTCTCGCCATGGGCAGATAGTTTTGGCTGAACCCTAGAAACTACCATCAGCTATTGGTGCTTTTCTTGTTCACATACAAATATATATATAATAATTTTTTTTCTTTTCCATTTTTCTCTTCTAGAAGCAAGTCCCAAGTTCTCTTAAAGGACACAGCAGAGCCATCCAGAATACTCTGACTGCTAAGTTACAATTAAATGTTTCTTTTGACTTGAAAAAAAATTTTTTTTTTAACCAGCGACAATTTTCTGGTGTTGTTTGCATGATATAAGAGCACCATAACCACAGTGGTGAATTGTCCTTAGTCTCTTCCACCCCAAAGGACCATGTACTCTGAAATACGCTGGTCATTTTTAATTGCTTGTCTGCCTGGTAGTGTCAGTTCCTTGGCTCTCACTTGAGATCTTATTAAGTCTACCACATTGTCACCTTTTTTATTAGCACCTTTACTGCCCATGATATTTATTTGGAAGAGAGAGAAACTGGAGAGCTGCTACCCTGATTAGGTTACTGATCTGTTTGCATTGAATGGGGTGGGATGCCTCTGTATAGGTGAGGTTACCTTGGGCCTAAACGTTATACTGCCCTTCAGAAAAACATACGCCTTGCCAGTAGTCTGCCTCAGGTCTTCTTGTTGCCCTGGGTCTTCAACTGGACATTCTGCATTTTGGATGGTTTCGTTTTTAATTTAGCATGGTATTTTGTTTATAGTCAGGGCTGCCTTATGTACTCTGGGATCTGAACAGTTTTATAACTTTCCCTACTTGCTTTAGACTCTTGAAATTAAGAATTTTTGAATAAGGGCAGCCTGTTTCCATTTTGTCTTGGGACCTATAGGTTAGCTTATCCTTGTTAGGTACTTGATTTGTGTGGTCATTTTGTTGATAAATAACTATATGTGGGCTCTTCATACTTACTGGGATGCCACACCCTGCTCTGGAGGTCACAAAATATATTGAATATTTATTTGTTTGGGCCCTTGTCATTTGCTGATGGTACTCATTCAACCATGTGTTATGGTGTACTGACAAATCTGTTATTGTATCTTCTAATATGCAACAATTGTGTATTTAACTTTCTTCAAGATGCTAGCTGGCTAATTGATTATTAATTTTGGATTTTAAGGAAGTGTAAATTGAAGCAGAAATGGAGGCGTATATAAGCTTGAAAAAACAATGTTTTATGTGTATGAAAAAATGTTTTAATGTAGGTTTAAATGATAGCTTTCAGAATCAATAGAATAATTAGTGTTTAGGAAAAATCACAAATCTGATTTTTAGCTTGGTCATGTACTTCATAACTTTCATCGTAGTAAGTAAGGTCACAAGGAAAATTTTTAATTTCAAGGGAAAATTCCCTGAGTCTTTAACCAGTCCTATGAGCCTGCCAGACAAAACGAAAGGCAGTCCTTGTGTGGCAACGCTGTGGTAGGTGTATTTTCCTCCTACTCCCAGTATGGATTCTACGCTTCTGGACATTGGTATTTATAAAAATAACCTGCTTTTGGATGGGGTGTGACCTTCTCAACCAGTGTATGATGCTGTGAATGCTCCCGTTTTACCGATGCTGTTAACTCCGTGTTTCCTTTCTGGCTGTGGAATGACAGTTACCTAGAAGGATAGGGGCTTTGGGAAGGAATGTGGCATGGAAGACGTCCAAGAAGGTCATAAGGTCATAAGAGTATTAAGAAGTCAGTTTATAGTTTATCTCATTTACAACAAATTAACCAAATTAACTGTGGTGTTTTTTAAAATCTTTTTTTTTTTTAAGTGTAAAGTTTCCTGTTGTATATCTATATTTCCAAGATGGTGCCATTTTAAGAGCAAATTTTACAGGAAGCTGCTATTTTTTTTTACTTAATAAAAATTCTTAGTTTAAAAAATGACAATTTTTTTTCTCAGTAAATTTGTGTTTAAAGAGTAAATGATTTTTACGAAGCACTGACAATTTTGTCTGAGTGCCATGTACAATTTGAACTCATAGGTGGAGTTATTTGTGTTTCTTCCTAGTTCAGTGTACTAGTGATAGATGCTCTTCTCTAACTTAAAGAGTTTGTTTCAAAAAATTGATTAAAAAAATGGAGAAAGGAAGTTGAAACAGATTAGATAATTTTTGTTTTGTTTTGATTTGTTTTGTTTCTTGAGATGGGGTTTCTCTGTGTAACCCTGGTTGTGGTTGTCCTGGATCTTGCTCTAGACCAGGCTGGCCTAGAACTCACAGATAATCCATCTGCCTCTGCCTCCCAAGTTCTGGGATTAAAAGTGTGTACCACCACCACCGGGCCTTTTCATTTTTTTTTTTTTTTTTTAAATTGTGAAGAAGAAAGTGTCATTTAAAAAAAGGAAATTTATATTCTAATTAACTGTTCTTTTTCTCGATAGTTCTGTTGCTATGGGATGTTCATTATTTTAACAGCTTTGAAAACTGTATAAGTGGAATATCACCACTCTATTTCTGTAAACATCAGGCAGGTAAACTGTTTATTGAAGATAGAATTTTATTCAGTTTTATTTCACTTTCTTTGAGCCATGGTCAAAAGCACTTTAAAGTTTCACTCGACACTTTCTTGACTGATTTTACATAGAGCAAAGGGTACTGGCTGCTTTGTGTAATGTTTTGCTTTTTTTTATTTCCTTATTGTGGAGTGTATAAAATGTATTCACATTTAATCCCATCAGTCAGGAGGCAGACGCAGGCAGTGAGTTCCAGCACAGCCAGGACTACACAGAGACCCTGATTGGGAAAACAAAACAAAAAATGGCATGGTTCATGTTTAGGATCTGTGCATCTGGGAACATTTGATAAAAGCTTGTAGACCTGACTTGTCTTATTAGCGAAATGCACACAAACAGAAAATTCTATAAGCATTTTTACCTTCTTTTCCCGTGGAGCAAAGATTTTTGAAATGAGATTATTAGAATTTGGAAGACAGGGTTTTAGAAATTGGAGTTGCAGTACTCTGACAAGGTCTAACTAAGAGTTTATCTCTAGTTGAGTTACCCCTGTTGGCCTGTAACTTTCTTGAAGAATGGCTCCAACCAAGCCTGGCTGTTTCCTCGTAGTTTGTTTTAGGGCCCGTCCTGGTTTTATAAATAAATAGCACACATGCAAGGCCTCATTGGCACAGTGCTGCCAGCTTTCTGCTGAGTTGCTTCACCTCAATAGGTTTTGTCACTTAGGCTCAAATTCTTAATTTAGCAGAGCCAGGTGGAAAATACTAGGCTTGAGTGCAGATGCTTCCAGTGTACGATTTAAGCTTAGTTGTTTGTCCTGGTTCTCTTAAATACCTTCCCTTTTTGCCTAAGTTCACTATCCTCACCTCAAGGACCAAACACAGATGAGCACATTGATATTGACGTACAGTGTTTACTGAATTGTAGAAATGGTAATAGATGGTCTCTCTAGGTTAGTTTTACATACTTTTGGCTGTCATTGTGTTTATGAACCCTCTTTAAATGATGCATTGTGTCTGTCTTTGGTACTTGGTGTCACCTATGTTCATAGTACTTTAACACTCACTACATCTAGAGCTGTATAACACACCACTGTATGTTTATGTTTTTTTCTCCCATGGAGGAGAAGAAAACACAAAAGCTCCAGCAGTGTATTTATGACTTGAATATTTCAGTATGGACTGTAATATAAATATATTGCTAATGAGCATGGAAGGAAACTTTAATGTATTTTCCCCTGAAAATATAAATACTGCTAAAAGATGAAATGGTTTAGATGAGATGAGAATTTAGCTAGCTAATTATTTCAGGAATTTAAATTTTAAAATTTACATTTCCCATCTTTCAGTGAGAAATCAAATTGTTAAACTTGAGCATTTTTATTAAAATAATCAGTGAATTTTTTTTCCTGATTTGCATTTGACTTGTTTTCTTCCTGGAGGTCTGTTTTCCTACGTTACAAATGGGGTTTATGGGGTACATTTGCTGTTTTGCTTCCTCGCTCCACCAAGTGACAAGCCATTGATGGATGCTCTGCCAAGTAAGTTATTGGAAATTGCTCACTAGCTCCATTTTTAAAGGATACTGAGGACTTTTTTATTCTTCAGACATCATTTATATATATCAGAAGTACAAGGGGGTATTTCTCAATGCAAATAAATCATAGTGCATTTGAAAATAAACTAAACAAATTAGATAAGGCAGGGAAAATATTCCTGGAACTGATCACACTTTGTCTTCTTTCTTCAAACTGCTTTTCAAAATAGAAAGTGTGACTTTTATGTCTCAGTGGCTGTTTTACTGTTGGGCCCCTAGTGACATGCTGTGGGAGGGTCACCTACTTTTATAGTAGAGCAGACCAGAATTTGTAACATACATAATTCGTTATGGGTTGAACACATTTTATCATCCACATAAGGTACATTCCATATGAGTTGACTCAACCTTATTTTCCTTCCTAGGTTTGACTTACGATATATATATATATTTTTTTCTTAGAACCTGGGTGTTCTTTTAGGCCTATGAAGGGCTCAGCCTATTTTCAAATCCCAGGTCATCAGGATTTTTTTTTTCTTCCTACCATCTTTTCCATAGTGTGAAGTGAAGCTGAATCAGCCACACCCTTCCTCTGTGCTCTCAGATCCCTGTGCATTAGCACCTGCCCCTTAGTTATACTTTTGAGCCTTGCACTAGTTTTCCTTTGAGCTTCTTAATCTCAGCCAGGGTCAGAAGACACTGATTTGTTCCTTTATTGTCTTCTCTTGCTTATACTTTTTCATCACCTCTGATGGATGTTCTTACATTTCAGTCATTGCAGAATATCTTCTGTGACTAAATGAATCTTTGCTGTGAGAAAGAAATGCATATGGATGCTTGTTCCACACAGTGGTCATAGGCAGGTATGACCTGCAACTGTTTTATTTGGACTGAACTCTTATTTTTTTTGTATTTTTATTTTTATTTTTTTTTTCTTTTGTGTTTGTGGGTGCTCCACTTACATGTATTCATGCATGACAGAAGAAGAGATGTGGTTGCTGGGAACTGAACTCAGGACCTCTAGAAGAGCAGTCGAGTGCTTTTAACCACGGAGCCATCTCTACTTCCAGCCCCCCTATTTTTTTGTGTTTTTATACAGGGTTTCTCTGTGTGGCCCTGGCTGTCCTGGAACTCCTGTTCTGCTGGCCAGACTGACTTTGATTGTGGAGATCCAAGCCTGCCTCTGCCCCATGTGTGTTGGGACTAGACGCCTTCAATGCTATCGTCTCACTGTTGTTGCCATCCTTTTTTTTTTTTTTTTTTTTTTAAATAAGGTCTCATGTATCCCAGAAAGATTTCAAGCTTTCTGGTAGCCAAGGATGACCTTGAACATCTTGGTCCTCCTCCCTTCCCTTCTGAAATGCTGGGATTGTAGATGGTGCTATGGGATGTATATACTGGATAGACACTCTTCCAACTGAGTTGCACTCCCAGGCCATGAACTGTATTTTTAAAAGTTGTGAGTCATCGTCATCTCATCAACATCACCATCATCTCATCATCATCTTCGTCATCATTATTACCGTCATAGTCATTATTATTGAGTTTGTAAATATCACATGCAGGCCTATAGCCATAATATTGCCTCATGGAAAGTTAAAGGGACCCAGTAGCATGGCCCACAGCTGTCAACTACACTCTGAAGATTAAACATGATACTGTTGATTTGGGGATATGTCGTACTCCCTGCCCTTTGCAGATGTTCGAGGTTGTGACTGACACTCAGTTCCAGGAGCCATAGGGTTTAGGAAGTTGACTCACATGTAAAGATTTTGTATTCTTTTGAATTACATTAGATTCATTACAAATTTAGACCTTACTTCAGTTAGAGAAACCCTGTTTTAGTCTCTTCTGCTAACTTTGGGTTGAAAGACAGCCTCTCTTTGAGTAGGTGTGCTTCTTTCTCCCACCGTCTCCTTCTTCCCTCCAGTGCTTTTAGAACTTGGAACCCTCTTGCCGGATGCTTGCTTCTCTCTATATTTTTAAAGATATTTTGGGGTCAGCAAAAGATTCCTGGTGTTGGGAAAACTAATAGGGATGTTATGAGCCATTTAAAAGACTCCTGGCCCCCTGCTAGTCTCATTGCTGACGGTGTCAGCTTAGAAAAGACATTTCTCCTCTCATATGGCTTCAAAAAGAGCTGATTGGACAGGCTGCCAGGTGTGCGGTTTATGTGTGTTCCTCTCCCTTCCTTGCCTTATTCTTTTCAGCCTTCGGCCCTTTCTCCCCCTCTTTAGAAACAGCAGGGCACCTTTAGTGTGCTCTCTCCCATGTGTGCAGTAGAGCAAGCTGATGTGCCAGCAGAAGTAGCAAGAGGCGCCACGTGTCATGTTTGGACCAATGCTGTAATTTTATTTTACAATAAAGAAGGGGGATATTATTAATCTACTCCTGAGCATAATAGCACGATTTGAATAGCAGAGAGCAACTTTGGTGTGTGTTAATGTCTAGTGAGATGAATGCAGATGAATGCTAAGTAGGTAGGAAATGTCAGTGTAGAGCCTTCCTTTCGGTGACTTTAAGCACTTATATTTCTAGTTAACTTTTTGTTCAGCCTGGCAAACAGATATGAAGACCTATTCTATCAAGCCAGCATTAATGCAGCTCCTGAGGATGAACAATGCCCACAAAGCCCTGCTCTCCTGGCAGCCACTTGAGCTAGGCCAGTTATAACGATGAATCAGAGTGTGTCCCTGTGTTGAACATCTTAGAAAAACTCTTCAGAATAATAGGAGCTTAATGCTGGCAGTTTTAAAAATTGGCACAGCCTACATGGCCCAGCTAATTTTTTGATGTTATTTTGAGTGAGAACAGAAGAATATCTTTACTTTAAAATGACTTTTGCATTAACGGTACTTATTTTTCATTTAGTATATATATGCTCCGAACTTATGTTTGAGAAGCATTTAAGTCTTAATTAGTCAGATTCCGTGGTGACCTGATTCCAGAGCTGAAAATGTTGCTTGTGTTTGATCTTTTCTATAGTGTATAGTTGAGATGCCTGCAGGGGGTCTTGGCCAGTAGGTGCCAGTGAAGAATTGGGAATAGGTTTAACACTTCCTACCCCAAACAAAAACAAAAACCACAGAAGGTGTTGTATCTCTCCAAAGGAAGGTGGGAGTGAATCTCACTGCAGTGAATGAGTTGGGAGTTGGTGGTTAGCCTGTACTCTGTACCTTTATAAAGTGCATCTGAAGTTCGTGTCTGTTTTTATATTTGCAGAATATACAAAAGAGGTTGTGTAATACTTTGTGCCATCGAATTACCAAGTACCTGATACCAATAGCTTTGCAGAAACTCATATACTGTTCTTTAACCAGCTGCTTAGGGAAAACAGACAGAAAAAGCTAATTAATATTAAACTCCACAATCTAATGACCTTAGGGTAGAAAGCGAGTGTTTGAGAAATTGGGAGAAGAAATTTATCTTTGTGTTCTGGGCATCAGTAAACAGGTCACTTGTACACTTATTAGGGACAGACATGGGGCTTTTTCCAGTCAGTTTAGTTTATCAATTACTGATTTTGGGCCCCCTTTCCTCCCTTCTTTTCTATGCTTTTGTTCCTTTTGATTCTCTGTTGTGTGACTGTTTCCTAATTTGCTAAGTACCTTGTCATAGGTGGAAAATATTTACAAAAGACCTGCCGCATTTTAAGTTGTGGCTGCAGAGAGATGCTAAGAATGTCTGATTCTACTGTTGGCTCAGAAGAATGGGTCCGAGCCCAATCTTTCTCCAGTCTTAGTCTCTCAGTAGCATTATGTACCACACTTTCTTTGGTAAATAGCTTATTTTTCTTCTTTTGAAATAAATAAAACCAAGTCCTTTCAAGTGTGTGTGTGTGTGTGTGTGTGTGTGTGTGTGTGTGTGTGTGTGTGTGTGTTCATTTATAACAGCATTTTGCACTCTGTTCTCTCCTTTCCACTTTCCCATAGGTTTCCAGATAGAGTTCAAATCACCAGGCTTGCACCGTAGCTGGATGGTTCCTCTGCCTGCTGAGCCTCACTGGCCCACAGTTGTTTTTCCAAAACGCTCATGTTTGTTTGTTTTATTATTATTTTTAAGGCCTTTTAATTTCAAGGTCAGGAGACAATAAATAGGTTAAATGCTTACACGTTTTATGGAGGAGGGATTTGCACGTCTTTGTGTCTTTCTCCTGCCTTTCAGGAGCAAGTGTCTGCCAGATAGCTGCCTGTAGTCACATATATATGTATATACATACATATACATATACATCATATATATATATATACATATATACATATATATATATATATATATATATATATATATATATATTTTGTGTGTGTGTGTGTGTCTTCCAGTCTGTTTGTGGCCATTCTATAGTAATGGCACTTATATATGCATATTTCATTCTGAAAGTTGGTTGAAGAGCCCACATGTCAGTCACATTTTTGGTTTGCTGGGAAGGATTATTCCCTTAGTTGAAGCTGGTTTTTGAGGAAATACTTTGTATTCTTGCTTGTTGTTTTCTGGCACCATCACCCATGTTTGACGGACTGAGAAGTACTGTTCTGTGGATAGTCTGTGGACATTCAACATCACAAACAGCATAGTTTTTAGGGTGTGGAAACAGCAGAGATAGCCTGCTTTGTTTTTTGCCATAAACCTGCTTTATGGCCTGCCTCTTAGAGAACAGAGAAGACTCGGCCAGATTGTTAGTGTGTTGAGAGATGGGCAGTAAGGGACTATCCCAGTATGCTTGATGACTCCTTGGAAGAAAGAGCTCCTGGCACAGCCTAGCAGCAGTGTATGTGGCTAGTATGTGGAATGTCCCTAGTTCAGTCACCAGCACAGTGACAAAATATTCTAGATTTAAAGAAAAAAAAAGGAAGACAAAACTCTGCAACCATCAGTTAAAAGGTAATTAGCCATTGAAATTGTTGGAGTCTGGGGGTGAGGGAATGTTTGCTTCCAAGCAGTGATGACATGGTGTGGAGCCTTGTCACTGCCCTGTAGGCCAGAGAAGTGTGAGGCTCCAAGCAAGCAGTGCAGGAACTGGAAGGACGGCCATGCTGACTCCCAAGTCCTGTGCCTTTTCCCTCGTGGTGCTCCAGTGAAGTTCTCTCTCCCTCTGGCAATCCTGCTGGCTCCGGTGCCTGAGGCCATGCATCCACCGGCAGCTTTAAAGCTTGTAGACTATTGGCTTCTGCTCTGAGTGTTTGTGGTAAAATGGGTCACCCAGCAGCAGTTGTAGCTCATCTTCCTAATTGCTTGGTTCGTCAGTGGTGGGCCAGCTGTCCCAAGCTTATGTTTTTGTGAAGGGTCATTCTGGTCTCTGCAGTACTTCAAAGGACAATGACCACAACTTGTTCTTTAGGGCCGGGATTCTACCCAGGCTTATGCTAGGTCTGAGACTAGGTGACTGCTGGAAGCGATTCCTTTGCAGGCTGCTCTCTTCCTGGTGCCAGCTGGCAATCTTGACTTGCAGAATTACTTTTTGGAACTGTATGAAGTAAGGATATGGCTTGTTTTCTATAAGTGAGGGAATGAAGACATCATCTACAGACTTATTTTTGGATGCTGTTAAGATCAAGAAAGAAGATTGAGATGCTGTAGGTTGTGTTCCCAATGAGAGCGTGTTCATGCCTTCATCTAACCCCTGGTCCTCAGAGTACAGTTTCCGTGGGACCTGATCTTTTAAGCTTGCTACTTTTGTGAAACAAATATGTTCTAAATCTGGTGGGCTTTTTAGAAATATCAGTGTTTTGATTTAAAGAAAGATTAAAAAAAATAATAAGGTTTTCAGGTTGGATGTTCAATACGATACAGGCTGTCCAGACATGAAACAAGAAAAACATCCCTGAAGTAAGAGACTCTGAGTCTCTTCTTTTCCAGAAGTATCAAGGTCACCTTTGCATTTCTTCTACTTCATGGGCTGAGACATGGCTGATGGTGAATGGGAAAGAATGCAGATTCAACACAATCTGTTTTCACCCTTAGTTTATGGTAAAAGTTCAGGATACATTGCCAGATTTCGTGTAACCTCCAAGTTAAGAACGCAGAGAATATAGGGGGAAAAAAAAAAGATGACACAGTTCTTGAGTATTAATCAAGAAAGTTTCAATTGCATTTGTATCAGAATTTGAGTCCCTATAGAATTTTTAGCAGAAATGCTACTTTAGCTAACTCTGTAGTTTTACATCACTTTTGAGGCTCAAAAGTGTCCATTGATGTGATTTTATGTGTCCCCCCCCCCACAAGCTGTGAGTTGAGAAGCGGAAGTAGATGCAGGTTGACATGATTTTTGGATTTTCAGCACTGAGTATATCTTACTAGAATATACCTGTTATTTTAATAGGATATCTACCTTCTAGAATATACCTGTTATTTGTGTGTGCTATGTGAAACGAGGGTCAGCCTAAGTAAATAAGGTGCCTCTGGCGTAACATTGGCCCAACAGGCTGTGCGGGAAGGCACAGAGCAGAGCCCGCAGGGGGGTCCTGCTTAGGATGCTCCACATGGCCCAGCTGAACTTAGAACAGCACAAGATGAAGCAGAAGTTACAACAGTTGTTGGGGATTTAAAGATAGGTGGGCTTTCTTTCTATTTAATAGGACATGGCAGGTTTGCTTCCTTTTTTCTCCGTGTGTGAGAGTGTGTGTGTGTGTGTAGTCATTTGATTAGCATAGACTACCCCAGGTTTTATTAAGAAAAATATCTTTCTTTTCATTTTTTGTTTGTTCGTTTTGTTTTTGAGACAGGGTCTTTCTTGTGGCCCTTGGCTACCCTGGAACTCACTTATGTAGATCAGGATGGCCTTGAACTCAGAGAGAGCCTTCTTCATCTGCCTCCTGACTGCTGGGATTAAAGGTTGGGCAACTACACCTAGCCACCTTCCTAAGGGTGCTTTTATCCCTAAGGAATTTTATTTTATTTTATTTTTACTGTGGCTGATATATTTGCCTGCTTTCTGTCACTGTGATAAAGTCATCAAGACATTTGAAAGAGGTCTGTGAAGCCAACAGAAAGAAGAGAGATATATGCGACCTGTGACCCAGTGGTCTCCCACTATCTCACATGTAAAGGGCCACCTTAGCTGCACCTTCTGAAGAAGCAAGCCTTTGGTGCATAGCCACCTTGGGCCTCTCATCCACAGCACCCAGCCATTCATTGTGTTCTACATGCTTAGCATTTGCTATTGGTTTAACAAAATGAGGCAGATTGACTGACACTTCATTATATCGCTTGTGAACTTTTGAAAATGTCCACTATGCCTTTCGGGCAAATAAAGATTTTACCGGTAGCTTTTAAAACTTTTTATTCGAGACAGAACTTTAAAAAAAGAAATATTTTCTCCTGGGCTGGCAATATGATTTAGCTGCTAAAGGTCTGCCGTCAAGTCTGATGACCTGAATTCAGTTGCTAGGGCCCACGTTACCCCCCCCCCATACAAAATAAATGTAAAAATTTCCTTTAGGGCTCTTATTTTTGTAGGTTTTAAATTTTATGGGGTTTTTTTGTGACTTTTAAGATTTTTTTGATTGAGCATCCATTAATTTTTTTAGTTGTTCCAATTTTGCTTTGCATTAGTTTAAAAATGATGACATTGATAGTTTATATGTGGCAGGTCATTTGTTAATCTGTGTAGTAAAGAGCTCTATTTGTCCAGTGCTGTCTGTGATCTTTAGTACTGAGAAGGTCTCTGATGATATAGAACTCAGGATTTATTGCAAAGGACATATATGTAAAAGGTCTATACCTTATTACTTATAATTCTGATTTGTTCTGTGAATGAAAAGGGCCCGCCCATGGAACTCCAAATCTGATAGATAGGTGTGTTTAGGGAAGGTCATTCATTCATTGTGACTTTTTCTCCCTGATAGCTACTGTCTTCCTCCTGTACACAAAGGCAGGCTTTTAGCTGAAGAATTTCTGTGTAGTAGGATTGATGAAGATCATGTAATTTCTACTTTCTTAGTAAATCTGGTGAACTTTGAAACCTAGGTGTGTTCTTCAACACCCTGTTTGGGTATCTTCTGTAGACCTTGAGATCTTTAACAGCTGAGATAGAAGTTTCAGCATTTCATTGAAGACAGTATAATTAGGCAGCTTTTGTTTAGTAACTATACAGTGAATGCCAAACCTAGCAGGCAGATCTGTGTTCCTATATCATTTATTCCCTTCAGTCATGGCATTGGAAATAAACTGTCTGATTTTCAAGTAAAGTAAATGCTTCCCCCCCCCCTCTTTTTAGAAAGGGTCTTGCATGTATTCCTGGCTGGTCTGAATTTTCTATATAGACCAGACTTGCCCCAAATTCACAAGAGATTGGCCTGCCTCTGCTTCTAGGGTACTGGGAGTAAAATACATGTGCTATCTATCACATGTGACTCAACCAGTTCTGGTTTTTGTTTTTTGTTTTGTTTTTCCAGCTGTGGTTTCTCTGTGTAGCCCTGGTTGTTCTGCAACTCTCTCTGTAGACTGGGCTGACCTCAAACTCACAGAGACCCTCCTGAGTGCTGGGATCAAAGACATGCACCACCAGAGCTTGCTTGCTTGCTTGCTTATTTATTTATTTATTTTTAGTTTTTCGACATATGGTTTCTCTGTATTGCATTGGAGCCTGTCCTGGAACTAGCTCTGTAGACCAGGCTGGATTCAAACTCAAAAAGATCGACCTGCCTCTGCCTCCTGAGTGCTGGCCAGTGCTTTTTTTTTTTTTTTTTTTTTTTAATAATTGCTTGTTCAGGGTATTGATGTGAGAATGTAAGTATGTCTGTCATTTTTGCTTAGCTTGAAGGATTTATCAAATAATCCAAAATTTTATTGCCATTGATGGAAATGTTGGTTTATGGCAAGCCACTTTATTTCTTTACAATATTGTGTCCCTGTGCATGCTGCCATAGTCTCTGTGAGTTCACTGTGCTTCAGTCTTGTTTTGTCTAGAAGGCCTTGTTTCCTTGCTGTCTTCCACACCCACTGACAATCTTTTTGCCGCCTCTTCCTAAGGTCTGGGCCAGGTGAGGTTCTAGTGCTGATGAGGGAAGTAGACATCCAAGCCCCCAGCTCTAACCCAGCAGCTATTTCCAGTTAGTAACATCTCACAAAGAAAAAAATTAGTTTTCTCCGATGGAGACTCACTGAGTATACAAACTACACTAAACGTCAGGTCCATGCCCAGCAGTAGATGGCCAACACAAAAGGAACTCAGTAGTATATTTGGAGGGTTTTTTGTCTCATGAGGTTTATCTGGACATTTGTTTTTCTCTGTGCAAATTTTTTGCTTATATATTATGCTTTTTTATTCTTGTTTTTATAGGTTGTCTGTTTGTGAATGTGTGTCTCAGCATCTTTATGTATTTCTTATACTTTAGTGCCATGTTGTTTTTTCTGTTTTATTTTGTCCTATTCTGGTTTGTTTTTGTTTTATCTTTTATTATTATATGCCTATTTGTATGCTAATGGGAGAGAAAGAAAGGGTGTGGATGGGGAAGCAGAGAGGATCTGGCAGGAGTAGAGAGGAAACTGTAATCAGAACGTATGATGTATGAAAAACTGTTTTCAATAATAAAAATAATAAAATACTGTGTCCCTTTCTGCATTCACTTAACTTTAACAGGACTTACTTATTAATTTTAATTGTCTTTAAAACGAATCTTGTAGTGGAGAGGCCCATTCTTTCTCTCTCTTTGTTCTCTTTCTCTCTTTCTTCATCTCTCCATATCTTTTCACCTCTCTCCTCTGTGTGAGAGGGCTCATGCACATTAAGGACATTCTTTACCAGCCACCTATAGCTCCAATTGCACATTCCTCTAAAAATGACTAGATTGACTTTTGTTCACTCAATGAATCTTAAGGTAATGTGTGTCTGTAACAGAATTTCTGAGCACTTAGAAATGACAAGGAAGGAGACCCAGGAAGTAAATCTCCACCTGTCTGTCTTTGTCCATAGAGATAAGGAGTAAATAGTACATACAGTAAATGTATAATGTGGTTTTCTGGTGTACTTATTATAGTATTATATTTACCTGAAATGCTTTTAGTTACCTTGGAGAAGTTAAAATTAATTTATTTTAAGTATTACTGTTTTCTTGGGGGGGAATTAAAAACTTTGGATTTCTTTAGTTTATGCTGTCTTTATTTGATGTGGCATGGATATGACAGTCTTCTAATTGGATCTTATTTCATCATTGCTTTTCCATTCTAGGTTTGTTTTACTTAGGTGTGCAGAAGGAAGCTGATGAAATTGTACAAGCTAACCTGTACACTCTTGGAATTTTTAGAGAAGGAAAACGATTTTTCGTGCTGTTTGTGGCCTGAGTGGCAGAGGTGGGAATTAGGGAGTAGGGAAGGAAGGAGTATTTTGGGGGCAGCGGGCTCTAGTTGTCTTGGGTGTCTGGACTGTTTTAATGACTAACTAAATTCCTTTGAATTTTTAGGACACTTCTCACATCCTGGGCAGCCACTTCATCTATATTGAAAGTTTTACCATTAATTCTGGTTTATACCTATTTGATTCCACTTTTAGTCTTGAGGATTGAACCTGTGGCTTTGCTCATGCTAGACAAGTAGACAAGGGTTCCACCTCTGAGCTGCATCTCCATCTCTTTGCTATTACCTTTTCCCACTTGAGCTATAGGCTCATCCAGTTGTCCAGGCTGGGTAGCCCCGGCTGACCTTGTACTTGGAGTCTGAGCTTCCTGCGTCAGCCCCTGAAATAGCTAGGATTTTGATTCTGTACCCTTGGGCCTTCCCAGTCTTGTTTCTTGGACATAGAACCTGCTATAATTAAGAAATACTATTTAGTCCAGGCAGTGGTGTGCATGCCTTTAATCCCAGCATTTGGGAGGTAGAGGCAAGAGGCAGATCTCTGTGAGTCTGAGGTCATAAGAGTGCCAGGACAGGTTCCAAAGCGACACAGAAAAACCCTGTCTCGAAGAAACAAATGAAAGAAAGGAAAATACTGTTTAGTTCTTTTATGTATATGTGTCTGTTGCCTCATGTATGTATGTCTGTTCCATGTGTATGCAGTGTCTTCAGAGGCCGGAAGAAGGTAGATTTGGAACTGGAGTTAGATTATTGTGAGCTATCATGGAAGTGCCGTGACTTGAACCTAGGTCTTCTGGGAGAGCAGCCAGAGTTCTTTTTTTTTTTCTCCTTTTTTAAAATTTAAATTAGAAACAATCTTATTTTATATATCATTCTCAGTCCCTTCTCCCTCCCTTCCTCCCATGTCCATTACCGACCTGCATGCTATCCCTCTTCTGCTCTATAGAAAGGATGAGGCCTTCCATGGGGTGATCATCAAAGTCTGTCACATTATTTGGGGCAGGGCCTAGGCCCTCCCCTCTGTGTCTAGACAGCTAGGGTTCTTAACAGCTAAACTACCACAGGCTTCAGTTTCTGTTTCTTAAAATAAATAATAAATAAAGCTGTAAAGTTATATAAAGGTAAATATGTCCTGTGATTTGTAAAACTGGCATATTTGACCTTGTTATTCTGTTTATTGTAAAGCTGGCATTACAGTATGCATATTTGATTAATCATAGTTAATAAAGTCCTTGATATTTAAACTACTGAGCATTTCTGTATTTTAAAGGAATGCCATTTATTACCATGTGGTAATAATTAAATGCTAGTTTTTGTGTAGGTTAATATTTTAAAATGACTTTCGTGTTAACAGCATTGTTCGTCTCATCCATCCCTGGGAATAATTAAAGCTTTACCCTCTCCATTTGTCCTTTCCTTGCTAGTGAGTTTTAACAATTTACCTTGAACCACACAGGAAAAAAGCTCATGTGATCATTCTAGGAGTATTTTGAAACTTTTACATGAATTCATGACTGACTTATACAGCTTGAAACCATGGTATATTTAAAAAAAAAAATCTACTGCTTCAGGGTTGGACTGAAGAGGCTATTTGGCAAGAATATGACCCCTTAGGCCAGTCTTTTAGCAACCCTGTGACCTGGCTGTTGGAAGAAGGGCTGCTTTCTGAACAGCACAGTCTGTATGGAAGTAAACGCAGGAGTCAAGGTCTGAGGGGGTGGGCCAAGCTCTGCTGTGGCGTATGCTTAGATACACACATGTGCGCATACACTGTCTACATAGCAGCAGCTCCATCTGGTATGTTGTGGGACTACCCTGTCATAGAACAATGTGTTCTAAAGCAATGCCTTTTAGAGCTGTAATCTGTTGCATGACCAGCCCTTTCATGAACACCTCTGGTATGCTGGCAGTTTATCAGCAGTGGGGTTGTGATCTTGTCACTTCTCGTTAATGAAGGCTTTTATTTAGCTTAGCAAATCATATTTCCTGTTAACATCCGTGCTCGCAAACTGTAAACTTGAAAGAGACGTTTGTGACTTTCTATTAATTAGTAGTCACTAGGGTGTTTTGGCCCTTGCTTGTACCGATTTAGCTATATTTCTTCTATTGATATGTGTTTTGTCTTAGACCAGGAAGCCTCTGAATGCCCATAAAGCATTTTTTTTTTTTAAACAAAACGAGTTTGTATTTTTTAAGCTTTCCAATTATGTGCTTATCCCCGTCTCAGTTTGACTTCGATTTTAAAATTCCAAGTAGAGATTTTTATCATATCAGAGCTTTGACTCCACAGTGAAGTAGTTCAACTTTCTTAGCATTTGTTTATTCCTGGCCTGGGGAAGACCAAAAGAATACTCATTTTATTTTCAGACTTAAAGTGCATGTTTTACTTCAGCAAGTTGAATGACATGGGTGAATGTCGCAACTAGAAGTGCCCACACCCACAGTGCTGACCACTTTGTACATTCACAATTGATACTGAGTGTCTCTTCTATTGCTCAGTGTCTTAGGAATAGCATTTTTTTCTTTCTAAGGCATTTTTATTGTTATTATTTTTTCTTAGGTTATGTATTGATCCCAGTTCTCTCTCCCTTCCATCTTCCCATGCCTCCCCCCCATCCCATCCCCACTCACTCCACAGGGAGGGTGATGTTTTCCAGGAGGGATCATCAAAATCTGTCAAGTCATTTGGAGTAGGGCCTTGGCCCTCCCTCATGTCTCTAGGTTAAGGGAGTATTTCTCCAAGGGGAATGTGCTCCCAAAGTCCTTTTGTGTACCAGAGATACATCCTGGTTCCACTGTCAGAGGTCCCAGGCCTTCTAACTGACACTCAAGTTCAGGGGGTCTGGATCAGCCCAATGCTGGTTTCCCAGCTATGAGTCTCTGTGGGTTTCTGTAGTCTGGTCTTGACCCCTTTGCTTATCACTCCTCTCTCTGCAACTGGAGTTCGGCTCAGTGTTTAGCTGTGGGTGTCTGCTTGTTTCCCTCAGATACTAGATGAAGGCTCTAGAATGGCATATATGTTAGTTATCAATCTCATTATCAGGGAAGGTCATTTAAGGTAGCCTCTCCACTATTGCTCAGATTGTTAGTAGGTGTCATCCTTGTAGGTCTTTAGTTAGACCTTTCTCTAGTGTCAGTTTTCTCATTATTGGCGCCCTCTATTATGGTATCTCTTTTCTTGCTCTTGTCTATTTGTTCCCCTACTTAATCTTCCTGGTCCCTCATGTTCTCCTCTCCTCTCCTCTCCTCTTTTCTCCTTCTCTTTCTTCTAACTTCCTCTCCACTCACTGCCTCCCCAATATGCTCAGGAGATCTTGTCTCTTTTCCCTTGTGTGGGGGACCTTATTTGACTCTTAGGGTCCTCCTTGTTTCTTGTATCCTATCTTCTCTGGCGGTGTGAATTGTAGGCTGGTGATCCTTTGCTCTGTGTCTAAAATCCATATATGAGTGAGTACATACCATGTGCCTCTTTTTGTGACTGGGTTACCTGACTAGTAGCATTTTTTTTTTTTTTTTTTTTTTTTAAATATCAGGGATGCACCTGTTTACTGACTTGCCTTTACTTATCCAGAACTCCCTTTGCTTGGTCTTCCTGCATGATGTCCATTTTCAAAATGTGGCTTGGTGCTCTAGAGAGATTGTTTATTGATAATTTTAAAATTTTGTAGTAGCAATACCTATAATTTAAAAATGCATCACTGAGCTTCAATCCCACCACTCCAAGGCTGAGGCTGGTGGATCTCTGTGAGTTTAAAGCCTGTCTAGTGAGTTATCAGAGCTAGAAAGTGAGGCCTTTCCTCAAACACACACACATACACACAACATACACCTCCCCAAAAAAAACAACAACAACCCGAAAAGCATGATTACTGACTAAAAACGATAGCTTTTTTTTTTTTTTTTGTTTGTTTGTTTGTTTTGTTTTTGAGACAGGGTTTCTCTATGTAACAGTTCTGGCTGTTCTGAAACTCACTTTGAAGATCAGGCTGGCCTCCAACTCACTGAAATCTGCCTGCCTCTGCTTCTAAGTGCTGGGATGCACCATCACCTCCCGGCTTAATTGTGTGTTTCTGTCCTCTTGTATAAGATATCTTTATTATGAGAATTGTTTTTGATAGCAAAGTTTAGCTTCAGGAGCTGAGTTAATTAGGGTTTATCTTTGTTGTATTCTGAGGTGTGATATTGTAAAAAGCAAGGGGTGCAGCCTGGAGGGAGATCAATGTCTGTATGTTCAAGTATTTCTTTTTTCTCACGTATGCTTACATTTTCTTTGAAATGTTCAAATTGTTCATAAAACACTTGTCTCAGATACAGGTTAGAAGAGTTATAGAGTTAAATCTTTCATTTAATTCTGCAATTGGAGTTTTTGTATCAAATATATGCTCCTTGATGGGTAAAATGGAATTGTTAATTACTTCAAATGGTACTTTTTCTTGTATTCAGGGCATTCAATAGATCATTGATTATTTTTTTCTTCCTGTGTTTAGACTTGATTAGTGCTCAGTGCCTTTCGTTGAGCCTGGTGATGGTCCAGGTCTGGAGGTACAGAAGTAGCATGTAGAAGCTGCTGAGTGTAACCCACAGAGAGTTAGCCCCATAGGTGGGGCTTTAAGGGTAGCTGCTGAAATAGTTGGGAAAAGGCTCTTGAGACCAGATGGACAAGAGTGTGCTTTTGGAAGGCTTTATATAAATGGAGTTTTGTTTCGTTGTAAAAGCAGAAGATGAGGCATGATGCACCTTTGACATACTTAAACACTTGATTCTTTAAATTTTTTTTTTTTAGGTTTTATTTTTAGTGTTTGTTTGCCTGAATGTGTCTGTGCACCACATGAGAGGAGTGTCTGTCTCCTTGGACTGAAGTTATAGACTCTTGTGAGCTACCTTGTATGTGCTAAGAATCAAACTTGACTCTTCATGAAGAGCAGCCAGTATTGTTTATTACTGAACTATCTCCAGTCCTGCTCCCCACCAACCTTCTTCCTCCCTCCCTCCCTCCCTCCCTCCATCCCTCCCTCCCTCCCTTCCTGTTTGTTTGTGCGGTCCTGGCTGACCCAGAACTCACTATACAGATTAGACTGGCTTCAAATTCAGCTCCTCCTGCATTTGCTTCACAAGTCCCAGGCATAAAGGCACACACTGCCACACTTTGACTTTTGTTTTTCTAGAGGGCCTTGTAATCCAAATGGCATTCTTGTTTGGGAGACCCACACTGGAGAGAGTTCTGTAGGGTGGCTGGGATGAAGAAAGCAGAAGACTAAGGAAATGTACTGGAAGTTTCTGCACAAACAAGCAGTAGAAGATGACTGAGTGGGACTGTGGGATCCTCCAAATGAACAGGAAGAAGTGCTTGGCAGTATTCAGTAGAAGAGTCCCATGCAGCACTCCAGCATTTCATGTCCCGTGTGTGCGACATGAAAGCATTTGGGATGGTTCTTTGTAATATCTTTTGCTTTTCTTGCTCAAAGAAGTTGAGGTGACTAGGTTGGCTTTTATATTTTGCTTGTAAGTGAGTTTATTAGTTGCTCAGGAAAGCAACAGTTAGCAGTCTAATGATGATGATGTGTTAAAGGAATTCACTAAAAACGTATTAGGTGACAAGTTAGGCAAAGGTTCACAAACCACAGGATCTTTTAATATACTTCATTTATTTATTACCATCAGGGACCTTTTGTTTATGCAGCTTATATTCGCCAGTATTTACTATACTAGTAATTAAGAAGAGAAAGTTTAAAAATATTAAGAAAAAAAAAAAAAGCTCATTAGGTATTAACAAAGACTTTTTTTTCTTAAAATGCCTTTCCTAAGACAGAAGTGATAAGGATAGCAGTTTTGTATTTTTAAAACCCATTAACTCTGGCCTTATTAGAATGAAACTTTATCCTCATATGGCAGCAACTGAGTGCAAAAACAAAGGTCATATCTCTAGAACCTTCAGGAGGCTCTGGCTCACATTCATGGGAGAAAAAGACCGTCTCTGTTTTCTAGGCCCAGGAAGACCAGGCCCAGTATATACCTTCAGTCCCAGCACATGGAAGAAGAGGCAGGCGGGTGCATGATTTCTGAGTTTGAGGTCAGCCAGGTCCACATAGTGAGACTATCTCTCAAAAACCACCACCACTGCCAGCCCCTTACCCTAAAAGCTCTAAACTCAGGAACCACAGGGAGGGAATCACTGTATTTTGAGCAAGATTGGGTTAGACAAATGACTTCCTAGAAGAAGTGAGGCCAGGCTTACCCGAGCCTTAAAGGAAAACTTAAGAACCAGTATCATAAAGGTACAAGTCATCTATCTCTCCAAGGAGGAAATTTAAGAATATGGCATGGCATGGAGATGGAGCTGAGTGTGGGGTGCTTGCTGGGCACACTCAAGGCTCTGTGTGGGTCTCCAGCAGGGGCTGGCGTGCATTTGTAAGCATGGAATTGTAATAGTTACAGGTGAGAACACTGTGATTTGGTTCTGCCTCTGGCAGGTTTGACATTGATCCAAATCTTAGGTATTGCTTTCCTTACCTAAAAATTGAGGCTGTGGGCTAGTCTTAAAGTGTGAACATTCTGCACATTTTTTTTATAGAGCTCTCAACACTTTATTTCTATAAATACGCACATGCCCACACATTGGCTTACACATACAAGGAGCACGTTGGAAGGTCACATGAGCTAAAAATGCACCTTGGAGTAGTTCACCTAAACATTTTCCTTCTTTCCTATATTGGTTTCATTGTCCTATTTTGTTTCTTAAATAGAAATTGACTTAAATGGTACTGTGGGTGTATATAGAATCCCAATCTCTTTTGTCAGTTGAGCATGCCTGCTCTTTGGAAAAAAGCCTTACTGTGGAACCTCCCCACTCACCCCCCCCCCATTAGTCATATGATTAGGTGGGAATGGAGGAGGGAAGTGAAGTGTCAGGCATCAACACTCTGTTGTCAGATAGTTCCTGATTCTTGGTTGTTGGGAGAAGAAAATGTACCTCCAAATCTCTTTCTCTAAAGAAGAGAGGGATGGTGGCCAGGGATGCCCCATGACTGTTTTTCTGTCTGTGTTTCAACTTTTAATATTCTGATAGAATTAACTTCTTTCAGTTGCCAAAAATGTACTGGTTTAGGCATTTTCTGAATTTGATTTGGCTAAGGGTCTAAACATTGTGTTAAGTATTAACACCTTTATGTGCATGAACCAGTAACATCCAGAATTCTGATGATCTGACTTCTACTTAAAACTGAGGGCTCTTAGTGAGGACACCTTTGCTAGGCAGGTGGGTGGTGGAGAGAATTACCAACAGCCCAGAATTACAGATTGTATGAAATTTACCACTTTCAGAACTGTGAAGGCAAAGACACATTTTTATATTTCGATAGTTTCTTAATATGTACTGAATGGATGGCAGGAAAACTTCAAAATACAAAATTCAAGCTAACGTACATTCCCACTTTTACTGTGAAAATGAAATCTTTAAACTGAAAACTTGTGCCTCACTTAAGAGAAATGAGGCATCACTGAGTTGTTCATTTTTTAAGCTATTAAATTTGAGACTATTTCTAGCAGTGCTGTTCTTTGTGTTGTTGTTGTTTTTTTTTTTTTTTTTTTTTTTTCAGAGGACAACTTCATGGAGTCAGTCCTCTTTATGTCTCTCCATCTTTCCATTCTCTCCTTACCTACCCACCCACCTACCTACCCGCCCACCAACCTACGCACCCACCTACCTATGCACTCACTCTCCCTCCCACCTACCCACCCACCCCCCTACTCACCTACCTACCTACCCACCCACCCACCCACTTACCCACTAACCCAAACATGGCTTCTCAGGATTGAACTCAGTTCTCCAGACTTGCAAGTCAAGTGCCTTTCACTCACTGAGTCATCTTCCTTAGCTCTATTTTTTATTTTATTTCTGTGTAATCGTATGCCTATGTGTGTGGAAGCCTGAGGTTAGCTTTAGCTATGGTCCATCTTGTCTTTTGAAACAAGGTATCTGACTGGACCCTGGCTCTCTGATTGGACCCTCTATGACCAGGCTAGGCTGGCCCAGGAGCACCAGGGGTCCTCCTATCTCCCCATCACCAGAGCTGGGATTACAGGGATGTGAGAACTGCCAGGTTTTTCCATGGGTGCTAGGGATTGAACTCAGATCCCCTTATTTGTGTTGTAAGCACTTTTTTGACTGAGCCACATTTCCGGAATTTTGTATTTGTTTCACACTTAAGGTGTTCTTGGGTAGTGTTTTTTAAAGGCAAAGAGCTGTCTTGAGAGTTGAAGTCTGGAGAGCTGTTGAATCTGTCCTGTAGCTCTACACTGAGGGTAGGAGAGATTGGTGAAGGAGGAGAGGTCTGCCTTAAGTTCAGTGTTTAGGATGGGCTTGGAGTTCTCTGTTGGGTCCAACTGTGAGAGTCATTGTTACTAAGTGTGCTCTTTATATGAAAGGCCCAAATAAAGGGCCCTTCAGAAGAGCAAGAAGAAGGTGTCAGAGCTGCTTCTCTATGGCTTCTGTTTAATAGTGGGAACAGCTGAGGAGATTTACAGAGTGATTTTATTGTTCTGGAAGGTACCATATTGAATAAAGACAAATGGAAAGTCAGTATTTGAATAAAAATTTCAAACCTTTATCCTTCCCCAAGTAGATTTGGTTTTAAATGTTTAGTGTGAAATTTGGCTTTTCTGACTTTCAAGAATTTTATTGCTGAGGATGATTCTGTGCCAGTAGTTTTTTTTCACTGAGATCAAATATTCTGAAGTAGTTGTTGCCTCTGATACTTAAGCTGAAAACAGTTAGCTTTAGTAAAATTGGCAACAATGAATGATCCATGCCCTTTGAGGGCCTTTTAAATTGTTCATTTTAATTGTTATCAAAATAAGCCAGAGACTTGTGGGCATTGGCATGGTGTCACACTTCCTATAGTTCCCATAATCTGGTGATACAGGCAGGGAAGATTTTGAATTTGAGACCAGCTTGGGCTATATTGTGAGACATTTGTATCTGAACACCATCTAGCTTCTTTCTCAACACCCCCCCCCAAAGAAAGAGACACAAAAATAGCTAGTCAGGTGGTAGCCCACTTGAAACCATCCTTAGATGAAAAAGATGGAGTTGGAGTGGAAGGAGCCCAAAGGACAGTCACTAGACATTTAATTACAGTGCCACTTGCTCATGCTAGCTGCTTTGGGTGTGAAGGGGCACCCTGTGTGAGCCAATAACCTGACTGTAAGACCTGCTTAATCAGATAAGTTGAGCATAAGGGATGGGAGACTCTTGTGTTCCAGAACTTGATGGTTGGGTTCTTCCTGTGTTCTCAGCTATACTGTCCAGAAGATTAACATGCTGAATAGCAGCAATTCTCAGTCTGCAGGTTGTTATCCCCTTGGGAGTCAACTGACTCTTTCACATATCAGATATCCTGCATTACATTACACAACAGGAGGGACTGTATTAAGGCTCACAGCATTAGGACGGTTTGAGAAGCATGGCTTTTTAGGAGAGCTCTTAGAAGCAAGTGTTAGATTTCCTCAATCCTGAATTGGAACATTTTAGAAGACTGGATATACAGTTCTTATATTTTTGGTTGTGAGCCTAGCCTTTAATGGCTGAGCCATCCCTCTAGCCTTATACAGTTCTTAAATGAGATTAGTTATATCAGGAAACATCATTAACTTCAAGAACTTAATTTATATAATAGAATTCTTCAAACTTTGCATATGCAAAACCAGGTCTACTTCTGCATCCACAGAGCCCTGGGGCAATTATGTTTTTAAAAGCAAGGACTTAGTTTCCACTTGCTAGGGGACTTCTCATAACTTTCAGGGACAGAAAAACAGATTGAGAAAAATAAGGAGGTTTAATGTTTACCTCTTCAATGGTGTTTCAGGTCTTTTGTAATTGTTAATAGTTCCTCCACCCCTGGCTGTGTGTCTTGTTTGGTGATTATGCCTGTAAAGAACCTTGGTCTAGCCGGAAGGGACTTGGGTGTGGTAAGGCAATTTGAAGGCTCTCAAAGAAGATGCACTAATTAGTGAGCCACATCTCTTTCAAAGAAGAGTGTTGGCTGCTGGGAGTAGCAGGTCTTACTATTAAGGATCAGTGACTAGGAATTAATCTTATTTAGCTGCAAGTGGGGATAGATATTGTAATTAGATGTGAGAGGAGAGCTCAGACTTGAAAATATAGGCCTTGAAAATTCTTCCATTTCTCCTCACCCATGGGTGGGGCTGCTTGCTATATGGATATGTACAGGATGCTTGGGTTCCCATTGTGGTTTCGACCCCCAGTGTCTTGGGACAGTACAGACTTCTCAGGATGTTTTTTTCTCTGGAATGGGATGGGAAAGAGGAAAACTCTCAGGGTTGCATGTGCAGCTTAAAGTCCTGACTTCGATGATAGAGCTTGAGGTGTGGTAAGCACATCTTTTCTTGTTTAGAAGGCATCTGTGAGAGATTCCCTTCTCCATGCCTTTTGTTTCAGTGATGGATAGTTGTTTGGAGACACAGGTTGGATATTATAATAAAAAAAAAAGGTGCTGCGAGTAAGATCACATTAGTTTTTGTTAGGCTCTGCATGCTCAGGTTATGCCTGTCATAATTGGGTAATAATTAGCACTTTAGGAAGGCTATTATGATAAGGATTTATTAGTTTTTCTGCTCTGCACTTTATGTGACCACCACCTGGGAGAAACTTTTGTGCACTGATAAGGAGGAAAATGATCAAGTTTTGGATTAAGAATCTAATTGTTAAATCTTGATTAAATGACGCCTATTAGGTTGTAATTATATCTATCTATAAAAATGGGTGATATTAGATTTGATTGCTGGGTTTCCTAAAGCAGCATTTTAAGATAATGAATTTTAATTATATGTGTGCCTGGGAACCATTTTAAGCCATCGGGGGAGGAAAAATGGGCAAGGCTGAATGAGAAAGTGCTTATCTAGGTGTATAGCTTTCAGTGTGTGGTTTGGAAAGGGTAGAAGCAGGAAAATATGACTTCTCACCTTCCTTCCTACACAGGACTTCTTACAAAGCCTCCTGAACCAACAGGATTCATTTTACTCAAAATACTCCAATACCATTCACTCCATGTCACTGCTATATGGTGAAAGTGCTTGTGTCAGCATTGTTTAAAGGCTTTTTCTTTGTGTTAGGAGAATTTGAGAATGGAGGAAAAAAAAAAATCAGTCCTAAAATTTTCATCCTAGGCAACCTGCCTGCATGTTGCCTCACGTCCTCACAGACATTTTTCCATGTACAGATGAGCAGCCTACAGCATGGGATGCTACCTTACAGGTCCAAAGGAGCTGCTATGATGGAGCTTCAGCCAGGATGCATGAGCTCCATCTAGTTCTGGTGTACCAGCTTGAAACTTGTATTCTGTGCCCCAGCAGTGTAGTTTAACTGCAGATTAATTAGTTCTATTGTGCTTTTGTAGCTTGGGGCACTAGATTCATGACTTCTCTCCTAAGACAAATATGACCTTGCAGGAATTAAAGGAGACACAGGCTGTGCGCCCCTGCCTGAAGCTTCCAACTTCTCCCGTTGTCTGCAGAGTGATTTCAAGTACTTGCAGGCATTCACTGTTCCCCAGTTTTTGGTTAGATACAGTATTTTATGAACTAGCTAAATAATTTTCCCTTTAGTAAGTCAGTTTTTAGGATACTGGGAGTTTAAAGTATTTAAAATGGTGTGTGTGTGTGTGTGTGTGTGTGTGTGTGTGTGTGTGTGTGTAAAGATGGCTTAGCTGAAAACAGTTATTGCTCTTAGTTCCCAGCACCACCCATATAAAAGTAGCTCCCAACCACCTGTGACTCTAGCTCCAGGGGATTCAATGCCTCAAGCTCCCGAACTCATGTACATACACGCACACCAAGACTCTCACGCACATACTCATAATTTTAAAAATTAAAGTACTCTAAATGAAAACAGGGTGCTAGAGTGAGGAGAACTTGAGAATGACAAAATAAGAGGTAGAGATTGAGAGAAGACAGAATAAAAATCACAATTTAGGGCTGTCATAATGAAACACTAGACTGATCACAAAGCATGAGTTTAAAACCTGACTGCCATCCAGGGCTACACGAGATTGAATCAGTCTAAAAGAGTAATAGAGCTCATACCTTTTAAGCCCAGGACTCTTGAGAGGTATTTAAGACAGGAACAGAGTCTCAGAGCTGGCATTCCATTCTCCAGCCACATTGAGGATAGGAAGGCATTGATTCTCCAGCCACACTGAGGAGAGGCAGGGGTCTTGAGGCTTGGTGAGTGCTTGTGGAGATAGGATCAGCCATTTAAGCCTGAGGCAGAGAGGTAAGAGCTAGTGGCTTGGCTGCTTTGCTTTTCTGATCTTCCTGTTAAAGCTTGAACCTCAATATCAGCCTCTGGGTCTTTTATTTTTTATGTTATAGAAAACATTTATGAGTTATTTCTTTAACAAAGGGTTTAAGCTTGTTTTTGGACATTAAATGAAAAGTAGATTCCATTCTGGACCTTGGTTCATTTATGTTGAAAATCCTTAGTCCTTTTTTTCTTTTTGTGCACCTGGGTTGATGGTAGCTTGTTGTATCAGGATATCGAAGGATAAAGGTGAGGTTAATTCAGCCAGTTTCCACTTGGCTAAATTGGTTACCATGTCATACTTGTGAGTTGGACTCAACATCAACCAGCATTGCAGACCTCAGTCCACACTTGTTAACATCAACCACCTCTTAAATAACTTCCTCCCATTGGTCACATCAATTGCTGTTAAAGTGAATGTTAGATAAGTAAGCCAAAATTCATTCTTCTTCAATCACATGATCATGGGAACTGGATTGGTCTGTTGTGTACCTTATACTAAAGGCATAGGCAAGTGTGCTGAAATCTTTATTGCATGTATGGGATAGTACTCTTTCTTTTGGAGAGGCTGTTACAGCGCTATGATAAATAGCTATTTTGCAGGTAACCAATTTTGTTACTATTTATTTGCCATTGTCATTGTTGGGGCTTCCTGTAAGGCTGGTAAACCCTGGGTCCCTTACATTCAGCAAGTCACTGCCCTCCTGTGGTAGTCACACATCTTTGAACCACAGTGACTAAGCGGCAGAATTGTAATTTGGCAACTTTGTGAGTTTACTGTTAGAGTGTGAAGCTGCTTTTGCCTTTTGGCAGTACTTTGCTTTCATCAAGATGATCTCAGCTTTCATTAAGTTTTCATCTAATTGAAAAGATTGATTTTTGAGTAGGTGAGAGTCCTTTTATGTAATGTCTCAAAGGACAGAGTGTGGGTCAAATCACTCTTCAAATGGATGGTAATTGCGAGGAAGAGGTTTTTCAAATGGAGATAGCAAGTTACCCAGAGCTTATTGGAACTAAGAGCTTTTATATGTAATAAGTATCCACGTTTGTAAATAACAGGAACGGAAATAAGCTAGTGAAGGTCCTGGATTCCAGGGGTGGAACCATAGTTATGTGAAGGCATAGATCAACATTGTGACCCTTGAATTTAAGAGTAAGACATAGGACATTTGCTATCTGATGTTTGCCTTTTGGGTCTGTCCTTCCTTACATTGCCAAGTTGATCCACTCTTCTAATTTTTGTGCCCTTTAAAATGAGGCACAGTAGAGAGCCTAAGAACTAAATGGGTTCTCTGCTTTTGTGTGACACTTCAAAGTCTGGTGGGGGAAATATTGAGATGAAGGAAGTCATTTATGCATCCTTTTCGGTCTTTCCACGGTTTGTAAGGAGGTGCTAACACCACAGAGCAGGCTGTGAAGAGGAGTCGATATTGAAACAATCACTTAACTTTTGGAAATACTTTCTGGGAAGCACTAAATAGCAATAAATCAGTTCTCTGGGAGAAAGCATATTGCCATGAAATGTCTTCTTTTTGTCTCAAGGTTGTAATGAACAAAGGAATGTTCTTCAGTAGGGGGAACCTAGAGATTTTAAATTTTATTTAATGTCAAAAGCTTAGTTTCATCTTGGCTGCAAGCTATACTGTCTTTTACAAGACTCTTCAGTCTTTTAAGGGTCATTTTCTGGGATAACTAATGACTCTGCATGTTTTATTACCAGTTCTTAAAGCACTGTTCTTCTTACAGTTAGGATCTCGTGCTCTTAGAAAACATTTATATAAAATATAGACCAACGACCCACTTAATACATGTCCATGATGACTATAGGGGTGTTGTTGACTTTTAACATTATCTAGAAATGTTTTACAATGTGAACAATGTGGCAGCTTGATAGTTGATTTGCAGCAGGCAAGCATATTTGTTGTACAGAGAGATTTGGTTAAGAGAAGGGTTAATCTTTGTAGCTTTTTAGTTCTTTTTTTTTTTTTTTGAGTTATGTACACTGACCCAATATAGCACTGTTCTCTGCTTGTCATTGAAATGACATATGAGAATGTTAAAGCCTCCTTTGGCATTTTTGTATTCATGAGTAGATAGTATATTGACTCTGACCAGATTACATTGCGTTTAACTGCATTGATTTAAAAATTATTTTCTTTTACAGTAGTTTTGCCCATACATGCTTTTTTGTAATTTTAGTCATTACTCTTTTCTGACTAATGTTCTTATTTAAAGATGGCTGATATTTTAGAATTCTAGGAAATTTTAAAACTGGAAGTGCATTATACAGCCTTGAGTTGGAGAAAAAGGGCTCTCTAATGTGCATTAGAATGCATCTTTTTACCCCTTAAAAATCACTGTCCTCAGAAGCTGTTAAGAACTCTGGCAGTACAGCTTGCCTTTTCTCCTGCAAGGCCTGCTGTACATGTGTTTAGCTATCAATCTGTCATAGAAGTGGGTGGTTCTTTTCCCCTCTTGATGGGAAGCCGATGGCCCAGCCCTCTTGGGCACTTAATGTTCTAGGAAATAGTCACTGAAGTCTCTGAATGTTATACTATGGGGTTGTGCCAGATTCTAGGTCCTGATGTAGATCTACTAGCCATCATTATGGGTATGGCCTGTCATACCTGTAATAGATGAGATACATGCATCAGACAACTTGAATGCTTTTGGCTATTCTCCATGGACCGTGAGCTATCTCTAGGTGCTACTGATGAGAGTATTCTTATTTTGGTCAGCGGGATGGAAGATCTAAGTCACTCTAGAATTAAACCCTCCATTGTGTCTCTATGTTGTGTCTCTACGTAGAAACTATCACAGAAGTGAAGCCATTGTCAGGGTTTTATAGGTGTCTAGTTGCCACAGTGCATGGAAAGAGCTATTGGAGGACTTGCCAAGTTTGTTTGAATGGTGGGTGTAAGTATGCATGGGAACTAGTAGGAAGAAGATGTCAACTGGAGAAAGCATTTATAAAAGCATGAATCAAAGTCAAGAGAATAGGGCCAAGGCTGTTTTGTCGGCCTGTAAAACTGAGAGCCAGGTGTTACTTACTAGAAGCTGTGGTCTTTTTTTATTTTATTTTATTTATTAAACATTTATTTATTTTATGCTGGACATAATTATACATGCTTTTTTAAAATGAAAACAAACATTTATAAACAATATTTGGGAATTGGCGTGGTTCTTTCCAAACTGCTTCCTGCTGGTAGGGGGCGCTGTCATGGGGGATTTCTAAGAAGACACAGAAATCCTGGCTGTAGTGGTCTGCAAAGCTGCATTGTCCCATTGACGTAGAAGCTGTGGTGTCTTATTATGTCTTGCTACCACATGTTATAAATATGTAGGGTCCAGTGTAGATTATCATTGATGTCTTAGTGTGTCTTGCTGACATGTGTTGGAAGTTAGTAGGAACCCAATGTAGGTCATCTCATAAAAAGAACGTTGGAGAGGTTATGTTCTTTGTAGGACTGATGATGAAGGGATATTTGGGAAAATCAGAGGCTCTGTCAGTGGGGAGTTTTATTGTTGAGATTGAGGTGATAGGCTTGTAAAGAAAGTAGAGTTTGGGGAACAAAGCTGTGGGTTCCTCTTGTGGCCTCCAGACCCTTTGAAGAACTTATGATGGTTTTAGGGGATAACAAAAGCCTGTGAAATCCTCTGAATTAATTAAGGTCACATCTCCCCAGTTTTCTGTGAAACATGGACCTGAGAATTTTCTGTGCTGTCATAAGTTGACATTCTTTTCCCTAAGGCATAAGGTGCAGCATGTGGTCTCTTCAGAAGTCAGCCAAACCCTCACGATTTTTCTCCTCCCTTTTCTCAGAACTCATGGATATAGTATGGGTGTGAAATTTATGGTTTTCTTTTTTTTTTTTTAGTTTTCCGAGGCAGGGTTTCTCTGTGACTTTGGAGCCTGTCCTGGAACTCACTCTGTAGAGATAAGCCTGTTTCCGTCTCCAGAGTGCTGGGATTAAAGGCGTGCACCACCACCTCCTGCCTTGATTTTCTAATTCTTAAGATATTGTCTAAATTCTTTTTTACTAGATGGATCCCTATTTATGCTCATTTGTAACCAACTGGTAGAATGGTTTGGTTGGAGCCAAAGCTTATTGAAGAAAATCGCCAGTGTGCTTAGAAACACTTAGGAAGAGTTTGCTATGACCACTTGTCATAGTTTAACCCTCCCCAGAAACTCCTCCTTTCCACCCACCACATATAAAGGAAATAAACAGAGTGGCCATTCTAAATCATGTGCCAAGGAAAATAAAAGCAAAGGGAGAAGAAAATGCAAGAGATTTCCATAGGATGGTTATGGGCTATTTTGACCTATTTAGGGTTTTTTTTTTGTTTTTTGGTTTTTTTTTTTTTTTTTTTTTTTTGCATGAAAAGTTAGGAAAAGAATACTAGGGTGGATAAGTTAGAATAGAAAAAGCCCCATGTGGCTGGAAAGATGGTTCAGCTGTTTAAGGGCATTAGCTGCTCTTCCAGAGGACCTAGGTTTGGTTCTCAGTACCCACTTGGTGGTTCACAGTCATCTGTAACTCAAATTCCAGATGATCCAGACTTCTTTATGTCTCCATAGATGCCAGGCAACCATGTGACATGCATATACACAAACATACATGTTTAAAAAAAATTAAAATATTGTAACGGACTGCCAGTGCTTAGGTTGGTTAAAACATAAAAGTTTATTTATTTATTTATTTTTTACAATTGGAGAGGGCAGAAGTCCAAAATTAAGTATTACATGCTGGGGCACTGATAGTGAATAAGTGAATAGAGGCTGTCTTCTCACTATGTCTTTGGTTTGTTTGCGTGCGTGTGTGTGTGTGTGTGTGTGTGTGTGTGTGTGTGTGTGTGTGTGTGTGTGTGTGTAGGGGGAGGGAGGAGGCATCTGGGGTCTCTTCTTTTTTGTGACCTAACTTGATTACCCTCTTCTTTTTGAAGTGTTTGCACATATATAGTTGACTTGGAGCCTAAAGCTTCTGCATAGGAATTTTGTAAAATTCTCATAAAAATGAAGAGAAATGAGCCCATTTCCCTGTGTTTCTGGTCTCAGTCTCAAAGGGGGAAATGCTTGTGTGTGTTCACAGTTGCTCAGGGCTTTCCACTCCCACCCAGCAGCAGCTGGATGTTTCGAGTCAGAAGGTGGGTTTTTGTTGTTGTTTTTCGATGTGTAAAACAGCTTCTGACCCACTCTGCTGTTTAGAATCGGGTTTTGGCAGTTGATATACAATTGATTTCTTCTCTACTGTCTTCAGCTTTACAGTGTGACCTCTTGTCATTGTGCTTCTGCTTTAAAAGCCACTTAAACAGAACATACTGTGGAAAGGCTCTGCACTTTGCCACAGGTGGTAAGAGGGTCTTGGCAGTGTTTTTACAGAATGTAAAGGCATCTGCCTTGCTCAGGTGCTGGGTATGGAACCTGTGGTGTTTCTGCTGGAAATGCTAACACATGAGGTTATTTTGCTCAGTGTATTTACCCAGATCATGTATCTGCAAACATGGCTTCTTTAATAGGGCTCTGGCTTTCGAACTGAAGGGAAAGCCAGCAGTTGGAGTCTTGTATCTAAAACACTCTTATTTAAAATACAAAAGCATACCTCTGGCTCCCATCCACTTCTGTTAGCTAATTAGTTTATAGTTATTGGTCCTAACCTAGTTAATGGCTGCTTGCCTGTTCCTTTAAGGTAACCATGGAACATACTTTCTTCTGAGGGACAGCAGTGGGTCTGGCAACCCCTCTCCCCTTTTCAAACAAGTCCATAGGTTGTTTGTGAGGTGAGATAATATATTTCATTCTAATTCCTTCAGACAGGTTTTAGTGTGACCTCCTTTTGGTTCAAAGTGAATTCCCAGGGCAGCTGATGTGCCTTTAATTAATCCTAAGCAGGAAAATCCATTCCAAAGTGCAGAAGTGATCTTGTCTTACCTGCTAGGCATAGATGGGTATGTGGGTCCCTGAGAATGATTCAAATGGCTTGGCAAAAATACCCCTGTCCTTTCATCCAAGCTTGTGTTTCTGGATATTTTTGTGTCCGTCTCTCTTACTTACCCCTTTCAGCCACAGAAGATTATTTAAAGAATCCCTCTGTGATCTCTGGCTGGTATTCATTATCCCTGTTAGATCTATTTTGTTTCCAGCACAAAACAAGTAAGCAGGAACTGGTGCTATCACATCAGTTAGAATACTTCTCTAGGCAAAGAATGTTGTCAGAGAAAAGGGTCTCTTAGCAGAAAGGCTTTTAAACATTCTGATCTGCAGATGCTATTTTGTGCCTGTTAATTGGTTATCTAGTGTTGTAGGTGTTCCCTTTAGAAAACTTTGTTTTCTGGCATTAGAGCATACGGTCTAGGACTGTTGCACCTTTGACCTCGGAGTACAAGCTTCTGTAGGCCCAAAAATAGATTAAAGGAACAACTTCAGCTGGGCATGGTGGTGTATGCCTTTAATCCTTGTAGAAGACAGACGAAGATCTCTGTGAGTTCAAGGCCAGCCCAGACTACATAGCAAGTTCCAAGATAGCAAGGACTCTGTAGAGAAAGGACCCTCAAAAAATAAATGAAATGAAAGAAAAAAAACCTCTAAATACTCATATACCTTTAAAAAATTAGTAAGTGATATTTTGCAAAAGCCTGAAAGATCCAAGAATTACATTTATAGCTATATAGGTTCTTTCCCTTAAGAATATTTACTTCTCAAAAGGAAGTAAGGGAAGGAGGCACGTTAGTGCTGATTCAGCTTTCCACCATACTGACTTAGAGCCATAGACTTTCCTTCCATTTAAGTGTGGATCTCAAGATCATGCAGCTAAAGAATTACTCACTGAGCATGGAGAAATCATTTTAAAGACAAAACAAGGCATGTGAAAATTAAAGTTAAATAAGAAACTTTGCAGGTAAGCAAACTTTTATTTGATAGGTATTCTTGGTTTTGTAAATCATATTGACTCCAGCAGTTCAGCTGAAGATATGTAATATCATCAGAATATAAGATTTTATGTTAGTCCTATAAATAATATGTCAATACATAAATTAGTAAACTGAGAAAGTGTTTATGAGATGGTTTTGGTTGTGGTAGAGGACATTCCAACTGACCATATAGGAAGCCTTTCTATTCCATATGGCTGCATCTTGTATCTGATGCTGGACTAAGCTGCTCCAGTGAGAAACCAGTAGGAATCAGGCTTTGTTTCTACAGTTGCTGAGCCTATAGAACCACCAGGGCAAGTTCAGTCTCCAACTATAAGCTGAAAATAATATGGGGATTCTTTTCTTATTTTGTGCTCCATTAGACTATAGAACCTCATGCTTCATTTTATGTGGATTATTTCATTGTTTTCCCCTTTTGGTTACTAAATAAGATGACAGGGCCGCTGCTCAACTTAGCCATGGTTGTGACCACTATTCTGCATTTGATTGCTCCTCAAGGCCTGTGTGGTTTCTACCCTCTCATTGCTTTGTATCACCACCCCCTGGCTTTAGAGTAGTCAACTGTTAATTCTTTCCTTTTCTCCCTATAATTTATATACCACTTGTCACATCAGTTAAAGAGCATTTTATGCTCTCTTTGCTCCTATAGTACATACTGTATAGTGCTCTTAAAAATGCAGGTTTGCTAGCCTGCACTTTTAATGGAGTGATCTCAATGGAGTGATTCCACATTTCTTTTTCTGTCTTTTTAATTATTGCTTTTTTTTTAAAAAAAGATTTTAGTGACTTGTTTGTACACTTGCATGTGTAACCACATCACACATGTGGGGATGTGGGGGTCAGAGGACAACAACCTGTATGGAATCAGTTCTGGGGAAACAAACTCAGGTCATTAGACTTGCATGGAAAGTGTTTTTCCCACTGAGCCATATCACAAGCCCCTAATTTGTGCTTCCAATCAAGTTTTGTAGTCAAACTTGTGGTGTGGCCTTTGCCCTCAATTCTGTTGCATCAACTCCTTTTTCTGATGGCTTGCTTTGTTAAGCTTGTTTGTATATTTCAGACGGGATCTTGTTGTAGGGTCTCATGCTGGCATCATACATGGCGCTCCACCTGTAAGGAGTTGAATGATGGAGTTCCAGGCACATGGCACCACACTCTTGTTTTCCTCTTCAGAGCCAGATGCCCTCCACAGTTCCTGGCTTGACATTCCAGTCCACTTGACCTGTGATAGCTTTTGCCAGTGGCTCTCATCCTTGGCTGCAATGTTAGAATCAGGTTGAATGTATGTAACAGTGTTCGATCCTTTAGGAGAGAGTCTTCCTTAATTTTTTTCAGGGATAAAATAGGCAGTGGTTATTATAACTGCTTTGCTGATAATAGCACAATGAACATATAACTTTGAGTTTTATAGGCCTGAATAAGCAATCTTTTGCAGTTCTGAGCAAGTTAATCTTTTGTAAGCCAATTTCTTCATTTGAAAAACAGGGTTAAGACAACCCACCTCATTCGGTTTTTAATATCCTATGAGTTAATTCTTCCTAAAGGGGCTTAGCACACTGCCTGGTACTAAACCTTGCCCCATCCAATAGTGTCTTCATTTCCAAATGTCCATGTATTCTGACATTGCCAATTTATCTTCCTTTATCCATGTTTGAATACATGTCTTTTTCATTAAAATCCAAGGGTTTCAGTTAATTGTATACTGAAGGAAAAACAAAACATTTATTCCTTAAAATCTACTAGACATAAAAAGAAAGCTTCTAAACAGAATAAGAGAAACAACATCAAAACTTCTTTGAATGGAAAGGTAAAAGGGGCTATGTGGGTATCATTTTGGAATTTCAGTGGCTTAGATTTTTAAAATAATGTACCCCTGCATTTCCTCCTCCTTCCTCCTCTCCTCTCCCTCTCACCATCTTTCTCCACCCACTAGAGTCCCTGTTATTGTTAAAACTCACACATTTGTTTCTTATACACACTTCTAATACTTAATTCTTAGGCTTTTTCTTGTTGTTCTGTTTTGTTTTTTGTCTTAGTAAGCATTCAGCCCTATGTTTATTTTACAGCTTAATTCAAACCTTCCCACTTGTGATAGATTCACGGTCACCTTCTGAGTGATATAATGTATCTTCACTCATAAATACAGGCCAGATTGACACCAATTGAAACAGCTTTCTTCTGATTTTTAGAAGGTGGATTTTTTTTTTTTATAAAAGTGGTTTTTACAGTAAAAGAGGCCATCTCGGAATTTCCATTGCTATTCTTCTGGTAGTCCAGTTGTCACCTTTGGGTTGTCCTCATCATCCAAATCTCAGGGTCCATGTGAATTGACAAACCATTCATATCTTAGAAGAAATCAGTATTCACCTGAGGTTTTTGTCTGGAGTAGTCTGAGCTACATTGCTTCTCTCAGTGTAAGTCTTGACTGATTGTATCATTTTGATAAAATGAGGTATCAAGATTTTAATTTTCTTATAGTCCCCTTGACTTTCTTGATGTATAATACAATTTTGTTGTTAAACTACTTTTCCTTTTTCAAAGTACATGTGATATGGGCTTTGACTGCGTTCTTTGGGAAGGTGACTTTTCTTCAGTAACAGAGATAAATGCTCAGGTACAGACACAGTTTCTGATGTCCTTGGGAAGGTTTAAAAATCTCTCAAGTACACCGAGCTCGAGACAGTAGTTGTCTAAAATAGAGTGCAGAATCATTGAGGACCAGCCAGTTGGATATCCAGTAGATCAATCAGCATCTTGGGTGACCTTATCTGTGACCATCAAGGGCACACTAAAGTCTGAGATTTCTACTCCTCAGGGAGTGGAACCCAGTCATTTTACCTGTTCTGTGAACTTGTTAAACTCTGGGACTGTTTGCTTCTCTGTGGCTTTTCAGTTATGACCCTTTATTCTGTCCAGGCTGGAGGTGGTCAGTGCTTCAGAAATGCATGTTTACTGGTCAACCCAGGCCTTCAGAAGCTTTCCATTGGCAGAATAGTTCCAGTGCTTTTACCTGATTACTACCTGGGGGTGGGAGTTGGGAAGAAGAACCACTGCAGGTGAGTAGCAGTGGCTTCATGAAATTTCTCTCTTGTTTTGACTATGCCTGCAAAACACAATGCAGTGTTTGGGAAAATATGTGATTAAAAATTAATGTTTGATCTTGACAATATTTGATTTTTTTAAGGGCAATTGTAATTGAAAGACCCCAAGTCTGTATTTTGGTCCCCTAGGACAGAATTCATGAAAAATTCATAGCATACTTTGTTCTGTACATGGGCCGCCTTCTTTTGTGATTGTTTAGTTGGATGGGAGCATATTCCTGTCTTCCTGCTTTCAGGGTTTTGCTTTTAGGTACAGTGCATCTGCAAACCTCATTGGTGGCTTTCTTCACTCTCAGCTTTTTGTAATAATTGTTCTCTGCTCCTGTTTCTTAGGCGGGTACAGTAAGACGTAAAAGTGAGCCTGTTTATCAACTCTGTTTCTCCAAAGAAAAGCATTTAAAAAAATAACTGGACACACGGTATTTTCCATATAATTTTCTAGATATTGAGACATCCAAAAGGATTGTGTAATGTCAGAAGAGAAATTGAATGTATTTTATTCTGTGAAAAACTTAGTACATTTTTTTTTTTTATTTTCCCTCAGCTGTGTGGAGATTGTTTTCCTCTACAGTCCAGTGAGATGCTTGGTACCTAATATGCTCATTTAACCAGAAGATATTAAATGCTACTTACTCTTTACCTATTTCCTGAGCTCCAACTCTGATTAAAAAGCTAATTGGAAGTTGGATGGAATGGGTGTGACAGGCTAGGACCATCCTCTGCCCACTTTTACTTAGGTGACACTGAGCCCGTCTCTAGGCTTCATTTCCTTCATTTGAGCAAAGGAATGGCTAGACAGGCATGGTATTGAGGCTTCCCAACTTAATTTTCTGTAGTTGTAACAGTTCTATCTACAGAACTAACACACTGCATGTGGCCAATCTTGGAACAGATTGCTCAGGGCTCATGGTTCATCTTGCCTCTTCCCAGGGTGGTACCGTGCTGTGTCCCCAAATACCAAGTATCTCTAAGATTTTTCCTCATTGTTAAGTCTCAGTTTATATGTCACTTCTCCAGAGAGGCTTTCTTCTTATAACTCTTTATTTCTGTAGCATCCTGATTTTCTTCATGACCGTGGAATGTAGAGGAGACACAAATTGACCTTTGGCTTTTTGATACCCATGTTTCCCACTAAGTTCCCTGCATGTTTGCCTTGTTTATGCTTGTACTGTGCACAGCCCGGTGTCTGAAACTTGGTAGGCATTTATTAAATGGTTGAATCCATTTGGATTCCACCCTGTTTGAACATTGGATAGCACATGCCCTTCTACATACGCATTTGTTCTATCATGAGTTTCCCCATGTCACCCCGGCATCATCCCTCTTCACACTCCAGCTTGCATCCTGTGTTGTTGTGGTTCTATTTATTTATTCTGTTCTTTGCTAGAAAGTTAGTATGGACTCCTTGTCTGAGTCATCTTGAGTACACAGCATGTTGCCTTATGTCTTATGAGATTTGCCTATTGGGGCAAATGCAGATATCTAAGTTCTTCAAATGTGTTGATATTTGAAGCACGTCTAATTTTTTTTGTGACTAAAGCCCATTTGGAAGCTCCATCTCCCAGGGCTTGTGATGCCTCTTTTCAGTATGAATCTCATTGTTTCCAGGTTAAAGTATGGGTACTCTGTAGCTGTTGAGAGTTGTGTTGATTTTCTCTGTATTTCTTCAGTTCTGGAGGCATAGTTATGCATGTAGTTACTCTAAGTAGTCCCATATTATGAACAGAGATTTGCTGGTTTTTATTCTTGCACTTTGAGCATTTCCTTTTGTGTTTACCAGCTATTTCTGTTTTAGGGGACTGTAATGTAAGAGATGAAGTAAAAGTAGTTATGCCCAATGAATCAACTAGAAGAAGGGCAAGTCTGTCTCTTGAGAGAGTAAAGGTCAGCTACCTTTTACAACTATGGAACAATTTCTCTGTATTTTCTGCCCATGAGATTTGAGTTTGTTGATTGCCTAGATGAGGTGTGTTTTCCTTCTTTGGCTAATTTGGTATTTTGGGCTATCTGGGAACTCAGCTGAGCTGTCAAATAGGGCATGAGAGAGTTCAATGAGTAGTTGAGGTAGAAAGAGAGAAAAGAACCTGATGTTTAAAAGCACCGGGACAATTAACTTTCCTTCTGCTTTTCTCCCCAGCTACCTTACCCAAACTCCCTGTTGCCATCATTACCCACACCTTGGCATCTCCATCTTCAGTGTGCATTCTCACTGTGCCCAAGTTTGTTTACCAACCCTTGGTGGTTAGACAGCATTGCAGATAGCTTCCTTTTCATCAGTAAATACAGACAGAATTGCCTCATCAAACTGTACAAAGTGATTTTCTCAGTGGGGGATGGTTCAAGTTAGCTTATCTCCAGAATTAATCTTAATTCATGGTTTAGCTCTCTAAAATGGCCTAATCTCCTGAGTGATTTAAGAGTTCCAGGCATGTAGTATTAATCACAGCTTACTGACAATATCCTGACCCTTCTGAGAACCCTCCTGTTAAGTACTATGCTAAAAATTGCCCACTATGTACTATGGTTTTGAATTCTTACATAGTGTCTATAGGGTATGCTTCTTAAGATGTCATCTACCCCTCTCACTGTTAGCTGTTTAATAATCAGGTGTTTTGATTTGGCTATCTGTGTGAATATTTTTATGTTACAGGATTTTTTTTTTTAAACCACAAGTAATTGATTGTGTGTGCTGTAGTGGCTTAAATATTTTGTACTCAAAACATGGCGTTTGATAGATGATAAATGGTCTGCTTGTTAGTAAGTAAAAGTGTTCTTTTGAGTAAGTGAAGGAAATGCATCCTAGTCTGTAGGTGCAGTTTATGTACTTGTGTGTAGGTGTCACATGCACACACACCATAACGATACCTTATTTTGTGTAGTAACTGGCTTTTTACTTTTCTTTCTTTTCTTCCCCTTAGGGCTAACAGTGTATGTAGCCCAGGTTTGCTCTGCAGTTTAGATTGACACTCAAATTTTCATTTTCTTACCATGCCTCCAGAAGACTAGGCTTATAGTCGTCTTACTACCACACCTAGCCTGACGGTTTTTTGAGTTGTTCTTTTTTGCTCATTGCTTAACTTCTTTTAAAAATATGATTTTTTAAAAAGAAAGAAACAATTAAAATTTATCAGGCCTTCAAAGCACTAAGAAATAGTGCTGGCTATTTGGAACTGGCTAAAGTTGTGCTTGGACCTCAGGTGACAGGGTTTGAACTCAGGCTGTCAGTCTCTGTAGCAAGTACCCTCTGAGCCATCTCACTGTCTAGTTTGAAATTTTAACTGTGATGAAGAACTGAAGGATGCTTTCAGTATATTTTATTACTATATTTGGTGCCGGTGATGGAAACTAGAGCCTTGCATATGTTACGTACACAGTCTATCATTGAGCCATACCTTCCAGTCTTGAAGCTTTTGTTTTAATATAAATGGATGCAACTACAACCTTACTTTTTAATATTTATATTTAAATTTCAGTATGTGGATGTGTGGGTATGTGCAGGTGAGTACAGGTGCTTGAAGAGACCAGTTAGCAGCCTGAGGTGGATGCTGGGAGCTACAAGAGCAGTAAGTGCTCTTAATTATTGAGCCATCTCTCTAGCTTCAGCATCTTGGGTTTTAAATATTGCAAAGACTGGCTGTATTTGGAAACTCTCCTGTATTACATATGATTATTTTGGTTTTAGATTGATCTAGTGTGTTTACTTCTGTAACCTTGATGCTTAATGAAGAAAGTAATAAGAACCTTTACGTGGACAACACAGGTATGAATGTGAATCAAAAGTTGGCCCTCTGTGATATACACATACATATTGTAGAATTTAACACAAAAGAACACATTAAGTTGACCAAAAATAGCAAGAGAAAGTGATTGTACTGACACCTATAAGTACATAATATGGATAAACTTTATCTGGTTGGAGGCATTCCTCTGTGGAATGCCAGTTCCATTTTTACTAGATTAAAAATTTATCTTGAGTGTTAATGACAATTCTGTGCCAAGAGACAACCATGCACATGTGCCTGTATCTAAGTGAGCATTGAACACAGTAAGTTCTTTTTAGTGCATTCTCTACTGTATTCTACAGCTCTGTGTTTGACTCTCATATGCTGGGTTAGTGAACAACTGTAAAATGATTGGAGCATACTAATATTTAGTGCCAATGTTGGTCCTTTCTCAGTTTATAATTTGCCTAGGAAGAAGAGAAAGTATGTATCCATTGTATATTGTAAAATGATTGGAGCATACTAATATTTAGTGCCAATGTTGGTCCTTTCTCAGTTTATAATTTGCCTAGGAAGAAGAGAAAGTATGTATCCATTGTATATGTGGTTTTGTAAGAGTGGAACCTTACTTCCTACACTGGGAGCCATGCTGTTCCTCATATAGATTTAAAAACACAAGCTCTCCCCCCCCACCCCAGGAAAATTACTATGTATTCTGGAGTGTGTGTGTGGGGGGGAGTCAATAGCTTTAAAGTAATATCTTGCAACTTTAAAGATTTGAAGTTGATAGAGAATAATTTAACATCCCCATAAATCTTCAATTTTGGAGTTTCTCCAGCTTTTATCTTTAGCTGTGGCTTTTTAGTTAATGAGTGGTGGTGAAAAGTATACTTTCTTCTTGTTTCTGCCTAGAATTACAGAAACTTTCAGTGCTGTACAAGTTTAAGAGATTCTTGAGGACTGCCATTGCTTATTGCATGATAGTGTCCTCTCTTTGTCCAAATCCCTATTTCTAGAAAATTCTACTTCTAGAAAATGGTAAATTACAATGGTTACTATCTCATGACTTGTATTTTCAATGAATCTAGAGAACGCCTTGTTATGGTGCTTTGAAAACGTGTGTAGGAGATAATAGCAGGTTTGCGGGGCAGAGAAATGCATCTACCTCCAATACTGTCCATTTATCCTACTGTAGAGAAAACTCTTTAAGGCAAGGGCTTTGCCTCAGAACCACCTTGGTTCTGTGGCTTGCCCACTTTCCTGTTTGAAGCAGGTTTCCATGGGAATCTATTTGAGTAAACTAAAGGCTGCAAATGATAACAACAACAAAAACAAAGTATGAATTAAATTTCTTTTCACTTCTGCCTTATTCTTAGGTACTTTCTTTTCTGCATCTTGAAATATAATTTGTAGTATGTCATGAGTAACTTTGAACTTGAGACAGGATCATACTGTGTAGCACAGGTTGGCTGGAAAGCCCACGCCTCTTCCTGCCTCAGTTTCCTTAGTACTGTGGTTATAGGCATGAGCCACATGCCCAGTTGTAAGTTTTTAAAATGTTAATTCCAGGGTTTCTAGTATATGTGACATGAATATCAGTTGGTTGGGGAGGGGCTGTGAGTGGGGGGTTGGGTTTTCTCCACACCTGTGATAAAGTATTTCATGTACCCCTCCTTATCTAGTATCAAAATACTTTGTTAGATATGAATTAACTTTCCTCTTAGTCCTCATCTTAGTTACTTTTCTTTTGCTGTGAAGTTCACCATGACCAGGACAACTTATAAAAGAGCATTTAATCGGGGGCTTGCTTACAGTTTTAGAAGGTGAGTCTATGAGCACTTATATCTTATCCATAAACCTCTCTCTCTCTCTCTCTCTCTCTCTCTCTCTCTCTCTCTCTCTCTCTCTCTCTCTCTCTGTCTCCCTCCCTCCTCCCCCCCCCTCTCTCTCTCACACACACAGATGGACAGACAGAGAACGTTGTGGGCTTTTGTAACCTCAAAGTCCATCCTTAGTGTCACACCTCTCCCAACAGGCCACACCTCATAATCCTATCTAAACAGTCAGTAACTGTGGAACAAACATTCATATATTTGAGCTTTGAGGGCCAGTCTCATTCAAACCACCACAGCTCCCCAGAAAGGAAAAGACATTCCTAATTTGTATGGGCAAGATGGCTTTCTCTTAGAATGCAGGGAAGTATTAGTATGCCAAAGTGGGTCTTATTTTCAAGTGCATTTAACATGTTGTGGTCATATTAGGATATTAGTAATGCATAATTGATGCTTTTGTTGCTTTATGGAATATCTTGAAGATTGTTAGATCTAAAATTTAAAATCCTCAACTTAGGTGATCAGGATATATCTGAAGTATTTGCGTTAATTTACTCTCTCCTCAGCTCACTGTTGGTATGTCCCTGTGCTCTGTATACAGTGCCTTCCCAGGCCCTTTATGCTACCCTTCCAATTCTCAAGTCTTCTGGTTCTGTCCATCATGCATAGTAGAAAAGCTATAAACACTTTAGGATGGCTTGCCTTTAGGCTATGGCATTATTCTACTGGGGACCCAGCCTTAGCAGGAACCAGGGTGACATGCAGTCTTGGGAAAATTGGAAAGAACATCTCATAAAGGGTAATGATGTATAATAGCTCTGTGGGAATGTGGATTCTGTTATAGACCCTTTCTGTCTTAGTCAGTGTTTTATTGCTGTGAAGAGATTCCATGACCACAGCAACCCTTTAAAAAGAAAGCATTTAACTGGGGCCTGCTTACACTTTCAGAAGTTTAGTCCATTACCATGATGGTGGGGAACATGGCAGCACACAGGCAGACATGGTGTTGGAGAAGTAGCTGAGAGTTCTTTGTCTGGATCCAAGCAGTGACACATTTCCTCCAAAAAGGCAGTACCTTCTGGTGCTTTTTAAGTAGCTGCCACTCCCTGAGGGCCAAGCATTGAAATATATGAGCCCAAGGTGGGAGAAAATTTTATTCAAACTACTATACTCCCGTCATCCCAGTTTCTCTCTTCTTGTTAGAAGAGGAAAAGAGGTGAGAGAGACTGGTCCCAGGCCAGTGAGAAAGTTCAGTGAGTAAAGGTACTTATAGCTATTCCCGAGGGTTGTGCTCTGATGGTGCATGTGCACACACACATATAATGTAATTTTTAAAAGTGTCTGTGCATTTGAAGAAAATAAGATGAGGGGGCCAGTGAGATGGCTCAGCAGGTAAAGGCCATTTGTGGGCAAGCCTGAAGACTTGTTTGAATCCAGGGATTCATGTGGTGGAAGGAGAGAATCATTGTAACTTCGCTCACACCAAATACAACCAATAAACAAATAATATATGTCTAAAAAAAGTGAGCATCTATTTTAAATGTAAACTGGTAAAATTTTAAATGTTGTAAATGACTAATAAAAAGACTAAGCAATAAGTTCGCATGCTAAATCTCCTCCCCAGCTTCTTGTGCCTCTGGTCTTGAAGAACATTATGGGTCTGTTTGCATCTCTCTTTCCATCTATCCTCTTGGCTTTTGGCTTTTTTTTTTTTTTCTTTCAGGATACATGTTTATGATCTTAGGTGGGTTCCTGTGGGGTTTTTTTTTTTTTTATATATATATATTCCCTTTGCAGCCCTTGCAGAGTTTACAGTGCTTTTTAAATTTTGTGTATGAATTATTGAGGCTATATTTATTTTCACTAATTGGTCATCTAAACTGCTCTATATTTGAATGTATAATGCATTACTTCATAATATATTAAGACTATTGATACCCTTACCTCTATGTGAGCCCCACTCCTTTCTATTGCTTGTCAGGGCCTAACTTGGGTCAGGTGTATGGGACCCCCTTTGGCCAATGATTCAACAAGATGTAATCCATTCCTAGCACTTGGATATATTTCAGTTCTTAATGTAGGAAGTGACTTTTCTGTAACTTCAACAAATGAAGATGTGGGTCATTGTCAGTAGAACAAAGTGTGCTGGAGAGACTCTGCTGAGCTGTGCACAGCAGTGCCAGGAACTTGTTCTTCATGTGGTGGTGGTGAAATTCTGAGCTTCAGTGTAGTTGAAGTTTTCACCTGTCTTCATTAACTACTCTTGCTTCCATCTCCACGATCCTTTTTAATATCCTCTATATTCTGGTCCAATTAGTGAGACCAGAATCATTTTCAGCTGAATTCCAACATATGCAGTCCCCATGGTTTTGGACTGAACCCTGTGTATGTGCTTGGCAAAGATAGGTTTAACAAGCCTGGGTAGGTGGTGCAATAGATTTACAAAAATGGTATGCTCTCCTAATAATGATTTTTAGCTAGAGGTTGTCAGTCAACATCAAGTCTTTCAAAGGAGTGTCTCCACTGTGCTTACACAGAAAGTGAACATTTTGAGATAAGGTTGGAGAAATACTTCTCCTTAGAAGAGTGGTTTGGCTCCTTTTTGTCAAGCCTTCCCAGATTAAAGTAGTAAGAGGTGGTAGGAATTTTCCTTCAAGGCTAGTTTGGAAGAGATTATAGCCATAACCGCTCTAGAACTAGCATATCACCTGGTGTGTAGTGGGTCCTTCTGAAAGTCCTGTTGGCAATGAAAGACGATTTACACCAGTGGTTTGCATGGCCAGTCTACTGTTCCTCCAGAATTCTTTTAAAGAAACTTTTACTTTATGTAAGATAAAATTGTAGCTGGGAATGACTACTCAGGAGCCTGTGTTTCTTTGTGATTTCAAACTTTGATAATAGGCAGAAATCTAGTTTAATACTAACTGTACTGTGAATGCCATGTGCTGTCTCCTGCTATTCTCCAGCACTTTAAACATCGGGAAGCAAATGCCTCATTTCTTTTTGCTCACATACATGTTTAAACTCTGTTGTTTAAGTTAGAGGTAGTTTCCATAGCAGCAGGTAATGTTTCCCTTTTATCTTCTTAGTGAAACGTCCATGCCAGCTGGCCTTTGTGAGTTCTGGAAGGTTCCTTTGTCTGCCTTTGACTCCTTGGGATTCAAGGCTACTCAGGAAGGATGGGGGGTTTGAATGTTCATGTTTTATGCACCTCTGTGATTCCCATCTGGTATAGTGCCTAGTACATCCAATGTGTCAGGGAGACTGCTTTCTGACTTTAAGTACCTTTTCTAGTCTTTTTATACAACAGACCTAGGGGAAGAGTAGGTATAAGCTTCCCATGTGGTTTTGGTTTTATTTATGTATGTTTGTTGGGATCTACTTATTTTGACCTGTGATGTGATGACAATATGACACACTTGGTTACCGAGGCCTGCATTGTTCCAGTAAAACCTTACAGCTAGGTGTTTGATGTTATTTTTTTTTTCCCCCAAACTAGAAGCTTGAGCTGATAGTGAATAGTGATTGTATCCTTAAGAAAATGTGATGGTGTTAGAGAATATTATTTTAAGATGTGTTACTTTTGTTTATGCTGCATTTGTTTAATTGTGAAGTTGTGTTACTGTGCCTGTCTAAAACACCTGATGGTCTAATGAAGAGCTGAATAGCCAATAGGGAGGCAGGAGAGAGCAATAGGTGGGGCTTGCAGGCAGAGTGGATAAATATGGGGAGAAATCTGGGAGAAAAGGAAGAAGGAACAAGAGAGGAGGAGGAGGAGGAGGACTCTAGGGGCCAGCCACCTCACTACATAGCAAGCCATACAGTAAGAAACAAAGAAAGGTATACAGGAATGGAGAAAGATGAAAGCCCAGAGGCAAAAGGTAGATGGGATAATTTAAGAAAAGCTGGCAAGAAACAAGCCAAGCTAAGGCTGGCATTTGTAAGTAAGAATAAACCTCTGTTTGCGATTTATTTGGGAGCTGGATGGTGAGCCCCCACAAAAGCCAAAATAATAAAACATGGCACTACATGATGTGCCAAGAGAAGCCTTTCCTTTATAGGCAACCCAAGATGACTTTGACTCATGCAGGTACATGAGGCTTCCTTGGAAAATCTTCCTGTTAACAAAGAATGTAAGCCTACAAGGTTAAATAGCTGAGTGTTTACTTGCTGCCTTGATTTGCCCTCATGGCCATTTATCTGCATTGTGTGACTTTGTGCTTGTGACAAGAAGACAAATTCATATAAGCTGTATGCTATAGGTATGAACATCTAGAAGCACTGGATGGATATTCAGTGTTTCTCAGAGTACTTGCTAGAGGCAGTGTACCCCCCTCTTCTTAGACTGATGTTCCTTTTAGTCAGAAGGGTAGTGAGGATGCTGCAGATGAAAAAGAGAGGTTGAGTACCAGTGGAAAGCAGACTGGGAGTGGGTGGGGGATTCTTTAAGAGTTTATTGTGTACCATGGGAGTGGTGGGCATGTGATACAGAGGTAGGTGGGAATAGGTCTAGTTGGATGCCTCACTGGGGAGCTAAGATGTTGCTTTGTAGGCAGCAGTGTGGAGTCAGTAGAAGTCTTGCAAAGAAAACGACTATTTTGGGGACACTCTGTGTAGCTGGGGATTGGCAGGTGATTGCAGATGGGGCAACTGTGGAAGCAACAGTAGTTAGGAGCTTTTGATGGGCTCCTGACCCTGGTTTCAAATCTCATTTTTTTTTTTTTTTCAGAATTGTGTCTGTATTTGCAATCCTCATTTATAGCTGGTGGTACAGACCTTCAATCCTAGTTCGTTGGGAGACTGAGGCAAGAGGCTCATAAGTTCAAGGGCTGCGTATGCTATAGTATGAGTTAAAGGGCAGCCAAGGTGACTTAAATTAGACCTTCTCTAAAAATAAAAAAGTAAGAAGAGGGTTGGGGATATGGCTCCCTCAATACAACACATTCCCAGCTAGTACAAGGCCTAGCTTCTTTTATGCCTCCCCCTCTCGTCATTTGTAAATTGGGGGTCAAATATATATGTCTCTATATAGCTCATACTGCACATGAAGAGCAAATGAAAATTTATCTTTAAATTATCTGGCATAGAGTAAGTAGTCAATAAATGATAGCATTTTTCTTCCACCTTTACCTGTTTTAGTCAAAAGGTTTCATTGATGTCTACAAATGCAGTCCCATTATTTTAACAACCTTTTTGTGCCAAAATTATGCAAATCCGGTGGAGGATTCAGAATGCTTTATTTTTCTTTTATTAAATGTCTCAAAACCACACACAGTTAATGCAGTCTTAGAAAAATCATGTTTAAATTCAGATTGGGTTGACAGTCAGGGTGGAAGAGACATGATGAAGGGAACTGAGTGGCCTTGTGTGTCTGGACTGTTTCCCTGACTGAATGGTCACCTCTCCAGGACCATATGATGTGCACATTCAGTCTGGGTTCTAGAGTGCACTCATGGGTGGTGGAACTTCTCTACTATGTTTCTCCTTCCAAGTGGAAGCAGAAGATGGTTGGTTCCTCCTTGAAGCTCTTATTTGTGAAAGAAGCAGAGTGGGTGGTGAATTCTGAGAGTGGAAGTTCTAAGAGTCTGGCAGTTGAGGGTGAAAAGACCAAGGTGGGAAGGATGGAAGCCAAGTGCTTTTTTTTTTTTTTTTTTTTTTTTTTTTTTTTTAAAGGAGGTAGGATAGCACGTAGTTTTAAAAGTATGGTAAATTAAAATAGATACAGCTGTAATTCAGATGTGAAATGCTTGGGCTATTGGCACCCTATATTTTTAAATATAGTGTTTGGAGATCTGGGGTTAAAAATTGCAGCAATTTAAGTAAAAATTCCCCATCTTTCTTAGTCACCGTTTGTGACTGTGCTAAATGTAGTTTAACATAGCATCTGCTTCAGAGGCCCAGGACATGAGACGACAGTCATGATTAGGAAAAGTACTTTCTGTCCACAGTGTTCCTGTTTCGTATGAGTCTTCTGAAATTACCCAGTCTTGTTGCCCATTTAGATGTTGGAAGGTTCGAGAGGGGTTATCCACGCCTTAATTCAAAAGACTGGCAAATTTTCTATGATAGCATTTTCAAAAAGCATTTTCCTTTGTCTAATGATAATGATAACAGCCTCATACTCATTAAGCACTTTAGTTTGTAAAGTGCTTTGACATATTATCTGCTTAATATTTGTACATAACAAGAGCTTTTAAAGAAAGTTAGCCCCTTTACCACCCCTGCTTCTCTTTTCCCAGAATACAGATGATATAGGGCTAAATGTATTCATGGTTGAGTCTCAGGAAAATTTCCTTAGGTTCAAGGAATCTTCAATTGCATCTCTACTTTTTTTCACTTTACAGTTACTAGGAGATAGATCCATTTTCAGTAACTTTTGTGACTACGTTTGTCTATAATTACACTATACCTCTGTTTCACTGTTAAGTTCTGTCTTAACCCTGTGAACTAGTAGTAGAGACCTACTGATGTGAAGATGGCATGGAAAGTAAAAAGCCCACATAAAGTAAGTGGAGAAGCTTTGCTCTAAGATACCTGTGGGACTCGCTCCCCAAAAGACCATTGGAGAACACAGATGCTTACATTACAATTCATAAAAGTACCAAAATTTCAGTTATAGAGTAGTAATGAAAATAGTTTTTATAGTTGAGGGTCACCACAAGATGAGTAACTGTATGCAAGGGTCACAGCATTAGGAAAGTTGAGAACCATTGCTCTATAAGGTGGCAGGGGATATTGACCAGGCACTGACCTTGACTTTTTTGGCTGTTAAGGGGGATTCTGGACCTGTGTGATGTGTGATCAGAAAATATGAGGCAAAGAAGTATCTTCTTGTTTTGTGGTGTGTAGCATTAGTCTCTTTTGAGCTTTAACTCTTGTGTACATCCTTAGGCAGCAGATTAACTAGAAATGTCTTTGGGATGCTCTTCTTTCATACTCTTCTACCATTGGAATTACAAATACAAACACTATGTTAATTGAATGCAAATTCTTGAAATGTAGTAAATAACTGGGAGTTTAAGTACCATAACAAGTCACAGATGTACTTACGCCTTTTCCCCACTAGCTGTGATGTAGTTTTTAAAGAAATTTGTCATTAGGGGAGAGAGCAACAGAGCTAGACCAAAGGAGATAAATAACTTTCTTGGTATAAATCTTGTTTTTGAAGATGCCCCAAATTAACTTGCTAAGTAATTTATAGTTGTTATGTCTAAGTTGAATGCATATATCCCTTGGGACTTCAGACAATTTAAAATGTTACATAGGTAAATAACAGTGTGTGAGATGGTTCACTTTTCAGAGTCAAAGGTTGTTTAGATCACCATGGACATTGCTTTGCTTTCCATGACCCCTTAATGCATTGTAAGGCTGTATATGTCCTAGGATACTATTGATTTTTAATTTCTTTAAAGTCCTACAGAAATATTTGTAACCTTACAGCATTACTAAGAAAATAACATACACCTTGATTACTCAGCTGACATTTCAGATACTTTATTTTGTTATAAGCTGCTTGGAGTTAAACATGCACTATAGCATTTTTTCAAAGACCTTTTAAATGACAGTGAAAAGTAAAATGTTACCCCATGTTGCCAGATGGAGAACTGTGGCCCTTTCTAACAGTTGTGAGTTAAAAAGTGGCATTTCTGTCCATAAGAAAACCTTCCTTGTCTTTCCTATTCCCTTTAAGATTAAGTACTCCTGATCTGGAGCTCAATTATGACAGAGCGTTTCAATGTCATCTCTATCTTACAGAGGAACCATGTTTTTAGCCTACCTTCTGAAAACACTCAACTACTGGGATTAATTTGAGGATTTCCAATCAGCCTTTCACAATGTGTTCTACCCTAAGGGAATTCCTGATAGCTCTGATTTCTGTAGAAGAATGTGAAGTTAATCCAATTTCTGTGCTGATTACTATGTGAACTGTCTTAATTTAGCAGTTCACATCTATCTGCCTATATGGAACAGCCCTGCTACAGAAAGGGAAGGCGAAATTGACTTTATTCTCATTATACTCATGTTCACTTTTAGGTTCTGCAGCCAAATAATGGCTTGCAAATTAATTAGCCCACTGAAGTTGGGATGAAAGAATGATTCATACCAGAAGTCAATGGTTTAGTATATTCCATGCTATAACCAAGACCCAGTTAACCCATGACTTAATTTCACTACCCCATAACAAGGCAAATGGCCTTGTTGAAGAAGAGTGTGCTTCTACTTCAGAAAAGGACATCTAAAGTTTTTGAACTATTGGGGAAAACTGAGATCTTTCCTGTTTTTGAATCTTGAGTGATTAAATTGATTCATAATACAAATCAACTTTTTTGGGGTGGCGATACTTTAAGATCAGGTCTCATAAAGTAGCTCAGGATGCCTTTGAACTCATCCTGGTCCTTGTGCTTAGCCGTGATGCTGGGGCTGCAAGCATGGTCAACCATGCTGCATAACTCTAGTTAAACCTTTAAAATTAAATCTTTGTTGATTTTACATTTGCTGTTAAATGAATTGAAGACTGAATTCTTTTGTGAAGAATCTACTGTAAATAGTACTTGCAGAGAATAGCTTGATTGAGTACCTGGTTTTTATGCTGGGTTTTCTAAGACTCTTTTCCTTCTCTTTAAGATCCTGCTCTCTATGTGGAAACCTTTTCTTTGTTTATTCATCTTGTATTCTTAGTCCCAAGCACATAATAAATGTTTTGGTGATTTGTTTGAATGCAAGCCATTGGAATGTAAACCCACTTTGTTTTGTTTGGATTCTTTTTTTTTTTTTTATGGTGGATTTAAGCAGTTTGTTGATATAATTTAAGTGTAGCCCTTGAGCTATATGCTTTATCCTAAGCATATCCAGAATCTGATGGTTTGCCCCTGACAGCACCTTGGTCAGAGTCACTGTCATCCCTTTGTGCCTCGGTTACTGTGGCAGCTCCTTGCCTGCTTCCAGACTTACTGAGCCCTCCTGTTCTCCCACACAGTTATCTTTACAGGAACCTCATGCTATTCATTGGCTTGAAACCTTTTTGTGATTTCTTTTTTTATAATGGTCTTCAGTGCCCTATGTAGTCTGACCTCATCACCTTTTTGACCAACCCCTCCCTCCCTCCCTCCCTCCCTCCCTCCCTCCCTCCCTCCCTCCCTCCCTCCCTCCCTTCCTTCCTCCCTCCCTCCCTTCCTCCCTCTTTCCCTAGCAGCTCCTTCCTTACTGTTCTACACAGCAGCCTAACTTTGACCTGTTGGGCTAATATTCTTGGTATTCTAGTGGAGATGACAATTATTTTCTGTTACATCCCAAATTGCTGTTAACATACAAGTAGCAGAGCATAGTGCACATCCCTATTTGACAGCTCTGTAAGTCAGAAGTCTATTCAAAGTAGATCCAAGACAGCCAAGATGAAGTTCCCCCTGGAGACTTAAGGAGAAAGTGTTCCCTCATCTGTTCTACTTGCTAGAGGCTGGCTATGAGGTCCTTCTGATGCTGTGATTTCTGGATAGTGTGACTTTCCCTGCTTTGACTTGTAAGAATCATTGCTAATCATCTACACTCACCTGGATAATATAGGACAATCTAATGTGTTTAAGATGAGTTGATTAGCAACCTTTATTCCACTTTGCTGTGTAACATGACATATTCACAGACTGAGAGGAGAGTAGGATGTGGACATTTTGAAGAGACTTTACTCTTCCCATGCAGTAGCCAGGGTCACTTCTCCTTGAGGCTTTGGCTCAAAGCCTATCTTCTCAATGAGATCTGTTGTTTATTACTTGAGACTACCACCATTATCTCCACATTTTCTATCCAATATAGCATTGCCTTACGTGTTTCTTCTTGCTCTGCTGTACACATCTCCCACTGTGTGTGCACCCTGGTACTTTCTTCTTTCAGTCAGTTCTTCAAGTACCTAAAGCTTCTCTTAAGTCCTAGTTGGTGCATGAAGATGTTTGTTGAATGGACCAGTAGGATGGGACTGGTGAGCAGATCTTTTTAATTGGATCTTTATTTTCCCATTGACTAATATGATTGACTGTAATAAGCTTAGAACAAAGGGAAGGATTTGGAACCTTGTGCTCATCTTAATCCATAAACCCCAAAGCCTTTAATCCTGCCAGCTCTGGAACTCCAAACCTACAGACTGACATCAAGAGAGACTTGTTTGTGTGTAGAAGCTGCAAAGGTCAAGAGACAGCATTAGTCACTAAGCAAAGTATCTTTTGGCATTCCTGTAGCTAGTTGGTCTTTTGTTAACCTTATGGCCTAATATCTGGATCTGAGGTTGAGGAGTTCAGGGAGCAGATGAGATAAAGTGGTGTAAGGTTGGGTAGAGAGTTGATGGAAGTTTTATGATCCAGGGGATTCTATGAAGCCAAGAGCTTAATAGAGACACACTTATCTGTTCATCCTTGTAACTCATGGGTTATCTCTGGTTTCAAAGCTTGGTTGATTATTCTCCTTTACTTCAAAAAACCCAGCAATGTATCATGGACATGCCATTGTAATGATTTCAGTGGGGGATGATGAAACATTCACTGCAGGCATGGTAACCCCAGACAGGTGACCTGATCTGCCCTTAGGCTGCTTATTCTTCTCTCATCGTGCACATCCCTGCCTACTTTCCAGTTTTCCTACCCTGAGTTCACTAAAGGAAGATATTTGGTCAGGATTCTACTGCCCCCTAGCTTTATCTTTTAAACATTAGAGACAGGTGCCTTCTTTTCACCTTGCAACTTGAACTTGGTGTATAGAGGAAGTCTTAATATGTAGAGGGAAGAGACTACATCGATTCTGCCCTTGTGGTCGTGTTCCTTGGAGTTATTGAACTTCTAGTCCCAAGTGAGTGTGGAGTCTAAGGTCATTGTATCCAAATTGGATGTGTTAGTCTGAGAGAGATGCTTGTCCCTGCCTTTAGCCATGATTCTTTTTAGAGACATCATTTGTATTTGCCTAGCATTCTTAGCCAGTATAAAATTAAAACTATTTTAGACATGTTACTTAAGAATAATGAATTTCTGAATTCCTTTTTCATCAAAATTTGTTTTGTTTCTGCATTTAATTCTTGGCTTTTGATCATTTTGCTAATTGATCCCTAAATCTCACATGGTTTGTCTCCTTAACTGTTCTACATCAAGGCATGGAACTTCCCTGTGCAGTGTTTCAGGATTTGTTTTGACTTTTGTGTTATATAGTTGGCATGTTGGAGTCATGGGTTCTTGAGGTCAAAGTCACATAACCGATCACTTCAAAGAGAAATGTTTTTTTTTGCTGAACCATACAACAGAAATTTGGTTTTCAGTGGGTGGGTGTGGCTGGTGGGATGCACCCAAAATGGAAAGTATGCTTTCATTGTTGTTGTGGAATACTTTAGATGGGATCGAGAAACAAGCTGTTGAATTTGCATGTATAAAGGACAGTGTGCTTGACCCTTTCAGTCCCTAAGTTTTGGAGAAATTGCTCTTGTGCCTTCCTTGTGTGGATCCCTTAAAGGGAGCGAGAGCGAGATGACTTTAGAGAAGACTCATGAGCAAAACCAGAGAATAAGTCACTGGGCTTGTCTGAGGAAAAAAAGGGGGCTCCAATGTTCAAAGCTGGTACAAAAAAATGAAGGATGCAAAGCTCTCAGTGTCTATATTAAATATCTAGTGTTGGATTTGACAGGCAGAAGGTGACTGTTGATGGTTTAGGAAAAGCTTCCTGGAGAAGTTAGTGTGAATTAGGATGAGGAACGACCTTTGGAGAGGCTGTAAATAACTTCAGATCTTCAGAGGAAGCATGAGCCCACATAAGTTTTACTTAATTCGTTGAACCTTAATGCAGTGGTAGTTACCAAACTCTGGGACTTAGTTCATGAAAGACCAATGTTTTACCAGTGGACCAGTTTCTCATCTTCTTACTGTTGTCAGAGAGGGAAAATCAAGTGAGAGTTTTGATCTTAGGGTTCCACCGTTGTAAGAACCTGTATATGCTGAAGAACACAGTAATGTTAGTATGAAGTACATGTAATTGAAAGGAAAAAAGCGGGATGTGGGGGAATTGATCAAATGTGAAAAGCTTTAGTGCCTGTTGTAAGTAAACTAGCCAACCATGAAAAGGTAAAGGCTACTTTCCGCCCTAACCCTGTGAGATCCATGCTCCCATTCATTACTGCTCATCATTTGTAATTTGCTGCAAGAATGGAATATCCTAGATTAATCTGTGAAACTGTCGTTTCATAAGTTACAGAGCTAAGAACAACAGGATGAAAAGCAGTCTGAATTGGCACAATTGATGTCTAAACCAAGTGGTGAACATATAGAAAGCATTATTTTTTTCAAGCCTTAAAATTAATGGCTCTGTTTCATTGGAATGTGGCCTTTTTCCTTTCTGAAGAGCCCCAGAGCCAGTGGGTTCTATAAATAGTGCACAGCCGGGTTGTCTGTGGTAGATTGAGTGGAGCAGAATCACCTGTCCTTAAGTGAAGGGGAAGTAGCTTTACATTTTTAGTAACTGAATTGTTGGCCAGCATAAAGGTAAGGGCCATGTGAGCAGCTTATTTATAACTTTCCATAAAGGTGTGTGTCTGCCTCAAGCGGGGAGACTGTCTGGGTGCTGGGAATGTGAAAGTGCAGTAGAATCATTTTCCGTCAGCATTTTCCTTCCCAGCTTAGGTGTTTCAGTAGAGACTGCTTGTATCCCTGGGGCCTTGGAAAGGAGGGATGTCAGTAGATCAGCTCACTAGTGTTGTCTCCTATGGAATATAGGGGATGAGGCCGTTAGATCTGGTTTTACCCGTGATTTTAGGCGAGAAGGATATTTGGATATGAAATCCTGAATGTGTTCTGGACGTACATTTTATCTTGGTTTAAACTGTTGGGTGTGGTCGTCCTGCTCTATAGTTGGGCTCTTGGGAAACTATTTCGTGGATATAAAGCATTTTACTCTTATCTCAGGTTAACTGAGATGAACATGTATGTAAAATTAAGAACACAGGATCAGACTGAATTCTCTGGCTACAGTGGGAGAAAGGAAGTACAGAAAAATATTTTCATGCATCCAGCAAGGAGTCTTTACGTTCTTTCGTAGATGCCAGAATGTACTCCATGTTTATATTTCATGTGGATCATGAACAGTCAGGCTTTTAACTCTGAAGTTGAAAATTTGAAATTATTAAAATGTAAGGGGATTTTTTTTCTAGCCTTCCTATATTCATTATTGTTTCTGAACCCGAGTCTTTCAGTTGGTCATTTTAAACATGTGGATGTATATCTAAAAAGTAAACTTTGATTTTTGGACCACTATCATAGCTCTGTTTAGTTTACAGACAACTTGAAGGCATAAACAGCCCATTAATGCTATTGGAGGCCTCATGGAGGCAGCACTAATTTCAAAGCATGTTGGGTTCACAAATTTGCATATTATAAAATTATTCACTTGATTTTGTTCAGGGACAAAGCTGACATCCTGTACAATCATCCCCCCCCCATTTCTATTTATTTGTTCAATTATTTCAAAAGATGCTGGTTTACTGCCTCTTAGTATATGTGAAACTGGTAGAGACTGGTTTCATTGTAGTGGCAAAATAACCACGGGGGGTGGGGGGTGGGGGGGTTGATTTCCTTTTAATTTGAAGTTCCAGGATTAAGGATCACTTACAGTATAATGTAAGTGTGGGCAAATACAGCTTCTCTTAATGCCCCTTTGGTATTTAGGAGCAAGTGTGCTTTTATGCAAAGCAATCACTTATGAATCGCTTGACTGCTTTTCTCACTAAAATTCCATTCACATTTCCTTCCTTTTCCCATATCCATAAGAGAGGACTGCATGTAGTATTTCATTTTATTTAATTTTTTTTAGAAATGGAATTTAAGGTAGTTTTTAAAGATCGATGCCAAGATAACTAGTTAATATTGTTTTAAGATCAGGCTTTTAATTGCAAATACTTACATTTATGCAAGAAGACTACATGTTAAAATAAATTTGGAAAGATTAGATTGGAATTGCCTCAAATTCAATTAAGCCCCACTGCATGGACGTGCTGGGAATATGAGGACAATCACTGTAAATCTGTGCAAGCTGACATGTTGCATTACCTTGCTCTACTCTAACGTATGGTACTTTTTGTGTCCATATTGCAGACGGCAACTCCAAACTAACATGGCAGTCAGACTGTGTGATGTGGCTTCTCTGCTTAGAAGCGGTTCGTGGGCAGCAGAGCCTTGGACCGGGGTCTGTGGGATTTTTCTTAAATTCTGTAGGCTACTTTTTTTTTAGCATGTTGCAGAAGTGCCGAGGCCATACCAAACACTTGAACCTTTAATTTGGCATACGAATCATTCTTACATACTATGGTATGGCCATCATTAAGAATTTAAAAGCACATTGCAATTTTAACTGTGGTGGTATATGTAGATCAGAACGGTGCTGTTATATGTAACTGAACTAATCAAAATTAGGATTTAGTGCAGACTCAAAAGAGTGACAAGCTTTTTGAAAAACAAAAACAAAAACAAAAGTTTTGGTATGGTCTGAATACTAAGTTACCGTAATTCTTTACATTCTGTTTACTATGTATTTTTTTGGTTACTACATTTTGAAGTTATTTACAATTCCTGATCCTAAAAAAAAAAAAAAAAGAAATTGTAAATCTGGCTGAAAATTATTTGCCCAGTGACTGTTGAAAGATTGTGCATTCTGTGAACAGTTGTGTTGAGCCTATCAATGGAATATGCATTATTTGGAAAATATAGCACATTAGTATCATTTTATTCAGAGCAGATGGTCCTATAGCTGAGAGATGCTGTGATTTTCAGTGCACACAGCCTACTGCAGCTGTTCACTTGAATGTTGGCTTAGGAGCTCATTCTTGCCACCTGAACATGGAAATAAATGTGCAATTAAGTGAGAGTGTTTGTTGTCCTTATTAAACCCTGCTAATTTCAGTCAATGAACATTTATATTTCACATGACATCCCAATGAGCTCTAGTCCGAATCTCAGATTTGGGGTTCTTGTACTTTGTGTGCACACACCCTTACTTTTAATTGGTGGTTTATTTTAATAGGCTGTGGCCACTTTCCTCTTGTAGTAGTTCATTGTTTTTAAAGTTGCTGAGCAGAGGTAACCCTCTGAGGATTTTGCTGTGAAAAGACTTAATTCATGAGTAACCCACAGACTGGAATAGTCACACTTTTATTAGAAAATCTGAAGCCTGACATCTATAGTATCTTGAAATATTTTGATTTTTTTTTTTTAAATACAGAAATCCAAAGATTTATTTATTACCCTTTATTTTCTTAAGTATTCACTGAGAATACTTACCCAAGAAAAATAGTTTAAATCTTGAGGGGGGGAAGTTTGTTTCTTTGGAAAAGAAACGAAACTATTGGAAGGTTACAGGTTGTTTGACTATTTCCTAACTCCTCTGCCTTGAGTCTGTTTTTATCCTGACAGCCCTGATTCTTGTCCCTCAATATTCTGGATCTGGTCAGTTGACCAGTCTGCCTGGTGCTGCTTTCTTATGTAAACATCTTTTGGCAATAGAGATTTTGTAGATGTAGCCTTTTATTTTTCTTAGGCAATTTGAATTTGAAAAGACATTTTCCCCATTCCCTTATAATCAGCCATCTTTCCCTTCTACTTGGCTTTTTTTTTTTTTTCTTTTATCAGATTCTTTGCTTTTCCTATGCTAAAACCTCCTTAAGCTAGCATGCTTTCAGTAAGAGTTGTCAGGTTGGAGCAGTTCTTTGGGGAACTGAGAGGTGTATTGGATGAGACAGTGTAATCTTTTCACTGATGCTTTGACTTTTGGATTCCCCCATGGCCGTGGCTATCCAAAGTTGTACAGTTATTAGAAAATGCTTTTGGAAAATTTGGGGGCTGTGGTTTGTGACTCTTTTGTTCAAAGACCATCAGATTCTACATATAAAATGGTATAATAAACAATTTTTAGAGTAGTTGGAACTTTTGAGGAAATTTCCCCCCCACTCTGTTATTCATCTGCTGTTTGGCTGTAGACACCTTGTCACTTGGCATTTTCAACAGCCTTGGGCTGGCGTGTTTGGAGAAGTTGGTGTATTTATATTTTTGCTTTGGTGAACTGGATATGCGTTTTTGGTCTTAAAATTAGAGTCAAGGCAAAATATTATCCTGAATTGTTTGTGGATTCTGTTTTGATGCTATAGATCAGTTACTTGTTGGTAGTCTTCAGCTGCCAATTGACAAGAATTGCTGAATAGTCTACAGATGTAGACAGAATATTCATAGTTTTACTTCCAAGTTAACCTACCCTTTCACCCTGAACATATAACATCTATTTTCTTATTTCTTACCAATGTTAGAGGTACAAAATACATTTCAGTATGTAACCAAAACAGTACATGTTGACAAATTTTATTTTTGAAAGTACTTTTGCTCCTGATTTTGTTAATGGATGCCTGTCAGTCTTAGATAATTGACTCTTACGAGCTGAAGAATCCTCTTCAGAGTATGCCATTTCCCCCCCCCCGTTTGTTTTGGCAGCATGTTAAGCACTTTTATTTTCTAGAATGAGTTTTAGTCAGGACACAGTTTTGTGCCCTTTGGTATTAAATTGCTTCCTCTGTGGACACTGCAGGTGAGTTGAGGGTATAATGATGACTAGACCCAGGATATGAGTCTAAAAGATGTTTAAGTTTTAAATTGTGCTATGTGCATGTATGGAATATGTATGTGGAAATATAATTGTATTTCATATTAAGCTATTCAATTTAAGACTACAATTAGCGTAGGTGTTTTACTTTTTGTTGAAGCTTTATTGTAATCTCAGCAGAACGACTTGTGTTTAGTGACAAGAGTTTAACTCTTGGGTGGAATCTCTAATAGCTTGTGAAATATGAATTCTGACATTTCTTATTTTCTCTGTTTTTAGCAGGTAATTGCTGCCATGGAAACACAACTGTCTAATGGGCCAACTTGCAATAACACAGCCAATGGTCCAACCACTGTAAACAACAACTGCTCCTCACCAGTTGACTCCGGGAACACGGAGGACAGCAAGACCAACCTAATAGTCAACTACCTTCCTCAGAACATGACCCAGGAGGAGCTCAAGAGTCTCTTTGGGAGCATTGGTGAGATAGAGTCCTGTAAGCTTGTAAGAGACAAAATAACAGGTACGCAATTTCATGTAGATGTTTGACATCTAAAGAACCATAGGTCAGGACATGAGAAAATAAATACCTTTGAATCATAAATCATTCAGTGCTGAAGCTTTACATATCTGGACTTTCAGTTACTGTGTAAGCAATATGAAATCAGTGTTAAGTGTTTCTTTTTAAAACATAAAATGCTTTTGGGGGCTGTCTCTGATTTTATTTTGTTACTTGCAGTTTTTTAAAGGCAGGGTCTCACTCTGTAGTACAGGTTGGCCTGCAGCTCACTATGTAGTCCTTGCTGGCTTAGCTGACTGAGTGCTGAGACAGCAGGTGTGAGCCACTATGCCTAGATAGCAGTATGTGTTTTAGCTGGACTTTGAATATATTCTGGGATGAAGGACAGTGCTTTTGGAAAACCAAATGCGTGATAGTAACGTTCAGGTTAACCTTGGCTTTTTCAGTACCCCTGAGCTTGCATAACAGCATTTCAACAGTGAGCTATAAGGAGAATATTTTGTTTTACAAAGAAGGGAAAAACCTCTATGCTTATAATATGTATGATAATAGACTGACTAATACGTTTTCAGTCTCCACACAATTGCATTGATAGAATTAGATAATAATGGAACTTTATGCTCTATTCCTTAAGAAGGAAAAAATATGTGGGATATGAGCATCCTTTTTATTGTAAAGATGAAGAGGAAAGGGTGAGGAATTGGGTCTAAGGGATGGCTTATTTGGCCTAATTTGAAAAATGTTAGTATACTTTTTTTGAGTAAATTTTTCATTTAAGCTCAAACCTATTTAATGAGCATGTTCTTGGGACAGGAGTTAATATTTCCTACAATAATTGTTTTAAAATGCTAAAAACCATGACATTAAGTATAAATAGACCTTGTAGGGCCTTCATGTAGTGACATTTGGTGAAGCATCAACTGCTTTATGAAGTTTATAAACAAACATATCAAAGTAAGTTTTTTGTTTTGTTTGTTTTTGTTATTTCATGATAGGGTTTCTCTGTGTTAGCCCTGGCTTTTTCTGAAACTCACTCTGTAGACCAGGCTGGCCTTGAACTCAGAGAGATCCACCTTCCTCTGCTTCTGGAGTGCTGGGATTAAAGGTGTGTGCCACCACTGCCTGGCCAGGCTTACATATTTGAAATGAGTAAATAAATGTTCCTTAAAAGTGGTGTGAAGGATGGGGCTAGAGTTTGACTCCTTAACTGGTCATGTGACCATGGACAAGTTAGTCCTGGCTTTATCTCTGGTTAATTGCAATTGAGGGCAGTGGTCATGGGTGGGACATTTAGGGCCTTTAGGACTAGTTGAGCTGATAATTTGTGCAGCTCTGTAATCAAGGCCCTGGGAGTTTTTTTTTTTTTTTTTTTTAAACATCTCTTCTGTACCTGGAGCCAGTATCTGTGGTTGAGCCTCACTATTCTGTTCCCTGAAGCCACAGATTGAAGACTGCAGATAGTTTATTCCAATCCAATTAAAAAGAAGTTCATTATCTCTAATACATACTGAATAATCCTATCTTTAGCTAATGTTGCTTCTGTGTTCACCATATTGCCAGGAGGGTTCTTCAGTTGTTGAAAATTCAAACTCAAAGGGATCATGTTTTCCTTCAGTCCTTTGTGTGTGTGTTGGGAGGGGTGCATACTGGGGGATTGAACCAAGGTCTCCACAAACACTGTAGGCAAGGTTCTATCACTGAGCTATATCCCTGGCCTTTTGCAAGTTTCTTTTGCAAACTGAGGAATAGCAGTATATCAAATTAATAAAGAGGTTTTGAAAATTCAGAAAAGGTAGAAAATAATTCTGCCCCCATATTGGATTTTTATCTTTAATGTTTTTTAGCAAAATAATATTTTTTGCTTGTGGGTATTTTTAAGGATACTTGAAATAAGTATTAAAGTATGATAAATGGTATGCAGGCTATAACATCAATTTCTGTGATTTCTTGTTCGATTGTTTAGTGGCAACCCCACCATTATAGGATGAAGATGCTTGAATAGTGTGTAAAAAAAAAAAAAATCACATTTATTTTTTTATGATACTGGAGTGGTAAGTGAAAATATTAAACAACTCATCCATCTTTCATATTAGACATTTGCCACAGAGAACATCTTAGGGGATTTTCCACATCTTATCCTTGAACAGACTTGATTCATCTTATTCTTCCATAAACCCTTTACAGGACTGTTATGTGGCATAATGGGGTAAATTTGAGTTCTCAGTCTTATCTATGTGCTCTTTGGCTTCAGTGTGGTGAACAGTGGTAATGGAAACACATGGCTCACCTCAATCACAGTACATGTTGAAATGGAATTGATTCTTGATGTTCCTTTGCTTCATTGTCCCTGCAGTCATGTAGATTCCCAGGATAGTATAATTTCTATTACAATATCAGGAAAGCATATGAACTCACAGTGGAGAACAAAACTAGTGTAAGCCCAAGCTAGACCAAATCAGCGTGGAGAAGGTAGTTGGACACACAGTCCAACCCCTAACTGTGGAATGATTTGCTATTGTTAGCTCTGAGAAAATAAGGATCAGTTTTCTCCAAAAGTGTAGCCCCTGTTAAGTCAACTACACTTCAGTGGAAGACCATACATTTAAGAATATTTTGGGCAAAACATATTGACCTTGAAGTGTTTTTATAAAAAGTAAATAAGGAGTACAAAATTGGGTAGGGATAGATCTGGGGAAGACCTACTGGGGTGAAGATGATGAAAATGCATTGTACGAAACTTGAAACTTTTAAATAACTAATAAAAACATGAAACCAGAACCAGATGTGGTAATCACTTCTTTAATCCCAGCACTTTGGGAGTTCAAAGCAGGCAGATACCTAAGTTTATCAAAAGCCTGGTCTACAGAGTGAGTTCCAAGACAGCCAGATCTATATAGAGAAGCTTTGTCTAGAACTTACCCCTCCCTGAGATAATAAATAATAATAAATATAAAACCAGAAGGCCCAAAATATTTTAGAATGGGATAAAATAAGTATTTGCAGACAGATATCACTCTGCACATTTCTGCGTGAAGGTTTTCTAATAAAGTTATTGAGAAGATAAAAGAAAAAGTTACTCAGAGAGCAAGTAGCAAGTCCAGGAAATCCCACAGTGGGCACTGCAGTCACACTGTGCTTTCCCCTTTCCTTTCCATGGAGATAATGTTTTGCTATGGAGCCCAGGCTGTTCTGTGACTGGCCATCATCCTGCCTCAGCTTCCCAAGTGCTGTGGATTGCAGGTTTGTGGTGCTTCTAAAGGTTTTAAAAGCTACAAAAGCTCTCAGAATCATTCAAGCACTTACCAGCAGTTTAGCCTTAAGTTCTTGCCTCTCAGAGTTTGATCAGTGATGATGTGTGTGCTCCTATGATGAGCACAGTGCTGGGAAGTGTAAGTTAAGAAGCCAAGTAGTTGAAAAGACTAGATGCAAAGCAAACAAAAACTCAAGGCATTCAGAGACTTTGCAGGTGCTGATCGCCCATGGTTAGATTAACACTTTGAATGGTAACCAGAGGTTGTTTCTTTTCCTTTAGGGGAGTATAGCCCAGTTCATTCTTAACTTCTGGAGGATTGTAAAGCTGTTTTTAATCCTTGTTTATTTAGCCAGGACTCTGATTTTTCAAAAAATTTTATAATGGGATTATCCGTTCCTTCTAAAATAAACACAATCTTAACTCCTCAAGATTGAAATAGATAAATGACATTTTGTTAGTCTAATAGATACTTTCAAATTTAATAGTATTTGTTTGCTGGGATGAAGTCAGTCATGGCAGACACAGGCTGTCTTGATGAATGTTAATTTGAAAACACAGCTCTGTATGTCAGTGTTATTTGGAACCCATAGAGTTTGAAGTGATCAAGAATTCTGAGACAACAGCAGGGTGGCCAGGCAGGTGGGTGGGTGGTAACGTAACGTAAAGCATCCATTCTGAGCTTCCATGTTATTTAATCATAAGGGCAGAGGCTAGGCTGTATGTGCTCCCAGGTCTGAAGCCAGGATAACACTTTGTAGGTACCAATCTAGCTTGCATAATTTACTTTTAGATTTTAAAATTTATAAAATGACACTAGTATCAAATTTATAGAACTATGATGAAAGTTTGAAGCATCTCTAACCAGTAAAATATAGCAGAGACATTTGTGGATTTTATCAGCATATCATTAGACATTATTATTTTTCATGTACGTTGTTCCATTCTAAAGGTTATGGTTATAATCAGTTATCTCAAAATATGATATTGTCCCAAAGGTTTGCGCAAAGGCTTGTTGAATTTATTCCAGACTCATTTTTGTTTTGTTACTAAAAACTGGGCATTTATGTATGTGGGGTGGGGTGAGCCAAGTATAGTTTGTGTGTGTGTGTGTGTGTGTGTGTGTGTGTGTGTGTGTGTGTGTGTGTGTGTGGGTATGCACATGTGAATGTGTGGGTGTGTGTGTTCTTGCATATGCATGAAGGTCAGAGAAGGACATCCAAATTATTCTCAGTTGTTGTTTTGAGATTGGCTCTCATTAAACTGAAAGCTTGTGAGATCTGTCTGTCACTTTAATGTGGTTTGGCCATGCCAGGCTTTTTAACATGGGTGCTGGAGAATTTGAACTCAAATCCAAATCTTGAAGAATAAGCACTCTTGTTCATTGAACTCTCTCTGTAGTCCTAGACTAGGTTGTTTTAAAATACTTGTTTTTAATTCACACAAAGTTGGATATATTTTTGTGCCACTGTCAGAGAGGAAAATCACCTAATCTATTAGGTTTAATGCATGAGTACAGAAATAAGTGAAATTCAAAGTAGTAGTTAGACAAGGGAGTGAACACAGTATTTTTTAAAAAGGAAAAGTTTGGTCTTTGAAGGATGATAAATTTCAGCACAGTGTGTAGGAAATTGATAGGGGAAAGTGAAAGGAGAGTTGTCTTAGCCAGGTATGTTGTTGTGTGAACTTGTCTCATGCCTGCCATCTGCAGTGACAGAGGTCATTCCTTTAGCTGGTGCAGGATGAGATGCACACAGTCCCTGGGGAGAATATATGCTTTGCTTTTGGGCAGAACAGGAGAGGGGAAGAGCTCTCTTTTTGCATTCGTTGACTCTTAACCATCTTCAGCCTAAATAGTGTCTATATAAGAGTGGACTATTCTGGGGTGACATTTGCTGTATTTTCTCCTCAGATATGAAGCTGAATTATCTACTGAATTAGTTATTTTTCTATTTAGCAAGATAAACTACTATGCCCCAAAGTAACATACAGAAGAAAGAGTTTATTTTGGCTCATGGTTCCTGAGGTGAAGGATAGACAGTATTGCTACAGGTGGCTGTATTAGGAAGCTGGCTGAGCACATTTCACCTGTAAGCGGGAAGCAGAGAAACCGCAGAAGTGGGGCACGATAAAAAATTCTCAATGTGTCCTAAAAGTGAATAACTTCTCCAGTCCCACCATCCGGGTGTCAAGTGTTAAAATAAATGTGTCTGTGAGAGGGAGGTTTCTCATGTAAACTACATTTCCATTCTTTTAACATGGTACAAGATCAGTCTGCTTTTATGTTTTCTCATTAACTGCCTTAAAGATTTGACTATCGTAGGTATCACTAGCCTTTGTTTCTTAAACTTTGCCAAAATTCTGAACTTACTGGGACCTTTTTTTAAAAATGCTATTGGAATATTTCCTTGAATATTCCTGAAAGGACTACATACTCCCTATGGCTGGAGCTGTGCTCCAGAGCTTGTCAGCTTCGTTTGAGCTCCTTTAGGGCTAATTGACTTTCACCTGAGCATGCTGCTGTTGCACTGTATTGAGGAAACCCTTCTGTGAAAAGGTCAACCCGAACAAATACTTCCTGGCATTTTATTTGTGAATGTCATTTGACTTGTAGTTCTGTATACAGTGACTTAATTTTTTTTTTAACTTCTTGTCTTCTCCCCCCTCTCTTTAAATGTTTAGAATTTTAAAATCGACATCATTAGAGGCCCTCTTTATTGGAAACACACACACACGCACACACACACACACACACACACACACACACACACACACACACACACACACACACACCTTTAATTAAGTTTGAGGCAAGGTCTAACAGTCTAACCCATACTGGTCTTGAACTCAACTACTTAGTCCTTTGCCTCCAGCTCTGGGTTCTAGGGTTACACATGTACTCTGCCATACCCATCTTTGTAATCAGATACCTTTTGAGTGCTAAAAGCACTGGTAACTCTTCCTAGTATTGTGAAGAAGCAGGTTCTCAGTTAAAAGGATGTATTGGGGATATAGCTGCACAGTGATCTCTTAGGCAGTGTACCACCTTCATTCCAGGTTTATTTGAAGACAGATTATAACTATAATTTCAATACTTCATACCTCTTTGAAGGAAAGATTTTGCAAGGTGGAGTTTGCAAAACTCCATTCCCATATTAAATGGGCGTGATGAGGATTTACTAAAACTGTCTATATACTAGGGTTATTAAACTTGTGATTACTACTAAAATGTCTCTTCTTGATAGAGAAGTTGGTTCTATTAACAGTACTTTTGAAGGTTTTAGCCTATAAAGCCCATTCTTAGGGGCTAGGGAAATGGTTTAATTGGCACTAGCATGGCCTGAGCAAACATGAGGACCTGAGTTCCACACTTACTTGAGAAAGCTGAGTGTGGCTGTTCACACCTCTAACCCCAGTGTAGTGGTATGACATAAGAAATCTCAGGATATTAGGGGTTCACTGGCCATCCAGCCTAGCTAAAAAAAAACCAGCAATCCCTAGGTTCAGCGAGCAGTCCTGTCTCCAGTTAGTCAGGCGGAAAGTGATGTAAGGGGACACCAAACATCTGGTTTCCATGCATGCATTGGGCACCCAAACACATTCACACACTGTATTTTTTACTAATAGGGTGAGATTCAACCTGGCAATTTGGCTTGTTTGCCTCCTTACTGGAATTGTTTTGACTCTGAACTTCAATTTGGTCCTAAGAAAGCATCTCCAAATAGATCTATTATCTGAGAATTCTTGGTTTGGGAGGAATGCAAAGCTTCTTTTCAATATGTGATCATCATCCATCATCACTCAGAAGTGGGACTAAGTAGGAATAGGAAGTTAAAGGAGTCCACCAAGTTGATTGATGCTAATATGCCAGCCTTGATCTGGTGATCTGGTGTATAGGAACTGGTGTGTGGTTGTGTGTTTGTGTGTGTGTGTGAGAGAGAGACAGACAGAGACATAGAGACACAGAAAGAGACACAGACAGAGGGAGAGAGACTATCTGACTTAAAGCATGAAGGTACCCTCAGCTAAACTCCCTAGTGGGGTATTATTGACCTGGACTCTGAGCAGGTTTTTAAATGGAGCCATAAGGTGTTGGTTGAAAATTATCAGCAGTGCTTGCTTTCACTTTTATGGATGGATGCCTTCTCCTTGTGATGCCTGTCCCTTTAATGTAAACCACAATACCCTTTCAACTAAGGCATTCGCATAGAGAAGTACTGAGAGCAGTAGATTGGATGTAAAGAAGCCCAGCACTTTTTGCAGTGTTAGCAGATCACAGAACTTGAAGAAGACAAAATATGCTGTCTCTTTGTTTTCTTTTCTGTTGAAACATTCATTGAAAACATTTAAAGCATCGCTTTGTTCACTCACAGATTTTTACAGATTTCAGACTGTGGAGAAGAGGGTGATCTCTGTGAGGGCATGGTTAACTTAGCAGATGCAGTTTTACACCTTGTTTCCCTTTTCTGTTAAGTCCCTATGCATGTTGTGAATTAGAGTTTATTTTTAGCTCTTAATGAGTCCCTTTCTCCTCATTGTACTTTTTGTTGGAATCCTGTTTTCAACTTAGTGTTTTGATTTTAAAGGGAGAGTGTGTATGGCTTAACTAAGTTCATGTTTACACCCTTTCTCCAGCTCAATTAAAATTTTATGTTTCTTGGTGTAGCATGAAAGACTTATTACCTTTCACTTGCCCCGGATCCCTCATAGCCTGTTTGACCTTGGACTCTCATCTTCAGGAAGTCAAACTTTTTTTTAAGAAAAAGTTTAAGGGATGTACAGATGCAGGTAAACTGTAAAGCAGAATTACTGTTTGTTCTTCAAGGTCACTGGAAGGTTTATTGCCTCACTGTTAATGTCCTCCTGAAGAGGACATTAACACAGGGGTCTACACGCTACTACCCTCTGAAATCCTCTTGACCTTGGTACTAGTCTGAAATTCTTGTAACACAACTGGAAAGAATGACAGTTGCCCTTAGCCTGCATTAACAGCATCAAAACAGGCTGATTGCATCATCAAATCAGTGCAAGATTCCTAATGATGTCACAAGTTTGACTCCTTGGAATTCTGACTTTCCCTCTGTGATCTGAGTGCTGAGGCAACAGCCCTCCTTAAACACAGTGCTGAATGCTTCTCAGATCTGTTGATTCACACAGCACTCACCTTTAGAAACTCGATGAATTGGGGTTTGACATGTTAATCTCAAGGTTTCAGGCCAAGTTTATTTTAACCTGCATTGCTGATGTTTCTTAGCTCTTATTTGAGGGACAAGTTCACATGCATTAGAAAAAATGACACAATTGACAATACTGATTTGTAATTTATATATATATATATATATATATTATACTGACTTATAATTTTATATATATATGTAAATATATATATATATATATATTCATGTCTTAAGCACTAGAAACCAAAAGCTTTGACAGAAAGACAAGGTAACATTCAATAACCCTAGTTTTAGGTTTTAGAACATCCTAGTTGAAGCCAAAGGGGATTTAAGGATGACTCTGCAATTAAGAGCACTAGCTGATCTTCAAGAGGACCTGGGTTAGATTCCTGATACCTATCTATATGGTGTATCAGGACTGTCAGTCCAGTTTCAGAGGAACTCACACCCTCTTCTTGTTAGACACACCCCATCATCATCTGGCCAAAAGGCTACTAGGCAAGTGTGTAATACACAGACATAAAACCTATACACACAAAATAAAAATAAATCTTTAAAAAAATTGTCATCTGTGCTTAACTTCCTTATGCAGTTGAGATTTTAGTCCTCTGAGTGTGAAAACCAGTGTTTCTGGACCTGGTTGTCAGGTCAAGGGTGTCCTGTGTTCTTCCCTGGCCTTGAACAACTTAATGGAAGACTCTGTCTCCCAGAGTCTTCCATTAAGTTGTTGAGAGGCAGTGAGTTTGTAGATTTCTCCAATAGGAGGGGACAAGTAAGAGTGAGGATGAGGATTTCCTTCTGTAACTTGGTTTTCCCATTTACTACCTCTCTTTTTCCAGGTACCCTTCTACCTGCCTTTCAAGAAATCTCTCTTCAACCCTCAGAGTGGAGCCATTCCTCCTCACCCCAGACAGTAGGGACAGTTCCTGTAGCTAGGAATTCAGTGTCTTCTGGAAGCCACTTTGGGAGGCAGATGCTGATATACGTGACCTTAGGAAAAAGTGATTAGTGGCAATATTGTGTCTTGTGTCATGTTGACTTGTGCTACTGAGTAGAGCTGTCTTGCTTTTACATCTTGGGTCTTCACCTTGGGCTCTTGCTTCCCCACTTGGCATCAGCTGCGTGCCTGGCTGCTGCTACTCCCCCCTCAGTGATGGACTGGTCTTGTATTCAGAAGTTGGCTATTGACAATTCAAAGCAATTACATGTGTTGGGGCTTAACAGACCCCTTCTCCCCAGTGTATGAATTTAAAATAATAAAACATGTAATACTTCTCAAGTCTTTTTTTTTTCTTTTTATTTAACCACCCCAACCCCACCCCTACTGCTCATGCTGGAGATTGAAACTAGGGTCTTGTAGAGGAAGAAGCTCTGTTGCTGAGGCTATCATCAGTCTTAATTTGGTAATAGTGGTACTGTGCTATTGACTTCAGTAGTCTGTATGGGATGTTTGGCTATGGTTGGGAACATCTGTGCTGTTGCATTTCTCATTGATGAGGTGATGTGATCATGTGTTAAAGAGAGAAGAAAGGTCATAGTTAGGGTAAAGTAGAGAGCAGACAATGGTCATATAAAGAGAGGTATACAAAATGTTCTAGGCTTCTGTGTGCTGCTCTAAACTGGAGTATAACAGCAGTCTAGTGTGATTTGTTTGCTAATTACTTGCTGATTATACCACCTGATAGGTTTTTTGTTTCTTTAGACGGAAAGATTTATAAGGACCTTTGTGAGTTCAAGAGAAAGTTGTCTCATTCTTTTATTAGGACCACTCTGTATGTGAATTCTCTTTCTGTGTCTAGTGGATGTGAGGCCACAGGACATTTCCTCCCTAAGTATGCTACAGAAAGCAAGGCCAGAAAAGGACTAACAGTCACATAGGCAGTTTGCCTCAGGACACAGGTTCTTTTTCTTACTTTGTTTTAAAGGTTATTATCTCACTCTGTAGCTGGCCTGAGGCTCAATCTTGAGCAAGTCTCTCCAACCCTAGTGAATGATTGGGTTATAGGCAAGAGCCCCCAGGCTTAGCTGGGTATAGGCTTTTGAAGAGTCTTTGGTGGGAGGAGATTGTGATGGAGACACTCTGTCTGGTTTGACATGATAGTTTTTACTTCTCATTAACTCTGGAGGTTGGTTCTCTTCCTTCCAAACACCCCTGTCTATTCCAGTAAATTCCTTTTTGCTAATTAGCTGGAATTGATTTGTATTTCTCCTGATTTATACTGTAATGAAAGGTGCTTGTGTAATGCACATGTTTAGTTCCTTGTTCCTTCTGTCAGAGTTTACTTTTGAATTCACCCTAAAGGAAGGTTATTAACTGCTTTTTTTATTATTTCTTTATTCATTTTATTTTTAGAGACATGGCTTTTCTGTGGTTTTGGAGGCTGTCCTGGAACTAGCTCTTGTAGACTAGACTGATCCCAAACTCCCAGAGATCCACCTGCTTCTGCCTCCCCAGTGCAAGGATTAAAGGCATGTGCACCACCATCTCTGGCTGGTTACTTCTTGATCTTACCTCGAGAGTAACATTTTTAAGTGTGTACCCTGTGCATTTGATATATAAACTCAGTGTGTTCACCTCCCATGAACTCAAGTATGAGGTGTTCAGTCATCTTGTATTGGCTTGCTATTGCCAGTGTTGTTATGAAACCAGATTCTGATAAAATTATTCAAGAGCAAAAGAGGTACAATGAAGAGTATTTGCTCCTAGGTTACCTCATGGAATGCCCTCATCATGCCTTTTATCCTTGAATATGAGCAAAAATAGCTGGAAATGACAGAGAAGACCAGCAGCAGTAGTATCCAAAGACCTGCAGGTCACTTAGGGTGTTTTTGTTTTTGTTTTTTTTTTTTTTTTTTTAGCTCAGTGGTTAGCAGTGTCACCATTCCTGTTTTGTATAGCAGCTGTTTAACTACCCTCATAGAACAGACTTACCTGTGAATTACCTTCATTTATTCCTTTTGCCTATTTACTCATTTAATAAAAGACTTTCTGTGGCCAGGTACATGAGGACATGTGTCCACTCAGAGGTATTGCATTTCTGTGTCCTTTGGGCTCAGTGATACATGTCATTGTTATTTATTTAAAATGTTTTAGTTGTCATATATTCATTGTACATGACTCTGGGTTTAATAGGGGTATTTACATATAATTATATAATGCTACTTAGGTCCTCACCCATATAAACCACCTCTCCCATTCTCCCCCCTCCCTCCACTCAGTTCCTTGTTCCCCTAGATGAGTTTATGTGTTCATAACAGATATACATACATGACTTTATGTGTCTGTGTATCAGACATATAAACACCAGAATGATGCCAGAACAAATTAGTTTTACAGAGATAATAATGTCATCTGTGAAATCTAGAACCTACAAGCAAGAGAAACCTGAAGTTCTTATTGTCCCAACACTGGTGTAATTTAATTTCTCTGCAGATGATATAATTGTCTCTTCAACTCAGGTCACCATAGTTGTCCCCTTCTTTTAGTCAGTTTTTGAGTTCTTTTGGAAAAGATTTGTCTTACTTTTATTTGCAGTGTTTATTCTTTGTATGTACCTGCTACAGAATCCTAAGTATAATTGTTTAAAAATATATTTGGTCAATGTTACATTCTTGCTATTTGTGGAAGCTTAAGGAATCAGATATTTGTTTTGGTAGCTTTGTCTGAAAATACATAGGAACCTGGCCAAGATGTTAACAAAGTTTAGGAGGTAGTGAAAAGAGCCTTGCAGAAAGCCTTAATTAGTTGATAAAGTCTTCATTTTAAAAACAAAGCTCCCAGACACTTTTAATCCCAGTACTCAGAAGGCAGAGACAGGCAGATCTTTGTTGAACTGAAACCCAGTCTGGTCTACAGAGTGAGTCCCAGGACAGTATACCGAGAAATTCTGTCTCTGGGGTAGAGGTGGGAGCACAATGACTATGACGGATGCATCTTAACTCCTAGTCACTGAACTAGTAGGGTTCTCAGTTGTTTGATTTTCTTACTCCACCCCCATGTTTTCATTGTTTAAGGCTGGCCTTGAACTCACCATGCAGCCAAGAATAACTGTAAATCTTGGATTCTCTTATATCTTTTGTTTCATCCGCAGTATTGAATAGACGTGTTCTTCTACTCCCACTTTAATGGTTTTATTTTTAAAAAAGAACTTAACTCTTAAATAATAGGTATGTATGTCTGATATAGACATGTGCTTTGCACACAGTGCCTTTGAAAGCCTGATGAGGGTTTGGGTCCTCTATAGTTGGAGTCAAGGGTAGTGTGGTTGTCTGACCTGGGTTGTCTTCAGGAACAGTAACAGCTGAGCAGGCTACTCCAGCCCTCTTCCCCATTTCTTCTCTCAATACTAGGCAATGGTGCCCATTGGTGGGCACCATTACATTGGTGGTAAGATGCCACATTCAACATGGGATAGTCATTGGGTGAATTTGAATGGCTGAGATTGCCTCTTAGTTCTTTTGTTTCTGTTCAGCTGAAACCCAGAAGAATATCAAAGAGAAGAAATTCTGTGTTAATATCTATGTTGTATTGAATAGAAGAATAGCATTCAAGTCATTAAGTATCATGGAATAGTTGAATTGAATATAGGTTTAATTGGTTGTATTCTGTAGAGTTAAAATAGCTCCTTTACAAAGACTGCTGTTGCTGGCCATGGTAGCTCCCATCTGTGATCTCAGGGTAAGAAGCAGAGGAGACATGGTCTTTAATTCAAGCAGCCTTGGCTATATAGTGAGACACGCCCAACCCCCACCTTTTTAATAACAATAAGAGGTGAGAATGTTGGGACTCAGCAGTCTGTGGACCCCACCTCTGACGATGGGCGGGACTCCTATGGCCACTATGTCAGGCTTTACCTGGCTGTTCAAGCTTTTACCTAGCTGCCCAGGGGACCAGGTGACACATGCGCAAGCCCCCCTTTTAAAGCAAGCGCCCCGCACCCCACTCTCTCTCCACTTTTGGTTGGCCACCAGCTACACCCTTTTTCTCCCCTCTCTCAATAAACTCCGAGAGGGCGCTGAGTCTTGTGTTTGTGTTTCTTAGGCAATAGCAGCTGCAAAAGAACAACACTGACTCAAAATAAAGAATAGATAAAACATTGATGGCTATTGAAACAGTATTTTAATCTCTACTAATTTAAAAGGTATCTGAAAATTTTTAATACATGAATAAGTCACAATTGTAGATGTGCCAGACAGTTTTTAAGCAGGATACAAGCTCTCCTTCCTTGTGTTTGTATCAGGTGTATTTTGGTTATGGGTGTAGATAGAGAACCCTAGTAGGATTTAAGTGGGTTTTTTATTCAGATTCTTGTCAGTATATATGTTGATTTTTATTTACTAGAAAGTATCTTGCTTGAGAAAAGTTCAGTAGTCTGGAAGGTTAATGAAATGCCTTAAAAATAATGTTGTCAACTAAGGAACCTAGAGTAAGTACTTCACAGTTGGTAATGTATTTGAGAGTAGGGCTCGGCTTATAGAGATCTGGCAGCATCACAAAATAGTTCTGCCCCTAAATAATAAAAAAGACCATCTTACAATCTTTTCTGCTGCTTCATAGGCAGCAAGCAAGAATTTGTTAGCAACAAAACCAGAAAGTTGCTTGACCAAAGGCTGTTGAGTCAGGGAAGAGCTGAAAGGTTGGCATTTAGTGAAAACTTTATTTCTTTGAGTTTACTTGTAATTGATCATGCTCCATGAGTCTACCTGTAAAAATTCTTTAACAAGCTTCACTCTAGCACACTGGGCTAAACGTATTTTTGGAAGATAATTTGACAAGTGTAAGGCAGATGGGGGAACATTGTGGGCACAATTATTAGAGAACAACCTTGGCTTAGCTTTTGTACATAGCTGAGATGAGTTAAGTGATCTAGGTATCAAGTTCATAAGGTTATTTAGCAGGTAGCCCTGGAAAGCCAACCTGTCTTTGTTCTAGTCTTGAGATATATTTGCAGAGTTGCCATGGTCTAAATAGCTGGCACAGAAGTTATGTCTTATATCAGATAGTCTTATATTATTTCATCTGATTTCATGAAAATGGCACAGAGAATAAATAAACCATGTGTCTTCTAGTGTCAGGTGAACAGACAGTACTGTATTTCATGTTTCAAGATGGCTTACAATTTGGGTGATTGTGAATAAGCCCCTTTTAATTTCTACCCTCTTGTAGATTCATGGGTGTACTGAAATGATAACATGATAGTAAAAAAGATTATGTTTTGTATTCAGAATTTTCTTGTTTCACAAGGAAGGTATGACTGATTGACAGTAGTGGTTGAGTGCACTACATTTCTGGGCATGAGATTAAATATTACACTGTCACCATATGACTAAAAAGCAAGCTGTATTTTCACTTCAGTGAGGGTGATTTACTTTGATGCTGGTGCAGACAGAGTCACTACTCTGTGACCTAATGAGTCATGTTTTTCTGGGTATTGGTTTGGTTTTTTTTTTTCCCAGTATCTGTATGGATTTTAGATTTTTTTTTTTTTTTTTTTTTTTTTTTGAGGTTTACAATACCTCCTCTTCCCAACTTTTAAATGAAGTGATTTTGGGGAAAATGCATATGTGTGATGTGAATGTGACCGTCATTATAATAACTTCACCATTTTGTATTTCTCTTCAGAAGCCATCTGTTAATGGATGGGCATACTGCCATGTGGTCTGAGTGGTTTGTTATAACATAAGCTGCCCTTTAGCAAAAACAAAATGTGTATTTATTTCCTTCAGGATACTTTGTTGACTGAACTTGGAGCTGTGGTTCCATCTGACCCACAGCATTTCCCACTTTGTGAGTACTGCCAGCTCCCTTGCCTGTTGTAATCCACTGGGCTTGTTCCCCTCTTCTGCATCAGAAACAGCTTTCTTAAGCCCTAAAGGTTGTGTCTTCATTACTTAAGTAGGATTCTTTATACTCAGTATTTATACTCCAACCTGACCAAACACAATGGTTCTGCTGGAGAGTCCTCCTGGATATAAAATCTAGTGCCTTTGTGTGCCTATATTACATCTAAGGGAGGAAAAATAGTTTTCTTTTTTTTTTATATGCTTGAAAATGTTAACTGTCTTTGTTCATTAAATATAAACTAAGCAAAATGTTCAATGCAAGAAGGAAAATCTTGTTATTTATGCCTAGATCTTTGTGTTGAGTGAGGACAATGACAGTCCTTGGGAAATTTAGTTCTCTATCTTTGCTAAAAATATCACTAATTGAGTCCTGCTCTTTTTTTTGAAATAAGAGGAACTAAAGTGGGCACTTATCTCCAGGTAGAGCTTGGTGCATGCCACTTTGTAGAGGTCACTTTAAGAAGTGAGGCTTTTACTTTATAGAATTTTTATTTTTCTTTTTCGTTGTATGATATTATCCATTATTCTTCTGCGATGACCCTGGCCTCTCCCTCTCTAACCTTTTTAAACTTGGTATTAACCTTGTTATCTGTGACGAACTCAGTCTGGGATTAAATATAAACTTTGGATTCCTGTATGCCATGTCAAAATCAATTGTCTTGTGGTAAGTTTCTTCCCACTTCTTGTCCCCCTAGAATAGCATGTTAGTGTTCACATCCACATACTTTTTTACATGTATGTAAGCAAGACTTAAATTAGCCCAGCAAAGCCACCTTTGTCTTTTGGAGGTGTGATCATCTATCTCTGTTGTATGTGTGATGAGGATAGCTGCACAGTTCTTATGCAGTGGTAATTTTCACACACTTACAGGTCAGCATGTTCTTCGTTCTTTCAAATGTAAGATATTCTCATGCAAGGAGCTACAGATCCTCTGGGAAAGACAGGGATTTCTGTCCTGGCCTTGGTATAAGGGGGTTGCTGCAGGATAGGTACTGGGTCCAGAAGTTGAATGCTGAGTGAAAGGAGGTTTATGGAGCCATCTGGTTCATGCAGATGAGTGAGAGGCTCTCATGTAGGCCTGGGAAACTCATGAAGACTGCGGAAGAAGGGTGGCTTTTTAGTGATTCTGTGTCTTAGATCAGCATTTCCCCTGTGACTGCTACAGACAGACTGTTCTTAGTTGTCCTTCCTGAGTGTGCCTCATTGAATGGTCAGTCCTGTGTTGTGGAGTTAAACCTCCTCTAGCTCAGGCCCTGTTCTCTGGGAGAGGCAGTTCTCTTGCTTCTACAGACTTACGTTGTAGTGTGCTTTGTCCTGATCAGATTCTTTATGCTTCTCTACAAATTCTTTGTTTTCTTCTGTGTCCCATCCCCTCCTTTATTTTTTGACATGAAAACCCTCAATTGCATTTGTCCTGCAACACTAGACTTCATCTTCTTAGGTTAATTATTGGTTAAGGCTAAAACTCCAGTGATGGACCATACTTATTCTGAGTTCATTTATGGTACCTGCTTCTTTCCTACCTGTGGGAAAGGGCTTTACATCTCTAAGCATGTTAGGGGTTAGAAACCATGCGGTATTGATCCCACCTTCTTTCCTACAGCTAGGAAACCATACTCTGAGTATGAAAGCATTTTAAGCAATCTGCTGAGAAGTGTCTTGTGTGGGAGACAGTTTTGGCAGTAACAAGCATATTTGGCTTTAGTCATAAGAATTGCTTTCTGAGCTTCTGGAAGAGGAGTATGTAAATCAAGCTTCATTTAAGATGAATCTTGTGATAATGCAGATACCTCTCATCTCTCTGCTTTATAATGATGGATTTGTTTTGAGGGCCTATGTGGTTTATGCACCTGCAGGATGCCACTCCTTTTCTTTCAAGGTTTCCCCCACTCTTGCATTTATATGTGGTCTTTTGGATGGATTAAGAAAGAACTGTGAAGTTTCAGTTGGCTGATTATACAACAAAGGACAAGAAATCAAATGCAGGTGTATTTGGAGATGTGCTTTCTGGTTAGAAAGTTGTGATGTTGAAATGCACAGGACCCTGCTTCACATTGATTCCTAAGCTCCCCTGACAGCAGTGAGGTTGGAGACACTGGGTCTGAGAAGACCAGCCCTGACTCTGAAATCAGACTGATTTATTAGCTATCTCTGAGCAAGTTAATTACCTAACCTCTGAACCTCTACATTTATATCTGTATAATGTCTATAAATGTGTGTCCATAGAATTAATCATGGGGAATCTATGTAATGTAAGGCCCACTAGTTCCTCCCTAGCAGTGTTAGGCAGTGTAGTATTTTCAGTGTTAGGCAGTATAGTATTTTTTGCTTCCAGGTAGGCAGGTAGATGTACTTATAGGCTATTGAGTGTGAACATTGCCTTTCAAATTTGCCGACCTTTCCACAGTAGAAAAATTTGGATGTTGAAGAAAATTTACCTTTGAAAGAATTTTTTACCATGTAGACTCAGTGGGGTTTGTATAATCCAATGTTTCTTCCATAGTTTGTACAATTACAATCAAATGTTTTTCTTCGAAATTTTGGATAAAACAGGCTCCTAGTAGATTTAAAGGCTGACATAATGTCAAAAAGGCTGCTGAACTAATTATAGTGCTTGGGGCCTTAATTTTTTTTTTCATGGAATATCTAAATGAAAATGCTGTCTTGCAGAGAGGAAAAGCCACATTAAGAAAGCGGCTTTGCTTCTCGGTGGACTGCTCACTGGTTTCTTTGTGTGAGCGTGTGCATACACCCATGTGAAGATTGACACCAGCTGGTAGTGCAAGCAACAGCAGATGCCCTTTCTACTACCACAGTTGTCAACTGGTTTCCTGCTTTACCACAATACTATTTTGAGGAATACAGTTCCTCTGCCCTCATCTCAAATGGTATTTACTTGAACAACCCCGTTGTTTTTTTAAGCAAGCACAAGGCAAGGCAGAGACCAGAAGTGTCTGTGTAAATGGAGGTTCACATATGTTAATTATAATGAAGGAGAGACTATTGCAGGAGATCCAAGCCTTTAACTAGGAGTAGATCTGGCATTGGCTCAGAGTTGTTAATGTCCTAACTTTGAACTGTAGGGACTGAGCTTTTGGCTACCCGCCAGTATTTGGTTTTTGCTCACATCCCAGCAGCTCTACTATTAGACGGAAGGGCTGCTGATGGCGCCTTATGAGCAGCTATCTAAACTAGTAAGAGACTAATGCTGGCTGTTGTCCTCACTGTCCAGGTGACCCGCCATCTTACTCTTTCTTCCAAAGTGGAAAGAGTTCCTACCTGCTCCATGAGTTTCTTCTGAAGATATCAGTGTGAGGAATCTTATTTCTCTGTTCAGATTAAGCCAAATTGCCTCAATCTTTCTTGTGTTGGATGCAAGACAGTCGTAGTAACTGGTGCAGCACTTGAAAATTGAGAGAGTTTAATATGCTGTCTTCTGTTCTCGATAACCTAAGATTGAATTGTGTGGGAGTTCTTAATGCTGTCTGCAAGGGTAATGTATTAAGAACCCACACTTTCGCCAACTTAAGCAAGGTCACACTGCATTGCCAGCAAATTCATAATTACTGGTACTGGAACTGTAGGAAATAGGGCTTTACTAGTTGTATAATCAGGACAGATATGGCCATTAAAATTAACTTTCAGAGAAAATGCCCTGGTGCAGAGGACATTAGACATTCCCCATAGAATTAGGCTGTTTAGGTAATACTTAGCAAATAATCACTACTTACAACTTTGATTTCAGCAGAAAAGTTGCAATTTACATTTTTTTCTTATGATCTCCATATATCTAAAGTTCCAAAGCCATTTAAAGTATTAGGGCCCTTGAGTCCCAGGGCAGCATTTGGGGAGAATGAGTTTGGGGTGACCCATCTGTTTTCTGCAATGTTGGAGCATCTAGGCTGAATTCTCTATCATGGTCTGATCCGTGGTAATGTCCCCTGGGAAGGTGGTCAAAATGCTCCTCATGTTGATAGCTGGCTTGGATTGTAGTTAACAGGATCCTGCCATGTCTTCTCTCTATTTGGTCTTAGTCATTAGAGGGCAGCAAGGAGGAGCTGTTTGGTGTGACCTAAGTTAGTGGGTTGTTCAAATGGAGCAACTGCCTGCACCTGGAGGAGATTCAAGCTAAGAGGGGAGTGGACATTTGGAGGGAGAAATGTGACCGTGCCTGCACCTGGAGGAGATTCAAGCTAAGAGGGGAGTGGACATTTGGAGGGAGAAATGTGACCGTGCCTGCACCTGGAGGAGATTCAAGCTAAGAGGGGAGTGGACATTTGGAGGGAGAAATGTGACCGGTAAGGATTGGAACCCACTGCTCTCAGGGTTCTCTCTCTCCATACCCCTGCTGTGTGTCACCGTGCAGTAAAATATTGAGAAAGCTGGTAAAGTCTGGATTGTGCCACTCCGTTGCCAGAGTTGTAGTGCACAGCCTGTTTGAACAGACACACATGATGGGTGCCCAGGAACAGAAAGTCCATCTGAAGAAAGACAACACATTCACAACTTTTTTTGTGTACTGGGAGGAGGGAGATGGGTAGCACAATGAGAGAACTGGGTCTTTATTAAAAAGAGAAATCTGCCCCTTAGATATCAAATTTTCCAAATCTTATTTTTTGCTTTTCCACTCTTAAGTTAATGTATTGACTTTTAGACAGGTGCTGTTCTGAGATCACAAATATTTCTTTTTCTTTTTTTCACCCCAAATGTTTCATTGTTAGACTTCAGGTTGTAAGAGTCTTGTTTGACAGAGGACCATCAGCAGCCTGGTTCTGATAACTCTGGAACGTAAAAAAGATCCATGCTGCTTTTATCCTGTTATTTCATAAAACATTACTACTGCTCTAAATGAAATAATAGATACACATCAATCAGTGCAGTCACCTTTTATTGTTGATTCAACTACCAGGTTTTTACAGAATTCACTCTGCATTTTATTTGACTCGTTTATGAATAGTCTCGGCAGACTTAATTATATTAGTGAAAAAGCACTTTCAACAAAATTATATGCTGACATCCCATAATTCATACTTACAGATTTGTGAAGCAGATTTATGTAAATCTATCAAATTACTCTATATAACATTATTTTTTAAATTGAGATTTCATTTTAATGGTATTTATAGAAAATTTTCATATGAGAAATTTTACATGAACTATTTTAAAAAATAGCTCATATGATTCCCTTATGAAGACAGAATACTGTAACATTTGAGCATCTTATCTCCATGTTCTGTAATCCATCTGGTATAAGACAGGGGCAGAGGAACATGTTCATAAGGGCAACTTGATCCTAAGCCATAAGCTGGGATGCAGTTACTGCTCTTAGTTACTTCATCTGTGTGTGGTTGGTTCATTCATTTGGTCACTGAACATTTATGTACTAAGTGGTATGTGGTAGGGCTTTGTCAGGAACTGAGGTCAGCTTGCCCTGCCTTGCTCAGTTTCAAAGTAGAACAATCTGCCTATATCGAAAATATCCCAGTGTGCATCCAAATTGTCTAATACATACATGAACACACGCATGCATGCATGGTAAAATAAGGCCATAATATGGGGCCTGTTGGAGAACTACTGGGGAAGGGAGTGATGAATACTATGTATTAGGATCCAGGCATGTGATAGCTGGAAATGCTGTCACTGATAGTTTCAGAGGTTTGTGTGAGTAATCCAGTTCTGGCTAAAGTATTCAGCCTGGCACCTGAGTGTGCATAGTAGGGTTTATCTGTAGGGCCAGTAGAAGTAGAGCTCTGGTGGAAGTCAGCAGGAAGCCAGCGATGATCTTGGAAAATGGGGCATGGTCAGATTTAATTTTTAGGAAGATCATGCACGCATACACACGCACACATGCAGGCACTCACACACAAGCATGAGGTTGGCTGCTGTCTTGGATTCCAGAGCTTAGGGAATAGGGTGATTAATCAGGAAGAGTGGAAAAGCAATAAACCAAGTCAGAAAATTAATAACAAAGGATTTCCCGACTGAGGAAGAGAGGTGAGTTTAACTGTGCAAGTGGGCAGCATGTTGATAGACATCAGCTCACGCGTCTTGATTTCTGGTCCAGGACCCACTTCCTACTTACTGGTCTTGTTTCAGACTTTACCATCAGGGTGAGGTCCTTTCTGGTATGTTTAAACAACAGTGCCACTACTCCCTCTGATTCACACTCTAACCCCATTTGATGTTTCTCCTTTATTCTTATTTTGTTCTTGTCCATTTGTCTCCTCTCAGAATGGAGGCATGTGAGGAGGAACACTACCTCATCTTGGTGTACTCCGGGGCCTAGCAAAATGTAGGCTTTGATAGTGAATGAGTGTATACTTAGTTTAGGTGAGAAATAAAGTATAACTCTTTCCCACACATTCTTGTTGAGAAAGATCTCATTTAATATTGGTTGAATAAAATTAACGTGCCAGGTTTTTAATCAAGAATTATGGTAGTCTATTGCCTTTAGTTTTAGACCTAAGGGGGTAATTTGGTATTTTGAACGGTGGTAGTAATTTGAAATTGGAAAAAAAAGTAAATAAAGTGACCTTTGAATGAAATGGGTCCAGAAGATTTTGTATTTTTAATTAAAATATGCAATTAAGTTTTTAATTAAAGTATGCTGTTAAATGCAGTGTAGGTGACTAGGGAGTGGTGGATGCTTTGAATTACATGCAGTTTGGGATAAATTGGCATTTACTGTGTTTCCCACAGTAGCGCTTTAACACTGAAAGGCTTCTCCTCTTGTTCAGCTCTTCTTCCTCCTACCCTAGTCTGTGTGGTGTGGTCTTATGTCCCTGCCAGGGCCTGCTCAGGTGTATCAGCTCCATGTTCCAGGTTATTGACCATGTTTCCAGCAGCTTGCTGTCGTAGCAGTGACCTTGTTTAATATCTCTTGTGAAGGAAGGGATCCTTTGCTGTGGTGTGTATGCTTAATTCAAAGAATGCAGCTAAAAAGGTATCCACAATTTGCTGGAGTGTGGTATTTGTCCCGAGAGTTCTGTACTTCTGTGAGAGTGGCTGTGTAACTGTCCATTAATGCTGTTTTCATAGTGACGTTCTAGAATCCTTGCCATGCTTTAGGTCTAAGACTTGGATTAGTGGTTCCTAAACCCGTGAGAGACTGGTGGATAGAGGTAGAAAGGGAAGATAGCTGGGGACAAGTGATGTTAGCTCTTTTTTTATTTGTGTTGGCTTCCATAATTCATCGTACTTGAAATTCATATGTGCAGTATTGTAAGAGTCTTTCAAACTGTGATGTTTGGTTTGGGGATAACCAGCGTGCACATTCAGCAGTCACTTGGAACACTTGGATGATATAGGGGAAAATGCTTGGCTTCCAGGCCATCATTGTAGCTTCTGCTGGTGAGTAACTGGAGAGTAGCTGGCGAGTAAATGGAAAGACTAAGTCCTGCTCATTAGGTTCTTTTCTTTATTTGGTGTTTTGTTTGCTAGTGCTTTTTAAAAAATGTGAAATTGTAACCAGAGACACAATATAAATAAGATAATGAAAAAAAAAAACAGCATAGATATAAAGACATAAACTGTTATTTGCCAGAATTGATAGAAATGAGACTGTAGGCAACCAAAAATATTATTAATAACACACACATGCATGAAGTCTGTTAGAAAATGGCTAATGATATTATACTTTAGACATGCTGAGTACAGCCTGTGTAACTGAGTGGAAGACCACAGCCTCTTCATCCCACATGCAATGTCTAGCCTTACTGCTTTTCCCCTTGCTTATGTTGTAGAAGCTGATTGCTAAGCTTTGGAAGCCATTCTTACCTTTGTGTGAAAACTGAGTTTATAACAGAGCAGCAGTATCTTACCATATAGCTGAAAGGGAACAGTGTAGAGTCACTGTCCATATCTATGATTCCTTGGTGCACCTTAGGCTCAGTCAGTATTTGCTGACCTGGATAATTAATGCACTCCATACTGAAAAATCTGTTAAGTCCCTATCACTCTTGTACTTTTTTCTCAATATTCTTAATTCATTGAGAACTTCATACAATAAGTATTGATCATATTCACTCCTCTCTCCAGACTCCCCCTAAATACACCCCTCACTTCTCTACCCCCTCAATTTTGTGTTACTATTTTTTTAAAGCTTATCAAATCCAATTTTTGTTCTTGGCTGTGTGGCCCCCCTGGGAGCTTGGGAGACCTACCAAGGCAACACTCTTGGTTGACTCCCTTCTTCTCACAGCTGTCATCTGCAAGTGACTCTTCAGTTAGGAGTGGGAGGACTTAATGCCCATCATTCCCCTCCATGCTAGGGTTTTGTCTGACTTGAACTTGCAAAGGTCTCGTACCATACCTGCTGTCATAAATGCTGTGATTTCATATGTGTAGCTGCCCTGCTGTGTTTGGAAAACAGTTTCCTTATAGTTACCCTCTGGCTCTTAGATTCCTTGTTCTCTCTCTTCCATAATGATCCCTGAGCCTTGGAAGAGGGGAGGGTGTGTTATATCTGTCCCATCTAGAGCAGTCTCTTGTTCTGTACCTTTCACAATCGTGTGTCTCTGTTAATCACTGTCTGCTAAAGATAGAAGATCCTCAGGTAAGAGTGGAGTTGTCTCTTGCATTATTAGCATCCCAACATTTTAGTTAGGTATGCTAACAGTGGACTTAAGAATGTACCTTTTGGTAGCAGATAACCCTTACCTGTTTTAGTATTAATAGGAACATTCACTTACCTTGAACACATTTTACTTGGCAGATGGCACTCTTCTCTATAACACCAGATCAGAAACTTCTTTACAAGGAGAAGAGTTATTTGTAGGTAAACGTGTGTTTCAGTATAGTCAATAGTAGTGAGAATTTTATTCATCATTGTAGCTGGCCAGGTTGCATTGGGTGGGGTGTCAGGCCTAGTTCAAAGAATGTGCTCTCTAGTGGTGACATTTATATCTTTGCTAAAATAAATGGTATCATTTAAATTCTCCGGGCTTCATTTTCCAAACCTTCCATTGTCTATACTAAGCTAAGGGTCAGGACTTCAGGCAGCCTGGGAACAGGTTAGCCAGAACAAGTGAACCAATCTTCTCCATGCACAGCATTGAGCCTAGAAGCATGGCTGCCCAAGACCCACCTCAGGAGGTCAGTGAACTGCTTCTTGAAATAATGGGTAATGTGACAGCATAGACAAAGACCATCATAAATCTCTTCAAATACATCTGTAAAATGGTGCCTTCCCTGTGGAGACATTTTACATGCTAAACTCCCCTCCCCAAAGCTTCCAGATGTTCTGTGTACCTCAAGACTCACCTTTAAAACTTGTTTTCTTTGGTCATTTATTTGCTCCCGAATCCAATGATCCCCACTCATTTCAATCCCTGGAGCACACATATGTTGGAAGAAGCAGACTGACTCAGTCCTCTAAGTTATGTGTGCATGCACACACATAAATATCTTAAAAAATGAAAAGTAAGAAACACATTTCTCAGCCTGGTTATACCCTAAAACCACTAAGCTTTGGGAAGGCTGCTTTTAGTGCTTCAGAACAAACTGACAGGGTTTTGGAGTGTGGGGTTCAGGCTCCCCAAAATCTATGAGTGATTCTACCATGCAGCTGAGGTTGAGACCATAAGGCGATTAGAAATTGCTGGTAGAAAAGAGAATTGATTTCTTCTGATGGCAGTTACTACTTAAACTTTATCTGAGTAGTAGACTTAACAAAACTGTACAATGTGATGCTTGTCTGCCTCTTCTTTTCTATCCTATTTTAATATTTTCCTGATACAACCCTGAATGAATATGCTTAAAGTGATTAGTGTGTCATATGTGTGCTCTTTTTTCTTGTTATCTTATAATGAGTATCACTGTCATAGTTGTTTTAGAATTCTAGTTGTGTAGGAATTATTATCTTCCTTTTCAAGGTAGGAGCAGTGGCTCTGAAAGGTTGAGTAACATGTTCAGAGTCACTAACTCATTGGTACATAGTAGAGAGGAGATTGGAACTCGAATGCTGGCCTTCAAATCCCATATTCTTTCCATCATAAGCTGGTCTCTTGTGCAGATTCTTTTTATGTTCTGCCAGTTTAAATCCTGCTCAGTGACAGGAGAGTCACAGCACTTCTCTTAAGAGAGCACTCTACACATATACAGTAGACATGTGAGAAATTCTTCTCAAATTGGTAAAAAGCTGAAGGCTTGAAATTACAGTGGTTTGACATAAGATCTTTTTCTGTAGATTTATTTTATATGTATGAGTGTTCTGTCTATATCAAAGTATGCACATGTGTGCCTGGTGTGTGTGTGTGTGTGTGTGTGTGTGTGTGTGTGTGTGTGTGTGTGTGTGTGTATGTAGAGCCTACTTCATTCTTGGCACTCTCCCTTTTAATTCTTTGTTTTCTGAGATACTGGCCTAACCCAGGACCACATTGCACATCTTAGGCAAGCTCTCCACAACTGCCTTATACTCCAAGCACCGTCCCTGTTTGTTGATGCTTTTGCATACTGGAAAAACTCATCTTCGTAAGAGAGAAAATGTTAGGTCCTGTTTTTCCAAATTCTGTCCACGATCTCCAAGGCATAATAAATCACAAGTTCACATGCTTAACTAGGTTATGTTTGACCTTCTGTGTTTATTTGTTCATAAGCAAAGAGTAACCAGAGGGGCTGTCTTTAGTACCAACAGGTAGGTAGCACTTGGGGGACCCATCAAGAACAAATCCCTCACTATCCTATGAAACTGTTATTGAGCCAGGGTTTTAATCAAGCATTGGTACTTTCCAGGAAATGTCAGCTGTCTAAACACCTGTCCCTTCTCAAATGGAGAGACTTTGTAGGGCTGTATTGTCTTGGTTCCCCCTGTGTGATATCTCCCTGGTTTCTAATTAGGGTGACACTGAATGAGAGGTCAGAGGTCAGCTGATGGGCACACCACAATGGCAACAAGCAAGCAAGAGATTTTTTTTTTTTTTTTTTTTTTTGAGATAGGGTTTTTTCTCTGTGTAGCTTTGGAGCCCATCCTGGAACTCAACTCTGTATACCAGGCTGGCTTCGAACTCACAAATATCCTCCTCCCTCTGCTTCCCTAGCACTGGGATTCAAGGCCAGTGCCATCATTGCTGGGCTAGAAGTTATTCTTGTGCAGTCCTTTTTTGTGCTTTGTTATTTCCTTAAGTCTTTTTCTTTTCTCATTATGTATACTGTTCTCTACATAAATCCCCTTGTTTTCCTGTAATCCTTTTTTAAATTACAATAATACCTGTAGAAATTTTGTTGTATTTATTCAAAGAAATACCCTTCTAAAGTGTGTTCATAATTGTATAATGACAGCTCATTCTGAGATGTGCTGTCTATCCATTTTGTCATCTATGAACATTGCAGGTGGACCTCTTATACTTTCTAAACAAGATAGGTCAATTACCTGGTATAAATCTTGAGATAATCAAAACATGTGTTTGAGGAGACTGTACACAAAAACATAATATATTTTTATATAGTGCTCCTTTTAAATGCTTATTGTTAAATGCATAATAAGGAGTAGATTAATCTGTAGTAGCCATTATCAAGTATTCACTATGTAAACTATATGTACTGCATTCTCATATGACCAGCTCATTACATTTGTTTGCATCAGCATTGTCATAAGCACATGACTATGAATTGTGCTGTGAGATCATCTGAGTAATGATGTCACCGTGACAGGAATGTTTCAGTTCTATTAGACTCTACTGGGAGCACCGTTGTGTAAGCAGCACATTATTGACCACAATGTCATCATGTGGCACATCCCCACATCATAAATACCGTCTCCACCACTTCACTGCCTGTAGTATAGGTAGCAGCACAGTGCTGTAAGTGTGTCAGTACAATTCAGACAACACTGGCAGGTTCTTTCTTGGCAGCTGTTGGCATCTTCAGTTTTATATGCAGGGAAAGTGAAGCTCATGGTTTTGTGTGTTTTCCTTCTGGAGCTCAGCAGAGACATGCATCCGGTTTGGGGGCCGCTGCCACATCCCGAATTAGGTGTGTGGTGTGCAGTGGTATGCTCTGGGCCTGTGTAGTATCTTAAGCAGCATGGCTTTGTAAGTTTTAACTGATGTTTAGATTTGTAGATATACTATATCTTTATCTGTGAAAGAACTAACAGAGTTTCCCTTTCTATTGAGAAAGTATTTGGATTTTAAAGAGAGGAGCCTGTGCCCAAAGTCTGCTCCTGCCAGTGGGTTGAACTAACATGTCTTTCCCCTTCCCTCTCCTTAGGGCAGAGCTTGGGTTACGGCTTTGTGAACTACATTGACCCCAAGGATGCAGAGAAAGCTATCAACACTCTGAATGGATTGAGACTTCAAACCAAAACAATAAAAGTATGTTCATATTTTTCTTAATTCTACCTATAGAAAAAGCCTCCTTTTAGTTTTTTATTAAAGGTTCATTTGTAGGTTTTTTTTTTTTTTTTTTAATTTGGACCCCATAAACACTTCTTTGAGACACATGGCTTAATATCTTTGTGCTTATTGCACAAAGGGAACAACTGTAATCCTAAGTATTCTATATAGACACTTATGAACAGGCAGAGAATCAGTGCTCTTGGATAAATACTGTATGAAACCCCCTACATTAAGTACTTCTCATAGGGAGAATTCTTGTCCTATTGCTCCAGTGATTCTTGGATCTGTCCAGACAGTAGTTGTTGAACTTGTTTTGTTGCAAGCCTGTAGGACTCAATCAGGGCCCTCACCTCTTCCCTTGATACAAGTATGTGACTATGGCTGCTACATATCTAGATGGGTTGTAATGTGATCTCATGCAGCCATTTTTTATGAACAGCAAAATTTAAATTTCATGTGATCTTTGTGACTAATAAAAGTATTATTTTTTGTAGTTTAAAATCTAAAACTATTAGTGGTTAAGCAAGCTAGAACTGGTAGTGGTGTTTGTGCTTGATTCAGCCCTAGCAGATTTCTGAGGAGACAGACCCAAAGCTTCCATTGCACACTGGTCATTTTTCCTTTGAAGATTACAATGTTTTTTTGTGGATACTTCTCTGCAGCTGTATATTTTGAAACCCTTAGCTGAATTATGTGGGTAAGATGTTGATCCAGTTTCCAGCATAGACTTCTTTTTCTTTAAGCAAATAAAAACAGTACAGTGTGGCCTCTAGCAAATCATTGCCCCTTGTGTCATCAGTTTATTCCCTCCTGCCTAGTGTGGACATCTCATATCTATCATGGTACACTTTCTCACTGAATCCAGGAGTGGCTCCCAAATATATTTCAATGTAGTGTTCTAGATAATTTCTATCAATTGACTCAAGTTGGAACCTATTCTCTGCCTGTGATGTAGAAAGCCAGCCCAAACTGAAGTCTAAGAGGTGAGAAGAGGTTACTCAAGGCTGACTGTGCCATCCTTCTTGTTTAGACACTTGTCTGGAGGATTTTTGCTTTTTCTTTTCTTCCTTTTGAGGTATCTTGAAATGCAGTGTCATCTTTGTACTTAAAGTGACTTCTCTTAGGATTGTCAGTTAAGGTGATTTGTTAGCCCTGGGTCATTTTGACACCTCATTCTTTATATTTATTGGCCCATAGGAAAAATTCCTGTCAGCGCTTTTCATATAAAGGAAACTGTATGGTGGTCTCCAAATATACTTAGATGTAAGATGTCCAAGAAAGCTAGGTGTTTCTAATAAAGAAAGTGGGAGATATGTCCTGTAATCAAAAAAGGGACTGATCATTATGCTACCAAAATTCTAAGAAAAATCTTAGAGAAATTTAAGATGATAAAAGTTGATTTTGATCCTTTTTTATTTTTGACCTGAATTGCTTTTTTTTTCTCCCCTTTTCACACTTGCCTGATTAATCTTTCTTTGTCAAAAGCTCAGTCTTTGAATAGTGATAATACAATACCCTTAACAATGGTGCTATCTGGCTATCTCCAGGCCGTGTTATGTGTTCTGTGTCCTATGGATTTTTGTAGGCTTCCTCTTCCTAACTTAAATGACCAGCAATCCTGGAAATCAATTGCTCTTAATGCTGAGAGCCCTAGTTGTTGTTAAAAAGAAAATGAAATATGATTGGGCTGGCTCATCTCAGCAAATGACCATTTTTCTCATTCCAGAAATAATCACCCTTATTTCATTCTTAGTGAGTCACTTCTTTTGGGATACATACTGCATGCTCTAAGATCTAGAAAAAGGTAGAAATACAGAGGAAGAAGGTTATCATGAGATAAATGTAGTCAGCCTTTACAGAAACCAATAATGACAGCTGCTGCCATACTGCCCATGGTCCTGCCTCCTCTCTTCAGGGCTCAGCTGCTTGGGCTGAATGTACAAGAAAGGTGGCTTTTATACTGTGACATCTGCTACTTGTGACTTTCTGAAATTCAGGAGGGATGATGGGCAGGCAGCAGGCTACTTCTTCCCCCTGCCCCCTTTGGTTCTTGCAAAAATATCAGATAACAGCTGGTACCCTCAATTTGTCCCAGATTTCTCCAAGAGGCAAATCAGACCACTTCCCAGAAGTAGATTGCACAATTTCTGCCTATATTTGTATTTCTATTTTTTTCTTTTTCAATTACATAGATTTTGCATTCTTACCATGAAAACTCTGTGTTTTTCCTTGTGTTCATTATTTTGTGTGATCTGGAAGTTACACGTAAGTCTTTCCACTCCTGGAAGGCTGCTTCACTCACCATTGTCTTTTTTTCTGCTTCACTCTATGCTGATAATGGCTCTCAGGCCGATTTTACTAATTCTTACTTCTCACAGCACCTCTGAAACCCTGCCTTTAATTGCTGTCTTGGTGGGTTGCTCCAACTCATGCTAGGTTCTCCTCTGTTTGAACTCCATGCTCTTTACCTGCCAGTAACCACAGAAGTTGTGAGATCAGCACAATTTAGGCATAGTTTATACTCCCAGTAGTGTGGAGACCTTGGTGCTTAAACAGCTTAGCCAAGATTGCATGTAAATGGAGCTCTTAATTGGACTAAGTAGTAAAAACCCAGAGTCAGATATAGAGGAAAATGCTGAGAGATCAGAGAGAAGGAGGAACAAGCCACAGCCACACCTCACCTCCTTAGCATCTCAGCAGACCAAAGAGTAAGATTCTTTTCCCCCTGCTTATATCCTGACTTTGCCCAGCTTTCTCACTTTCTGTCTGTACAGACATCCAGACCTCTATCAATGGCAAGCTCCATTCTCTGACCTTCAGGCAGGCTTGTACAAGCAAGGTATCACCAGAGTTGGCATAGTTGAAGAAAGCAGTGATGCCAGTAACATGCTATTACACCATGTTTTTCTTTAGAGGAAAATATCTACTTTGTACATAGGTGCTTATATATAAAGTTTAGGGTTCTTGAATTTCGATTTCTGTTCTGTTTTCTAAGCTACCTACCTTATCATCAGAATGACTTTGGTAAATGCCTGAATTTTTTTTTTTAATTTTTTTTTTTTAATCATTGAGGCTGCAGTACTGTGAAAAGTGGCTGATGTTCTCAGGGATTCAAATGACATATATTCACTGTTTCTTCAGTGAGTGAAAGTTCCTTAGGCCCCATGAGAATCTAAGGTTATTGTTACATGGAAATGATTTGAGGAGTGACTTAGATGCACATGTTCCAGAACTAGAGATATGTTAGCGTCTCCTGGTGAGATTCAGCAATCTGCATTTTGTGAGCTTCTGTGTTTTGCTTTGTTTTGTTTGTTTTGAGACAGAGTTTCTCTGTATTTCTGGCTATACTGGCACTGACTTTGTAGACCAGGCTGGCCTTAAACCCAAAGATCTACCTGCTTCTGCTTCCCATGTGCTGGGATTAAGGTGTGTGCTGCAAGCTTCTGTTTTTGAATGAGTGGGTTCTCTGCACTTTATTTTGAGCAGCAATGATAATGCTTAACCTTCAGTGTGATGAATCACTTTTCTGTATCTTTGTGCACCTGCTGGGGAAATGTGCTTACGACACCCCTCGATAGTAGCAAGTTATGGATGTGCCAGCAACATGGAGGTAGCGACTGTGGGCTAAACCTTTCCCATATTATCCTGTACATTGATGTAGTAGATTAAGTGTGACTGTTCCCAAATGTTCATGTCTTATGTTAGAGAACATAGAGAACATGTAGCTTCTGTACAGCTCAGATGGTAGAGGTCCAACATATTCTAAGGGCAGTATAGAAAATTATATCCAAGGTAGTGTATTTAACCAGTAGCATCCATTGTCCACAAGAACCCATCTGTGGACTGCTTAGGAGCTCAGTGTTTGTTAACTGTCATAATGCCCTTTCCTGACTTGTTTTTAGGGAAGATCTGAATAGTATATAAAACACACAATTTAAAACCAGCACATTTGTCCTTTGTCTAGATTAATATAGTAGACTTCAACTCATGACTAGAAGAAAAATGATCCTTTTACAAAGTAAAATCATTTATTTCTGAAGTGCCTGTATATTCTCTTGGCACATGCTCAGGACAGGTGATTGTGCACAGTGATATGAACACCTGATTCACCTGATATCTCCTGTTATCTCTCTTCTGGGATAGTACTCTGGAATACCAGGCCATAAGAAGCTTTATTTTCAAGAATGTGGGCTCTGTTACTAGAAAATAATCTTTTATTATGGTTAGACACTACTCCAGAGAACCAGTCTTTACACCTTGAGAAATCTGTGGGAGTATGGCCAGCATGGAAAAGTGCCCCCTTGTATTCCACTTTTCCCCACAATTATTCAACCGTATAGCAGACTAAAACTTAGTTTTACCTAAATATTATTAACTACCATATAGAAATATGAAATACCTTTATTAAAATAAGTAAGCTACTGTTTAAGTGCATATGGAAAAATTCTATTATAAAAATTAGAGTATTAAATATTAATAATACCTATTTCTTAAAGTGTTCAGTTTGGCAGTGATTAAAGTAATCTGATAAACCTTTATTCTGAGCCCCATATTTCTTTCCAGTTTATTTTTCTTAAATATTTCATACTTTTTCCTGTTTCTCGATTGAAAATTAGAAAATGTCACATTTCATTTTTCCACCTGTTTAGCCATGAGTTGGAGTCTTAACATGGAATGAAGCCTTTGTTTTTGTGATCTTTTCTTGGTTGTGTTATCCTTTTAACTGTTTAACTTCCATGTGTATCTGTGAACGACTTGGAGCTTGATCTCCCCAAACTGGGAAATCTAAACTGGTCCAGAATTTGAGACCTTAGAATATATTCCATGCACAGAATTCTTAGAAATAACCTGTAACGTGCCCTTCAGGTTGTTGATACATGGCGTATATAAAATGTGAATGGACCCTATTCCCAAGATACATTACTGAGTATGTGAAAATATTAAAAAATCAGGAAAGAACTGATAGCCAAACCACTTTGTGTGTGTGTGTGTGTGTGTGTGAGTGTGTGTGTGAGTGTGTGTGAGTGTGTGTGAGTGTGTGTGTGTGTGTGAGAGAGGGAGGGGAGGAGGGAGAGAGGGAGGGGGAGAGAGAAAGGGTGCAAGAAAGAGCACATGGAAGCTTGAAGGTGGTATGAGATGTCATTCTCAATCAACTCTTTCCTTTACTTCTTGAGTTAGGTCCTCTCATTGAACCCAGAGCTAGACAATTGGATTAGTATTGCTAGCTAATGTGTCTCTTGAGTGCTGGAGTTACTGGTGGCCTCTGGTCCTATCCAGCTTTTTACTTGGGTTTTGGGTACTCCAAACTTAAGTTCATGCGTGTGTGTGTGTGTGTGTGTGTGTGTGTGTGTGTGTGTGTGTGTGTGTGTAGTATGTATGTATGTATGTATGTATGTATATATGCTGAGCCACTCTCTAGTCTCAAAACCACTTTGGATTCAAATCATTTCAGGTAGTAGATATTGAACCTTCAATTGATAGATAAACTTATGTTAGTAATTTGTACCAATATTTAATTTATACTTATGTCTTTCTATAGCCCCCTGAGGTCAGAATATTCATGTGTCTGCCTCTCTGTCCAGTTTTTGGTAAAATAATGCTTCACTGTGGGATGATTTGGTTATGGAAATCAGCATTTCTTCCTGAGGCCTTGACAGTTTTGACTTTTTCCACCAATTGTGATTGTACTTAACTGCAGTTTGTGTTAGGAAACCCTTTCCTTTTTACAGCCTCCTTTTGCTACAAGATGATTAGGGTGGGGTTGGGTTTCATTTATCATTGTAAATTGTATGGAATTCTATTTGGCAATAGCCTCTATATATTACATAATCTGATTGTACTATAGAGTAGGAGGAGAGGACATGGTGGAAGCTGTGCCAAGGACTTGCCAGTTGGCAAGTGCTCTGATACAGTGGCTGGCAGCATAATCCTGGGAGGTTTAGGACAAGTGCTGTAATGTTGACTGTTCACGCATATCTAGGACATGGACATTTGAAAGCAAATGTTAGAGGAACCATGTAGAATTTGCTGGTGTAATGTACCAATGATCCTGAAATGACAACAGATGATAGGTGCTAAGAATACTGTGTATAAAGGAGACATTTTTTCTGTAGGTGACAGAGACCTGGCGATTAACAGTGATGGGAGTGGACTTTGGTGTTCATTCCAAGAGATCATTTATTTGTGTCTAGTCTCCATATATGTCTGAGCATCTCAAGCCACCTCGTAATTTTCTGGCTAGAGTGCTTTATTTTTGTTTATAGTCAAAGAGTAGAATTTGTGAATCACATCATACAATGCTCCTTCATTTGAAAACTTACCTGTAGACCATTAATTTCCCTGTCCTTGAAAAGATTTCAAACCTTGAAAATAATCATTTGCAGTATAAGTCTTAACTTTGCTGACCCACCTATGAGTTCTAGCCTAACAAACACCATTTATTTCATTCCTCCAGAACTTTGTCCAGTGCCAAGACAACTAAACAATAAGAAAAGACAAAAGGTGAGGGAAAGAGTGCATTCTAGAAATGGAACAATGAAACCTGAGCAATGACTTCTTAGCTTTTAAAAATATACAGATAGGATTAGTATGTTCTTTCCTAATTTTGGTTATGATCATAGAATGCAGTAGTGTTAGAGCTGTGTTTCAGCTTTTAATGGATTATTTGCAAAATTCTTACATATTCCATTTTATACAGTCCTTACTTGAGGCAATATAGCAGGTGACCTTATTAATGAGTTATTTATATGAGATCTCCATGTATTTCTTCCATTTCTTCCTATTTCTTTTTAAATGTTTTGCATTTTACACACCAAACCAGGTTCTTTCTTTCTCCCCTTCTCCTTCTACCCCTCCACCCCCAGCTCCCACCCTTCCCACCCCCATCCACTCCTCAGAAGCCTTCCTTGGGGAGTCAGCAAAGTCTGGCATACCGAGTTGATACAGAACCAAGCCCCCACCCTGTGTATCAGACTGAGCAATGTATCCCACCATAGGGAGTGAGCTCCAAAAAGCCAGTTTATGCCTCTGGGATGATAGGTCCTGATGACTACCAGCCTCACCCTACCCCTCACAACAGAGCAAGTCACATAACTGTCACCCACATTCAGAGGGTCTAGTTCTGACCCATACAGGCTCCCCAGCTGTAAGTCCATAGTCTATGAGCTCTCACTAGCTCATAGGTCAGCTGTCTCTGGTTTTCCCATTATGATCTTGACCCCTCTTGTTCATATCATCCGTCCTCCCTCTCTTCAACTGAACTCCAGGAGCTTAGTCCAGTGCTTGGTTGTGGGTCACTGCATCTGCTTCCATCAGTTACAGGATGTAGGTTCTATGATGACAATTAGGGTAGTCACTAATCCAGTTAAAGGGGAAGGCTCTTTCTGACACCCTCTCCACTATATGGAGGCTTCTCAGAGAAATGGGAATCAGACCCAGCAATATCACTCCTGGGCATATACCCAAAGATGCACAGTCATACCACAAGGATATCTGTTCAGAAACATTATTTGTAATAACCAGAACCTGGAAATACCTAGATGCTCATCAATTGAAGAATGGATACAAAAAAATGTGATACACTTATACAGTGGAGTATTACTCATCACTAAAAAACAATGACATTTTGAAATTACAGGCAAATGGATGGAACTAGGAGGAGAAACAAAACAAAACAAAAAACCCATCACAAGTGAGTTAACCTAGACCCAGAAAGACACACAGGGCATGCATTGACTCATAAGTCAATAGATACTAGGATAATCAGGCTAGAGTCCACAAGCCCCAAGATGTTAAACAAAAAGGGGGATCCTAAGAGGGACATACATGGAAGACCCCAGAAAGGGAAAATAGTTGAGATCTTCTGTGTAAACTGGGAGGGGCTAGATGGGAAGAAGGGAATGGGGAATGGGAACATGAGAGATCAAGAAGACAGAGTTGGGGGAGGGAAGGAGAGAGAGAGCAATGAAAGAGATAATCTTGATAGAGGGAGCCACTATGAGATCAGGGAGAAACCTGTTGCTAGAGAAATTCTCAGGAATCCACAAGGATGACCCCTGCTAAGACTATTTATTTATTTACAGACTGCTTCATCAAAGCCTACGCATGATTTCTTTCTTGCCTAGCTTTGTCCACATGTGGGTGCACAGCCAGAGCCCAGACTTGCTTGTCACCCTCTGGCCTTTTATAGCCAGCTGAGAGTTAGGTGGACATTTGAGAATTCCCAGTAACTTTCCATTCTTTGAATAGATATTCTTTGGCTATCATTTTCTAAGATGCTGGAGCCAAAGCTAAGCTAATAGAGAAGTTAGGGTGGGGGCAGGTCCTGGTGGCAGTATACCCAGATCTCTTGCTGTCAGTCTACCTGCCACACAGGGGACCATGGAGTGTGGTGATGGTAGAAGGGTCCAGCAGTTGGTGGCTCATTTCATTGCTCAAACATGCCCTGCAGGAACATTATGGCCCTGAGAGGTGGTTTCACTTCTTTGTGTGACATCTAGTGTAAAGAATACTGGCAGTTTCTCTCTGTAGCCAGTCTGGAGACCTTAAGATTTTATACCTACCTCTGTTGGAGTAAAAGGGTTAATAGCTTTTTGGGTACACCTATCTGGAAGTGAGGGGGGATGGAAGTGAGGGGGGATGGAAGTGAGGGGATGGGCATGAAAGTAATACTTGAACACTGACTGGCTGGGGTTGTGTAAGGAATTGCTGTTGTTTCTGTTTGCTTGCTTGCTTGCTTGCTTGCTTGTGGTGGGGGGTTCCAGTCCAACTTGACTGAGACTTTGATTCATTCAACCCCAAGCCTTTTCAATCCCCAAAGAAGAAGCTACTACTTAAGCCAATGGAATAATAGTCTTGTGTATGTGGATCTCTTTGGGTTTGGTTTTTAAGCTAACAGTAAGAGACGAAAATCTGAATCTGATTCACATGGCCAGAAGATGCCATCCCGACCCAACCCTGGTCCACCTTCCATGGTGTTGTAGAAGAGTGCCTTTGCAGAGGCATTTCTGTAAGACCTTGCTAACTGCTGGCTGCTCTGATTTCTCACTGCTTATGGCCACGGTTGGGTACTGGGAAAGCTGGTGCTTGATCTGTTTGCCCTGTTCTGTGCTGCTAGTTAGGCAGGGTTAGGTGTTAACCTCAAGGAGTCTGTCCTTTCTTTGCTATGTCTGCTTTTCACAGTAATGCTGTAGGACTCTTAAAATATAGCTTGTTTCGATTTTCAAATGAACAGTAGCTGTCTCTGAGAGGCAAATACTTATGGAGTCTTTCACTGATATAAATTGGAGCACAAATTAATTCTTAAAACAGTAAATCTCAGATCTTGCTGTCATGCCTTTTTTTCTTTTTGTCATTAGTGTAAAGCTACTTCCCCCCACAGGAATGGGAGTTTAATCCTTCCTGCTCAGGCTCTGGGGTGGCTAATGAGTCTCAAAGAGCTCCCAAGTGAGAGACAAGAAAGAGGCAAGATTGTATTGTGTCCTGGAAACTGATAATTCAGAAAAATAGTAGTATTCATGAACTGTTTTTACTTGTATTTAGAAATTTGATGCTTGCTGCATGTTTTAATTTTACAGCCCTCCTTTCTTTTCTAGAAAGGTTATGGGCACATAGAGAGCACCCCCCCCCCCGGGCCTGGCCAGGCTACAGGGCTTCAGGCTCAGAAGAGTAACTTTCAGGCAGTCTGAGTTCCTGGAACTTTCAGGCAGTCTGAGTTCCTGGAAATCCTTAGGATTCTATGGACTTATTTTACTTCTGCAGTTTTGCATTTGCTGGCATTTTATATCCCTGTAAATGCTTCTAAGTTGCAACATGAGAATTGTCTCATTCAGAAACTAACATTAGAGGACAGTACGTAGGACCTGGTGGCTCCAATTTTTATGAGCACTCCAGGAAATCCTTACAAGAGAGGCCCTGAGTTTGAATATTAAGGATTTTAAATCTTCATGATGAGAGGTTGCCAGAACTTCTGTTGTTCCTCAGCATCAATAGGAAGGAATGGTTGATAAAATACAGATTTATAGCCACCAAAGGTTACTGACTGACCAGCAGACCTGCACCAAGGAGAGTATTATTCTTCACAGCTGCCACAAGTGGCCTAGGTTAGTGAACCTTTACATTTAGGTATAGTCAAATAGCAAGACCTCCTTGTGTATTATAGTAAATACACATGTCAGATCTTCATGTTCATTCAATGAACAAAACAGTAGATTTAATGAAGAAACAATAGATGTCCCCTCCCCCCACAAAGATAATTAACTCCTTTTCAGAATATTATAGATCATCAGGTACTTCACAAGTAAAATAACAGTTTTTGGCTATATATCCTTGATTGTTTAGAGACCATAATTTTAAGATGGTGGTCTTCATGGTGGTTTGTGCAGATGCTCATGTTATAAAAGATGATTTTGTAATCATTATATGTTCATATAACCCCCACACCCCTCTTTTCACCTTTCCTTAGTACCTTAATTTTTTTTTTTACCTTTTTGTCTAGGGCCTTCCATTTGTTACATGATCATAAAAAACTCTAGCATACTATTAATAGTTTTTAAAGAAAGCATTTGTTGTCAGCAACCTTAATTTAGGAGCTTTTAACCTGAAAAGTAAATGTTGCCCCACAGCTGCATGAAAGCAGTATACAGGTTTCCCAGAAGCCTGCTCAAATTTGCAAAAACAGATTTGTAAGAAATTGTCACAGCCAAAGAATTTTTTAAAAGTGTTCTTCACTAAGCAGTGTCTTCAGGGAATTGTAAGTCATACATTGTCTGCAAACTACCCTTGCCCACAAAGTCAAGTGAACTGTGAAGGTGAAGGCTAAAATCCCCCTCACCTTTGTACTTTGTTCTCTGAGTATTAAAGAACATTGATCGGCCAGCAGCAAAGAGGATAGTATTTGGAAGGTTAATTACAGCTAGTGAGTGTTATTGATGCTATCAATCAGCAAGACCCAAGGAGAGGGCCTGGTGCCAGATCATTCTGTGTAATTAAATACCACAAGATGGGATTCTGAAGGTGAAGTCAGATCTGAAGAGGATGCTTTGTCCCAGTGTCTTGGAACAAAGACGAAGGTGGCTGACTCCCCTTTCACTGCCCCCCTTCTTCAGTTTCTGGAGATGTTCTAGAAATGGCTGTGAGGCCATCTCTTTCTTTTGTCCTGTGAAGGTTGTCATATATTCTATAAAACCGTGCTTGTAAAATCTTTACAACTGCCACAGGAAAAGCTTTAGGAGTACAGTAATTATTTTTTGTTAAAGCAGTTTGGGGGAATATACAGCTCAGGTGTCTAATAGACATTTGGAGAATGGAGGATCTCATCTTTGAATGAGACTATTAGTCTTGAAAATCAGTTCATTTAAAAAGAGTTTTCCCATGATTATTCTCCAATGTCTGATCATGTTGAGAGAAAGAAAAAGAGCTATCTTTGTAGACTTAAGTCATCAAACACTCAATAATGTTATCCCCATAGGTACTGAATAAATTTCTCACAGTCATATAACTTCAATCACATCTACAAAAAAAAAAAAAAAAAAAAAAAAAACACATGTTGGAGAAATTCCTTTAGCTCTGTGGGAAGCATTTCATATTTTATATAAGTCCCCCTGCCCCCATCATGCACACAGATGTCTTTCTCACACAAATTCTCACCTTGTCACATTTAAGGGCTAAGTCTTGAGGCTTACTATAGACAGGCCACCCTGGAAAGAATATAGTTTTGTAACTGTTTGAATGAAAATGTGTGTACATGTACCCATAAATTGAATTATGCAGACACCCAAACATTGTCGTGGAATGTTGTACACAGTTTACTTAGCAATAAAAGAGAAGGAGCTAAAGTTATATTTATTTTTAGAATTGTCCTTATTACTTTTATGTATACACATACTTTGTAATTAAAAGCAATGTGTGTGTTGGGAAGGAGGCAGCCATGCACACATGTCACAGCATTGCAAGGTGGGCCAAGAACAACTTGTAGGAGTTGGTTTATTACTGTTCACCATATTTGTTCTGGGAATTAAACTCAGGTTTTTGGGTTTAACGCCAAGTGCTTTACCTGTTGAGGCATCTCACTGTCCTGGGTTGCAGGTTTTAAAAATAGGTATTTAAAGGTAAATTGTTGGGAAACCTCTTGTCACGTGTTTGAATGTGGAAAATAATTTGTTAGGAGGTTGTCTTTGGATATATGAAATAACTTTTTAAAAGTACGTCATGGTCGTGGTTTAAGGGTCTCATGTAGCTCTGATTGTTCCTGAAAATTGCTCTATAAACTACTAAACCAAGATCCAACTTCCAAAAATCCTTCTACCCCTGGCTTCTCCAGAGTGTTAGGACCACTAAAAGGCTTGGTAGAAATGATTATATGTTCCAAGTACTTAAAGCCTTAAGTACTGTAAGGGACCAAACCAAGATTAGTCTCTGAGTAGTAATGTTTGCTAACTTCATTATTATCATCATCATCATCATCATCATCATCATCATCATCATCATCATCAGTATTAAAACAGGGTCGCGTGTAAATCAGTCTAGCATTGGAGTTCCCTTTGTAGCTAAGGATGACTTGACTTTCTGATTTGTATTGAGACTTTAGAAATGTTCCACAATGTCCAGTTTATGAGGCACGGGGAATCCCTGCATCCATGGTAGGGCCTTATACATGCTACCAATATCTTATCTTTAGCCCAGGTTGCTAGCTTTTCCCATCACACATGCACTACCCACCTCACCCCCCCCAAAAAAGCACAAGGGTAAACAAACGTAAAACTCTAAAAATTAAATTGAAAAATAATCGATCATATTGTCATGGCTGTGCAGTCTTAAGGCAGGGAATAATGTTTAATGCAATTAAACATTAATTTCTTAAGCCTTTTGAGAGTTCCTGTTAACTTTGCTAAGTGTTGAAACAACTTAGAAAAAGGTGAGGCAGTCTGACCTTGACATGGTTACTTAGTAGGGAAGACAGCACTTACTTTATGTGGCTGTTATTTCGATCTTAGATGCAGAGAGCAATGGGAGTAGTTGTGTCCCTAGCTTTCTAGAGAGCTCTTCAGGACTGACTGCTGTGGTGAGGTGACAGGTTTCTACAGAATGATTTCACTCAGTGAAGAAAGGAGAGAATCACACAAGAATATCTGGGGCACAGAAGCTTTGATATTACTCCCCCTTTGCAAGAAACTTAAATCTGAAAATTACAGAAGTTTATGTATTCTGCCGAGTACCTTTGACAGAATAGATTCGTAGGGAAATTCTACCAAATGTAGCTGTATGTTCTGCATCTAAGCCTGCTTATTAGAGGAACAAGAAGAATGGATTTGGGCTAGACATCATTTACTCCTAGAAGCAGGTTTGGATGGTTTAAGGAGGCCCATGGTGACTGAGGGATTCACTAAGCTGTTTACAGACCCACACCAAGGTGAAGTTTCTCTGCATTGTTTCCTGGACACAAAAGGACAGGACCAGTTTACTTTTGTTACTGTATGTGTAAATAGGTCGGAGAAGACTTGAGTGTCTGAACCAATGTGCTGACAGAAGTGTGTCTGCCAGTTACAGAACAGAAGGAAACTGACTGGCACACTGCTGTTGGCCATTCTCTGTCTAGGTCACAATGGGAAAATGCCCTTAGTGCCTTCTTGCCAGGTGGTTCTTCCACCTTTCAGCCACCTCTGCTTTGCTCTTAGGAGCTGCACCAGCCCACCATTTCAGTGCTGCCAGCATCTGTATTCTGTCTGGGCTAGGCTCCTTATCCTCCAGAATGCAGAGCTCACTCCTGTCTCCACTCCTGTCTCCATGCCTTTTGCCCTCCTCCATTTACACCAACACACACCTCTGCCATTATTAGTTGTATCCATCATAGAAGCACTAGTTTGGCTTATGTATCTATTTAGCCAACATTACCTTTGACTGCTGTTAGTGGCTTCTCTTCGGGGATCCCTGTTAGGAGACATGCTCACATGCTCAAAAGCGGAGAATCTCAGTACAGCTAAAAACAGCATTTCTGCGTACTTTAAAAAGCCATCTCTAATGTTGGGTGGGTGGTGCCAAGCTCTGTCACTTCCTTGCAGACATATACATTAAAGATATGATCAATCCTGCATTGGATGTCTGGAGGATTTATCGATTTAGCTGAACTTTTTTTCAAGTGAGATTTTCCCTACGTGTCTGTCCTATCAGCCCATACCTGCCTATTGCCTATGACTCTTCTTTTCTTTTTTCTTTCTTTTTCTTTTTCTTTCTTTCTTTTTTTTTTTTTTTTTTTTTTTTTGCCCATGACTCTTTTATAGCATCCTCTCTTCTTCTCAGACCTTAGGTAGAGGTGGTGAAAGCTCTCAGATAACGAATCTAACAAAGTTGGCTTGCTGAGCTATTCTTACTTTTGTATACATTATCAGTCTGCACTAGAGATGAGATTACTTACAGCAAGCACAAGTCTCTACCTTTCCAAGCCAGCATTGTAACCTGTTGACACTGTGTTAGAGACGTACTAACATTCATATAGAAATACATTGTGGCCTAGGAGATATATTGCAGCAGTTAGAAATGTCCTGTGTTCAAGTTTCAGCATTTTGAAAGGACCCCTACGAAGCCATTATTGAAAAATGGCTTGCTATGAAGTGGATGAGGACATCTTGATTTCTTCAAGCCTGTTTATTATTTCCCTTCCCTTTCCCTTATTGTTTCCCAGGAAGCATAATTGCCAGTTGAAGATTTTTTTTTTTTGGCAAATATTACGACTTTTTAAAAATTTAATTTACTTCCCGATCACAGTTTCTCCTCCCTCCTCTTTCCCATTCTTTACCCCTGCCTCTGCCTTCTCATCCAGTCCTCCTCTGTTTCTGTTCAGAAAGGAGCAGGCTTCCAATGGGTATCAGCAAAGTATGGCATATCAAGTTGCTATAAGACTAAGCACCTCTCCTTTTGTTTATAATCCAGTATAAGGAATAGGTTTCTGAGAGCCAGCCAAAGCATTATGAATTGCCCCTGTTCTCATTGCTATGAGTCCTACTAATAGATCAAGCTACATAATTGTCACATATATGTAGAGGGCCTAGGTCAGTCCCATATAGGCTCCTTGGTTGTCAGTTCAGTCTCATTGAGCTGGAGAGGTACTCTACAGGTAGCTCCTTCCCAAGTCCCCGAGTTATATCCACTCATCATACACCGGAGTGTCTACTTGGTGGGTGGGCTGTAAAACAGGCATATATACTTAAGAATTGACTTCAGCCCTGGAGGGCTTAAAACTTATAAAGGCTCTGAGCAGTAATGCCGTTGCTGTGTGCAGAAGCTCTGAGGCAGCTGATGCTTGGCAGCATTGAAGACAACTCACACAGAAGTCCAGTCCACTAAATACCAAGGTCTCCCTTTAAATCTATTGAACATTGTCATAGCATAATTGTGCTATGTACTCTGTCACATGCTAGAGTGTCCTGTTGGGGAATTACATAGAAACATTGGGCAGCTTGTGTGCACAGAAATGTAGAGAGCCCTGATCTGGAGTTGAATGTTCCTCTGTTAAATTCATTATTTCTATCATTGTTGTCCTCTAAAGTTATCCTTTCTCATTTTGCACCCCCCCTTTAAATTAGATATTGATGCTAACAACTCTATACAGAAGGAACTAAGAAGGTGAGATATTTAATGTGTAATTGTTTGGTTGGGAATAGAAAACTGAGTCAGGCTTTTCTGCTTTCTCCTGTAAATATTCAGCATGACTCATTTAGTGATGCCCACATGTAATTCCAGCACTGGGGAAGCTAAGTCATGAGGTTTTCAGGCATAAGGCTAGCCTAGGCTACATGGTAAGATTTCCTGCCTTCCTCTACCACACTCCATATTCACTCTCCCCATAAAAAGGATTCTGGATGTTGCCTCTGTTTTTGGTAAGGCAGTTTCTGTACATGTCATTAGGTCTGCTGCCATGTTATAGAACATGTAGTACTAAAGCATAGACTTCAGTAATTACAATGGATTTTTGGCAGTCTTATTTATGGAATATCTGAACCATTGTTTTCTTAAGACATCACATGCCAAGTCGTCCTCACTGTGTCTTCTTATCTGAAACCAAAGCTAATAATAATAATACTTTAGGTTTTCTTCCATCAATTGCCATAGTTGGTTTCATTTTTAGTTGCTGTTCACATGCAGAAATGCTTTAGGCACTTGGAAAACGTGTTTTAGTGTGTAGTGGGACTGTCTTGGTCACATACATGTTGGTGTTACTACCACGAAAGGTTCTCATTAAGCTATTTGCTTGCTACGGCCAAGAAGAAACAGCAGTACAGGGCCAGAACTATCATACCTGGGAAGGTAGAAGCATGTCCCCCACCACAGCCAAGCCATTTGGACCCTCTTTTAACTGATACCCTTGGGTGGAATAGGTTCCACTTAACTCTGCTTGGTGTCATGCTCAGAGGCTGCGATTACACCGAATGTAAAAGGAAAGCACATATGTCAGTTCTGCAGTTGCTAGTTTGCTTGGCACAACTCTTACAGCCAGTATGCTTTTGTCTTCTTTTGCCGTTCAGTGTTCTCAGTACTATCTTTTAATAGTGTCTTCTGATCAGTTATTGTTAGTCTTAGCTTCATCTTTATTTTGGAGCTAAGGTCAATTGACTTGACTTTTACTTAATGAAATTTAAAACGGCTATGAGGCTGAGAAACCTCCGTAGTGTAAACAACCAGTTGAGTCAGTCTTTTAAATGGTGTATGATTTTCAAAGAGGCAAAAGCACTTGATATAGGAGGACTTGTATTATGGGTGTATTTCAATTGGTGGAAATTAGTGGAGTGTCAAGATTCTTAGTTTTTTTTGATTTTTTTCTTTTTACTCTACTGGCCTGCCTCCAAATATTTTTTGTTTGTTTGTTTGTTTTTCCACACATAACCTAAGTTTATCTTGGGTATTAGTAGTAGAAGTTCTGTAGTTGTACTAACCAAGTACTCCCTTTGTTGTGTTTCATATTTTTAAAAACATTATTATTCTCATTATTGTATTTGTGTGCAAATACATGGAAGACAGGTAACAACTTTGTGGGGTGGGTTCTCCCCCTCCCCCTTTATGTGGATTACAGGGACTGCATTCAGGTCATCAGGCTTGCATGACAAGTGCTTTACACACTGAGCCCTCTCACCATCCATGTTTCATAGTTCTCATATGTACACAAGAGAATATTTATCAAAGTTCCTCAACCTCTTACGGTATCTTTTCTGTAATATTCTTACAGCATATCTTCTTGACAACAGCTGCACATCCTCTTACTGACTGACATGTCACTAGTTATTTGTGAATACAAAGGCATCGTTTCAACAAATGGTATAATGAAAAAACAAAACTAAACAAAACAAACAAAAAAAACGCAGGGATAAAGAGTCATACCTTTAAATGGAATACCCGATTCTCTTCTTTGTCTTCTGTTGTCTTTTTTGTGTGTAAAGAAATGGAATTAAATGATATGATTTTGTATTCCAACACAAAACCCCGCTCCCACCCCACCAGTACCATATTAGTCTTTTGAAGATTGTTACAGGAATAGCTCTTCAATTTAAGAGCTAAAACTTCCGTTAAGTTTAAGAGTTAAAACTTTCGTTAAACTTCCAGTAACAACTTAACTTTGAACTTGTGATGCTCCATATTGGGTTTGTGACTTATTTTAACTTTTAAACAAAGTTTTATAAACTTACCAAGTTAGTTCTGGTCATCGAGTACCATCTTCATCTCAATAAATGTGTGCTCGATACCAATGCATGCAAAGTAGTATAGTGGTTATTTCCTTATTTCAAGGAGTCATGTCACTAATAAGACAGGATAATAGTAGGCTTGCCCTGTTTCCGTCAGTATTTGAGAGACCAGCACAATCAGTGCACTGTAGGTATAGGTAATGAGGCATGGGATTCGGACTACAGCGGATGGGACTGGCAAGCATTGGCTTTTATGTAGTACTAGACTAGATATGTCTGCCTACAAGAAGTCAGAAATGACTGGAATATAGGTGAGTTACAACAGGAGTTTTTTTTAACTTGGGGAAGCAGGGGAGCAGGAAGCCCAGGGAAACTGTAGGTTATTTGAATTTATATAGAAAAAGTAGGCAGTGCCCTGAGCGTAAAGGTCCAAGAAATTTTAGGTTACTTTAAAAACAATAGGAAACACTCCAGGCATTTTAAACATAGAATGACACTTAGCAATAGTATTCCTTGGTATGTCTGAACTCAGGTGAGTTGAATCAATCATTATTAGTCAAAACATTGAGCAAATTTATTTTAAATAAAGCTTGAAATCCTGTATTCTTTCCACTGGTGATGTTTTGTAGCTTCTGTATCTTTGGAATATCAAAGGAAACTACGCTAATGTGTAAGGCTTTTTTGCTAGAAGTGTTCATTTCCTTTAGCCCCAGTATATTTGCTGGAGCTGGTCTTTATTCTGCACTGTCAGCCTTTCTCATTTGCCACCCTTGGGAATGCATGTTCTTGGTGTGTTGCATGTGTGTTGTTTTTTGCCAGGTGCCCCTGGTAGTGTTTTACATGAGGAAACTGATCAAAGCACACTTCTTCCCTTTGGGTGCATTTTGAGGTCTGTGGCCTGAATTGTGTTCTAGACTGAATTCCTCTGTGTGTATTCTCAGTCCCTCAGAAGGAAGCCATGCAGCCGCCAACTGTGGAGCCATGATGCTGTCATAGGACTTTTGCTTCTAGTTAGTACACTGAGAGCCAACTTGAATTTAGTGACAGCCACTTCTGCAGACAGTCCCAATCAGGCTTTGGCTTTATGATATTAACGACAATTAACGAGTGTGAGTGGGCATAATTAATGATCTTTTCTACTCTTTTCAGTCAGAAAAAAATGAACAAGGCTTTTTAAAAAATGTCTAAAATGGCAACTATCTAATTTTCAAGTTTAATATTTGTAGTTATGGGACAGTAGTTGACAAATGATGAAAGTTGTTCATTGGTGATCTTGTCAGTGGGTGATTTTTTTCAGATGTTCATAGTTTTAAAAGAAAGGGGTTGCTTTGCTCATTTGTGGATCATACCTCTTTAATCTGCCAGTATTAACATCACTACTTCTGATGTTCCTATTGATGACTCAGAGACAGGGCCGTAGTGCTTTTGAATGGAATTGTTTCAGATGTCTTCTGTAGAGTACATTAATGTTCTAAGATAGTAATGTTCACCTTTAATGAAGCTCCAGTTCCTATCCATGGGATATTTTTGTTCCCTCTAGTTCTGATTTTGATTAACATGTTTCAATAACCTGTTCTTAGTATATGTGTTACTCATCTTTGCATGTTTAATGTGTAATTAGTTTTAGCTGATGATGAAGAAATGGGATTTTAATTACAAAGAACGTAGCGTGTTTCAGGGTACTCTATTTTTGAGATCTAATTACTTTGGCAAGTTTGTTTTTTCTGTTTGTCCAGTGTAATCTTGTTTGTGAGGAGCACTTTGGGAAGCCATTGGCTAGAGGGTCTCTTTGCCTGCTGATTCCCCCTCCCTCCTCCTTCCCTCAAGTAGCCTCAGTATTGCTTGTCTTGGTTTATTATATCACTTGTAGGCTTGCGAGAAATTCTAGAATAAACCTGAGTTTTAAATTGCTATCTTGGAAGCAGATTGGTGTTCAGTTTTTGTACTCCCTGTATCATCTTTAAATATTTAAATTGCAGACGCTCTGGCTGCCTCTTAAATTAGATCCTTCACTTAGTAGTTTTGACATTTTATAACCTTGCTCCTCAGGCATTAAATATTCACCTGTTTAAATGGCAGGGAAATTTTAAGATACAAACCCATATATTATTCCAGTGACTGTAGATTGGAGATCAGCTTACATTTGCTGAAAGAAGAAGCTATTGGCCCCCACTAGGACATATGCTAAAGATTCATTGTATTGAAGTATTTCTAGTACAGAATTCATCATGTAAAGAAGACCTATGTGAGTCTTCTCTGAGGGAATTTAGTTTTAAAGATTCACAAGGGTATTTGACACTTGGAAGATGGAGACACCACCAGTGTGGTTTTCTAGGTGAAGATTGATATAAGGCATCCATCCACATTCACAGCAAAATCAGAATTGTAACCATTACTGATAATTACTAGGTGGGTTGATCTGATCACTGAATGCCCACAGGAACATCCTCATCCTTCTACAAGGGTTCTCACTGTGGTCTAAAGTGTATTTTTTATTTATAATCATCTGAGATTGAAGAACTGTTTTCCTTTTCTTGGAAGGCTGGATGTTGTTGACAGCAATATTCCTGACAGCAGAGGAAAGGGACTGCTTTAATTCTGAGAAACTTTCAGGCATAGGATGGAACCTGATGCATTATGGGAGAAGGGTCAGCATGGGTGCCCTTTCTTACACTTCCTGGAAATTCCTGCTGGTAGCGTTCTTTATTTATATGAATTAGAGGCTGTAATAAAACTAACTTTAATTGTGATGTGCAGTTTTTACAGTTAATCTCAACTGGTGACCACTACTCTTACAAAAAGCTTCTTTGTGGCTGGAGAGATGGCCCAGAAGTTAAGAGCACTGGCTGCTCTTCCAGGGGTCCTGAGTTCAATTCCAAGCAACCACATGGTGGCTTACAACCATCTATAATGAGATCCAGTGCCCTCTTCTGGCCTGCAGGAATATATGCAGACAGCGCACTGTATACATAATAAATAAATATAAAAAAGAAAAGCTACTTTGAAATACATTAATTCATGTGACATAAAAATAACTGGTTTAGTGACATCTTTTCTGCTATATTTGCTTGGTTTATAGATATGTCTTAAGAAACAGCCTAGAGTTACTTAAAAATTCTGAACTCTTAAAGCAAGTGAACTGAAAAGTTAGTTCCAATAGTGTGACAGTGTGGAAAGAAAGCTGGACCAGGAGGAAAAGACACAGAGCCAAGATCAGTTGGTGAATCCAGAACCCAGCAGCAGCTGTGTATGAGCTCAGGCATGGCATGGGATTTGTCTTACCTTTATCTCTGCTACCTCTTTTTATGTGTGTCCTGCCTGCCTCACAAGAGGGTTGAAGGCTCAGAAAGAAAACCATTTGATCATGCTTTATGTCTGGCAAAAACCTAAGCCTGAAAATAGTTTCATTGTTAAGCAGTCTTTGTTACCATCGTGGGCTTTCGTGTAATGCATCATCTCTCTTCTGTGTATGCTAATGGAAACCAGTTCTTTGAGAGCATTGTAGGGAAATGCTGTTTTAAGATTTTTCTTAGAGCCTTTAAAGCATGATTCAGAATTAAGTAATATGAATTTAAATGTGTATATCAAGCCTGCTATGGATGTTTTTGCCTCAAACTAAGCATCCACAGGCTGAAGCAAGAGGATTGACCCAAGTTTGAGGCCAGCCTGGGCTAAAGAATGAAGTCCTATTTCAAAAGCCAGACCAAACAAAGAATGGACATGGAGGGAGGGCAACTGATCCCAGTATGCTTTCAGTTTTTACATAATCACTAAATAGAAGCCCTTTATCCTGAATATATTTCAGGATAACTTAAAACACCTCACCCACACATGTCTGAAATGTACAAAGCAGTGAATGTCACTGCATGAGTAAATGACTCTGGGATGCGGTGATGGACTCAGTTACTCCAAACTTAATTATGGATGTCTTGACACACTCAGATGCATGTAGAGGTGAATAAGATTTATAACACAACCAATTCTTAGCCGCCTCTTAAGAATGCCAAATATACTAAAAAGTACCTGCTTATTCCTAGGAACTACTTTTAAACAAGTAAACTTCTGTGATTTGTGAGATATAATAGGATTTAGGAGTCTGTCCCAACTTAATAGGATCTGTAATGAATTGAATGTAGCTTTGAACTAGGCTCTCTGATTGGAGAATTGTCACTTTTCACCACTGTGACACTCCTGCCTCAGGCTAAGCTGCCTGCTTCTCCTTCTTGCTTCATCACTCATTGACACTGCATAAAAGCTTATGCTTGACCTGTTGTAGTCCATGGCAAGTAGCTTTTTCACAAACAGTACATTTCAGTCACATGGTATGAGGCAGGCTCCCTGCTACAGAAATAAAGCTATGAAATCTTCAGTCTAGAAGTGGGCCAAGTGCCAACTGTGCGGCTTCCTTAGGTGATTGCAGATCAGTCCAGAAAAGAGCCTTGGTATTCATGTATTCGCATGACTGGATTCAAAAACACATCAGTGGCTGTAGGATCATAGGTACAGAAGTCCCAAGGCTGAATTTTTGCTTATATTATTTTGATGTTTTTTCCCTTTTGTACTTTTAAGTGCTTGTTACTAAGTAGCTAGGTACAAAAAGGAGACTATATTTGCATATTTTCTCTTCACTCCTGTCCCAGATTCCTTTGTGTAGGACAGGACAGTGTAATGTGAGTTTCAAATAAGCCCTTGGAACAACATCTGTATTTTCACTTGTTAGTGAGCAAACCAGTTGAATAAGTATAGGGGTAATAAATGTAAGCCCTGTTGGGGCAAGGTTAAAAGATACTCAAAACTTCATAAATTGATATAATAATACCTAGCCTGTATTCTCTTCTTTTGTGTTATTTCTTAGACTGTTCTTTTAAAAAGTGACAAAGATCTGCAAGCATAAACCATAAAGAAAATGTTTGATTCTTTAGTTATTAAAACATTAGTTTTCATAAGAGATTCCATATTGGAGTAATAAGCCTGATCAAAGATGGGTACTACTAGGTAATATGATCAGGCAGAAGTAATCATATTGTGTTAGTCTAGCAAGTGTGGTGATATATTATTTATGATTTATTAAAGCATGCCTGAGGATTCAGAAAGCAAAGTCAGCCACAAGCCATAGAAGCCAGGCACACACCTTTAATCCCAGCAGCCAGAAGCTAGGAGGTGGTGGCACACACCTTTAATCCTAGGACTCAGGATTAAGAGGTAGATGGAGCTCTGTGAGTCCAAGGCCACCCAGATCTATAGAAGATTGATCCAGTCCTAAAGAGAAACAGCTCACACAAAGATGATTTCAGCACCTGAGATCACACATCCTTAATCCCAGCACTAGAGGGATATAAAAGATAGGAGCAGGGGCTTCAGTGGTCAGTGTCATCACTCTTTCTCCAGCCACATTGAGGATAGGAAGACATTGAAGTCTCAGGACTCCCCAGCTATGCTGAGGAGAGATTATAGTCTGAGGTTTGGTAGAGCCAGGATCTCCTTTCAGTCTGAGGTAGAGTAAGAGCTAGTGACCAGCTGCTTTGCTTTCCTGATCTTCAACTAGAAGCTTGAATCCCAAACCTCAATATCAGTCTCTGGGTTTTTCATTGATCCTGTTAACAACCAAGTCGAGCCAAGAGTTAGATGTGTTATGAATAATGTAGAAGACAGTCCTTGTTGCAAAGTTTCTTTCCACATAGTTGGCCAATCATGATGAGTTCACAGGCAAACCAAAGGGTGTATGATTAGGAATCACTTAGGGGACTCATAGGTCTCTAAATAATACTTATATGATATGATGGCCAGAGCCGATATGAACTTCAGCTTGGGGAAGAAATCTAGATGAAATGATGGACTGTGCCATAAATGATGTGGTCCAGTGTGGCTGGCGCTGTAGACTCACAGGCTGGATGAAGTATTTACACATAGATTTGCATTGACCACATTCTGATCATTTCTAAACATTAAGGATCTAATGATGAGCAAGACCTGAGCAGTGATGGTTATAAACTAGTACAGACCTTTCGTCATCCATCTTGTACAATTTGGGGTTCTGAGATTAAAAGACTTTTAAGTATAAGGGAGGCAGAAAGATGTAAAAGCCAGAGAAAATGGACAACTCCAAGGAAACACAGCACCAAGGGCTGATACACACAGGAGCTCACAGATCACAGAGACTGTGACAGCATGCACAAGACCCTCACAAGTTCTGGTCAGATAAATCCCAACATGGAAAAGGGGGAAATAACACAGGGTCCCATCCCTAACCAAAAAGCTGTCTGTAATTGGTACTGCTGGGAGAGGGAAAATCAGGTTTTTTCAGTGGAGTGACACTGGGTATATCAACCCCAGTTCAGGGAGGCCTTATGTTCAGGAGTATTGGCCAACACAAAAGGGACTCCCTGTTTATAAAAGTGGGCTTTTCTGGCTTTAATTTGGTGGGTTTTGTTAATTGTTTGTTTTATTTTGAGATAAATAACATGAAGCTGGGTGAGTAGAGAGGGTGGATCTAGGAAGAATTGGGGGAGGGGAAAGAATATAATAAAATTTGATTGTATGAATTTTTTTAAAAATAAAAAATAATTTTAAGAGGTTTTTTTGAGAGAACATTAAATAGCAGATAGAGTCAGTGAAACACTTGGGGTATAAAAATGAAGATCATGAAAACTCGTGGATGAGAAAACAATGGACGAAGAAGGCTATGACTCTGTGTATTTAATTCTGGGAGTTTATGTGAGAGTGGCACTGACACAGATTATAAGAAAGCCTTCACTAATAACGGCTCATATTTTTAAGTGGATACCACCACCATATCCTGAGATGGTAGAGGGTGGAAAACAAGTCATGAAATGTATCTGATAACTTGGGGTGATTGATCTCACATCTCTTGTTTCCTGTTGGCCCCCCTGAGAATAGCCTGCTTGCATTAGTGTGCCGTGCTGTGTGTGCTACCAGTCTGGTTCAAGACCTCACAGATATGCTTGGAGCAGATCTTCTCTCCTTTTCACATGGAGAAATAGCATTCCCTTTTTCTCTGGAACTCCTCTCCCCCAAATGAATAGACAGGCCAGTGTTTGCTAGCTGCCCCTTATGGAGAAGTTACCAAGGTAGGCTTTGGGTTTCTGAAAGGAGTGAATATGCCAGAATGCTTAACATTATTCCCCTTTTCAGGTTTCCTATGCTCGGCCAAGTTCAGCTTCTATCAGAGATGCAAACTTATATGTCAGTGGGCTTCCAAAAACAATGACCCAGAAGGAGTTGGAGCAGCTGTTTTCACAGTACGGGCGCATCATTACTTCTCGCATTCTTGTCGACCAGGTCACTGGTAAGTGGGCAGTGGTTCTGGATAGCCTTGTGCTCCCTGATGGGCAGATTGTGAAATATTCTGTCTTCTCACACAGCAGTCTTGCCTCTAGAACACATCAAAGGTATATGTGGGCCAGAAAATGCAATTTTCTGCTGGAATTGTTCATAAATATGCATGGACAGAAATAGATTGTGGAGTAGAGTGAGTCATTTCCACCCTGAAGGTGCAGGTTTGAAGCCTGTTTCATGGCTTGTAATAAATTTATAGATGCTATAATCTTCATTTTCAAGCCTCTGTGTGAAAAAAGCCCCTATCCTCCTTATAAACAATCTTATTTTTGTGAAAAGCAAAATTTACTGCAGCAGTATGCAGCTGGTACTCTGAGCAGGGATGAGGCTGAATCCACTCTGGTAATTGCTGTGGAGGCAGTTTTCCAGGGCTCTGCTGTGCCGTAGAGGCATATGTAAGAGGATGGAATTTTGAGTGGTAGCAATTTGTTTTGTGCCTAATGCAACTTTTGACCAAATGAAATGAGAATAAGGTGTTCATTAGAAGTTTATGCGTAAGGAGCACTTCTACCAGCACTGTTAGCTAATGGAAAGCTGCTGATATGGGTTGGATTATTACAGATTTTTAAAATAAGGTACACAGACAGTTTTCTACTATAAAAGCAATACTTGTCCTTTTCAAACATTTTTAAAGTAGAGTAATATGAAAAGGAGGGGGTGGAGAGTCACCTGGAGTGCCTTATTTCCATGCCAGCCATATTGTGATATAGTATATTACAATGTGTGAGTTTTTATTGTAAGAAAGGAGCAGATTATCCCCGGAGTAAAATCAGGCCACAGTTTTAATCTTCAAGTGGAGATCAGTTCAGTTGTGAATTTGGCCAGAGTGGTCTGCCTTTCCATTCTATGTTGTTAATTGGCTTCACAGGAAGTGCTGTCATAGGCTTCTGGGTAGAGAATCAACAGTGTATACACTTGCCTGGGAGAATGGCCTGTAGATTGTGCTGCCATGAGAAAGTCTGAGCGTGTACAAGACAGGTGTCAGCTACAGTAGCTATCCCATGGTCCTCCTGATCCTTATGTCACACCGTGGTGTATTGCACAGGATCACACTGTCAACGAGGCTAAATAGAAATCCAAGCACAACAATTCAAACAAGATTTATTCCAAGCAACGGAAATAATACCTTTTTGTTCATAGCGTTTTTTTAAAAAAAGAATTTTGTAACTAATGAGAAATTGGTGGATTGAGAGTAGGCTTCGTCTGTGACATGGAAATCCTGTTTCTTCCCTTTAAGGATTGCCCTTCTGGAGTGTGAAGGATGACGGTGGACAGACTTAGAATTTCCTTAGTGTGGCCCATACCTCTGGCATCAGCAGCCTGCTGGAACTTTCTAGAACTAATTCTGGGGTCCTACTCCAAATGTACCCTGAGGATAGGCAACCGCTCCCCCCCCCCCCCCACCACACACACACTCACTTTTAACTAGTCCCACCTCTGAGGGTACGGGTTTTTAATCTGTGCTTTCCTAATAGAGCAGCCAAAATTTTAGTGTTTTATTTTCTTTTTCTCTTCCTGTATGTGTTTTGTTATTTTTTTCCTTTCTTTTTTAAAAAATTTTTCTTCTTTTTAAATTTAAAATCTCACTCTGTGACCAAGTTGGCATCTCACACTTGTAGCAAACTTCCTGCTTCAGCCTGCTGAGAGCTGGAAATATGCTAGCTGGGATGTTAGGAGCCCATAGATAAATGAAAGGATATATTTATAATTATTTCTTCTTCATACTTACAACTTTCAAGAAAAGCATACCTTCCCTGAAATGGGGTGGGGTGGGTATGAAACCCAACAGTTTTGGTATTCAGCTATCAGGTGTTTACTGTCTACAGTGCACGTCATTTGTACAGAGAAAGGCAAAGTAACAGAGGATATCAGACTAAGCATACGTGTAGAGCATGCCTTGTTTACCTTAGAAAATTCTGAGCCTTATCAAGGCTTAGTTGTAAGGCAAACAGACCCCTTTCCCTTTTGAGGTTGCTCTAAGTCAAGACTGTCTAGGTGTTCTCGGGAACCCCTCCTTTCTTCATTGGCCCAGTTGGAATTATCTATACTTCCCTATCTACTAGTCTAAAACCTGATCCTGTGAGAATCTGGTTGGTTGCCAAGGAGGCATTTCTCTGCAGCTGCTTACCTTGTGTTGACCAGCTGTGATTATCTGCTCACCTGCCTGTGACAATTAAATGGAATGAGCTGAGAATCAGGCTGCTGCTTCTTGTAAACTAGAAAAGCCTTGTTCATGCCCTTCTTTGCCATTGTCGGTTAAGAGGAATGCTGGAGGAGCCAGGAAGCTTTCAGTTCTACTGACTGTTTGGAAAATCCCGGTCCTCTTTTACCATGCACATTACTTCTGCAATATATAGCTAAAGAGAAGCATGGGGGACACAGAACATGCAGACCATCCTCAGATTTCTTTTCTTTTTTGTTTTTCAAGAGTTGGTTTCTCTGTGTGCCTTGACTCTTCCTGGAGTTTGCTTTGTAGACCAGAGCAAACAGAAATCCTCAAACAGAGGTCTGCCTGCCTCTGCTTCCCAAGTACTGGGATTAAAGGTGTGTGCCACCATCACCTGGCTAGATTTTGTGTTTTTTTGGAGAGACCTTCATACTATATGATATGATTAAGATGAATGTATCACTTAGACTCTTAGTTGACAAATATCTTCTCTAGAGTGTTTTTTTTGCAAATGCTTGGTTTTGTTTTTATTTCAAGGGAAGGGGCTGCCCGTCTGATAGCATGCTTTGAAAAGTGGAACTCCGGCATACAGTTGGTCTTACTACAGAAAGAGCACAGGAGGCAGGAAGGAATTCAGGGGAAGAAAGCATGGGTTTATATACTTTGTGAAATTTTTTTGGCTTCTTGACAAGCACGTGATAGTGAGAACTCACATTGTATAGGTCATTTTATGCATTTAAAAAAGGTGGAAAATTGAGATTCTAAGTTGAATTGCAAAGGTAAAATTTTCTTCCTGATGTGATTTTTGTGGCAAATGTTATATGTGGGTGAAAAGATGTTCATGAGAAGGAAAAATTAATTTATCCTTTCTTCTCTTCTTCCCCTCTCCTGCTCCCTCTTTCCCAAATCTTTACTTAAATCTACCTTAGGCATATCAAGGGGTGTAGGGTTTATTCGATTTGACAAGCGGATTGAGGCAGAAGAAGCTATCAAAGGCCTAAATGGCCAGAAACCTCCTGGTGCCACAGAGCCAATCACTGTAAAGTTTGCTAATAATCCAAGCCAAAAAACCAATCAGGCCATCCTTTCCCAGCTGTACCAGTCTCCAAACAGAAGGTACCCAGGACCGCTAGCTCAGCAGGCACAGCGTTTTAGGTAAGTCTGGTCCAGTTCTTGTGCCCAGCTAATAAACTGGAGGAGAATGTGCAGGTTTACTGTCAAGCAATTGTATCAACAAGATCTCTGCTTTGAGTTTGTCATTACTGTTGTTTTCTTTCTTTATTTTTCTTTAATGGGCACAGAGAAAACATACTTGGGGAAATAGCAACTTTTGAAGGTGGGGGGCAATTTGCTGTAAGAACAGTTCTCCTCCAGGAGTGAGACATTTTGCCTCCAAGAGACATTTGGCAAAGTGTAGTCATTCATGATGGCATATTTTGGGTTGAGATGTTACTCACTTCTAGTGGGTAGAGTCCAGGGATGCTGCTAAGCACCCTGCAGCATACAGGATACCCAGCAGCCACAGGTGCCTGGGCACTAAAGCACAGCCTGAGAAAACGCAACCTACAGACCATAAAGTCTGATGCGCTGTTTTCCTTTTGTTACTGTTTTCTTGTGAAGAATTTTTGTGTTTCAGCTGTTAGGTTGAGCTCTTTAGGTTAGCTTTGTCTCAGAATATAGACATTGTTAAAGATATGTAACCTATGTGAATGGGCTAAGTTTCCAAAAGTGGGCCCCTGTCTCCTTTTGATACAACTTAGAGGTTGACAAATGTCAGCTATAATGGTTCAGAGAGGAAATACATTAAATTTTCTGAGTCATGGTTTTTGCAACTGTGCCTCCTCCTCCTTTCCCCTCTCCTTACCATTTCCCTCTCTCTCTTCTCCTTCTTGTTTTCTTCCTTCCTTTTTTTTCAGCTCTTTAAAAATCTAAAAGTCATTTGCTGCGCCATACAGAAAGTAATGGCAGTCTAGATTCTGCCTCTGTGTAGTTATTCACTGATTCATTAACTCAAACAAATCACTGGTGGGCATAAATACTCCAGGTCCTCAAGTTAGCTAGTTCTTGAATAAACCAGACCACGAGTCATTCAGAGCACATCAGCTGCATGTGAAAAACAGAGTAACTTGAGGTTCAGTCAGGAGCAGGGAGCATCTGATTTTATGAACAAGTCACCTAGCTTTTATTTGCCAGGATGTTGTTTGGCCACTTGTGATGTAACCACATTACATCTAACTCCTAAGTTAATGTTTTATAAGGTCATGTAAATCTTTATTCTTTCCTTAACTGAGACAAAATAGTTAATTACCAAAACACATAAGCACAAACTTTGTAAGCTAGAGGACTTAACTTACATGGTTTCTAGTCCCTGTCATATACATTTTTCCCCTGTTGGTATACTGGAGTGTTGAAAGAGAAGGAAAAAAAATAACATAAAATATCTTTTTCTAAAAATACTTATATGTGTTACCTAGGTGTGAAAGGAAACTTTCTGTAAATGCCAGGTTGAATACCTGCTTAAGTTAGCATTCGCTCTGAGAGAATGATGGCATTGTCAAAGGCTGTGTTGATTAAGTTTCCTGGTTTACTGAGTTAGTTCAGCTGCTGTAATTTTGAGAGAAAAAGCATTGGGAAAACCAAAATGTGACCTTGGTGACAAGTAGTGGCATCTGAAGGAAAGGGAAGGCACATGAGCTATTCGATTATTTCCTTCTGCAGAGGAAATAATCACAGCACCCCTTTCAATGCCAGATGCATGCCTTCTCTCTGACATCTTTCCTGACTCTTCACTTGTTGGTGTTTTTAAATATAGTATAGTTAAACTCCAGTGAATCTTAGCAGTGTTTTCTAGTCCCCCTTACCAGTTAGTTTTAGTTTGTTGTTAGAAGAAAGCTGTAGTGCCCTAGATTATTGTTTTATATTTTCAATTAAAGCTATAGTTTTGTTTGGTTGCTGTTTATTAGAAGAGCACTCTTCAGACCAGGCCAGAGGACTCACAGACAGCACTAAGAGTCTTGAACACTGGCTAGCACATACATGGCAGCTTGTGCTGGACATTTGGCACCACAGCATCCTCAGTGAATCTTGCTGTCCCTCTGTAAATTCCCTTTGCCTTTTATTTTTGATGGGATAAAATTTTCCAAGGCTGTCTTTGAGATTAAATTTAAAACTTATCTTCTGTTCATCATACAGTACAAAAAGCCTTTTAATGGTATATATCACCATTACTCCTGAAGATCCTTTGGCCATTACAGATAGACATTGTAGAAGCAGGGCATGAGGGACATTAGTTGAAAGGAAAACCTGGCATTAGTGAGGATTGCAGTACATGAAAGTTTGGCCCTAGCTCCTCCAGAAGCTGAGGCAGGAAGATCATTGGGAGTTACGAACTGGATTGTGCAGTGCTCTGCTTGTTCTTGTACTATGTTTGACATCAGCTGGGTAGCCTGGGGGGAGTAGCTGCCACCAGCTAATCCAATGAGGACAAAACAGGGAGCAAGCAGGAATTAGGACAGATTTTTCTTTCCTTAGGCTCCTATTCTCTCCTCCACCTCACTGCTCATCCCAACCCCTACCACCTGTAAGTGGTAAAATATGAACTATCAGTGTGCTAGAGAATGTATGTTTGATGTAGACTACGTACTGGCAGTCTTAATTTCTACAATTCAAATTTATCCTGATGTGTGACTGGTGCTTTTTAAAGGTTTCTTTAATTTGGCTGCCATTACCTTGAATTTCCTCACATTGTTTCATTGACTAAAAGTTGATCTTTGAGCTTTTGAGATTCTTGAATTAAGGACTTGAAGTTTTGTTGGTACCTTGCCCTTCTCTGTAGTTGAGGTCTAATTTCTTCCACAGTCATTTCTTCATAATATTTGTTGTTCTAATGCCTTTGCTTTGAGTTTGCCACTCCCCAGCATGAATTTTAGAAAACCCACTGTGTATTATGTTATCCTGGTACCTTGCCAGCTGAGAGAGACTGGAGAATACAAGTTATATTAACAGGGAAAGGACTTTCAGTACTCATGAAGATAAAAAAGTAAAATTCCATGTAGTAAGGATTAATTTTAAAAGTGGGCTTATGAGGTTTATGGCTTAATCTGTATTGATAATTGGAATTATTTAAACACTGCTAATTTAATGGGCTTGTTGTGTTTATAGTTTTCAAAATAAGACAAACTATTTATTTGGATACATGATGCATTTTCAGTCCATTAAGCATATTCTTAGTACAGGATATCCAGATTTAACTGAACATAAAATTTTCTCCTTCATTCTTGTGAGGTAGATTTAACTTTAATGAGTGTGATCTAGGTAGTGAGCTCTGTGTCTGCTTCTGTGAGTCTTTTTGTAGAGTTGAAGAGCCCCTGAAGTCAGCCATTGGGTTAAGCTTTAGGCATGTTGCTGGTTACATTAGCTTTATCTCATGTTGGAAGACACAGACATGGTCTCATAAATAACTTGCCTCATTCTTAGAAGACATGATGCCATGTGATTGGATAAGGGAACATATTGATAAGCTTGGTTGCTTAATTAACATCAAGCTGACTGTTGCCCCATGCTTTAGAGAGGTTTGATAATTCTTCCAGTGTCCAAAATTGTATTTTTCTTACTTATTGTCTTTTTCACACATTATATCTGACTTTAATTGATTTTTTAAAATTTCCCTTTCCATATGGTCTTTCCTTCACCTACGAGCTGGATAGCTTTAAAATTAGGCGGGCACCTTAGTTTTATGCTGTATTTGTAAATAGCCTACTTTGAAATGAAAATGTTCTCGCTGATGGAAGATGCTGTTGAAAATATTACCCGGTGTTAATATGAATTACATTATACTGGTGATAGGAGATGTTACCAGATGTCTTTGCTGTGCTCATGTGTGTGCATATGGCTTGGGCTTCTATAGTCAGTGAACCTCAAACTCTGAGTTCTAATCACACATAAAAAGATAGGATAAAGGTGAAATATATATTCTATCCAATATAGTAACACACTGATAAATGTTATACTGATATATTTGCCTAAAGTATCTTAGTAAAGAAGACTTTTCTTTAAGTGAGCTTTATGAAGTGTTAATTAATATTTATCACTTTGAATTTTCTGACTGTATGTAAGAGATGTTGAATTGACTTGTGTCTAGCCTCCTGATGTGGTTTCTATGAGAATTAAGGGAAATAACTGGTTCGCTTTTTTTTTTCCTTGAGTTTTCCTCACCCAATCAGCCTCAGCCCAGTTTCCCTTCTCTTGGGTATCCTTCTTTAAGTAAAGGATGTCTTGAGTGAAGGGAAGTTTTTCTATTTTGTTTTCCAAATAATGCATTGCTTGTAAATTGGGTTATATCCCAGCTAATGATTGGGTGGGAGTAACATTGGTCACCCCTTCAGAAAGGCTCGGACTTCCTTGGGAAGCATATGATACCCTGGAGAGTAGATGCAGATATTGGTGAAGTTCATATGTTAAATATAATTTAAGAATATTCTTGTTTTGAAATAGCAAAGAATGCATGCAATTGACCCCTCAACATTTACTTCTGTGGTGGAAAACATCATCATTGTGTGTCCCTAAGTTACTGCAGAGGCCACTAGGCTGGGCCCACTTTTATTTTTAGGTGATTGTAAATGAAAGTTGTCCTTGAGCTGTGGGACATAAAGGTATGACAGCTGTGCCAGGGGTAGTATAATATTTTCTCCTGTAGCTGTACAGTTTATAATTTGCTGCCTGCTGCTGGACAAAAGTTGTTTGATGTCCATATGAAGTACCCATTGCCTTCTCTAGGTTCAAATGGGACACATAGATGTTTGGCAGAAGAACCAGGGAGAATTGGTTTTTGTTTGCATGTAGTCATCAAGGTGCTGTGCCTGGGCTGTTTCCTGGAGCAGTATCCCACCCCCCTGCTGATGGGGAAGAGGGGAAAAAGAGAGGGGGGAGGGAGGGAAGGTTGGAGGGAGAGAGGGAGGGAGGGAGAGATATAGACAGCTTGGCTTAAAGATCCAAGGACTGAGTTGCCCTTAAAATTGGGAGATAAATGAAGATCAGGGGACCAAATGAGTCCACAGGTTGGGCAACTATGAGGCCCATTGTGGGTCTGCAGAGGCTTAGTTGGAAAAGTCCCAGATGTCCTGGAGATTGTGGGATGGGAAAGAATTGGGAACTGAGATGTCTTTCCCTTGGTTCTTGTAGCTTACTCCCATGGCAGGTTTGGATTCCATCCTATCTTAAAAACAGACACATTTAAAGGAAATGCTATGTTGGGAATTTGGTTGTTCTCTCCCCTAAGTGTGTGGAGGGAAAATGGAGCTTCTGAATTTCATCCTTTAGTTACTTTGAGCAGGGACTTCAATATGTTCATCTGTTCCATGGATACCGTTTGTCAAGTGCATTCCATATCTATCATTCTAGTAATTTGATGAACTTTTCTGCATCAGGTCGCTTTGTGATTGGTGTTGCGAATTTGCATTCATCTTTCCTGGTGTTTGTAACCTTGGGTTTTTTTTTTGTTTTTGTATATAAAGCCATGACATCTTTATTCATCTTTACTCTGCAGAACACAAAGTCCTCTGACATTCTCTACTGTCACAACTGTTCTATGCTTTGTGTGTGCAAATATTCTCACCCAGTCTGCCTTCTGGGTAGTTTCCATGGTGGATGATAATTTTGGTAAACGTGCAATACCCAGGCTATTGGTCTGTGCTAAGTGGTACATTTGAGAGGGTCACGGAACATGACAGACCCAAATAGATGAAGGAAGATCTCTCTCGTGCCACTATGATTTGTTCTCTTGTCTTACACTTTACATTACAGCAACTCAGCACTTCCTTTTCATTTTTTTCAAAACACAAAAATGTCCAGTGGAGACTGAGATTAGGATGAGCAAAGACAGCAAAGACCAGAATGAATACATTGACTTCTATAAAAACCAAGAGGAGTTCCTTTTCTTCCATGCTCTGCTTGGACTGAACAAAAATTAAACAAACAAACAAACAAACAAACCTGATACCCACCCTACTTATTAACCTTTCTCAGGTTTTAAAAGACAAAATAACTGTGCCTCGCCTCTGATCTGGGGCTCTCTTTGGAAAGTGGGAAGAATTCTCACAGGTGGATGGTTATGCAATTAGTCATGTCTGCTCCTCATGTGTAATTTATTGGTGAATTCTAGAAAGTTGAGGCACCCTCAGTAGTCTTCATAACATTGATACAGCAGGATAGCATAAATACTATAAAGCCATGTTTGTTCATAAAATTCAATATACTTGTAATTCTGTATCTTTGATTTTAAAAAAGATCAGACTGCTCTGAATTTACTAGCCTTGTGAGCTTAGGCTAGCTAGTTGGTTAATCGTTTTGTATGCTTCAGTATCCTCAGGAACCAATGGAATTGTGGCAGGTAGAATTGTGGAAGTTGATGAAAGTTAGTTCCAGTAGGATGTCAGATGTTTAACTGTTCTAGCACCTTTGTTTCTGGCTGGTTCTTCAGATGACCACTGCTTTTTTTCTTTGCTGCACTGACCCTATAGAGATAGCCAGTGTTCCATAACAGTGGGTGCCCATTCTCTCAGGAATGGTAAAAAAAAAAAAACCCAGTGTTTGGAGTCATCACATATATTTTGTGCACAATTATCCCCTTGGAAGGTGGCAGTAATGAGCCTAGCTTTCATGAACTTCAAGGGGGAAAATTAAACACTGAAGTTTGCTAAATGTGTGTTTTGCAGGTTGGACAATCTGCTCAATATGGCTTATGGAGTGAAGAGGTAATGACACAGGTTCATGATACTCATAATCCCTTCCCACAGTTGATTAAGTTCTTTGATTTGGGGAGCAATATTTCCACCCTCATAAATTTATGTTGGGTTTTCTTTTGCATGTATAGCCTTTTGTAAAGCTGCTTTTGAAGTGCGTTTGACTCATGGAATATTTTTGTACCACTCTACACCACTCAGTCCTTTTAAAAATCATTATTTGTTTCAGATTGCCTTGCTACATTATAGCATGTTTATGTTATGTGTTGGTTTTTCTCCCCTCCCTGTCCTGTTTAACTCATGAAGCCAGTTTTTAGATTTCTTTGCCACATTTCAGTGCAGCAGATAATGGTCATTTCATAACCTATCAACATCTGGATTGTTTGTCTGTCACTGCAAGCCACAAATAGAGCCTTGGTTGACACATGAAATAGCTGCATACATCTGTTGGGAAAGGGGAATTGCTAAGTTTGGGGAAAAGGAAAAGGAACTTAAACCCATTGCTGTAACCAATCTATGTTCCTTTTGTGTGTGTGTGTATGTCTGTTTCCTATTTTGTTTAGTAGGTTTTCACCAATGACGATTGATGGGATGACCAGTCTGGCTGGAATTAATATTCCTGGGCACCCTGGAACAGGCTGGTGCATATTTGTGTACAACCTGGCCCCTGATGCAGATGAAAGTATCCTGTGGCAAATGTTTGGGCCTTTTGGAGCTGTGACCAACGTGAAGGTCATCCGTGACTTTAACACCAATAAATGCAAAGGTTTTGGATTTGTGACTATGACAAACTATGATGAGGCTGCCATGGCGATAGCTAGCCTCAATGGATACCGCCTGGGAGACAGAGTACTGCAGGTCTCCTTTAAGACAAACAAAACGCACAAAGCCTAATGAGCTCTTGTCCTCAGTCCATTTATATATGAAAACTATACAACAAAAGCAAGTTAAGAGAAACTTTATACATTAGTAAATGTCTTTGTAAGTCAGTGTTGAGATGGGGATAAAATGACTACTTAGCATCCTAAGAAATATGTGAGATTTTTTATTGCTAGTATTTGAATTAAAACTTCTTAAATATCTTTTATGTTTGAATATGGACAAGAGGTACAGGGTTTTTACCTGTCACATTGCATTCTATTGCCTTCTTTGAAGAAGGTGGACCTTTTAAAGTGTTTCAGCTAAGGGAAGACTTTCTTTTCTTTTTACATAACTGCCTTGAACCTGTGAGTAAATACTGAGGCTTTGTGTTGTAACTCTTCAGTTGGTTGTGTCTTTCCCCACCTCCTTTTCTTTTCTTCTTTTTTCTTTTCTTCTTTTCTCTTTTCGTTCTCTAATTAGCTTTGTGTTTGGTTTACATTTAAAGCATTGCTGTTATGTCTCAGAAAAGTATTTTGAAGTTTACATTTTTGTTTACGAAGTTACAAACAGTATTTATTTTGTAATTCTGATTTGGGCTGGGGCAGGGGGGGCGACATTATAAACGCTTATTGTAAGAATACTGGAGAACTTTTCGTAAAGCAGTACCTTGCCAAAGAGATAAGAGCCTCTTTGATGTGGGTTTAAAAAAAGCATCTATTTTTATAAAAAAGAAAATTTGGAGAAACTTTTTACTGGTCCTGGAACAAATATTTTGACTTGAATACTTTGAGAAATCTCTTCATATGACACCTAGTGAGCTTTTAAAATTTACCAGGAAATTTGCAACAGTTGGAAAATTTAGAAGGATTTATGACGTAGGAAAATACTTTTGAGATCTTTGTATGAGAGGAATTGAGTCAGTGAGGGAACACTGCTGGTTTCATTTTCGTAATCACCAGTGGAGTGTCCGATCATCCTGGTTGCTATGTGATAGATGGCTCACATTGATTTGTGATTTTGAAACAAATAAAAAAAAAATTTACAAAAGAATATATAAGAGCAGGCAAGAAATTTAAATTACCAAGAGATGGGGGAAAATCTGTTCTTCCTAAAGAAATCCCTTCAGATAGAGCTCATGGTGTTTAGTGATGTACTTGCAGTATCGTTTGAAGAATTGTTTTGTCTTAAGGAAAATAAGATGTTGCACATGATTTGTACTGCAGCAAGTCAGCAAAGGCGATCTGAGTTGGATATATTTGAAGGTATTTTGAGAGTTACGTTTAAGGCTAACACCTGAGCTTTGTGTGATGTAAATAAGACCTTGTGTTTATGAACCTTTCAGCTAATTTTATTTTTTTTTCCCTTACATATCAAGTGATGTTCAGGTTTTGAATGTTTTGTATCAGTTTTTTCCTTTGTAAATGGCATTAACATTGTTACTTGAGGTCTTGCTTATTCACTTCTGTTGTCCTGAGGACTTGAATTTACAGTGCATCAGATTCGTTGCTAATTCTGTCTGTAGATAGTCTAGCTTCAGCTGTTTATGGTGATGCTACATTTTCGTTTATAAATATGTTTGTGGTAAAAAAAAAAAGAAAAATGAGTATAACCATAGGTTTTGAACAAATTTCCTTACATTTTTCATACAAAAATCATAAATATCTGTATGCTATTGAAATTTAACTTTGTATGATGCTTAAACCACTATTTGGGGAAATAATAAAATAAGTCTTTACCATGTATGAAAGAAATTTTAAAAAATACAAAATATTTTCTGATTAGCATCTAGCTTATAATAAATTTTCAAAAAAGCTGAAGGCAAGCATTGCCTTCATCAGGATGCACTGAGAACTATATAGTTACGTCCTGCGTTTTGTATAAACTGAGATGCTCATATGCTTCCCCTTAGAACAGGCAATGTGCTATGCATAACATAGTTGTACATTATCTTTGCAGTTGCTTTGAGTTTTATTCTTTATTATTTAAAATTGTAGTTATAAAACTTTTCAGTATAGTACAGTACATATACTGTGAGGCGCGTGCTAAAGTGAATAAGCGAGTTTTCATGCTGACCCACTCAATGCTCTTCAGAACTCAATTGGCTTAGCACTTTCTCATATCCTTAGGTGCATTTATAGATTGTCAGAGTTAACCTGCGTTAAAAAAAAATAAAAAATAAAATACATGTATATACTTAAAAAAAAAAAAAAATAAGGTTTCCCTTGTGGGAAAACAGCAGCTACACGCTTCTTTCCTGTACTACTGTAGCAAACCAAGGCATTGATGAGAGGGCATGCAAATTGTGCTTCACTTTACAGTGTTCATCGGAGCACTTAATAAAATGTAAGGCTGGTATTTATTTGAAGTTGTACAGTATGACTTAATTCACATCTGTTGGAATAGAAAATATATTCTGTTGAGTATTTAAGAGGCTGTACATGTTTTCTTTTGTGTTTGGATTCTTTGTGCTTTTTCATGTTCGGTACATCAATAAACAAAGTTGAAGGGAAAGAACTGTGGTGTATCTTTAAACACATCGGGGTTGTGGGCAGCCTATACTCAATCTACCAGAAAAACAAAACAAAAGTCTTTAACTAAAAAGCTGTATCTTAGAGTTCTAGTTGAAAGCTGTACTCTATCTGAAGGCATCCAGAAAGCAAGTTAACTGAAAGGAAAATGTGGAAAAAAACAAAAACAAAATAACTGAACTAAACAAAACCTATAAAGCAAAACCATGACTGAATAATACTCTGATTAGTTAGCTGTAAGATGCATTCCTGGGTGACTCTCGCTGGGACATGTCCTCTCATCAGCTAGTTGTGAAATCTGAGGACTCAATTGCTCTTACTCTTAGTGATTTAACCTTCAGCCTTTTGTGCAAGGAGGATTTAGACACCATCACTTCAGCCAGTACAGGAGCATGTGAGGAAGGCAGCTTTGTTCTGCTTCCTTCAAGAAAATTCCACATAGGTGGTGTTGGTGTGTGACACTTTTGTGGCCTAGTTGCTGTCTCATTAAGGGAGTCTTTCTGAAATGGGAAACTCACCTTCTGTTAGGTTAACATGTGTACAACATACATGTGCAAATTTGTGACTTGTACATTTTTTGATCCTAAACCTTGGCCGATGAATGGATGGAAAAAAATTCTTGTTTTTCCTTTTGGCTGCCTGGCTGCCTGCCTGTCTGAGACAGAGTCTTACTTTGTAGTCCTGGCCAGCCTGGAACTCGCAGAGTCTCCTGAATGTTGGGATTAGAGTTGAGCACCGGTGTGCTCAGCTTCTTGCAATTCTTTTCTTCACGAAATCTACTTTTATAAAACTTCAGAAAACTGACTATGACTTTTTTTTAAGTGTACTGAATGACTTTTTTGATTGCCTTGACTTATTCCCACTTTGTTTATGGTAAAAGTTACATTATTTAAAAGTATTTATTCTGCATTCACAGCCTAGTAGCCAAGAGGGGCTGAGTGGCAAAGTATTTCTTCTCCCTCCAACCTGCAATTAAACTAACGTCTACATACTTCCTGTTATGTGGATTTCATAATTTTACTTGAGTGATGTTCAAACACCCTTCCCGTCCCTCTCTGCTCTTACTTTCTCAGAGTTGACTGGTTTGCAGGCCAATAGTTCTTTTACATTTGAGCCGATAGTGAGAGAAAAGATACTGTTGTATTTGTGGAGAAATTACATTTCCCCCTTCAGATTCCTTTGCCATGTGTGCTTGAAAATCATTCATATTGTGCTGTAATTCACTATTACAGTGAATGACAAAAACTGTTAACATCATTTCAAATTAATCTGATTGAAAGAGAAATGTTGGCAATTTAACCATCCCTTTTAAAGACAAAAATGAATTACAAGATTCTGTTCTTTACAAGATGCTTTAAAATGTAGTGCAATTTTACAACTATTCTTTCATAGTCTTAACTACAAAACAAAACAAAATGCAAATATCTTAACAGTAAGGGTGTAGGGACTATAATCCCAGGTTTCTTAATGTACTTTCTTAGTACAGTATCCATATGTCACTTTCTAAGTAGAATAAGAAAAAAGATGGACATGGGTTTGATACTCATGTGTCTGTTACTGTATTAGAATATTTAACAGTGGAAGCAAACAGAAATGCAATTAAAACCATGGCGATTTGAATAACAAATATGTGCAGTCTGTCAATGCAATGATTAGTCCCTAATTTTTCTCCCTATAGTTTCTTTACATTCATCACCTCAAAATTCACAGATTCATTCTCCAGGGCGGGGTGGGAGATTAAAACACATACCTGGCTAATTCAGTCAGTTGATCTGTGCCACATGAACTTTGCTAATGTTAGATGTTAACTAATTCCACTTCATGTAGTTAGCAGGAGGTGGGGGGAGGGGAGAGAGCACTTCCCCTGTCTGTTATACTGTGAGAATGAGCAGGTGCCACTCTTCCCAGAAGACATCACCTAGAAGGAAAAGCAGGTAAGCTGTAGGGTCATGACAATACTGCCATCACATGGAGTCACTGAGATAATGGGCTGTGGCTTATACAAGCCCAGCACAGCTCAGAACCTATGAACCCACTCTGCGCTCCGTCTCTAGTTACCAGCGCACGCTTTTCATTCGGTGAAGCTTCTGAAGCCCATACTCTCAGCTGCCCAAGTCCTGTGTGAGTCAAAACAAAAGCTCTAAGCCACTACATAACCTCATAGTTGGGCTGACTGAGAAATTTGGGTGGATTTTATTCTATAAATGTGTCATATAAAGTGACAGTTTGGAAAGTACTAATGATGATAAAATAGCCTGAATATTAAAAAGGTGTTTTACTATTTTTATTTAACTTTGAAGTAGGACAAAATACAATCTTGGGTCTGAAATATGTTATTAAGGTTATATGTACTTTAAGTAGCCAAAGATATAGGTTAGGGCTAAACTGACATGACCCTCAGAAATGCTCACATGTGTTAGTTTTTCAAATGTCTCTTATAGCCAGCCGCATCCCAGACATAAATACAAGCTCATGTGTGGACTGACATGATGAGTGGAAGACATACCTCACTGCTGCCATTTGTAGTTTAGAATGACTGCACATCACAACACAATAAAAGGAAAGGGCAGAGTCTCAGGCACAAAATCTGTAGTTATCATAGAGAAGACATTTAGTTTTCAGTGTGTGTGGGCCTCAGGAAGAGTAGGATAAGAACCCTTAGTCACACAGAAGTGGTAGCAGCTGACTGGGTCATTGAAAGTAGATAGGACTGGAAAACTGTTGTTGGGGAAAAAATTCAAGAAGCAAACTGCATGAACAGGTAAGCCATTGCCTGCTTTGTCATGTTGTTAGAGCTTAGTATCTTCATTTATAAACTGTGTGACCTATGAGTTCCTTAAACATTTGCATAGACTAGTTAAATTTCAGGGTTGCCTGATATTTGAGAGCATGATGAAATTGGAAGTCCTTAAATAGTGAAACTTTGACATTTGAGGCCATGATAAAGTAAAAGTACCTCTCTCTCTCTCTCTCTCTCTCTCTCTCTCTCTCTCTCTCTCTCTCTCTCTCTCTCTCTCTCTCTCTCTCTCTCTCTCTCTCTCTCTCTCTCTCTCTCTCTCTCTCTCTCTCTCTCTCTCTCTCTCTCTCTCTCTCTCTCTCTCTCTCTCTCTCTCTCTCTCTCTCTCTCTCTCTCTCTCTCTCTCTCTCTCTCTCTCTCTCTCTCTCTCTTTTCCATTGTGACCTGACAGTATCCGGTAAGGTAGATTATATTAATTTGGAATGCTGTCACATTGCTGGGGCATTGCCTCCTTTATGAGATAAGCACTTGAAACTGTTGTGAAGTGTCTGCAGAGACAATGAACACAACCTACATTTCCCTGGTCATAGAATGCCAGGCTGTTCTACTATCCAACCATGTGTCTTTCATACTGGCCATTGTGAGTCCCCTTTAGCCCCTATATACTATTATACTATTTGGGTGTTTGTTTGGTAGCCATGCTTTCTCTCTCAAGAAAGAGCTATATGAAAGGTCAGTTGCATAGTCCTTCCGTGACCAAGCCTTACAGCTTTATCTTGTAGCTCTCGTGGATCTATGAGTGGTTAGTAGCTACATTCAATCCCTGCTACTTAATTTTGTGATGTTTTCCTCTCGCTCTTTTCTGTATAGCTAAATGTATGTTTCAGAAGCAACCAGCCTATCTGTGGACCTCCTTGAAGCTGTGATGACACCACCTGCAAGTAACCTACCCTTTGGAATGAAGTATTCAAGGCAGGGTTGTGTTGCCTAGCTGGTAGAGGTTTAGCTACTGGCTATGAGAAATGGTAAGGTCACTTGGGCATTGGATAGATGGATGGAGAGCTTTGGTTTCTTGGAGTCTGAATTAATACCAGAATATCAGGAAGTGCAGTGAACACTGTATCAGAAGTTTCCCCACAATTTTATGTGTATGTTATAGATTGTCTCCACTCTCAAAGGGTAGGTTTTGCAAACATAGAAAGTAATAACAAATAGTGCAGATGTTCGTGCTCCAAATGTTCAAGTTGCTGTCAGAAAATACATGACTGTTTTCTTAAAGTTGAACCAGAAATTAGTTTCCCCATCATAAATATTCTTTAATAGAATTCCACCTCATTAAAAAAAAAATTCCACCTCAAGAACGATTGTTGCTGTGTCCCCTCTTATCTCCCCCCCACACACACACACAATGAACTGCCTGTTATCATTCCATTTTTCAGGTTGTTCTTTGAGAAATACCCCTTTTAAACTCAGACATTGTATGAAAACTAGGAAGCCTTTTCCAGTAAATTGTGTCTTCTGTGTCTGTATTGAGATTACACAGCCTTGAGTACTAGATGGTAAGGCATCGAATAGCCTTTCTTTCCTAGAATCAAACACATTGTAAAGTTTATCCTGAGCCTTAGGGGATTTTTTTGTTTTGTTTTTGCTTTAGTTGTTGCGTATTTTAAAAGTTGTTTCCCCAAATTTTTCATTCTATTGACCTCTGCCCTTATATGTTGGCACACCAGTACCCTCAGTAGTATACTCAGCAGTATATTGTGGCACAGGGAGGAAAACCTTAAAAATGGAGGCTTTATATTTCATTGCCATTTTTTTTTTTTCAGTAAATGCACATCAAGTAGTCACTCTATACCAGTCACAGGCTGTTTTCTAGACTGAAGATTTAATTTATATTTTTCCCTCTTGTTCTGAGCTGGAAGACACTTGAGCAAACTCCTTTAGTATCTTATTTTGCAAACATTTGAGCTAGGTCTCCCTGGAGACTTTGGCCCTTGGCCCTAGCTCTTCTGGCTCCTATTACCCTGCTCTTCATCATCATTGAGGCACTAAGACAAAGCAGAATTAGTGTCTGCTGATGGGCTTTTGCAGAGTCAAAGTTTTGCTATCTTGAAATAGGTACAGCATCTAGACATAGAGCAAAGGTGAGGATGTATACATACTTATGTCACATATTTAATACATTTTACTTCAAAATCGTAATACATTTTGTCTCCTTTGTTTTTAAGTTGCAAATGTGTATGGAATTTTTTTCCATGTACTTCTTCAAACATTCAATTTTGCTTTTTTTCCTTGATAGAATGCTTTTGCTTTTAAAATTGCTGTTCTTCAGCACAAGGGTTCTCACCCTCCCTGATGCTGTGACTCTTTAATGCTGTGTTCTTTCTGTTGTGGTGACCCCCAACCATTATTTTCATTGCTATTTCATCACTGTAATTTTGCACTGCTGTGAATCATAGTGTAAGTATCTAATCTGCAGGGTATTTGATATGTGACCCCTGTGAAAGAGTCCTTCAACCACAAAGGGGTTACAACCAACAGGTTGTGAACCACTGCTTTAGTACACGGAAACAATATATGTTGATTGGCTTAAGGTAGATCTAATGAAAGCTGGTGGTGTGTGTGTGTGTGTGTGTGTGTGTGTGTGTGTGTGTGTGTGTGTGTGTGTATGTGTGTATGCGCATGTACACACACACATTGTGTTGATTGTTGCTTACATTATTTCAACAAGTAATGGAAATGAAGAATTTTGTTTCCCATTGGTGTATTTACCCAGATTTATGTGAATGGGATGAAGACAAATTCAAAGTCCAAAACTAGGGTTCTCTTTCCCAAATGAAGCTTAGAGTGGCAGTGTCTAAATGCTTGCCACAGTGTTCAGTTTGCAGTTTGATTGCAGTGTTATATGTAGCAGGGTCCTGGATGAGAAGAGAAAGATTCTGAAACATTAGGGAACAGATAGCTATCCTAGTACCAGGAAGTTCAACTACATCTATCCTTTATTTCCTTAGCATAAGCTCTTCCCTGATGGGGGCCAGGAAGAGGATGTCTGGGAAGCCAATTGTAGGTGAGTAATTTTTTTCCTCCTCCTTTCCTAGGTCTCTGATTGCGGTGATCTTTCCTCTTGCAAGGGACTGGGTAAATACTGGCTCCTTATTGCATGTGCTCAGACAAGTAGCTGATGGAGAAGAGCATTTTTCAAAGGGTTGATGAGCTTAAAAGACACTCGTTAGAGTGCACCTGGATCCTGCCATGACATCACAGGCGGACCATCAGCGACTCTCTGGAAAGCATGGCAGTCTTTTTTCACCTCTTTCTTAACAATGAAACGTAGATTGGGCCTGTTCTCTATTCAAGCACCCTCATGAGTAAATGTCTATTTTTACGATAGAGCTGCACGTTAAAAATAGCTCCAATCAGTGTGACTCTTTTCCCCCATATGTTAAAAAGTTATACATGAGTTAAAATATCTCAGATTGCTTAAATTCCTCCAAATGCAAGGCACATTCCTTTTTTCCATTTTGAGGGGGCTGGACTGGGTAGAGGGGAGGATTAAATACAAGATATGTACTGCGGGGGAGAGGGACTCCTCCTCAATTCTGTTCTTGTTATTTGATTTGAGACTTTCCAGTAAGTAGCAAGGCTTCTAAACCAAGATTTGAAATTCCTGACTGTTAAAAAATTCATTAATATTTGGCGGGCACAGTCTTCTTCCTGGAGCGATTGTTTATTTTTGTTGCTGAGAGCAATTAGCTAGAATAGTCACAGTTGCAGCTGTTAGATACTATAAGCTCCAGTGGAGAGCACAAAGGCCTTATGCACATTTAGAGTCTGTATTTGGATTGTTTTTAATGGACGATTCTTCTGGAGTTGACTGTGTTAGCAAATTCGATTGGGTGATCCTAAGCCAAATTGAGTGTGCAATGGGATCATCAGCTGTGTTGATCAGAGTCACATCAGCACCTTGCTGGTGTGTGGGAGCCAAGATGGCAGGGGCTCCGGTCCTGTCTGCATCCTCTCCATGCAAACCTGGATGTGATTCATCAAAACATTACGATGTTTTTTATGGTTTTTTTTTTTTTTTTTTTTTTTTTTAAGGGAATGCTTCCTTTTGTGTTCACTTCTTGACTTGTCAGGGCTTTCATCAGGTATTCCGCATGTAGGTTTTCATAGTCTGGTGCCCACTAATTTTTTCAAGTAGCTTTCTAGATAATCTTGGCTCCAGTTTAATACCTGATACTCTAGAAAGAACAGCTCAAATGAGGGGGTTGTTTGCTATTTTTTATAGTGTCTATATGTTTGCCTTTGAATATCATTTGGAGGAAGAAGTATCTACCTGCTTCATCATCATAATGCTTTAGGATTCACACTATGTTTTTAATGGACATACATATCCTCCTCTGGCTCTCACAGTCACCTGGGAAGCAGGGGATTCTCTATAACCCTCTTTACAGAAGAGTAGACAGGTTTAGAGTTGATCAATGGCCAGGTACCTGCTGCTTTTCTGTACTGAAGCCATTTGATATACATGTATTGTGTATCTTGCTAGCTAAAGTATCTTGATGGACTCCACTTTACATTAGAGGCTGGTAGAAACTACTGTCAGGTTCAAAATTAGTTTAGTTGTGTATTGGTAGAGGAAAATCAGGGTAGATTGCCTTTGGTGGGATTAGTATTGGGGGGATTTTGAAAGGTTTTGATGATTATATTACAAATGAGAATCTTAGGTGCATATTGAAACCTCATTGCCTAAAATAGCTAGCCCAAATCAATTCAAAGTCGTCAGGTTTTTATGAGATTTTAGACACTTAATGAAGGTATTTTTAGAGTAGCCTTTCAAATGGCAATTGATTGACCAGATGACAATCTTTTTGATCAGCCAGATTGGATCCATTACAGTGTCAGGTGGAGTGGTTCTTTAATCATGCCTTTCCAGTAATACCTTTCATATAATTGGGGAGGTATGAACACTGGTGAGTGAAAATTTAATCTGGTTAATGAAGTTTTCTTTTCAGTAAATTCTTTTTTTAGATGACTTTAGATTATATCATGGTCTCCTACAGTATTCATATTTAAAATTATCTACATAAAAGTTCCAACATATGCAGTATTTTCTTCCCTAATTTCTTCTGAGTATTTATAAGTATAGTAATGTGAACTGTGGATTGGATGACATATATGCACATATGTATGTATATACATGTTTATAGATGTGTGCATACATGTGTGTATGCATGTATCTAGAGCCCTGAGGTTGATACTGAATGATTTCCTCTTGTCATTCTCTACATGTGCTCTGAGGCAGAATCTCTTGCTGATCTGAGAACTTGCATGACACATACTTTATCTACCAAGCCATCGCTTCAGCCCCTTCTTAATAGATTTCTTGTTTCTTTGGGCTCTAAAAATTTCTTGAAAACTAAAAAACATGCTCAGGCATCAAAAAACATTAGACTTGAATGTGTATTGACCATCATTTTAAATATTGAGATTTAGTGTGATGAGAATAAGAAATAGTAAATATGAGAAATAGTGAGATGTTGGTGATAGCATCTTGAATAAATTAGTTAAGGGCTTAGTAGAGATACTGATGAGCAATATGAGAATGATGAGGGAATGATGACTAAGGATAGAGAAACCCAGGGTCCAGATGTCTCAACCAGGGCCACTAGTACATCTTTTTCTTGCTCCTCCTATATGATGAAGAAGGACAAGTGATACTGATTAATGGGGAGGGACTAGGTTACAAAGACTTCTGAATGGAATTTAGAACAATGGAGCTGAGGTTTTAGAGACTAGATAGCTATTTAACAAGTGTCTCTTATCACTGGATATTTTTTAATACCCAAGTGAGTGGCTAATTCACATCTAATACAGAGCATTCCTTAACTGTAATCGGGTTATCTCCTGGTAATCCCATTGTAAGTTGGGCACACTCTAAACTGAAATGCATTTAATACAATTAGCTACCAAGTCTAATAGCTTATCAGCAAGGCCCACTGTAGTACCTGCTATTCACTTTCATGATATTGTGGCTGAATGGAGTGGTACTATGTGCCAGTGCACAGATGTTTGAGGCATTATGTTCATATTGCTAGCCTGGAAAAAGGGTCAAAATTCAAACTACAGTTCTCATCAAAAGTTATTACTGTTGCACCATTATAATGTTAAAATAAAATCCTTTTCTTATGCATACATAACTGTGGCAGTTTAATATGTAAATGAGTCACAGGAAGAGGTTAATAACAAATAGTAATAAAACAGAACAATTTAGGAAGGTAAAAGAAAAAAGGTTATGGTTATGTGATCTCTCTCAAAATACCTTGCCTTTCTTGTCTATTGGTAACTTGTTGATCACAGCTTTTGGAGTTGCAGAAAGCATAGCCGTAGATCACTGCCATGTGAGTCCATAAATGAAGCATAGACCACATCTGAGTCACATTTCAGGCAAAACAAAGCGTGGCCACATTCACAGTGGTTCTGTGAATGGATAGATGGATACTGATGTTGCGAATTACTGTGACACTGTAGGCTCACATCGTCTTTGTTGTGATGCTCTGGCTCTAGAGTGAGTTCTAGATAGCTCCATGACAGAGTCATGCTAGTTTAGTGTCTGGAACCAGCAGACAAGAACGTAGGAAAGCTGAGGCTGTTCATACCCTTTGGTGTACCCTTCAGGTTCCAGGGAGCCCTTCTGCCTCCTCCTATCCCCGTTTCTACTGAGAAGCTTACATATGACAGCATAGTGCAGACTAGGCACAGTGCTAAGCAACAGGTAATCTATTACCCTATCTACACAGGATAAAAGGGACTCTTAGGTGCTAAAATTTCCAAGACCCCCCACACACACACACAAGTAGTACCATCAACTGGAGAAGCAAATATTCTATACATGAAGTGAAGGAGGTCATTTCCTATTCAAACCATAACAAACAAGTATGTTTGTTCACAGTTCAGCTTTCCAAACTGGAAAGTTTCTTAGGGTCTTGACTTTCTCTGTAGCTTCCTGTTTCTTTTTCTGTCTTTCACAGGGACTTGTGTGTCATGATTGTCCAGAAGGGCATTGTTTGAATTTTTATAAAAGAAGAGCAAAATCTAGGGAACTGGATTACTCGAATTTCAGGCTCATCCTAAACTTTATTTTCTCTATCTATCATAAGATCTGATCAGATTCCCCCCATGGAGTGATCCATTTTCTGTTGATATAGCATAGTATTACAAATTGTAGAAGTTACAAAGAAAAGAGGTATATTTTATCTCACAGTTCTTATCCAAGATCAAGGGGCCACATCTGGCATTTGCTGTATTTCTAATGGAACCATAAAGCAGTCCAGAGCATCAAGTGATGGAATACAAATCTTAGAAAACCCCCAAAATCAGGAGTATCGGGTTGATGAATGCTCTTTGGAGTCCTAGAGCACATTGACCAGGGATCTCTAAACACTCTTAGGAGCTCTAACAGTTTTCTTCTGCTGAATTTTCACTATAACTAAGTCACCAGGCAGGGCTAATTTTCATAATTCTAAAAGACACAAATTGTATCTGCTTTGCATAGAGGAAAACCTGGGTTTTAGAACAGCAAAGCAATTTCTGGTGGATTATAAATATTGCAACTTAATCATTAAATAAAGTGGAAAAGATGATTGCTTCCAGGTAGGCACAGTGTTGTATTTATCACTAAATTATGGCCAGGGAACTAAATTTGGAACTAAAACATAGGTTTAGGTTTCCATTTTTGTCTTATGATGGGTGCACTTTGGAGGCCAGGAAACTTTCAAGCTTTGCTAGGAGAATTCAGATTAAATTATTTTTCTTGAGAAGAATATGTTATTTTGGTGACTAGATAAGTTGTTATCTTGTAGCCTTAAGTGTGTTACAACATCCTTACATCAGTTGCTCTTGTGGCTCTTACTGGGCTTGCTGCTTCCTGGTGAACATACTTGGTGCCCAGTAGGAGTACATATGTCTATGCACTTGTTAGTATAAGCCCCTGCATTTCGAATGGAAGGAACTCAGGTAGAGTAGAAGCTATCAACTGGTCTGGTTTTAAGCCTTCAGTGTGATTAGAACTGCAGACCTCCAGCATCTGGGAATACTCAAATACATTTTCAGTAGTGCTTACTATCTAAATTGAAGTGTACATCTATGCATGGATAGAGCTTTTTCTTAAATGAACTACATGATATTTTGGCAGTGTTGTGATTACTTAACCACCATTGCCACAGGGGCTTTAGGTGAACTTAGTTCCCAAATCTGATTGCTAATAAAGTATAATAGTACATAGAATAAGAACACTGCTTTCTGTTCCCTATGGCTCTATTACCCTAAATATCATCTGTGGATCAATAGCATTTAAGCCATACAAGAGCTTATTGAAAAGTACATGCTTTGACAGTTCCACAGCGGTGTACAGCAATCTGCATTTTCCAAGTTTTTAAGTGATTCTGTGTGCCACAAGATTTTGAGAAATACTCAAAGACGGTGTAAAAGATTCTCAAGTTTGAATATGCTTAAGGACTGACCTAGGGCTTGCTAGAACAAAGACCCCCCCCCCAGCCCAGAGATTGGCTTTGAGACTTGGGAGGGACACACATGCTGGGAGTTGTTCTTCCTCTGAACATTTTGTAGCATTGGTTGGACCGCCCCCAGAGTCAGGGTACCCTATACCAGCTATTGTTTGGGTAGTTGAATTCAGTTGAGGTTAAGATCTTAATGGGCAGATCTAGTTCTTTTCACCAAGAGCTAAAGATGGAGTTTGGAAGTTTGGAAAAGACTAGGGTGATACAAAGTGTCTATAGTCACTAGAGGAAGTGCTGATCTATGAGCACATAAATAGAACAGGGCAATCATATCTGAACTGTTTCCAGCAAGCTGTGTAATGGGTTGACCAGAGTCTTTGCCCTCTTTATCTATCAAAAAGGAAAAGAAAAAAATGCACGTCTCAGCTTTTCTAAGATTCCACTTCCTTCTAAGAAGGAATTCAGATAGAACATTGAACAGTAAACACAGACTAGAACACAGCAGCTGACACAGCCATCCTGCTTTCCCTTTTTAAGTTGATTTAGAGTTGTGCTTAGCAGCTGGCTTGGCTGCCTACTGCTTTCCCTGTAGGCGTTTTTGTGTGTCCACCTATTGAGAGTGAAGCTACCTTTGAGGGTCTTGAAATGTCTGCTAATCAACATGGTTAGAAGTACAGGTTCTCTGATCCCCACTCCTCTCTCTTTGTAAGGCTACAGTGAGGCTTCTGGGCAGGGTTTTAGTGGGGATTGACATGTGTTCATGTCAACATGAAAACTCTTTGGGTTAAAACATATTTTTGTATTGCAAATGAAAATTTAAACTACGGTAGCACTGGAAAATTACCTTTGTTTGTTTGTTTGTTTGTTTTTTGACCAAGAGGCTTTTTCAATAACTTGGAAACCATGGTTTTTATTTTGTGTTAACATTACATACATGGTGTGTTTAATGGAAAATAAAAATCTCTTCACTCCAGTATTAAAAACCATTGCTCTTTGAAGAAGCTTAGGTCTACGACTTTGGTTCATTTGGCCTTTAATTTTCAGCTAAGAACTTAAGAAAAAGTAACTCATAGACATGCAAACTATCTGCTGGGGTGATGAATGGCATCTTTTTTTTTTCTTATTCCTAGTAAATGTATTTCAGTTTATACTATGCAAATGTTTTTGTTTTTTAGGACAATAATCAAGTTAAAGTTGTAAGGATATTATCTGGAAAGCATGTCCTAGGAATTCCTAGATTTTGTTGTTGTTGATCATTTTAGGTGTCTGTGTGTGTGAGTGTGTGTGTACATATGCATCTGTGTGCATGTACACATCCTATAGGGTAAGATGTTTGTCAAAAGGCCACTAGGTAATTCTGGTGATGTTAGCTGTAAAGGACCTACAGACCGAAAGGAAGCCAATTCTTCACTGAGGATCATCTTTTTTTTTTTTTTTTTTAAGAAAAAAAAATAGTATTGATTCTTTGAAAATTTTATAACTTTATTTTGATCGTATTTCCCCCAACTCTTCTCAGATCCATCTCCACGTCCATATCCACCCAACTTTGTGTCTTTGTTTTTTTTTAAAAACTCGGCTGAGAATGTCAAAGCTGGGCACAATGGTATGTACCTATAATGTTAGCAGTTGGGAGACTAAGGCAAGAGAACTGTGAGTTGAGGCAAACCAGTGCTATTGAGAGAAAACCCATTGGAGAAGGGGGGGCAGTGAAAGAATGAGATTTGCAAGCACCACATGGAATAGATGGGTCGGGTTGCTCACAGCTTACATTTAGGTGAGATGGAAGTGACAAGCTAAAGCTTAGGCTGAAGGGCTTGCTGGAGAGTGGCAGGACACCAGTGGTCGCATTTGCTTCTGTTGGCTCCTGTTCCCTTGCTTTCTCATGCCTGACCAAACAGTTTGTTTTAACGTGTGTTTGAAAGAAGCAGGAGGGAAAGGAGGTGAATTAGCTTATTCCAGGCTTTTGTAATGTTCCATAGAAAAGGGTGGTGGGTACAGCATTTGCTTTCCTTTTGCTTCCTTGCCCACTCATAATTTGGAAATGGACAGCAGGAAGCTATGTGGTGCCTGAGGACCACCTAAGAATAGTTGGACGCTCATGATGTTCTGAATCCCTGTCTTCAGAGCTTAATTGTTAAGGGCATAAATATTTGAATGCCCTGCCTGTTCTAAAGTTAAATATTCTTCCCAGGAGATGGTCGTGCTCATTATAAAGATCTGTTGGCTCGTGTTTGCAGCCTCATGTTTGTAGCATTATTTTTGGTTGCATGAAGCATGAGGTTTCAGTTACCACTGAGGAGTTTCTAGACTTTTTGCCCTGGAGACCTTTGGAATCTAAAGGTGAGTCAAGTGTGAATTCCATGGCCTGATTGCTGAGGGCAAGTTCTTTTCTCTCTGGGGGGAGGGGGCATGACATTGCTTTTGTGGTGACCTGTTGTTCCTGAGTTTCTGGTTCTGTCTGGATGTATGGGGGACTGTTCTTCCTGTCTGGTCCACCCAGTCTTGGGAAATGATTCTTCAACCCTTTCCTGAGAACCTGCTGGAGAGAGCTGGCAGACTCTTGTACCCTGCTGTGAATCCTACAGGCTTGTGAAGGACAACAGATGGCCAGGCTAAGCTTGGAGCCTCCCCTCCACAGAATAATGAAAATGACCAGCCTCTTGGTAAATGGACATCAGGACCCACGCAACTTTGCATTCTGGTAAATGATTTTGAAGTCAACCCAGAGTGAAGGAAAAAGTCCTTTTCAAAGTTAACAGTCTGTCTTCAAAGTCTTCTTCTTGTATGCTCACCTAGGTGAACTGCTGAGCCTAGGAGATGGTCCTGTGTTCTTTGGGGTTTAAGTAGTGTCTGTAAATGCCAGGAATACATGGAAGGATCCCAGAAGGATGTAGAGTTGCCCTCTGTGGGACGTGAGCATCTTGAGGCTCACTGCCCATATGGCCCTCTCCAGGCTTGCCTGCCTCCCCCATTACTTACTGAAGTTGTTTGTGGTGCTTGTCAGTCCTTGCCTCCAGACTCTTACATCTGGCTGGAGTTGATTCAGTCTCTGGGTGATGGGAGATGTCATTCTGTAAATATGTTTCTCTTATTGGTTAATGAATAAAGTACTGTTGGCAAATAGGAAGGCAAGATAGGCGGAACTAGGAGACAAGGAGGATTCTGGGAGATGTAGTAGACAGAAGGGATTCAAGATGTAGAGACTTGAGAGAAGTGGTCTGGGTCTTCTCTCCGGTAAGATAAGACCACATGGAAACACTTAGATAAATAGAAATGGGTTAATATTTAAGATATAACTAGCCAATAAGAAATGCTAGTAACAGGCCAACAGCTTTATAACTAATAGAGTCTCTGTGTGTTACTTTGGGGCTGACAAGGCTGTGGGACCAGGCTGGCAGGAAAACTGCTTATAATCCAGTGAGTTGTGTGAGGCAGTTATGGAGAGGAGAAGTGTGTTACCAAAGCAGAGGGTACCTGAGTAGCAGCTCTGGCAGTGGAGTTCACTGTGACTGGTGCCTGGAGTCTATTTACTTCAACTCCATATGCTGTCTCCATGAGGCATGATATTGGGGCCCTTGTAAGTTCCGTCTTCTTCATTATGCCCATCCTTAAGGGAACACTTTTTTCAATTGGGTTAGGATAAGTCAGTCCATTGGTACTCTGGCCACAAAGGCAGTTGATCTTTGGTATAGCATCTTAGCTGTTGTCTCTGCTCTACCCATCTTTCCTAACCCATGAGTTATTTGATTTGGATTAATAATTTCAGTAGGCATCTGTTTTCCTCTCTTGGTACTCGGTACATACTCAAAAGTTGTTAGCAGTTGGGGCTGAAATATGGCATGGCAGTTCAGAGCACTGGCTACTATTCCAGAGGACATGAGTTTGATTCCCAGCACCCACATGATGGCTCACTACCATCTCTTAACACAAGTTTCAGGGGATCCAGTGCCTTTTTCTGGTCTCCTCAGGTGCTAGGTACAGACGTGGTTCAAAGATATACATGCAAGTGAAATATCCACATAGATAAATACTTTTAAAAATTGAAAAAATATGCTACTGTTTTTCTGTGATTACTGTTAGTCTCTTATGACACACAGAAGAAAATTAATAAATCTCTGCTGAAGGAGTAAAATAAAATAAAATGGTAGTCCTGTGACTAGCATTGTCTTGCTCCTGACCACTGTAGGTTGTGTTGGGGTCCATTAAACATTGTCATTGCAAGATGTAAGGCTTAGAGCTCTGCTGTGGACCTAATCATTATCTACAAACCTGAGGCTGGCCACAGTTATGCCTGTTTGGGAGTAAAGAATCCAGTCTACAAAAGGTGTTTCATACCCACAAGTCTCTAGCTACTGGAGTATTGTTATACCATGATAAAAATCACATGTGTTTGATAATTTCCCTATGTAGCATGCTTTCCAACTGTCTGTTGTTCCCAACCAATTATAAACAGAAAAGGATTTTCTAAAAGACTATTAATAAGGACCAAACACAGTGAGGATACCGGTCTCACTCTGATCTCATGCAGAATGTCATGCTGATTTTGAATTATCTGTGTAGCCCAGGCTAGCTTCAAACATCAGGTGATCCTTTCTGCCTCAGCCTCCCAATTGCAGAGATTTTAACCTAAGCCACTGCCCCAACAATCTTTTAACCATATCTTTCCTACTTTGATAACAAAAGCCCTCTGGGCTTTCCCTGCCAGCACCAGGACCAGGAGAAGGTAAACAGAGATGGTCTTTCATCTCCAGACTGTTCACCATACTCAGTGCCCTGCTGCTCCTTTTCAGAGGAGAGAAGTAAAAAGTAATTATTAAGAGAACTCCCCCACTGTCCCCGCTGCGACTTCCTCTGACAGGCAACTTCTTAAACAAGCTTCTTGATATTTCAGCAGATGGTGCCGGGGTTTGTTAAAGCAGCCTGCAGTATTCCCAGTTCGATCCTGCATTTCTGAATTCTTTGTAATTAGCTCACAACATGGGTGAAAGTGAGCTCAGTGTAATCTAAACCCAGGGAGCCTGGAAAAAGCAACATCTGGCAGAGGAGGCAGGGCAGTTTTGCTCTGCTTTCAGGGGAGTGGCCCCAGAGGTAAGCTTCATGAGATTAACAGCAGTGAGAAGTCATTGCAGCTGGGTACTGTATTCTGCCCTGGCCACCCATTTGCTTTCGGGAACAATGCAACCAAGTATTACTTCTCATTTATAAAGCCTTTTGTCCTTTTGTCTCTAGCCTGGTCTTATGAAAATCAAATCTTTGTTCTTGTGTGTGTGCATTGTCCTTGTGATAGTTAATTTAGATTGTCAACTTAAGATATGCCTGGGACATCAGTAAGCACAGCTCCAGAGATTTCATAACTAAAGGGAAGGGCATGTCCTGAATATGGGTGGCATTGTTCCTGGGCAGAGATCCTAATCTGAATAAAGTAGGAAAAGGGGGAGAGTACAAGTTGAGTTGAGTGCAGGCAGCATCCACCTCTACTTCCTGACCTATCTAGATGTGAGCAAGCAGCCTTCTCCTTCAACCATGCCTTCCCTGCTGTGGTGGGCTGCCACCTTCTCCAATCTTAAGTCTAAAGTTGTCTTTCCTCCCTATAGTTGCTTTCTTTTAGGTATTCCATCATGGCAGCAAGAAAAGCAGTGAAAAAGTCCTTATTCTTTATGTGTGGTTAGAATTCTTAATGGAAGATTACTACCATTTTAGGAAAATGTAGAAACAAGATTGTGTAGGCAAATAGCATTTGTTAGTTGTAAGTCTATATGTGAGCTAGGGGCTTTACCTCTTTAAATTCAATTGTACGATACTGTGTTCCTAATGTACTATGTTCCTAATGTTATATCATCCTTATAGCAGGGACTGTTTACAACCCAGTGGCTGATGATGAGTGTGTAGCTGGTTCCTAGTGGACTGATATGATACAGCGTCATCTGCAGAGGCCTCTTATCTGCAGTGATGATGTAGGAGCTAGAAGAGGACATGCTAGATGGCTGTATATTCACTACAGACCCCATACAAGATTTGTTTCCTCAAATAGAAATTCTAGTATCCCTAATGCTAAGAAAAGAGGACGTGGAATCTTTCTCAACTAGAATTTTCTTTGTCCCCAAGTACATGATTCAGAAGAAAAGAGAGTGACTTCTTGTGATGCCTTCGCTAGCATATCTTTGTGTCTGCTTCTAACAGCAACTGTTTTCTTAGCAGGGTCTTTGCCCAGTATTGATTATTAAGTTCACATTGAGGAGTCTTATAAACCATTATAAGGAGTGGCTAAATGACCTACGCATCTTCACCCAATCCCCACAGTGAAGCTACAAGGAGTTCAGTTATTTCATTTCATAGACAAGAACTCTGAGTTACCCAGGTAGTAAATAGTGAAACAGGAGTTCCACACCAAGTCCATCAGACTTCAGAGGACTATTGCTTGAGACTAAATGAAAAGAATCTGTCAGCAGCTGCTTCCCTTAATGTACCTGCTTGTGGTTGTCGTGACTTTTCCCCTATGTTTCCCCTATGTAATCTTAATTGTATCTCTTCCCTGTTCATGTGCCAGAATTCCTTGCTGTGAAGTATTAGGAATGGAACATAAGAAAACCCCAGACCAGCGTTCTAATTAACGCTGTAAATTTATGGTCTGTTGTTTGGGGAGAAACCCCCTTTGGCATAAGAAGGTCAGGATACCTAAGATGGATCAATATAGTTATGGATAGGAACCTTGCTATTCCAAGTGGAGGAAAGCTGCCTTCCACAGGCCAGACAGGAAGGGGCCATCAGGGTTGTTGCCCACTCCCTGGGAAATATTCACCATCAGGAAGGGGAGAGACTTCTCTGAAATAGGGTCCCCAAGAGAGGGACTGTCACTGACTTCATCCTTACAGTATTATCTACCCTTACAACTATCTGAGGCCTCTGCCTCCATGACCAAGGTAGAAAGCTATATTGATGTTTTCATAGTAAATACTCAAAGTTTGGGCACTGGGTCCCAGGATTCCCTTCCTGAATGTTAGGCAAAGGTACTCCTGAGGAATCCTCATTGGCCAGATGGATCAGGGGCACATTTCCAAAATTAGTGCTGCACAGAGAATTCTGTCTTGTGGACTCATTCTTCTCCCCCTCTCTGAGGACCATCTGTCTCAGGGGCATAAGAAAAAATAGGCATCTGTTCAGATTTGTGAGGTTGGCACCTGGACATGTTCCTATAGTGCTTCCAAGCAGACGACTGGGTTATCTTTGGACCATCCCCCAATTATAAATTACTGGGGTCTTCAGGTAGGAGTTGTAGAATGAAGACAAAATAATTTGGGCATGAGTGGGCTAAGAAGGGGGCTCAGTGGGTGAAGCACTTTCTATGAAATGTGAGGGCCTGAGTTCTTAGGCCTGTGGTGGTGCACACTTATAATCCCAGTGGTACTGGTGAGGAGGAAGAAGGGTGCAGAAATGAGGTGTGAGGTGAGGGTGACCACTGTGAGTTTCTGGCCATGCATTCTAATTAAGTCAATGATTTCCAGGGCCAATGAGAGTCCTTGTCTAAAAAATAAGATACCAGGCATCAGCCCCACATGTGTGCATTCCCAACATACACACAAACATATATACACACATACACAACTCTCTGTCTCTCTCTGTCTCTGTCTCTCCTCTCTCATACACACACACACACACACACACACACACACACACACACACACACATGCGCACGCACACACGCACGCACATTATTTCTTAAAGACCTGCTTTTGTAGAATAAAGCACTCTACTAGGGCCAAAGGTAAAGTATTTTTTATGGAGAGTTTTTTAGACTTTGTGGCAATCTGATTTCTGCCACAACTGCTCAGCTTTGTGTTGTTCCACAGACACATCTCCCTGTGGATAATGTATAAGTGCTATGCCTGTGTTCTAGTAAAACTTTATTTACATGATGGTGATGATCAGGATTTTGCCTACAGGCCATGGTTTGTAGATGCTTGTGATCACAAGTATTCAGTATATGTGATAGATTTTTCCCATCTGAAAGTTATTATTCATATAATATATTGACATCATCTGTCCTCAAATCCCTTAAAATTTTTAAAATGTGTGTTTAGTGTGTGTTTGTGTGTGTGAATGTGCATGCTTGCACCTGTTCATGGTAAGTGTGGTGGTCAGAGGACAACTTTCCATAGTCGGTTCTGCCCTTCCACCATGTGGATCCCAGGGATCAGATTCTGGTCATCACAGTTAGTGACAAGCACCTTTACATGCTTGGGTGCCTCCCCATCCCATTCCTTGTCTTTTAAGATTCTGTTTAAGTGGTTGCCCTCCTAGTCCACATTCTCCAGCCTGCTTATTTGAAATTAATTTTAAATCAATACTAAGTAACCTTGCCAAGGTGATGTCCAGTGCAGCACTAGGTACCTTTGACTATCAATCGGAACACATCCATTAAACCAAGTTTGACTAGCTAGTGACTAGCTCCGTCCTGGTACATCGCTGACTTTGCTGAGTGAGGAAGGAGTTAATAGTGTTCAATAGACTGTTCTTTCCTTCTGGGCTTTGCCCATATGTGGGCTGTAGTTAGTTGTTCAGCATGAAACTAACAACTTCCTTCCCAAGATGTTGTGGGTGGCTTAGCTATCACAAGCACAGGGATGGATTTAGGCCCAGTACCTTTGTTCCCTTCCCTGTTTTGGCTCTGAAAGGATACATTGAGAAGGAATAGCTGCAGATGTGAAGCCACAAAAATAAATACTTATGACAGAACTGATGCTTCCTGTGTCTTGGTTGGGCTTAAATTCTTTATCTCCAGACTGATGGTTAACTGTCTCAGCAAGTGAGTTAAAAATTGTTCACAAGTTAGGATATGACTATCAGTCAAATGCTTTACATTATTTCATTTTGTTTCCTACCTTTCCATTCTCTGTGGAGAGCAGTAGTCATTGTGCCCATCTGACAGTTCTGATTTTGCTGGCCAATTTAAAAAGACTATTGTTTAGTTAGGTCCACTGTTTACCCCTTTCCTATCAGGAATATGGGGAGAGAAGAGATGCTTTTTTTCCCCCTGTTTTTGTTTGTTTGTTTTTGCTAAGTGATTGACAAACAATGTTAATTAACAAGTCTATATGGTTTCCTTGAGTCAGTGAGTCAAAAGATCCAGCGATAGAATTTGATCTTGCTAAGAACCATTTTCAGGCAGCAAAGAGATGAATGAATGAAGCATTTAGAACTCTAGAGGAGTAGAGAGTGAATGTTGACTTTACTATCCTCCCCTGTCCAGCCAGTCAACTCTGAGCCCCTAGACAGCAATTGATAATTAATGAGAATTATGTAGGCATCTCATGAAAAATAGTAATTGGAGTAATTGTCTCTGTCAGGCTGCATTATATTTATTCACTTACCATATTTCATATTAACAGAGGTGTGCAAAGTCCTACAAAAGATCAGCAGCCAGGACCTCTATCCAAGAGCAGAGGGGGGTGGGGGGAGAATAAAATGTTATTTGAGTAGGTTTTTTTCTTTAGTCTTCAGAATTTGAAGTTTCTACTATTGTTTTCTTCAGATTTGCAAAGTTAAGAATACATATATATATATATATGTATATATATATATATAATGGAAATTAGTAAATTGATTTGCAACTATGCAAATACAGCAGTATTTTCTGCTTACAAAAATTAGTCATTTTTTTTGTAATTCTCTGGCATGAAAAATCTTATTGCAAGATTTAATAAGTTCTTCACTAGCCTCTTAGGATGACCAGAAAGACAATCAGGAAGGAATTGTAAATGTAGACTGATGAGGGCATATCTATCAGGTGCTGTGGAAGATGAAAAGAACCTCCTAACTTAGACATGATGAGAGAGACCAACCTTCCTGACAGAAATGGTAAACTGAGACTCGGAGGAAGGGAACCACAGTAGGGCATATCTGCAAAGCAGAGATAAGGATCAATAATATTCACAGACAGCAGGAGTGAGGGAAGAATATATGGAAGTTCAGAAATGTTGTAGAAGTTCCTTGTAAACACAGTATGATGTTGGAATAGTATAAGGTAGGATTCGGTGGGTCTGAACAAGGACCAGACAGACGCTGATGGGCCCTTTACTCTGTGTCAGGCAGACTGTCACTGGAAGGCCTTGAATACTGTACCCATCAGACTGCTATCAGGATGACACATATCTGAGATAAACAAGTGAAGGAAGGAAACATTTGTTTTTGACTCCTGTTTCCAAGGTTTCAATCCATCATATCACAGGGTGTGTGACAATTTATGGTGGCTAAAAAGCAGAAAGACAAAATGTCTGTTGGAGGCTTTCCTCTTAACCCCCTTAATTTTTTCTAGGGAAAATGGGCCTTCTGCTCACAGACACATGCTCACAGACACATGCAGGTTCTGCTCCATCCAACCCACCCAATAAACTATCATGTAACACCATGTTAAAAAGATAGCCCACTGCCACCACCAGCAGGATACTTTGAAGAGTTGAAGATAGGGGAGGAATATGATTAAAGTTGATCATTTGGGTGTAATCTTGAGTGATAGGCTGTAAGAAAGTTAAGGTTGGTATCAAGAAAATTAGTGGAATGGTTGCCATAGGTATGTGGGAAATGATGGTATCTATTTCTAAAGATCTGTTCAATTAGAAATCTTCTCAGACTAGCAAGTAAAGTGGGGTGTGGAATGAGAGGCGATGGTAGGGTTACTGATTTAGTTTTGCCATATAAGCTACATGGTTGTTGATCTGTGGAACCCTGAAAGACAGCAAGCAAGTAGTTTCTTATCAAGACCTCTTTAGCTATTTTGGACAAGTGCCAAATTGAACTTGTTTAGGGTGTGGTATACCTAGAAAAAGAATGGATGTGTGGGTCAAATGGTAGGTGTCAGTGAAGGCTCCCACCTTCCTTATACATTAGGATTGCTGATAGTGTGACCTGGACTTGAACTCAAGACAGGCAGAAGAGGACTGAGTGACTGTATGTAGTATGCCAAGTGCAAATGGGACACATTCCCTGAGGAAATTGGGAAGGAAATGTGTACAAGAAAATGAAATGCCTGGTTCAAGAGGGTTGGAATTTAGCAGTGTTGTGGAAGACTTTAATTCCAAAATAGTCTTTTCTCATGGTTGAGTGGGTTACCTTTGTAGTGTACCCTGTCCTTTCTCATGCTCATGCTCATGCCTCAGCACACCCAGATTGGTGCCAGTTCCATCAGCTCTCAGGTGAGCTGCACGTGTGTCTCACTCCACATTTCCCCTTTATTTTACCTTTTCTATATATCTTGATAAGCCTGGAGAAGAGACTACAATTTTAATTTGGAAAGGTAGGCTTTCGCTCATCCTAAATTTTACTTCAATATATTCTCCATCATCCTCTGGGCTAGGATGTAGTCTGCTCTAGGGTCTGCACTATGACAGGTGGCTCATACATCTGGCTGCATTAATCTGAAACCTCAGAAGCAGTTCGTCTGTTTCCCTCTGCTATCTCTAGTAATTGCTCTGTAAAAATGAACATATACTTGCTAGAGTCAAACAAACTGAAATCTAACCTGTGTTGAACTTCTAAGTCATTTCCAAATCCAGAACAGCATCGTTTATGTCCTTGAGCCTTATAGTCAGCATAGTAGAATCTACCTTATGGATTTGTCAAGAAGGGTATGTCAGATACAGCAAATGTGACCAGAACTTGATGTGGTATATAGCACATAGACCCATGGAGACCTAATAAGAGTAATACTCATACTAGACAATGAACTTCACATAGTGATTGCTTGTAAATTGCAAAGAACTCCACTAATGGATTATGTATAGTGTATAATGGAGAGAAGTTCAAATGGTGGGTTCTTACACATTTTTTTCTACTTGTAAGAGCTAATAAAAATGTAAACATTAACAGGATGCCTTGTGGGGAAAGAGAACCATAGACACACATATGTTTGAGTTAGTATTCAGGCACATCAGAGATGCTTCCTCTTTCTTACCCTACCAAATTGTAGGCTGTGTCTTGTTTCAGATCTTAGGGAAGCAGCAGCTTCTGTGTCGAGAGCCTCTGGTCTTCCTTCCCCATCTTGAAATGCCAGGCTCACCCAGTGAACTTTGTAGAGCTGCCATACCAGTGGAATGCGTGTGCAAAGCGGCAGTTCTGATGGCAATGGGATTCATCTGTGATTGTGCTGTGCACATACAGCTTATCACTACTTCTTTTTTATATTTACACGTGTCTATACTGACTCTGTTTCTTTAACTTGTGGGGGTTATTTGTATTGTTTTGATTTTACAAAGAAATTAATTGTATGCATTTCATAGCCCTTCCCCCTAAATTTCTCCTATACATTTCCCTAAAAGTGGTGGATTCTGTCCCAGGTAAACAACCAATAAATGAGCTGTCCTAGAATATATGTTACAGAACCCACCCATTTGGTAACCAGAATCCTTTTTTTTTTTTTTTTTTTTTTTTTAATCCTCCCTGTGGACCTCTTTTTCAGAAGGGGACATTTTTGGTCTATAGATGTGTTGCATATCTTGCAAGGTTAGCATCAAATACAATTATTTCAAAGTGAAATCTGTTTGTTTTTAATCCACACAGGCAGTTTCCCATTACAGAAAAGCTTTCACAGTTGAGTACCACTGATCTCTTGTGTTCTTGAAAACGATTGGTGATTAAAATCACCCCTTTTGCAAGCAGCTACCCACTGCTGCTCTCCACAGAGAATAATAAACTACCATCCACAGAAATATTAAGATACCACTTAGAGAATTAGAATTTTAACCACTTCATGTGGCTGAGGCGCAGAGGCCTTTTCAGCCCAGTGCTAGTTATTTCAAAATTGGTAATGCAGCCCAGCTTAACTCCCTGCTCCCCTGGGGCTGGCTGCCTCCTGTGGCTTGGTGTGAAACTTAACTGTAATTTGTTGTGAGTGATCCCTAATGCAAGTGTTAACAGTGGCTACTTGCCATGAGAAGGAGAGTGAGAGTAAGTGTTGTTTATCCAGACAAGAAGTGATACCAAAATGAGACTGGAGGTGTGATTCTAATTTGCACCTCCATTTCATTTGCCCAGAGGAACTACATTTCTTTGTCATTATTTCTGAATATATATAGTGACAGGGGAAGGCTTACCAAATGCACCGCTAACACATGTGGCAATCACACTTCTCTCTAGCCCCTCGATTTTTATTCATTCATTCTTTCAACAAATCACTCTGTGCTTTGGAGGAAAGACCCTCAGCAGAGGTGCTCAAGATACCTGCCAGATAGGAAATAGGCGAGATGATGCCAGAGAGCGTCCAGGAGTGTGGTGTGAGGGTCCTGTATCTTCCCTGTGGCAGAATGATGTCTTTCCATTGCATTGTGCAAACATCTTTTTATTCCGAAGGTAGAATTCGAAAGCTTACTCCTGTGGTTCTAAGAGTTCATTCTGTGGAATGCTTGCCCTACCAAATGTTAAACACTTTTTTGATTTAAAAAAGAAAAAAAAAAATCAATGGAAAAGCTTTAAAAGAACCATAATACATATCAGAACATTGACGGTTCAGAGAAGTTCTGCCAAATTCTAAACCCTCTGAACTTTGATTCCCAGCATCTATCTTCATTTGCCCTAGAAAACTCCCCCACTCAGTGAATTTCACTTCTCATAATGCCATGCTGTTGTGAGTAGTAGATGTTCTTTGATACAGCGTCAGCATTCATGGTATATTGTTTAAGAGGCCAGCCCTCTAGGTAGAGTGCAGTGAGTTACAACAGCATCTTCATGGGGTTATCCTTATGTTTTACTGCTGCTGTTGACTTTTAATAGCTCTGTCCTAAAGAAAACAAAAGCTTGAGTTCATGGAGTCAAGTTGAGACCCTTGAATTTTTTTTACACATGTGGTAGAGGAGAGAACAGAAATTCCTGCTAAAAACCTAATCTTAGCAGCCTTGGAAGTCTTTGTTCGATGCTGAGGAAGTCTTTTACCGGCTTTGCCTTATTAGAAAGTTGTGTCTGAGGTTTAAAGGCACTTTAAGATGTTTCTTCAGTTATAGCTCTTGCTACAAGAAACACGGCCTTAGGAAATGCATGTTGTTCTCCCTCTGACACAAACGTGGACTTTGAGTCCAGAAATAAGTCTTTATTTAAAAAAAAAAATCTGTGGTAGGTACTGAGCTTCATTGCTGTCTGAAAACTCAGGGTCAGGGAATGTATCTGTAATAAATCAAGAAAACTGTTGGCTTTACCAGCCAACAGTTGGTCACTTCAGATTGTAGCTCTTGTGGTTAGTTTTCTTACTGCCGTATATCAGACATACCACCCCCAACTTCCTCTGTGATTGCTGAAAAATTAAACAGCCTGTATAGTGCTATGTGATGGTCTAAAGACTACTGGCTGCAGTGTGACTCGAGCTGGTATTTTAAAGGTCACACCTCACAGTACCACTTTGTGAAGACCATTATATTAAAAGGGAAAGTGTACAGATGTAAACTCAGGTTAAATCAAGGACCATCTGCAACATCTTCATGAGTTGTCAGCACTGATCATGTTGCTTGCCTATGTGGACAGAAAGCTAGGTAGGAATAAAAATGGACACTGTTTTCTGCGAAGTTATCCCCTTACAATGGGAAATTCACAGGGGAGAAGTGACAGGATTGAGCCACCCAGTAGATCAGGTGTAAGCACTTTTCTCACACACTTAGAAGAAATGGTTGAGTGGAAAAGCACATTTCATAACCAGTTACATTCCATGCACTTAAGAACTAAGTGAACAGAATCCTGGCCTAGCCACATGTAGCCCAAAGGTCTTTTAGAAACTGATTTTCCTGGAAATGGAGCCATTCCAGGCACAGATGAGTTCCCAGGACTGGGTTTCTCGATTTGCTGGCAGGTTTCAGATAACTCTGCCTGGCCTCATTTGGGGACTCTGAGGTACAGGAAGGCAAAGCCTTGTAACTAGTGCTGACAGGTTATTTTATCTTCAATTAAATTGTAGCAAGTTGCACCAAGATCAGATTGTTCTACCTAAATTAAAGATGTTCTTCCTCGTATTACAGTCTATGAAGCAAGGGAGAGGCTTGGCAAGGGCAAACTGCACAGTGAGGAGCCAGGCAGCCTCACACACCGAGCCACCCAAACAAGTGAGTGAATCCTGTTCTACTTTCTCTGTGTTTCCTGTACTGTGTGGAAGTCTGAGCCTCCTCTCATGGGCACAGAAAGGAAGTTACCACTCTGTGTACTCTTTCAAAGATAGACTATATGGAAAAACTAACTTTTATATGGGAAATGGACATTAATCTTGTAAGCTCCCAGATTCTACTCATCTTAAGTAAAAACACTTATTTTTAAAGTTGATTCCTGTGTCTCCAACACAGAGCCTCCATTGTTATCTGCAATCTTTGACCTAGGATAAACCATGGAATAAATGAGGCATTGAAGTAGATAATCAGATTAATCTGGCAAACCCTTAAGTGCCCACCATGTCCCCAGGAACCAGAGTTATTCCAACTGTAAGTCAGCCTTACTCGGGAGCCACCACCAACCTGTTAATCCAAATTACCAATGTGAACACGGTTAAGTAAGAAGTTATTGTTTTGTGAGAGTTAAGTCCTGCTTTAATGATGAGCCCAGGGAGCAAGAACAGCAGGAAGAAGCCAGAGGACTTCAGAGGCACCATCTTTCTTCTGCAAATGTCACTTTGTAGTAAAGTGAATGTATTGTAAAAAGTACTGCCTTAACGCTTGAGCTCAGGTTTTGCACACATGTGGTTGTTATGAGCACTTTCCCACCAGCCTGGTCCCACAGCCGTGTCAGCCCCAAATAGTATACAGAGATACTGTATTAATTATGAAACTGTTAGCTGATTACTAGTGTTTCTTATTGGCTAGCTCTATCTAAATTATGAACTCATAATTACTAATATATGTATTTGTACATGGTCTTATCTTACCAAGAACGCCAGACTCCTGTGTCTTCTCTTCCTGAGAGCACATTTTGACTCTGTCCCACATTTCCCAGAATCCTCCACCTCTCCTAGTCTCACCTATCTTGCTTCCATATTGGACAACAGTGCTTTATTCATTAACCAATAAGAACCATATTTACAGAATGACATCTTCCATCATATGGTATATAGCCTACCAAAGTTCTCCTTCTAGTTGAGGGAAATAAGCACAAACGGTCAAAATAATTCTTAATCTAACCAGTGCTTTAAAGGGGACAAAGCCAAAAGGCCAAGATAAAGAATTGCTGGTGGAGTGACAGGACACCCTCTGTAAAAGAAGGGTATTGAGGTAGTAGAGATTCAAGCTGATAGTGGTTGAGAAGATGCCCTCATGAAAAAGGAAACAATAAAGCCCTAATGTGGAGAGAGCACCCAAAGTTGTACAAGTGTGTCAGTTCATAGCTGTGCAAATCAGGATTCTCTTGAGGAATGCACCCTGCAGGTGAGTGTTCATGAGTGTGTGCATAAAGGTCTCTTGGAGGGATGCATGTGTACTCTTAGGAAGATGGGTATATCCCACAACTGAAGATGAATCAGCAGTCTTGAGAGACAACCATGTAGTACACACTGGACCCAAATGCTTGAGAAGCTCCAGAGACCCTCATGTAGTTCCCTTCTGAACAATGAATGGCTGGCAGGCATAAGACCCAGGAAACACTAGTGTGTTCCATTTGAGACTAAAGGGCAGGAGAAAGTTAACACCCTGTTTCAGAGGAGTTAAGTAGGAGGAAGGACTGTTCCTACTCAGTAGAGGGTGAGCTTTTATGTTCTGTACAGGGCTGTAGCTAAATCAGAGACACGGGCATGTGGGGGCTGGAGAGGAGTGTATTGTGGTGGGTTGTATGTGTCTACTCAGATACTTGACTCAACTTTCAACAAGTGTGTCTATGTTGGTATTTTAAATAATAGACTAAGAAAGCAAATTGCCTTCCTAGTGTCGAAGGGCATCACCTGATCCATCAATGGGTGGAATAAGAGAATAGCGCATTGCCAGCCCTATCATACCTCTGCCTACCTGCCTAAGCTGAAATAGTCCCTTTTTGTATTGCACTGGGGCTTAAATACTGCCACCCTTTTTACTCAGTCTCCCAATAACAATTTCCTCAGAAGCATCCCTTATGTATCTAGGGATAGACCTAGAATAAACTTTGGTTAGAAATCTGGGCATCCCTTAGCCTGGTCAGTTTGCCACATGAAGTCATCATGTGTGAGCAGTGGACAGGAGAAGAGTCAATGAAATCAGGCAGCAAGAGAGCCTTGCTTGCAGGACATGGATTTGGAGTTTTCTCTAAGTGTCTTGGTGAGGGCTTGGAAGGAGCTTAAATGAGAAGCAACTTGATCCCACCTATTTTTAAATTAATAGCTCTCGGGGCCCAGTGAGATAGTTCAGCAGATATATATACTTGATACAAAGCCTAATGACTTGAGTTCAGTCCCTGAGACCCACACGGTGGAAGGAAAGAACTGAGCTGACCCTCTCTCTGTCTCTGTCTTTGTCTTTCTGTCTCACTCTCTCTCTCTCACACACACACACACACACACAAACACACACACACATCCCAGTTTAAAACTAGTTACTCTTTGAAGATGGAGTTGTGGAAGATGAGGAATGGTGATAGAGATAAGGGAGATGGAATCAAGGGAAATTAGAGGAGTATTTTAAGTATTTTAGAGGGTTAGGTTTGGGAAGGAGGAGGAGGAGGAGGAGGAGGAGGAGGAGGAGGAGGAGGAGGAGGAGGAGGAGGAGGAGGAGGAGGAGGAGGAGGAGGAGGAGGAGGAGGAGGAGGAGGAGGAGGAGGAGGAGGAGGAGGAGGAGGAGGAGGAGGAGGAGGAGGAGGAGGAGGAGGAGGAGGAGGAGGTAAATAAAATATGACCAAGAAGAAGAAGAGGTAAATAAAATATGACCAGGCTTTATAGAAAGACATGTTTTCTAGCTGGGCATTGTTGGCACACACCTTTAATCCCAGCACTTGGGAAGCAGAGGCAGGATCTCTGAGTTCAGAGCCACCTGGTCTACAAAGCTACACAAAGAAGCACTATCTCAAAAAGAAGGCTTTGCTTTTTTCTTTGTCTCTCTGTGGTAGGATACTGAATCAGGCAGTGGTGGTCTCAGCCAGCAATTAACAAACTATCCTGTTTGTTTTCATGTAGCTAGTGATCTAAGAATTTTTTATTTTTATTTTTTTGGCCAGGCAACAGTGGTGCACGCCTTTAATCCTAGCACTTGGGAGGCAGAGACAGGCAGATTTCTATGAGTTGGAGGCCAGACTGGTCTAGAGAGTCAGTTACAGGACAGCCAGTGCTACACAGAGAAACCCTGCCTGGAAAAACCAAAAACAGCGAAGAATCATCTTACTTGGTTTTTCAGTAGTCGAAGGAGCATTTTAAAAAGAATGTTTCATGACCCACAAAACCCAAAATTTGAGTATCTGGCCCTTTACAGAAGAGACCTATTGGCTTCTGTCTTTGGCAAAGCATGTTGGTGTTGAAATGCCCAGGTCACCTGACTCTCAGTCCCTATTGACAGCAAGACTGGAGTATGAATTTGTCCTTTCTGTTTGTGAACTGAAGTAGCTAGCCATAAAGGGGCATGTTCCTTACCAGCATTGGGAGCTCAGCTGTTCTCACAGCGAACTGAACACTTTCTGTAACCAGTGGGATCTTGGAGGTGACCTCAGCCGTGAGCAAAGCCATTTGTTCTGCTTGTTTTTTCTTCCTATGTTTCCTCTGATATTGAAGGGGCCAATTGGGCAGCACTGAAAGGGAAATAGACTACGTGGCCTTAGCTCCAAGCAAGTGTGTGTTCACTACTGAGCACAGCTCAGAGTTAACTTGTTAAACCTATGTTCTCCAGAGGTTGTCTCCTGAAATGTCATGTCACATGGGTGACATTCTGTGTTAGACATCAAGCTTTTGGTCTCCATGCCTGGAGGTCATTTTCTCCATCACTTCTTGGCATGGCCAAGTTTTTGTAGACAGAAGCCTATTAGCCAGGGGTGAGAACAAAGCAAGCCCAGCCTGCTTCACAGAGGGAAAGGAATGTTTGGAGCTTCCTGAGACATTGTGCAAGTGGGTGTGGTAAATATTCTCCAATAAATATGAATCTTTCCATTGGGAGAAACACCTGGATGTTTTTGATTGGTCATAATTTTCTAAAACTGGCATTTTCTTGGAACCTATGTTACCGGATTATGTTTACAGAAATGTGTCCAAGACTTGATGATCTAAATCATAAAAACACAGAACAACTTTTGAGTTGGGAATTTGCTCCAGGATGCAGGCAGATTGAGGACCTCTGGAAGAGGTCTGAGTCCTACTTGGTAAGGAAGTGGAATCAAAAGTAGACTCTCTTCTCAAAGGCCACAGACAGCTGCTAGGAGCTCTACTGTCTCCAGCTATTCAGGTGTGTCTGAGGGACTCTTGACAGCCTCATGTACCTTCACCTCTGTAGATTTATCTTGAGTGACAGGAAAGGAAGAATCTAGTGCCTCAAGAAAGGCATGAGAGATTGGATGGCTGAACTGGTGTAAGGAGGGCTCAGGTTTTATGTGGAGAGCCAGAAGGGAGAATTCCGGGGCAGTGCTCTCGAGGTTCAGTGGGCTTTCTAGAGCAGCCTCACATCTTCAGTGAGGAACAGTTCGTCCATATTTCTTTCTCATCTTTGTTTACTTACTATTTCTGTCTCCCTGACCTAATGTTTCCTTTCACAATTGCTTTTTACCTCCTGGAGAATAATCTGAAAAGAATCCTGAGCAGGAGTGTTCTTTAACCATAAAGAAAAAAAAAATCTGCTGCTCCAGCATTATTTTTTCATACTATGTTAATCATTTTTGAATACATTGTACAGATGGTAGGTTGTATTTTTATGGAGGGCTTTTTTTTTTTCAAGCCAAGTTCATAGACATGATCTTGAATTTGTAATGCTGTATTCCAAAGTGTCTTTTTTTGGCTGCCAAAATAGTACCAGCTTTAAAGAGTACATAGACACTCTGGGCGAGGCTGATTATTTCTGCTTGATTTCTTTATACAAAATAAGTATTTTCCCTGTTTGAAAAAAAAATAGCATATTTGTTGTAGAAGACTAGAAGATGAGAAAAAGAAGAACAATTCATTGATTTAAGCACTACCCTCATAAAACCTTTCTTATCTTCACCCTCCTCTGCTCTTTGCCTTTTGGATCATAGAATAAGCAATATTATTCAAATCCATTCATTTCCATTTCCTGTCTCCATGTCAGATATGCAGGGGACAAATAGCTGGCTTCATGTCAGATATCCAAGGGACCAAATAGCTGGCTTGGAGAACGCATTAATGTATTAATAGGGCTTGTGTTTGTGTGGCGTTTGCATGATAGAATGGGTGATTTTGGGCTTAGGAGGCATAGAGTCCTTGGTTTTTTATGTTGTGGATTCCCAGGAAGTTCCTTGCCTGGGTTGTAACTATAAATTAAGAAAGTTGTGTGGAGATTCACATAGAGCCTTGAGTCCCTGATGAGGGTAGACGCCAATAATGGTGTTCACCTTTTGAGCATCTGGGTGTATAGACTATGTGCTACCATGAGAAACTTGTACATCTCACACATGGTTCATAGTTTAGGGTTTTCAGAATGAGGCAAATTCAAGGGTCAGATAGAGAACATAATAACCCCTTAACATGTGAGCAGTTAAGAGCGTAAAAAGAAAAGATGGTCACTCAAAATGGACAATAGACCAGATTTTATTAGCTCCCTTATTACAGTCTTTACAACCCATTTTGCAATTCACTTTTCTAATGAATGATGGACCCCAGGTCCAAACTGAGGTGGCCAGAGTCCTGAGCCCACTCCCATCTCTGACTCCTAGGTCATTCATGTGATTACAGTCTCATGACTGAAAGCCAACATTAATTTTATGTAACCCATTACCTATCTTTGCCTATCTGCACAGCCCACTCTCTCCTTTTCACCTTGGCCCCACCCAATCTGTGATCCCGATCTGTGATTTCCCCCACAATGCCATTCTCATGCTGCAACCCAGGAAGCTCTGCTCCTCCTCCTCCAGATCTTTTCACTGTTCTCTCTGCATGATGCTGTTTCTTTCCTGCTCGCTTCACTCACTGCTTATCCTTCAGATCTCAGTCCAAAGAGCAACTCGTTTGGAGAATTTTCCCAAAATACATGTTCCCCATGTCCTGGGTGGTGTTATAACACATCATTCTTTATTTTCCAACCTCTTTATTCCTTCCTTCCCTTCCCTCCCCTCTGAGCATCCTATAGTTGAGTTGGCTGTGTGTGTGTGTGTGTGTGTGTGTGTGTGTGTGCATGCACGCGTGCACGCATACATGCATGCATGTGTCTGTATCTGCTTCTGTTCTTTAGAAAAGCTCCTCCAGGGCAAAAGGAGGACTCTGTGCTATCCATTAGCACATTCCCAGCTCTAGGGTAGTTATGTAGAACACAGTATTTGGCAGATGTTTGTCTTGCTAAATGTTTTCAGAAATCAGCTGAAAATTTCATTGTAGATGTCTATGACTCCCAAATCCATGTAAGTTTCTTAAGGTATAAGGCCTGTGGTTACAAGGCCTTCTGTTATTGGTAAGTTCAGCATCCAGGAAAGAGAATCGTTGTCTCTCCTGTTCAGGGACAGGGGACACGTGAGCCTCAGAGAGTCACATTGATGGCATGAAGAAGAAACATGCCTGGCAGATACATTGCCCCACTGTGGTTGCTGGTGATACGCTTTTACATGCAAGAGCTGGGATCTTGTGCAGCTCTGATTTAAATACCAGAGTGGGTCCAACATTCTAAACCTCTGACCTACTTTTAGGAGCTGTTAAAAGCTGTCAGTCATCAGACCACCCTATTAATAACACAGGCAGGGCCAGAATCTAAACCTTAGATGTATTGACTTTGGGAACCAAATTATTCACTGCTGTCTGGAGTTGTTATAGCCATTATAAAGTGTTGACCACCATCCCATCTCTGGTACCTCCTCTTGGATGTCACTAGCACTCTTAAAGCCATTTTCTGAGGTTCTGAACTCATCTCCATCCACTGCTCCTAGAGTACTCTTTAGCCCTTTGGAATTTCTGACCCAGGGTTGTCCTTTCGCCTAAGCTATTTTAGTAGCATATTTATGTCTTGTAATTAAATCCTGCAGCTTATATTCATGTACTTCTTTATTTGTGTGCTCTTGAATGTGCTGTCTTTGTACTCTGCCAAGCTCCACAGAAGGGCCTTCGGAGTGTCTTCATTTTAATGCTTTGTTTTAATACTTAGCAGGTAGTCTCATCTGTGGGAGGTGGTTGATAAATGCAGTCTGAATGAAATTCTACAAGGAATGTGGTTAAATGCTTTCTTTTTACTTTGGATCATATGATCCTTTTTGTAAAAAAGAAGTTTTGTTGAAGTATAATATATATAGTCCCAGAAAAGTGCACTGAGTCTATGGCTCCATGAATTTTCACACTTTGGACATTCCCGTGTTCATGCTAACATCAAGAACACAGCATGACCAGCATCCCCAAAGCTTCCCCTCTTCCACTTCTCCTTTATAATCTTTTAAATTTTTCCTTCTTTTCAATAATGAAAAGGAACCTATGTTCACTGTTAAAAAATTTAAAAGTAGAGAAAAGCAAAAGGGAAAGCACTCCTTTTTATAATGCATGCTTTTTAACATTTTTACATTCTCTCAGTGTTCTCAATGCCTCTTGTGCACATAAATATACTTTTAAAACTAAAACAGGACTGAGAGATTCATAGTTCTATGTCTGGCTTTTCTGATGTTTCCCTATGAAGACATGGTTATATTGTCAACATATTACCCTTTAAATAAATATACATGTATATTACATGTATATTACATGTAATATATTACATTATATTATACATGTAATGTATAATACATGTGAGTATATGTAAATACACAAACACACTCCTGATTTGGTACATTAATTACAACATGACATGAATATTGAATGTGAATGCTAGTTTTACAATTCTGAGAATGAAGCATAATATAGACTTTAAAAAGTAGACAAGAAAGCTAAAAAGGTAATTTCACAATGAACAGATATACATGAAAACTAGGCATATGAAAAGATGCTCAATATCCATTGTTGTTCAGAAATTGAAAGGCAAAGCAAAAGATACTGATTCACACCTGACAGAATGGCTAAAAGCCAAAGGTCTACCTACTCACACCATACTGCTGAAAATAGAGAGCAAAAGAAACAAGGTTGTCACCGGGGGGAATGTGTGTAGTTTAGCCACTTTGAAAAATAGATTGGCAGATTTTACAATGCTAAGCATTTCAAACCATGAAGTCCAACAATCACTGTTCCAGTTATTTTCCCAATTGAGTTCAACACTTAAACATCCACCCAGGAAAACTGCACATATTTATAATAGCCTTATTCATAACTGGCAAAAAACAAAAACAAAACTGGAAGCAATCAAGGTGCTCTTCAATAGTTGAGTAAACAAACGAGTTGGTAAATACGTACAATGAGCTATTACTCCGTGATAAGGAGAGATGAGCTATCTAGCCATGAAAAGACACAAGGAACCTTGAATACATATTTCTAAATGAAGGAAGCATGTCTGAAAGGCTGTGCAATTGATGTGACATTCTGGAAAAGGCCAACTGTGGAGATAGCAGAAAAAGCAGTGATTGTCAGCTGGTCAAAATAATAGAGGAGTAGAGGATGTGGGAGACAGGAGGTTGGGGTTGTGAGGCCTCATGCAAAGGTATGAAGCCAAACACGTGGCATTGTGTATTTGCCAAAATCTACTGTTGCACAACTCAGGTTACGCCCTAATGCAAACCATGGGCTTTGTCAGTATTAACAGTAATGTATTCATGGTGTCCATTAATCTAATGAATATATCACATGGGTGTAAGAATAATGCGGGAGTGTTCTACGTACAGGCAGCTACCTAGAGAGTGATACACTTTCTACAGTCATCTTTATATTCTCTAAAAGAAAAAGTCTACTAATTTTGAGAAAGTTTCATATGCTACCTTTTCTGTGTAATTTTGCTTCCATACAACTTGAACTGCAGAAATAATATTTTGAGTTTCTTCCCTATGGGAAATGTACCACGTCTCACTGTCATCAGTGTGACATCTCTCTCTGCTTCTCAGAGGCCTTTTTACTCTTTGATGGCTCTCCTGGGTATGATTGCTTGACAGCTAAGCTCTGAAGAGATGTTATGTTACTATGTATTTATTCTCTCTCCTCTCTCTTTTTCCTCTCCCCTCTCCACTGTCCCCTCTCCCTCTACTATTTCTTCTCTGTTAATGTGATGCTAGAAAAATCTGGGAAATCCCTTATAACTGTATAATACAAATAAATAAAATGTAAAACACTGTTGGATTTAAAAAGGAGCTATTTGCCTCAGTAGATGCACCTTTTGGAAGACAGTTATATTGGGTATGGTTTCAGAAAGCATATTAAAAGTCAGGTATATAACCCTTTGATTTGTGATGCAAGAAGTCAGGTTGTAAATCTACCTACTGCTCAGTCCTTGGCTTCTTTGCCTCCTCTAAAGTTTGAAAGCAGAAACTGTCCTGTCTTATGGGGATACTTTCCCAGTTAATAGTTCAATTCTGTGAGTGACTTCAAAACTCTAAGTGGCTTCCCATGACCTTCAAGATGAAGCACAGCCTCCTTTGCAGCAATACTGATGATATCAGACAGTGAATTAAATATGAAGATCATGGCTTAGCATGCAGAGTCCATGGTCACCTTCCTGCCTGTACACAAAACCTCAGTGCTTGTTAACGGGCCCCACCCCAGTCCAAAAGTGCCCGCAGTCTCTGGAATCTGGCAGCTTTTGCACACATTTTTGGAATGTGTGTTTGGAACCTCTTTTACTGTCTCTGTGCCTCAGTAATCAACTTACACGTCATGTTCCATAGTGGTACTTTGAAATTACTGTTTCCATAGAGACTAACGGCTCTCTAAACACATTTCACCTATAGGACTTAGGACTATATATTGTTTCATATTTGTCAGTTGATTTGTTCCTTGAATTTGGACAGCTTTCTAGGATTTCTTTTTTTCTTTTTCCTTTTTTTTTTTTTTCTTTTTCTGGTTCCTGTTGAGTACCCGATTCCTTATTGCTTTAACTGACTGGACATAAGTAAATGAGTCAAGGAGAACCACTGAATTAGTAAAGCTCATGTTAACTGCTGCAATAAATAAATGTGAATGGTTTCTTTGTATTCCTTCAGGCGCCTTCCATTCTGTGGCTTTGCCAGCCTTCTGTAGCATGGGGATTCTGTGATTGGTACCAAATAGGCAGAAAGATGGAAGAGCTGTTTCCTTGGGAGTCATGGCCTTATGGAAAGCAGTGTATATCAGTGTACTTGCACATGGGGCTAGCTGTATGTTCAACCCTAGCTGTAGATGAGACTCAGAAATATGAAATCCAGCTATGTATCTGTGAAGAAGATACATTAGTTTATGCATCATCTATTAAGTTTTCTTTTGTTGCCTTTCTGTAGAGCTCATTTATATTCAGTTTTTGAGTTCCCATCACTTTCCCTTGAGATATCAAGCTGCTTTCATGCCTAGAATGCTGTAGAAAGCAGTGGTTGGGAGGGTAAATCCCTGGTGAGAAGTGAGTTGTTGAGAATCTACGTTCCATTACTTACATGTGATTTTGTCCATATTTTGGCATGTTACCCTATTTGTGCTGTATCATTTTACAAAGGCAGATTTTACAGAAGACCTGCCCCTCCCCCAGTGCTATGTCTGATGCCACCTCTCCTTGTACTGCCATGTGACAGCTACATACCCTCACCTCATGCAATTCCATGATATATACATTGCATGCTTTCTTAGAGAACTCAGGCATCCCCACATGTCTAGCATGTGTCTCGGTGTTACTAATGTTTAAAAGGGAATAAATTTTTGGAATTTTGCATAGTAAGAGAATTAGAATTCATGTCAGTGTGATAAATCACCAAGCCTGCCTCTGAAAGGCCTAAATTTAAATTAAACCTTTAAAAGCAATAACCTCTTTTCAATTCTGGTATTACCAGGAGATAATGGAGCTGTTAAGTGGAATGGATTTGATTTACAAGTACTGCAATTCTTTCCTCAATTGTCGATGTTTTCCACAGTGTATATTCTGTTCTTTAAGAGTGTAATCAATAACTGAGGTAAGTGATCTGTCTTCTTCTCCCATCTGCTCTACTTAAAATGCTCTCTCTGATACCCAGATCTGACATAAGAACTGTGTGTATAATCATGTCAGGTACATGTTAAAATAATCACCGAACCAGAGGTCATTTTTTTTTTAAACATAAACTAACAATCTCAAGAAAATTAGCCACTAATAGAAAACGGGCATTATTATGGGTCATTTTCATATGCTCCTGGTCTCTGTGTAGAGCTAACTCTCTTCAACAGTGCAACTTGGAGGTGTTGCATTTTGGAGGCTGCAGCCAGTAGCTGGGCACATGAGACCCACTGTCACAATATAGAAGATTGGGTTAATTTTCCTTGCCTTCACAACTCAACCACCACCTTTATGACTGAAAGGCAAATGAAATTTATGCTGTCCCAGTTCTGAAAGACAGAGTTCAAAATTAGTGTCACTGTTCTAAAATCAAAGCATCCGTAGAACTGTCCTCCCCTCAAAAATGACTAAGGGAGAAGTTAGCTCCTGTCTCTTTCATATCTCAGGGCTCTCATCTGTCCTTGGAGTGTGACCACATCTCTTTAGTTTTTTACTCTGTGGCCAAAAGCCATCTTCCCTGCTGCCTGTAGTCACATACCTCTCTGCCTCTTAGTTACAATTATGTAGGATTACATTTAGGGTACCCTTGAATGACCAAAAATGATCTTTCTACTTCAAGATCCTAAAATTGATCACATCTACAAAATTTCTTTGCACTAACAAAATAATATTCAGACTCCAAGATCAGGGCCTCTCTCTGTTTATGCCTGCCTGCCTGCCTGCCTGCCTGCCTGCCTGCCTGCCTGCCTGCCTGTCTGTCTCTCCCCTCCTCTCGTGTGTGTGTGTGTGTGTGTGTGTGTGTGTGTGTGTGTGTGTGTGTGTGTGTGCTGTGTCTGTATGTGTCTGTGTGTAAACCAGAAAATAAGAAACAAGAAAATAAAAAAAACTTTTCAATAAAAGAAAGAAATGCAAGGTATGTGTGTGTGTGTGTGTGTGTGTGTGTGTGTGTGTGTGTGTGTGTGTGTGTGTGTACCTAAGACAGTCTAAAGAAAAACCCTTCTCATATGCTTGACCATATAGAAATGACTACTGTTGCTGATTGGCTCTTTTAATCATGACATTTTAGCTTCCTCCCTAATACTCACTAGCACTCACTAATGGTGTGGAGCAGGTGTTTACACCATTTGTCCTGTGGACTTGGAGCATCATTGCTCCTACAGAGGAAACAACAAACAGAAGAATCAGAGCCATCATTAAGGCCTGAAGTCTCCTTCCTTATTCAGTTAAGATTTGAACTGACTGGCCTGAATTTGATTAGGTATTAAAAGAGCCTGGTACATATTAGCACTGACTTAGAAGGAGTCCTATCAGTTGTTAGCATCCACATTTGATGAGTTTGCCTGTAAACCACTTTCTAGCATGTTTAGTAAAATACTGAACCTGGGATATATCTCAGTGAAATTGAAGTCATTCTTGAACAGTAAAGTTCAGGACTTAATGACTACTTAATGCTCATTCTCTCCTGCTTGTGTTGTTTTAATATCTCTCTCTCTCTCTCTCTCTCTCTCTCTCTCTCTCTCTCTCTCTCTCTCTCTCTCTCTCTCTCTCTCTCTCTCTCTCTCTCTCTCTCTGCCCATTACGAGAAACTCTGTAAAAACATATTTGTGGAAGACAATATTAATAAATGTAGGTCAGGAACTTCCAGATGTTTGGAGTATTTGAGGATTTCCCTTGGTCGAAAAGATGTGTGTATCGACATCTACACTTCAGTGCTGTTGTCACCTGCCTAAGTCCGTAGCTGAAAAGCCGCTCATCCGATGCTGGCGTCATAAAAGGCCTCATTCCAGATGTCTCACATTCTCATACAGTCAGTGGCTTTCCTCTCCCTTGAGGGAGCTGGGAATTGAAATCAAACAATAGTATCAAGCCGAATGAAAGTTCAAGAGAAGAGTGAAAAAGATTTGTGGTTTTTAAAATGTAGTGTGAAATCCTGCCAACCTCTCCCACCAAGTGTCACTTTGGCCTGAAGCTGAATTAGTTCTCATCCGATTAAATCAGAACCAAATTCTGCTATTTCCTAACTGCTGTGAAATGCAGATTTTTAAGATGTGTCAAAAAGCAAGGATGTAATCGTAGTAGGAAACGGCTCTTTTAAAAGAGAATAATTAGCATTTCATTTATACCATCATCTTACATTTCAACATACAAAAGTAGTCATCTTGTTTATGTAAGATGATTATTAAATGCCAGGCCAGAGTATGCACATTAACTTCGAAATTTAGTATTCTAAATTTATACCCAGGAAGATTTCCATGCAGGAATCTTAGGGATGGATAGCAAAGCATTATCTAATGTTTCTGAGAATGGTACTCTGGGGGGCCTTACCTAGGACCATAAACACTTGATACTGATGCTTAACAGATGCTGAGATACTACAATAATCCCACACACACCCCAATAGTTTTGTCTGATTGAAACTTAAAAGGCAGCTGGGTCTAGTGGCCCAACACCTGTAATCCCAGCACTAAGACTGAGACAAAAGGATTGCAAATAGGGAGTTTCTGTCACAGAATGAATCTCTCTCTCTCTCTCTCTCTCTCTCTCTCTCTCTCTCTCTCTCTCTCTCTCTCTGTGTGTGTGTGTGTGTGTGTGTGTGTGTGTGTGTGTGTGTGTGTGTATGAGAGAGAGGGGGGAGGGAGAGAGAGAGAGGCTTATAACTAAAAGCCTATTGTTACTAGGTGATTTTTATTTCTCTTAGCTAATTTGTTTTCCCAGCCTCTTAGAACAGTGTCTGTCATAGGACTGTGAAAACTCTGGCACTGCCCTACATGATGATTTGGGTGTCAGTTTTGCTGGACTATAGTGCTCAGATGTTTCCATAAAGGATGGTTTAGATGCCACTGTGGAAGAAGACTGTGACGTAGATCCTTGTCCATAGGCTGAGGCCCCATTTCTTCAGCTGAAGGCCTTAACAGACTAAGCTCTCCAGAAGAAGAGGGGAGGAGGGTTCTCTTTTGGGTCTACCCTCAGGCTGAAGTCTGCAACATTGACTGCTGCCAAAATTTCCACTTTGCTGGCCTTGAGAGTTGGCAGGCCCACTCTTCTGGAAGCAAGTACCTTGAAATTCCTCAATTCCAACTTCATGTTCTCTCCTCTCCTCTGTTCCACTGTTGGCTCACTTAGTTCTGTTTTCAGTAGAATCCTTTTACTGTCAACATCCATCAGAAATGCAGAGTTGGGGTTCCACCTCAGACCTGATGCCTGAATGCAGGTCTCCAGGTGGTGACAGAGATCTGCTTTAACAAGCCCTACCTCCTCCCCATGCTCATTTCCTTCAAGCTGCAGAGCTACTGCAAGTGAGTGGAGAGGCCCCCATTTGAAGCTACAGATACAGGGGTTTCACCAACTTGTTAGTAATGTGTTCTATCCTTATTCTTGGTGTTTTCAAATAAATGAAGTGATATTCTTTGGTGTCTTGTTGACTTTTAGACTGAGTATCCCAATTTCTTAAGCAAAAATTAAAAAATCCTGAAACAGTTGTATGTGTTTGTATGTGGTTCCAAATCTCAGTGCTAGCAGTCATGTCTTCTGTTATTTTATCCAAGGAAAGGTCACATTGACTAATATAAAATTAATATTAATTTTGCCATAACTGTAGCTCCAAACTCTGGCTTCAGTTTGCTGATTTCAGTGTTTCTGTGCTAAGGTGACACATCTAAGTCAAAATCAGATATTTGATGTTTTAATTAGTTTATAAGAATGGACATGCCCCCTTTTGAATATCAGAAACAGTTAAAAGGCTTTTATTATTTGATTATGGTTTTTTCAAAACATCTTGGAGACTCAAGGACAATTCCATACATAGATGTTTAGTGCTTCCAGGTAAGTTACTATGACATATTCAAATGGCATATACTAACCATATCTCAGAGAAAAGATAATGCCCAAATCTCAAAAACACATCACTGTTTCAGTTACCACAGCATAAGTTCTGTTTTGGGTGGTGCCTCTCCTGAATGAGATCAGAGACCCAGGATCTGAACTGGATGATTCCCATTGCTAGCCTATGACTGCCAAGGCTTCTGTGAGAGGAGCAGCCCATGGAGGTTTGCAGTAGCCAGGCTTGTAAGTCCGGCATACTAACACACAGAATGTAAAGGATGCTGCCCAGGAACAAGATCTGAGCTTGGTGATCAGCTAGGGCGCTGTGCTACTTGGGATTCAAAGGCAAGTGTGTGCTTCTCCTGTGATGGATTCACGGTCTGGTGCAAAGCATGGTAGGTATGAGGAGTAGATTCTGTAGTGATTAATGTCTTCTGACTCTTATTACATTGGAAACAGTCACAGTAATAAGTTTCCTGGCTCTTGGCGTCTTCAGGGTTTTCCTCTCAGATTTCTAGTCCTTACATCCCAGAGGATAATAAGCTAACCAGATGGTATCTGTCATCTTTGGCCTGGCTCTTCTGTACTTCTAAGTCTTAAATTCTCTACCTGTTTGGCCACCTAAGGCCATCCTAGTAACTCTGTTGTGCCAGGGATCCTGCCCTCAGGTTTCCTAAAGGACTAGAGGGTAATGTTCTTACTACCCAGAGCATTCAGAAGAACACCTGTTATCTCTTACCAGTTGCTGTGGAATAAATTATTCCACAAAATGCAGTTTGCTAATCTCAGTCTTTGCTGATTTGACTCATCTGCCCAATTGTTCTGCTCGACATGCTACTTGTTGTGGATTATTAAGATGAGTTACATTTTTTTATGCTGTGGAATTTTAATGATGCAAAGATGTGTTGCATTTTTTTATGTTGCATTAGTTTAACTCTGTAAAACTGTGTTACTTTGCCTCCTAAAACACCTACTAGTCTAATAAAGAGCTGAATGGCCAATAGCTAGGCAGGAAAAAAGGATAGGTAGGGCTGCCAGGCATAAAGAATAAATGGAGGAAGAAGCTATGGAGTAAGAAGAAAGATATATAGAATGGAGAAATGTAAAATCCCAGAGGCAGAAGGTAGATGGGCTAATTTAGGTTAAGAAAAGTTGGCTAGAAATAAGCCAAACTAAGGCCAGACATTCATAAGGAAGACTGTCTCTATGTATTTATTTGCGAGCTAGGTGGTAGGCCCCGCTAAGAGGAAAGAGTAAAAACAACCAACTACACTACTAGCTGGGGTTACTCCAATGGTTAATGCAGCTCAAACCATTAGCTAGCACAGGTTAGTCCCAAAGAGCCACTCACCAACCTCAAAGGCCTCTCTACCTGCGGCCCTTGGTCCTTCTGTAGATTTCCCTGAACTTCTTAAGCTCTTGCAAATCTCAGGATGCTGCTTCTACCTCCTAATTATTAGTTTCAGCTAGTCCTAAAGCCAGCCCGATGGGCCTTCTGTATTCAGAGATGGGAGGAATTGTTAGTAGCTTTATCTGGAGTTTATTAACATGTCTTTTCACTTTGTCACCTGTGTCTTAAAGATGTGTCACCTGTCTTGAAGTCTGTCAGAGTCAACACTTAATTTGCCTTCATCTCTTGACTAGTGTGACTTTTTCTAGGAAAATGGGAGGTATGCAGAAGATGTAATGAATGAGGCATTACATGAATGAATGATTGGAGACTAATGACTGAAGAAATAAGCAACACTCCATTCTAAACTAAAGGGGTGGGGAGCCTTGAACCAGTGCTGATGAGTAGTTGTGTTTAAGCAAGATGAAACTTACAAAGAGAACAAACTGATGACTACAGGGAACAAGAACTTATTGCATACTTGAAGTTTACTGAAAAAGAGTAATGGAGAGTGTATGATCAAAATATATTCATGTATGCAGATGTCATAATATGTTAATAAAGTAAAATGGAATCATATGGTCTATAGCCAAGACTTGGGTTTTTTGTTTTGTGTTTTTTGTCTCAAAATTTGTCTAGATTCAAATGTATTTTGGTTTTTTTCCCCGGGAGTAGTATTACACAGTATGGATATATCACAATTTGTGTAGCCATTCACATATTCTGGATTAATTCTAGTTTTTGTTGTTGTTATTTCAAATAAATCATCTATTAAGAACCGAAAGTACTGAAGAGTAGGCTTTTCTAAGGTTAATTTTTAACTTTGTGTGTACGCCTGTGTGAGAGCGTGTGTATATGAGTGCAATTGTCCAAGGATGTCATAGGCATTGGATTCCCCCTGGACCTGGAGTTGCAAGAGACTATAAACCATTGAACATGAACACTGGGAACTGAACTCTGAACCTCTGGAAGAACATTATGCACACTCTTAACCATTGAACCATCTTTCCTGTTCCAAGAGCAGGTTTTAAATATTTTAAACAGACAAAAACATAATGTGAAGTGACAGATTCTTTGCTCCATGTCCACAATGTCTGTTTAGCATATTGAAACATCATACAATACCACGTCATCATACACATGCTACACGTATATGTGCAATTATTTGTCCAATTAAAATTTACAGTGAAGATTGAACATAATGTCATTGTCCATGGTTACCCAAGGCAGGCATGCAAGGGGCTAGCCTAGGGTACAGAGGAGGGCAGTGGGGTCTAAAAGAGACAGGTAGAGGCGCAATCAGCAAGAAACCCCTTTGTGTGGTCTCTCGTCTCCATGTTGCTGTCTAGGATGGAGAGGTAGTTCTTAGCACACACCTCAAAGGGGGAAAAAAATGAGACCTTGTGAAAGCACATGGTTAGCTCTCAATCTTCATGTTGAGAGTCACATATGCCCTTCTGTCCACATTTTGTTTTTATCAATCAAACCATGTTTCTTGGTTAGCCCTGGTATCTGGCAGGACAAGAATAATAATCTTCCCATAAAAGGACACTCCTAGGAATAGACAGTAGATATTTTTAGGATAAATAGTACAATCAGCCACATTTGCATTTTTCTCTTCATTATACAAATAATAAAAAAAACCCAGAAAATACTAAAAAAGCACATGGCAACATTGCCAATCACTTTAAAATTTCTCTCACTAGAAATAATTGCTGATATTAACATTTTGATGTATCCCAGATAGTTTTCTCTGAGAATTTTTATAAGGACGCTGTTCTGCCTTGTAATCTGGTGCTAACTTAGTGATACACGTTGAACATACCACATGAACAGGACAATGAGTAAATGTTCTCATGCCCTGGGATCCCATGGTGTGATTATGCCAAGATTTAGTCAATGTTGAATCTTTAGATGCTTTCTATGACCCTTGTGAACAGTGTTCACATAAGCATCTCATACATACTTGCTCCCTAATCAGATGCTTTTGTTGGATAAGTTGCTACCAGTGAAAACATTAAAAGGAATATCTTTAGTTCTTTTGGAGTCATCATTGATAAATTTTATAGCTTATTTCTAAGGCCTACTCCCCCCCACAATGGAATACTGTTGCCATAGCAATAGAAAAAAAAAAATCAGTGCTTTCTTGGAAGTGCCTAATATGTCTTTGTCTTCATGTTAACTCAGCAAGTTATGTTTTATGCCAAGGTTAGCACAAAACCAAAAACAAAAAACAAAAATACATGTGCTGAACCTCTCAGTGGGGTTAGGAGTTGGTGGCCAAGTGACCTTTCCCTTCTCTGGTTAATCAGTTTTACAGATTGGCTCTCCTGGTGTCTGCTGGGATGTGCTTTGTCAGGCACCATTGGTCAAAGACGTGGCACTGAATAGAAAGAGCAGCTGATGGGTGTCCTTCATAGTAAGGACAGCCATGGCAGAGATAAGTAAGTTAAAATTTATGGTAGATTTATGTAGTAATCTCATGTGTCTCTCAAGATAGAAACATAGCACAAGCCAACTACCACCCAATTTTCTTGAAGAAATGAGCAAAGTTAAGGTTTAAAGAATGGTTTAACACTTTACTCTTTGGGCCTTGTTCTCAGGGAAGGTTCCTGGTGAGAAAACTAAGGCTGACACTGTGATCTGAAATAGATGGTTAAATTAAATGATGGTTATGAGTGGTAGAACATCAGCATTAGTGGCACCTCTGGAGGGACTTTTGTGGTGAAGAATTTGGAGTATGGAGAAGGTATAGAGGAGCAGAAGAAAAGCACATTGATTGTACAGCTGCCCAGCTAGGGAACCTGGAGCTAGTTATTGAACACTGAGAGTGGTAACTAAAAGAAGTTGCCTAGTTGTAAAGTACAGAGTTCCACAATCCTGAGAGTAAGCTATTGTGAGAGTGCTCTTCACCTGCATGCTTATTTCTCTTAAGGAAGGCAGGATGGCTCTAGTATGACAAAACTTTTCCTGGGTGATGAAACAGCAACACACACATCTCCTCCCAGATAGGAAGTCCATGACACACCAAGAACAAATAACAAAGTCACATTTGGTAAACTAATGAGTTTTATTAGGGTTATTTATGAAAATATGGGTGAGGGGTTACTTACAGAAGCAGAAATGACTCAGAGACAGCTGCATCACCAAAACCCATTCCAGCATAGGCGACAGCTCACAAAGCTTGGAACCTGAGACACATGAAACAGCCTGCAGGCAGCCCAACAAGTTGGAGAGTGTCTTTTCCAGGTGCCTCAATTGGTCTAAACATCTTCCAGGTCGCTCAGCTGGTTTCTATTTCTAGGCAGCTGTTCTGGGTCTTCAAATCTTTGTAGCTTTTCTCCTCCCAAGAGTCTTAGTGCCGTCTCATCTTGTCTGTCATCTTTGCCTTTCAGCTTTTATTGCTTACTCTGGCAGGGAGGAACCTAGTGAATCTGGTCCATTTCAGGAACTTGAGCTGTTTACCTTCTTTTAAGAAGCTTCCTACAGGACTGAAGTTTCAATCTAGATGGAAAACCCACAACAATGGTTCCTGGCTAAGACAGAATTTTATAGAGAGGAGACCTCTCGGTGTGTTCTTTCCTAGTTGTTCAGCTTGTATGTTTACTGTGCCACAGGTTTTCTTACTCTTAAAAGAAAGCATGATTGTGATAACTGGGACATTAATAGGAGAAAAAACACAGGAAACAGGAATCCTTGTTCAAAAAGTAGTTATCATACACATATTACATCCTGTTAGTTTCCAAGACAAAGACTGCAATGTGTGTTTTATATGTTCAAGGGGGAGTCCATAGACCTTACTTCCATTCACATGGAGATTGATTTAATTATAACCTTAAATGTTTCTAGACTTCTTGCAATTTGCATTGTAAAAAGAAGCAAATTCTTATGTTTAAATGTTGTAGTATGATAAAGGATTTTCCTTATCTTTTTTATTTTAATAAAATACAATTTTATTTAGTTTTTTATTTTAATATTTGGTTTTCTTAACCTTTTATATGTTTTTTATATTCTTTGACAAGTTCATAAATGTATGTTCTGAGTTTCCATCTTCACCATCTCTTCTTCCACTTTCTGCTGAAACACTTCTTCTCAACCAGCCCCCTCCTGCTTTGACATTTTTTTTGTTTGTTTTGTTTTGTTTGAGCCACTAAATATAAATTTGCTTTGTTCACATGAGCATCAGTTGCAGGTTATTTAGAGGAACATGAGCAACTTATCTGTAGATACGACATGAAAGAAATTGACACCACCCTTTCAGCATCCCTTAGCTGCCCATAATCTCTCAGTGAAGTGTAGGACTTCATAAACCCCCTCACCCATGCATGCTAAAATGATGATAGGGCCAGCCTTGTGCACATATTGTTCATGTTACCTATCTGCAGCGAGTTCATGAGTGTAGTGATCTGGCCATGCCCAGAAACTGTTTTACTTGCACCCTTCCCCAACCTATGCCTCTCACATTCCTTTGTCCTTGTTTTCTGCAGTGTTTCTTGAACTTTGGGGGGTGGTGATATAAATGCCCTGTTCAAGGCTGAGAACTTCAGCTTCTCACTGTATTGCAGGTTGCAGGATTCTTCCAGGATCCAGGATTCTTCCTTCTTACAGTGCAATCATTTAACTGCCCATTGTTTATGGCTGCAGCAGAGAAGGAAAAAACAGAAGAGGGCTTTGTCAGGGAGATTTCCACAGACCAGTCCTAGCTGCAGTACTCATCCCTTCTACTCATGTTCTGTGGATGAGAACTGTCACTAGCATGTTGCTTTCTGGGGATAAGTCTGTGCTCTACACATGTTCTGAAGAATGGATGGCCAAATCTGTAATACTATCATTCCAGAGTAAGGAAATTTTAGATGTTTGTTTCTGTTGCTAATATTTGAAGGGAAGAAAGGATATGTATGTTTTGTGAGGGAGCAGGTGAAGAGTACAGAGTGATTTGAGGGGTTTTTTGTTTGGTTGGTTTTGTTTTTTGTTTTCGTTTGTTTGTTTGTTTTTTGGCTTTTTCCATGACAGAGTCTCACTGTGTAGTTATGCTGTCCTGGAACTCGATTTGTAGTCCAGGCTGGCCTTGAACTCACAAAGACCCAACTCCCTCTGCCTCCCAAGTGCTGGGATTAAAGGTGTGTGCCACCACCACCCAGTGATTTGAGAGCTTTCAACTAATCACACTAGGTGAAACATCACAAACTTGTAGGAAATGATGCTATAAGGGAACAGCTCATTGAAAGGTATTCTGAACCACTGTGAAATACACCAGGAAAATCTTCCTCTGACACCTGAAAGAACAAATTTAGAGAGTCAGGTAGGCCATCTTTCCCAGGGAGGATCAGCTACCCTGTGTTTAAATTTTCCTGTCTCCATTTTAGTCATTGAGCTGCAGAAGATGATTTGAGGGATTTACCTTTTCTTCTTTTCATCTTGATAAATACTCAACCTTGGAGTGGCTCAGGGATGGGCTTCTGTCAAGTGTACCTTTGCATGTGCATTTTTCAAGAAAAGCATGTCTAAGGAAACCTTCCTACTTAAACCATCTCATACTTGTGGCACCACTGCCTGGGGAGAGTGAGACTCCAAGGAGTTCAAGAACGCTCTGGAGGAACAAGGAATCAGAAAGCTTGCAGACAAGCAAGTCAATGAGCAGTCTGTGCAGCATCGTAGATCTGGTGGCTACACACTTTTTTATATTCTGTTTAAATTGGCCTCATGTGGAGCAAGATAACTGGCTGCTATTTCTTTAAGAGACTTCATCAACCTCACACTTTATGGGAGAGGTTCCTACAGCCCTCTAGTTATATAAGGAAGTGTTTATTATCCACAGCAGTCTTACTTTATGGTGTTGCATGCAGATGCCTCACTTAATAATCCAACCAGAGGGAGCATGTCTTCTAGTCTAATGTTTGCTTCCTCCTTGTGTGTATTGAAGAGAGTATTGCGTTTGGGGTAAAGCATTTGTGAATTTTCCATCCTCAAGAATCTTCCATCCTGGTGAAACTAGGCCATCTGCATCTTAACAAATCATTTGATGTGTGTTGTAGTCAAGTAGTCTTTAGCAAGCAGTAGGTTTTGCTCTATATAGAAATGTAATTAGTGGAACTCAAGATTTTCTTTAGATTTCACATACAAGAAAGAAGAGGTCCAGATTGATCCGTATTATGGCACTCTTTTCTTGTTGTGATTAATATTCAAGTCATTTATTCCTTACATATTCATGATACACTTAGTTTACTGTGCCATGAGCTCAATGCCAAGGATGAATAGATTTTTGGCAGTGGGTTCAGTACCCTCAGGTTGCTTGTGGCTTATAAAAAATCAAGGGAGGAGTTTACATTTAAGGAACTTTGTACAGCCAGTTGGCTTGCATGATGTGGTAGGAGTTAGCACAGGTATCTTAGAGTTTCTATTGCTATGAAGGGACACCATGACCATGGCAACTCTTAATAAGGAAAACATTTAATTGGAGCTTGCTTACAGTTTCAGAGGTTTACTCCATTATCACTGTGTGAGGAAGCATGGCAATGTGCAGGCAGAAATGGTTCTGGAGAAGGCGCTGAGAGTTCTACATCTGTACCAGCAGGCAGCAAGAACAGAACAACACTGGCTCTAGCTTGAACATGTGAATCCTCAGACCCTGCCCCCTAGTGACACACTTTCTCCTGTAATGATATATTAGTTATGATTTATTAAAGCTTGCCTGAGGATTCAGAAAGCAAAGTCAGTCACAAGCTATAGGAGCCAGGCACACACTTTTAATCTCAGCAGCCAGAAGCTAGGTGGTGTGGTACACACCTTTAATCCTAGAACACAGGATTAAGAAGTAAACAGATTTCTGTGAATCCAAGGGCACCCAGATCTACACAAGAGAGAATCTTTCTAAAATAGAATTATAGTTTACAACTTTAATCCCAACTTCAGGGACATATATAAGACAGAAGCAAGGTCTCAGAGAGGATTCCTTCTCCAGCCACACTGAGGAGAGGTTGCAGTCTGAGACTTGGTGAGAGCTCCTAGAGATAGAATCAGTCCATTCAGCCTAAGGTAGAGGTAATAAGTTAGTGGCAAGCTGCTTTGCTTTTTCTGATATTCAGCTTGAAGCTTGAACCCAAATATCAGTCTCTGGGTCTTTTATTTTTTGTGCCACATCCTTCAAAAAAGGCCACGGCTACTTCAAAAAGGCTATAACTCCTAATAATGCCATGCCCTATGAGTCTATGGGGGTCATTTTCATTTAATGGGCCCCCAAAGCAGTGATTCATTCGGCATACAGAAAGAATCAAAAGGGATTTACTCCTAGAAAGCGTTGTGAGTCAATGATGCAATGAGAGGCCATATACATTTCAGATAAAGGATGATTGTGAATAAATCTACACCATTCTCATTAACTAATATATGTGAGTAACTAATAGCTCAGCTGATCAAGAATAGACTGGGGGCCCAGCTGGGGATGCAATGAGATGTGTAAGTAGAACCCCTTCATTTTGAGGAGTCTGACATTTTCTTGCGGGATCCAGGAAGTCATTGATGGGTAATAAGCGAAGGAATGAAATTACCAACTTTTGCATTTTAGAAAGATCACTGTGGAAGGTCACAGACAAGTGAACCTGGGTTTTTATGGTATATTTTATTCTGGACTGGAGAGGTTGAGATATTTATTTCTATGGCTACCAAGTGTTATCTGAACTCTTTGGAGGATCACTGTGACTATGAGTTCATTCATGAGAAAGTACACAACAGTCATGAATTCCTTTGCCCAGCATCTCAGCCCTAAACACTGACCTGAAGAAGATTGAGATCACCAGTCATTTCATCCTCAGGCACTTACACTCACCTGGAAAAGGGCATTGGTAAAGCTGTGCAGAAAACTGCCCTGAGGTTCTGCTTTGACCTCATACTGTCAAATGATGTACCTTAAATGAGAAAATACACCGCTGGCCCAAGACTGGGAGAGAACCTCTTTTTATTTTTAGACAAGTTATAACTTGTACCTTCTCCCTGTTTTCTGGTCCTGTTCCCACTCAGCTATTGGTTAGTTTTGTTCTCTGTTTTTCTTGTTACAGGACACTCACCATCAACTAGACAGCATCTCCTCTCTGGAAATCTGTTTCCTTTTCCAGATTTCTGTATTATATTTCTTTCCATAGCCACTAAAGGATATTGTTAATTCAGTGTGTGTGTGTGTGTGTGTGTGTGTGTGTGTGTGTGTGTGTGTGTGTGTGTGTGTGTGGCCTGCCTCAGGGGCAGGAATTTTGCTATAGACATATCAATAGGAGTGGAACCCATTGTCAATTGTTCTCTGCATTCTGCATAGTTGTGGCTTTCTTTAAGAGTCTCCTTCTAATAAAAAAGAAGGAGAAGGAGAAGAAGCTTCTTAGATGAGGGGGGTTGCCAACACTTATCTGTGGGTATGAGGGTAAGGATTTAGGTTGCAGCTAAAAAGAAAATTATACTGGTTTAAGTCACGGACCATCTACAGGTTTTCTGTTGTTGAAACGGGGCCCATATTGATTTGTATCCCCAGGGATCTATTTGTCTCTACCTCCCCAGTGCTGGGATTACAAATTTGCACCATCCTGCCTTGCTTTTTTTTATGTGGCTAGTTATCCTCCAAACTGCTTGTTAGTTTTGCGGGCTTAGCAATTCAGGAAGGTGTCTTGGAAGAAGAGCTGGATCACCCATGACATCTTCCTGTTACTTTAAGGCACGGGCAATGGGTGCTTACTGATTTATTTGGGGTTCTATGGTACTCACTATGCATGTCCTTGTAACCTATTTCAGTTTATAGTCTCCATATTTGACCCCCAAGCAGAGTTAATCTATCCTTAACAGCTATACAACTTAGCATTGATGTTGTGTTCTTACAGGTAAATTTCTCTTCAAGCATCATTCACCAAACAGTGCAGTACTATCCATATGGAAGATTTTCTCTGATAAATAATTTTTCCCCACATTCAGACTGTCTCAGGTTTCAAAAACAAAAACCAACCAACCAACCAACAAAACCCTCTCCAGCTGCCTTTATGCCAGCCTTTATAGACTAAGCACTCATTTTCATACTGTGGAGTAACTAACAATGCTTGACTTGTTGAAACCATCAGACCTGATGGTGAGTTCAACATCACAGTCGGGTCCAGTCCTTTATTTCAACATTTCTTTCAATACACTTCTGTTAGCCATGGTCCTGGTGCTGAGAAGGGTAATTTCTGTGCATGGTCTTTAAACCACATAATCACAAGAGATCTCCCACATCAGATGCAGCCCTTCTCAAGGCTTCATTAGCCTTATTTCATTTAACAGCTCTCACACATTGTCCTTTAGGATCATAGCTCTAGCAAAGTAGGATATGCCTGACTACTGAAAGATCGCATCACTGACTCCACCTTTGTAGTCCTAATTATTGCAAATTTGGTTCCCACATCAGTGTTTCAATACACCTCTTAAAGGGCAACACTACCAGTGGGTTGTGTATGCTTTATAGTCCATCATAAGCAAAACAAGTGATATTAAACTAAGCACAAGACAAAATAATGTATTCATGGGACACAGTAAATAGAAATTGCATGAGACCACCCATGTTGAAGCTCAGCATACTGTTTCACAGTGTACTTTTAGTTTTTTGTTTGTGTGTGTATTTTGCTTTGTTTTTTGGTTTTTTTTAAGTCAGGGTTTCTCTATATTGCTTTGGAGCCTGTCCTGGAACTATCTTTGTAGACCAGGCTGGCCTCAAACTCACAGAGATCCACCTGCCTCTACCTCCTGAGTGCTGGGATTAAAGGTGTCGCCACCAACTACCAGCCACAGTGTACTTTTAAAAGATTTAATTTTTTTTTTCTACCAGAGTCAGAAGCAAAGAGATCTTTGAATTCTTAGCCAGCCTGGTGTACAGTGTTCCAGGACAGCCAGAGTTATACAGAGAAACCCTGTATTGAAAAATTGAAACACACACACACACACACACACACACACACACACACACACACACACACACAATTATTTTTACTTTTAAAATTATTTGGACTTTTGTGTGTGTGTGTGTGTGTGTGTGTGTGTGTGTGTGTGTGTGTGTGTGTGTGTGTAGAAGCCAGAAGAAGGTATTAGATAACTAGTGGTGAGTTGTGAGTTGCCCACTGAGAACCCAACTTGGGACCTCTGCATGTCCAGTGTGCACTCTGAACTGCTGAACTATCTTTTCATTCCCTTCCCCTAGCTTTTTAAAATAAGTAGATATACATACTAAAATAAAAGACACTATGTATGTAACATGTAGCCAGTAATGGGATATATTTATTTGTGTTGTCAAGTAGTATATACCATACCCAATTAAGTGTGCTATATTACTGTATGGTATTACAGATCAAAAGCAAGGCCTGGCATACAGCAGGCAAGCACTGTGCCACTGAATCATATCTCTGCCCCTGGTGACTCACTTCCGTAACTGATGGTCCTATGGGGGTGTTCTCATCAGCATTCCCACAAATTGGCATGAAATTCCTTGGGCTATAATGTAAAGAAGGCTATGATGTCATATAGTGATAGGAATTCTTTTGCTCTTGTCATCATCTCAAGCAATTACTGCTTATACTTTGTTATTGGCAAACACTATACAGTGTGGGATTGTCCACCTATACATATTTACAGAAAAGGAAAGGGCTATGGATATAAAAAGAGTCTAAGGAGCGGGCATCAAGAATTGGCATAGGGAGTAAGTTTCATCATCAAATACTGTGATCAATGGGATTGAGTTTACATGGACCTCTACTGGATGTTCCTAAACATGTCAATAGTACTCAACAGTTTCCTGGATGTGTTTAAGGGCAGGACTCATTACTAGAGAGCAGTAATGACCTGTCATTTCTATACTGAAGAGTGAAAACTGATTTGGCACTGCAGGTTCATCATTTAAGTCAAAGACATGGTGGTCCTGTTTCCATCTGCCTGTGATACTACATGGGAATTAAGTGGCATTGTTTCTCTACAGATATTTAAGTCTAGAAATAAACATTAAGTTTTGTAATTTATTTGTGATTTATTCAGCTTCTGATTCAATACATTAATTTGAAAGGACTGGGATGAATCTGGAAATTGGGTATATGCTGTGTAGGACATCTACACATTGTTCTTCATAAATCAATGCTTGCTTATTTTAATTACTTCTCAAATAGGTTACAGAGAGGCATTTTTTCAGAGATACAGTGTGCACTCTCTTTTTAAGAGTGAGTAGAAAAAATATTAAATCCATATTTGGTCAAATATAAGTAAGCAGCTGTGGGACTAAGTTTGTGAATATAATTTGAAATCAATTTTGTTACTTTTCTCTCACCTGCATTGCCAAAGGGACTCATTTTCAACAACCTTTGAAAAAAATTTGGCAGTAATTCTTCAACTAGTGTTCAAATTTATTCATCAAATGTATATCTGGAACATTTTTATCATTTCACAAGAGTTATTATTTTTGAATTGGAAAATTTATTCAACTTTTTGGCAGTCATCAGCCTATATAAATCAAAGTCAAGTTCCATTCTAGAAAAATCATTTCAAAGAAGGAAAAAAAAACCACTACCATTCAACAATGTGGCTTTTTCATATTTTTAATTGAAACAGGAAGCTTCACTTGGATCACAAAAGAGTATTTGAATGAAATTATACAGTCGACCAGTCCACTGTGAGAAAGAAAGTGGGCCAGAAGGAGGTATGAGTAGGAAGAATTAAAGAGGGCAATGGGGATGATTATGTTCAAAATACATTATGTGTATATGTGAAAGTGTCACAGTAAAGCTCTGTATTTTGTATAACTAATGAACACTGATTTAAACATCATTGCTGAAGATCATATAGTTTATCAGTGACTTAGAGAGCTGCTAATTCTTTTTCCATGTATAAAGTCTAGCCATAAATGCAGAGAAAGAAACAGTGACTGGATTCTCCTGGTTCTGAAAGAGCTCCTGGCTTTTTTGAACCCTGGTTCAGTATAGTATGCTGTGCAAAGTGGCTCTTGAAACACACATGAATGCTGATAGATGCTGCACCATCACTATATTGAAGATGGGAAGAAGGACTCCAGTGACTGGAGGTTAGAACCATGGCAGCGGCATAAATGTTAAGTCTACTCCAAGCTCTCTGTACTGCTCAACCCGTATTTAACCCTTTCCACTGGGCTCCCAGTGTATCCTCACTGCACAGGCAGGCAGTTTCAGATACAGCAAGTCTAAGTACTTTCAGAACACATTCTTACCGAGGTTGGTTGAACTGCAAAATACTGTATCTTTTTTCACTATGGTGAAATATTGTGTGAATGCATTTACTGTGACATAGAATCCATAACTCTGTGAAAATTAGATAAGTAATACATGCCTCACTAACATTGTCTATAAAGCAGCAATGGTAGCACTCACTTGTAGTTATGGCAGATTCATTGATGTAGTACTTTTTAAACAGTAGCATTTGTCACATAGTGGGAATTCTACAAATTTGTCATTTAACTGTTGATAAACTGGTAATATTCACAGTATGCATTTCACAGTGTAAATGGTACCAATTTAAGATCTCGCTTACCAAGACTGGGAAGATGCTTCGGTGAAGTGTTTGCCTTGCAAGCATAAGGAACAGCATTCAGATCCCAAGAATCCACAGAAAAGCTGGGTGGGTGTGGTGGCCTACCTGTAATCTTCATAAAAGACAGAGGCGTCTCAGAGCAAAGTGGCCAGCTAGTCTACCCAAAATAGTGAGCTGTGGGTTCAGTGAGAGACTGCTTCAATATGGAAGGTGGAGAGCAATTGAGGAAGCTATCATCAGTCTCAGTTCCCTAAATACACAGGTACACATATGCTCAGGCCTGCACACACTTGAAATCTGTACACACATGAGTCCATACAATAAGAACAAGCATATATATATATATATATATATATATGTATATGTATATGTATACGTATACGTATATTATATATAATATACACACAGAAGAGAGATAACTTATTAAAACTACTGTGTATGTTTAAGGGGTTTATTTTGTCATCTGTCTCTACTAGCCACCTATCACTCTGAGTTATACTTGGACATTCTTATAAATTGAATTGTCTCTGATTTTGGCACCAAAATAATACAAGACCATACTGTATGATTCAGTATTATATATGATTCAGTATTAAATAAATGGCTTTGAGTATCCAAAAGAATGCTCTCTGTAACCAAAGGCAATTTTTAAAAGCGGCCTTATTATTCTATCATGTTAATCATTGATTCAACTCTCTTTCATATGATGAGTCTTGAACATAATTAACATTTCTTTGAGAGAAAGGGGAGGGTGGAGAAACATGAAATACTTGTACCCAAAGCTGGCAGGGGTATGTGTGTACAATTTCCCTTGGATTAAAAAGCATAACAATTCACATGGTAACTTTAGAGGGACTTTATTTTATATTTAAGATACTGGAATGATTCTAAACTCTTGCCTTAATATTTTAGCAGATGTTACAAACTGCTTGTCTATAAGCTGTATTTGTTATCAGATGTATTTTGTATGACTTTCATGAGTATTATATTATTTAAATATCTCAAATTTGAAGAAGTGAGTGTGTTAGGGGGTATGGATGAGTATGTGTACATATATGAATGCAGGTATTGCAAAAGCCAAAATAGGTGTTGACTTTTCTGGAGTTGGAGTTATAGGTAGTTGTGAGCCAACTGATGTGAGTACTGGGAACTGAACTCAGCTTGTTTGCAAGAGTAGCAAGCACTCTGAATTGCTGAACTGCAGCCATCTTCACATTCAATTTTACATTTCTGTTTCACTTGACATATTTGGCCACTCTCAACATGCACACCATTATGGTAAAACTCTGGGCTGGAGTTTAGCGTCCCTTTGTGGGGTCTTCAGACTCTCATTCTTGTCTATCAGTATCCACCCTGCTTCCCTGAAATGCCTGTCTGGATCCTTTTAGGAGTGAGGTGTTGCCTGGTTCAGAGTAGACACAGAAAAATAAAGCACTTGGTTATCAGCTCATACCTTTCTTCTATTCCTAAAAATGCTGACTTCCTTTGACTATATATATATATATATATATATATATATATATATACACATACATAATACATACATAATACATACATACATACATACATACATACATACATACATACACACATACACACATACATACATTGTACAGATTCCCAACTACCATCAGGGTAACCAAACTGATGTGACACTCATGGGGAAAGCTCAAAGAACCAACATAGGGAACTGCTTTGTTTCTCTCTTATGTCTACTAAAATGGTAATACTTGGTTCAGAGTCTGAGATCAAAGAATTTAGACCGTTGGCTTTCCTTCTCCCTAAGATTTTTTCCATCAGGAGGAGGCAGAGTGGAAACTCTCAGCAGACCTCCAGCACACTGAGCTAATAATTGGAGCCAGCACAAGCTATCCCATCAGTACAGGGTGAGTGAGTCCATTGTCAGACCTCTCTCTGCCCTCCCACTCCTTGTATTCAATCGTCTCTTTCTTTTGTAGGCCATTTCAGTTGGCTTTTATGTGACCCAGTGGATAGAAACCTTAATGTCAGTGCCATTAAATCAGTACCTATAAAAAATTTGCAAATGCTAAACCCTGGCAGGAAGTATGTAAGTATGTTCTGATACTGATAAAAGTACAGTTAGCTAAAATGAGGGATTTCAGCAGCGAAGAAGAATGAAGGTACAACTCCTTTGGTTCACTCAGAATGCTCACACAGTCTCATAAATTAACATTATTGCTTAAAATTAGTTCATGGGTGCAAATGGACATGAATGTCTCTTTGTAAGGATAGGTCTTTAAGGTTCTGAGACTCTTAAGGGTGTGTGTGTGTGTGTGTGTGAGAGAGAGAGAGAGTGTGTGTGTGTGTGTGTGTGTAGAGAGAGACAGAGACAGAGAGAGACAGAGACAGACAGAGAGAGAGAGAGAGAGAGAGAGAGAGAGAGAGAGAGAGAGAGAGAGAGAGAGAGAAAGTAGAGGTGTTTTAATTGTTTCCTTCTCTCTCACCTGCATTTGTTTGATATTTCAGAGGTCACACTGTACATCTCTTGTGCATTCAGGGGAATCAGTAAAACCTGTATGAGGAAAACACATGCCAATTTCCCATGAGCTCTGGAGAGATAATTTTGTTGGATCTGTTCTGATCAGATCTGAGTCTTATACAGATGTAATAGACTTGGAAAACCCTCACAAACTACAAATGTGCTTTGTTGTTGTGTTAAAAATAAAACCTAAAAACTTGAAAATGTAATACTCTTTTTTTTTTGTTCAGCTAGTTCTTGTTTAACCCTTTATTCAAGCAAGCTTTAGTATTCTGATGGTTTTCCTTATCTGAACAAGACAGACCTTCACTTTGCTGCCAGAACATCATATGAAATCCTCTACATCAGTGGTTCTCACCTTCCTAATGCTGCAACATTTTAATACATTTCCTCATGTTGTGGTAACCCACAACCATCAAATTATTTCCATTGTTACTTCATATCTGTAGTATTACTCACAATGCAAATGTCCGATATGCTGGTTATTTGATATAGGACACCTGTGGGATTCCTGACCCACCAGCTGAGAACCACTACTCTACATTATCTTGTTATAAGTGTCCTTACTCAGCAGACTTCAGCCAATGTCTCAATGTAGAAGCATATTCTTCATCTTTCCATTCTCAGTGCCTAGCATGTAGTAAGAGCTCAACACAGAAGGAATGGGTAAACAACTGAATAAAGAAACGAATGCCTTTGTTTACCTCTCTGCCACTTTGGTAAGATGATGAATGAACCTGGGCAGGTTCTTTGCAATTGATACCCTCTAGAAAAGGGAAAATTAATATTCTCCAACAGAGTCTCTCTGGGTTTATTAACCACACTTTGGGGTAGGCCCCATGCCCAGAAATAGTTAACCAACACAAAGTGAACTCAAACTCAATAGTGGTTTTGCAGACATTTTGTCTCATATTACTTTGTTTGGGAATTTTTGTATTATCGGGTTTTGTTTGTGTATTTTTATTTATGTGTGTGTGTGTTGGGGGGGTTGTTACTAATTTTTTTAAAGTGTAAGAAAGATCTTGGAATTGAGTTGATGGGGAGCTGGTGAGGATCTGAGAGGACTTAGGGGAGGAGAGAAGCATTATCAGAATATATTGTATGAAAATATTTGTCAATAAATTAATAAATAATATGTGGATGGGGTTAGCAAACCTTTGTACAGATCAGGCTTGCCTCTGTGGGAGGGCACAAAAGTACTACAGACTAGTTTTTGGCCTTAATTCTTCCACATGAATGTCTTTGTTTCTGCATTTAAATTTTATTTGATTGCTTGTGAAGGAGGTTCACACTCTCCAAAGACACACTTTTATGATGTCAGCTTGGAGGAGGTGGGCTGCCCAGTGCTTGAAGATACCTGTTTCCTTCTCTGTTGCCCATTTTACGTGTCTCTCCAAAAGTCTCCACCACAGAGGTTTGGGGAAGTCCCCAATGTCACAAAATCAGGGTGCTTGTTTTTGTGAGCACCTTTGAGATTCTTGTCTTTAGCAAGGCATTAGAACAAAATACAAAAAAAAAAAAAAAAAAAACCAAAACAAACAAAAAATAACCCACGTGATTGGAAAGGGGGAGATTTTGAGTGAAAAAGTCTTACAAAGCAAAAAGGCTTCACTGCAAGGGAACTAGCCACTGAACTGTGACTTTAAAGGGAGCATGCTGCTTTTGTGCACAGCCTCCTGAATCAGACCTTTGTGATTTGTGTGTGTGTGTGTGTGTGTGTGTGTGTGTGTGTGTGTGTGCGCGTGCAGATAAAAATTGTTTCAAAGCCCACCACACCTCTGAAAATACTGCAGAAGGTAAATCACATTAGAAGTTTGCCTTCAGCTTTAAGCACAAAGAAGACAGAATGAATCTAAAGTCAGGATAGCTTTTCCTTTAAATCTGTGGTGTCAATAGGGAATCCAAATTCAACAGAATTGACATTACTAGGTAAAATGTATCTGCTCAAAAATACAGTGGAGAATTCTTCCTGGTTAGTAAATATTATGACATAGAATGTGTGACAGGTAATGGAAAACCAGGATCTGATATGAAATGCAATGGCATGAGTTTTTAAGGAATGCTAAAAGATCATGCATCTATCCTTCCATTTATTCACAAATGTAATTCTCTTGCTTTTAGTAGTCCTTAATTACCTGAGAGACAGATGAGGCACACTCCAGACCACGAATTCCAGGAAAGGTGTTTCTTTATTATCATCAATAACAGATCCAAAATACCAAACAAACTAAGGGAAACTTCCAATATTTTGAAAGTACATTTTATTTTGTTGTTTTGTTTTGAGACAGGTTCTTATGGGACATATAGTCCAGGCTGGCTTGACCTCAAGATCTTTCCACCTCATCCTTCCAAGTGCCAATGCATATTTTATTTTCAATAAAGGTGGAGAATACACTTATAATTTTCCACTGCAGAAGAATCCTTTGCATATTTGGAAGAGTCATTATAAAATGTTTTCCTCACTGCTTCTTTTCGAGATTAGATAAAATTAGTATTATGCCATATTAACTAATTTTTCTTATAGCCCACTTATGACATACATGTTCAATGGAAGCAGGGAAGAGTTTTGTTTTTCTTTTCATATTTTATTTTTTAAGAAAGAAAGGTATTTTGTCTAATCTAATTTCAATTGAACCATTTTCTGCCTTAATTTGAACAAAATGTCCATCTAGGCTAACATTCTATTTTGTTTTATTTTCAGTTTTGATATCTATCAGTGAATATCAGAGAAACATAAAATATTGAACCTAGCCAACTATAGTCTTTTTCCAGAGTTTATGTATTAATGTGTACAGAAAGCTTGTGACAGGGTCTCTGAAATTTTGGAAACCAGAAGGCATTAAAAATTACTTGAAATCATGTCCCTACTGTCATATGAAGGCTTGTATAGTTTGCTTGAAACCCAAGCATTAACAGTATTTGTGGTTGCCATCCCTTACTATGTGTCTTACAGGTGGCTATAGTGTGTTCCTACCAGGAGCAGATGAGGAGAGAGGGCCTGAAGGAGCCCTTTCCATGAGACAGTGGCAATAGAAGAACTTTGAATTTCAAAGCCAAATAGATACAAGGTACTTGAAATAGCAAACATCCATTGGGGTAAGAGTATTTTAATGTCCACAAGAGTAGTAGGAATGAGTCTTCTGCTATTATGTGCCAGGTCTTTAGAATTAACGAGAGACAGAGAAAGATAGTGACAGACAGAAGGGGAGGAAGAGAGGAAAACACACACACACACATACACACACACACACACACACACACACACACCATGGAAACCTTATAACCAATGTAAAGTTATGTGATCATCTGAGTGGCAATGCTACATTTGTCTCTCTTTTGAAGTTTCTAATAATGGAACCTAATTCCAGAGCCTGATGTGTGACCATCCACTTTGGTCCTCATTTAGTCAATGACTATAGCTTGGAATCTTCCACCATTTATGTCAGTAAGAATCTAGTAAGATGGTCAAAAGCTAGAAACCTTTTATCAACAAACATGGTTTTAAATTAAATATGGCAGCATTTAAGAGAATTGAATAAGGAATCTATTTGTGTGATACTTAAAGTTTTGTAGAGCTTGAGATCCAAAAGACCACTCTCATAATTTCAATATAAAATGCATAATTGACTAATTGATTTAGCCTTGTAGTTTCAGGTTGAAATATTATTAAATTGATCTACAGTGTTGGAGTATTTAAAAGACTGATTCACCATATTTATAAAATTAATTCATTTGATTTAAAAGATTTATTTAATTACTCTGGAATGTTTTAAGTCAAACAATTGAGGTACTTAAAGAAAATCAGATATATTAAATTTATAAGTGAATTTTAAATCGTTTGAAGAGGTTTAATTAACTGTTTGTAAGTGAAGCTAAATATTTTCCTAAGTACCCTTAAAAGCAATTTCTGGAAATTCCTAGATCATAAACAGAATTGAATTTGTAAGCTGAAATGAGAAGCTGAAGAAAAAAACGTAGGCTTTTAAAATGTGCACCATTAAAAAAAAAGTTAATATGTAAAAGAATTACCATTAGCCTGATTTTTTCTGAGCACAAAGGCTATCTTCAAGGACTCTAGAAGCCAAAGCAAAGCACACTTCCTGCCTTCAGTGCGAAACCATTCTTCAATTCTGCAGAGACGTGTTTATGCTGCTGTCTTTATGTTTAATCTTCACTATTCTTCAATCATTCAACCAACTAACTGGCTGAAACTCTACCTCTTTCTTTGTTGTCATCATAATCATCTCCTTCCTTCTTCTTTCCTTCCTTCCCTCCTTCCTTCCTTCCTTCCTTCCTTCCTTCCTTCCCTCCTTCCTTCCTTCCTCTCTTCCTGCTTCTCTCTCTCTCTCTCTCTCTCTCTCTCTCTCTCTCTCTCTCTCTCTCTCTCTCTCTCTCTCTCTCTGTGTGTGTGTGAGGCAAGAGTTTCATGCTATAGCCTATACTAGCCTGGAACTCAAGATTCAAGGCTAGGATTAAAAGTATGTGCCATTTTATTTGGTTTGGCTTTTTTATTTTTGTAATAAAATGAAAAATCAGTACAAATGTGGTGTTTGGCAAACAATAGATAGTGATAGGAATTTGGACAATTTAGGTATCATACTATTTGTGATCATGTATGCTGTCTACTTAAAAACTTCTGGAATCACATAGTAGACAAGCTTCCAAGCACACCTGTATTGATTAAGCTAATCAGGTAAGAAGATGCAAACTAGAAGTGGGTGCACTATTTCAGGCTTCAATGCTGTACCATAAAAAAAAAAAAGGAAACATGGTTTAGCACAAACATATGTCACTTTTTTTTTTGAAAACTCAATGAGGCTCACTCCCTCAAGCTACTGGCCCTGGAACATCCCTACCATGATGGACTGTTACCTGAAACTGTGAACCAAAACAAGCCCTTTCTCCATTATGTTGTCTCAGTCTGTGTATTTATTATAGTAGCAAGAAGAGAAACCAAGACAACTTGGTGCTGAGAAGGGGAGGTGTCGCTGTGAGAAACATGTGGTTCTGGGGCATCTGGAACAGGTTCTTGGCCAGAATGTAGAAGAGTTTGGTGCTTTGGGCCAGAAAAGCTCTAGCATGCTGGGGCAGAGCTTATAGACCATTCTGTTGGGCACTGGAAGAGAAGACTATTGAAAGAATTATGGACCATGGAGGTCTAGTTCACACAGTTTTGTAGGAAAATAAGGACTCTCAGGAACTGGAATAGGAGACATTTATGAATTATATTCAAGTATTTGCATGCATTCTGCTTGTGTCCTAACAACAGAGTGAACTTTAATTTAAAGATAATGGACTAATTTTCTTTTTTTCTTAATTAGGAAAGGTCAGTCTTAGCTTAGGCTTGTCCCTTAAGCTCTTATAACTTCATTTGTAAAATTTTTTTTCTCATGTTACATATTGATCCCAGTTCCCTCTCCCTCCCATCCTCCCATCCCCACACACATACCACCACTTCCCCACCCATCCCATTCCCCATCCACTCCCCAAGGAAGGTGAGGCCTTCCAGGAGGGATCACCAAACTCTGTCAAGTTATTTGGAGTAGAGCCTAGTATCTCCCTCATGTCTATAGGCTAAGGGAGTATTCCTTCATGAGGAATGTGCTCCCTGAGTCCTTTCATGCACCAGGGATACATCCTGGTTCCACTTTCAGAGGTTCCTTAGACTGCCCAGGCCTTCTAACTGAGACCCAGCTTCAGGGGGTCTGGATAGGTCCTATGCTGGTTTCCCAGCTATCACTCTGGAGTCCATGAGCTCCCTCTTGTTCAGGGCAGCTGTCTCTGTGGGTTTCTGCAGCCTTATCTTGACCCCTTTGCTCATCACTTCTCCCTCTCTGCAAATGGATATCAGGAGTTAGGCTCAGTCTTTAGCGGTTGATATCTGCTTCTGTTTCCATCAGCTACTGGATGAAGGCTCTAGGATGGCATATAAGGTAGTTATCAATCTCATTATCAGGGAAGAGCATTTAAGGTAGCCTCTCCACTATTGCTCAGATTATTAGTTGGGGTCATTGTGTAAGTCTCTGGACATTTCCCTAGTGCCAGTTTTGTCTTCAAACTTATAATGGCTTCCTCTATTGTGGTATCTCTTTTCTTGCTCTCCTCTATTCCTCCCCTGACTCAATCTTCCTGCTCCCTCTTGTTCTCCTCTCTCCTCCTCTTCTCCCCTTCTCTTTCTCCTTACTTCCTCTCCACTGTCCTCCCTCCTCCCAGAGTGCTCAGGAGATTGTCCCTTTCCTCTTCTGTGGGGGACTATGTATGATTCTCTTAGGGTCTTTCTTGTTTTATAGCTTCTCTGGCGGTGTGAATTGTAGGCTGGTGATCCTTTGCTCTTTGTCTAAAATCCATATACGAGTGAGTACATACCATGTTCATCTTTTTGTGACTTTACCTCAATCAGTACGGTTTCTTCTAATTCCATCCATTTGTCTTTGAATTTCAAGATTCCACTATTTTTTTTTCTGCTGAATCATACTCCATTGTGTAAATGTACCACATTTTCTTTATCCATTCTTCAGTTGTGGGGCATCTAGGTTGTTTCCAGGTCCTAGCTATTACAAATAATGCTGCTATGAACATCATTGAACAGATGTCTTTGTTGCATGGATGTGCATCTTTTGGGTATATCTTGGGGAAATCAAACAAATGAAAGACCTATATAGCAAGACCCTTTCATCTTTAGAGAAAGAAATTAAAAAAGACACCAGAAAATGGAAAGAACTCCTATTCTCTTGGATAGGTAGGATCAACATAGTAAAAATAGCAATCTTGCCAAAAGCAATCTACAGATTCAATGCAATCCCCATCAAAATCCCAGCACAATTTTTTCACAGACTTTGAAAGGATAATACTTAACTCTATATGGAAAAACAAAAGACCAAGGATAGTCAAAACAACTCTGTACAATAAAGGAACTTCTGGAGGCATCACCATCCGTGACTTCAAGCTCTACTATAGAACTATATTCCTGAAAACAGCTGGGTATTGACACAAAAATAGACAGGTAGACCAATGGAATCAAATAAAAAATCCTGATATTAACCCACACACCTACGAACACTTGTTTTTTGACAAAACAGCTAAAATTATACAATGGAAAAGAAGAAAGCATCTTCAACAAATGGTGCTGGCATAACTGGGTGCTAGTGTGTAGAAGCCTGCAGATAGATCCATGTCTATTGCCATACACAAAACTTAAGTTCAATTGGATCAAAGACCTCAACATAAATCTGGCCACACTGAACCTCTTAGAAGAGAAAGTGGAGGGTGCCCTTAAACGAATTGGTACAGGAGACTGCTTCCTGAACATAAGCTTCTATAAGGCAAAGGACACAGTCAACAAGATAAAGCAGCAGCCCACATAGTGGGAAAATGTCTTCATTAACCCCACATCTGACAGGGGGCTGATCTCCAAAATATACAAAGAACTCAAGAAACTAGTCACCAAAACACCAAATAATTCAATTAAAAATTGGGGTACAGTACTGAATAGAGAATTCTCAATAGAGGAATCCAAAATGGCTGTAAGACACTTAAGAAGGTGTTCAACATCCTTAGCCATCAGGGAAATGCAAATCAAGACAACTCTGAGATTTCATCTTACTCCTGTCAGAATGGCTAAAATCGAAAACACCGATGGCAGTTTATGCTGGAGAGGATATGGAGAAATGGGAACACTCCTCCAATGCTGGTCAGAGTGCAAACTTGTACAGCCATTTTGGAGTTCAGTATGGCGGTTCCTCAGGAAAATGGGAATCAGTCTACCACAGGATCCAGCAATTTCACTCTTAGGCATGAACTAATTTTCTTGGTAAAGGAAAATCTCATAACAGTAGAGCATTATGCTTAGTGCTTACACAGTAATTGTTTGTTGAAGGTGTGAACACTGCTGAAGAGAAACTTCCTGAATTGAGTGGGGACAATAGAAAAGGTGTCAGGAGGGCAAACCCCCACCCACCAGAGGTCCCATCTTGCAAAGATCCAAAAATCATTCAAAGGAAGAAATCCTGAGTAATTCCCTGGTCAAATACAATCACCTAAGTAATTGTTTCCCCCAGGGTCAGCATACAGAAGCTGATGCAACTGTTTCAGAGAAGTTCAAGTTCCATTTCTAGCTGGCAGTAGAATTTGGTGGCATTGTCTACATGGTACTAATTTCACAGGCATGAAAGAAGCAAGATTGGGGTGGGAAGGCCATGGTGTCTTTCACCATAGTGTAAAAAATGTATGATGGGATTAGATTTGCTTTAGGTCGACACCGAAAGACCGTTGTATGAAGTTATCAATGGTGAAGTATACATTGCAATGGACAGCTGGGGATGGTGGAGATGCATTACTATGGCATGTTGTGGAATGTTATTTTAACTATGTGACGATGTGTTAATTTGTTTACTTTGCCTGCCTAAGGTACCTGATTGGTTTAATAAAAAGCTGAATGGCCACTAGCTATGTAGTAGAGGGATAGGGAGGGTTGGCAGAATAAGTAGTAGTAGGAATCTAGGCTTGTGGGAGAAGAGAATAAGGAACAAAGAGAGGGAGGAGAAGCCTGTGGGCAGCTAGCCAGGCAAACAAGGAGGGAGCCAGGAAATAGGGCATACAGAATGAAAGAAAGGAAAAAAGCCCTAAGGCAAAACATAGATGAAAAGAAACAAGAAAATTAAGTTTAAAAAGCTAGCTAGAAACAAAGCTAAACTAAGAGTGAGTATTCATAACTAATAATAATTCTCTGTGTCATGATTTGCGAGCTGGCAGTCTAAGAAAGTCTGCTACAATGGAATGTCCACTAGAGAAGATTTCAGGCATGGGATGCAGCAAGCCTAAGGAAAAGCATGCTGCAGATTGCAGATGTGGAGGCTTGGAGAGCTACCCAAGCCCCTTGAAAACTAGATTATTATATCATGACTTCCAGATGTTAGACATGGAGCTAGAGGGTTCGGTGTGTGTCTTACTGGTTTTAATCTTGATTTGGTCTGACCATTCCCTGTTATGCCCAAATTATTTCATTTTTGGATGAGCATATTCATTCTGTATCACTATATGTTAGAAGCACATAACATGTGTTTTGATGTTATCTGGCTAACAACTGAAAAACTCCCTCTGGTCTTATTGAGACTTAGATTTTGGACCTTTCTGGGCCCTGGTACACTTCTACTGCACTATTCTGCTGTTTGCTTGGACTTTTAAAGGGTGTTGGAATTACTTTACTAAAGACTATGGCCATTTTAAATTTGTATGGAATATATCTCACATTATGAGATGGTTATGAGTCTATGAGGACAAGGGGAAAAGGTCAAGGCTTAACAGCAGTATGGATGGGTGTCAAATTGAAAAGAGGTAGAGCTGCTAAGATTAGTGTTAATTGTCAAGTCTACAGGATCTGGGATCACCCAGTAGTCAAGCTTTCAGGCACTCCTGTTGAAGAACTATGTTGACTAGGTTAATTGAAGTAAAAAGATCCACACTAAAAGTAGGTGGCTCCAGTTCCTGGAGTTGGGCCCCTGACTATATAAAAAAGAGAAAGTTAGCTAAACACAGGATCTGTTGCTTTGCTTTTCTCGACTGAGAATGTCCTAAGATCGCTTCTTTAATCCTCTGCCACTGTGACTTCTCTGTTATGATGGATTATAACCTGGAGCTATGAGCCAAACTAAATCTGTTCTCCCTTCAGTTTCTTTTGCCAGGATATTTTAATCATAACAATGAACAGAGAAACAATGACAGTATTTAACCAACTATTGTGCAGTGGTTGTCCCATTGTGTAAACATTTCTAACCCTTTTTTTTTCACCCAGAAATTAGAGTTTAGTATGAAATCTATCCTATAAAAAATGTTGGGCTCAGGACTGAGGGCCTGGTTCAGTTAGTGAAGACTTTTCATGGAAGCATGAAGACCTTAATTCCCAGTCCCAGATGGCACCTGTCAGGCACTTTAACCCTAGTTCTATCGGGTGGGGAGGATAGAGGTAGTACAGCAAATGCACATTTTCAGAGATTGCTAGTCACCAGTCTAGCCACAATGAGCTCTAAGTTAAGTGAGAGACTGTCTCAAAATCTAAAGTGGAAAGTGATAGGAAGATAGCTAATGTTGACCTTTAGCCTACATACACACACACACATGCACACACACATACACACACACACACACACACACACATGCACATATGTATGTACACATGCTCACACAAGCATGCACTAACATGTATGCTGCAGACATAGAAAAAAGCATAATAATTTTTGGTATGTTTATTAAAAATTGAAGTTGGAGTGTATGCCAAATCCATGTCAGAGACTGAACTAGCCTTAAGTCACTTGTTTTAGTACTTTGGTATTCAGTGAAAGTGCTATCCATGCCTGGGGGTCACTTAAATTTCGCCTCAGAGAGATGTAGAATTCAGCAGCTTTCTGAATCGTACCAAACCATTAGTGTACAATGTAGTGTTCAACAAATTTTGTTATATGTGTATATGTCCATGTTCCACTGAAAAGAATGTCAAATATAAAAGTATTGTCTATAAAATATAAATATCATATTGCATATAAATAATATAATTTCCTATTACCTATTTCTTAGTCAGTACTTTTGTGTGGCACAATGAAGGCCCATGTTTTCTAGTCCAGTTAAAGTCTGCCTGCGGATGCGGCCATCTGTGTCTATCTAGGGAGGAAGCAGGATAGTACTGGTGATCTAGCTGCTCTATTCAGTGGCAAGATTTGGGCTCCCAGACATCACACTTATGCTCTCAGGTACCACGTAGCATTCCGTTGATTCTCCTAGGGTCTCTGATGACCCTCTCTTTTTCATTAACCAGGCAACCCAGTGTTGCTTCACACTTAAGCATTCTAGGCACTGTGCGATGCTACATAAGATAGATAAGTAACTTCTTTTTTAGTTTTGACTGAACCCAGCAACAATTGTCAGAAACTATATGTGTAACAATTAAAGTCCATGATTTCAAATTCACCATTGTCTACCTGTGCACCCTGGCACCCGCGGTTGTTTCTCTCTTTTTTCGCCTGTAGCAGCATGCTGCCCTGCCCATGTGCCTTAAACCCTGCAAGGTCATCATACACTGGACTGATTTCTAAAGCCAATATATGCTTCCTCTCTCCTGAGAGCTGTCTCTGGCTGCTGGAGCCCACTTAGTCCTCTCTCAGCTCCACAGAGATATAAGCAAGTTGGCAGGCCTGGATAGTCAAGACCATACTCTTACCCCCATCAGACCACAGAAAGTTTGTTGTACCATACTAGCCTCTCCTCTCAGAAAGGTTCATTTTGAGGTATGTTTTCTATGCTGCTTCCCAGAATTCCCCACTCTGGATTGCCATTTCCACAGCCCACTGATAATAAACTCTATCTTTTTTTCTTTTTCTATTTTCTTTTTTTTTTTTTTTGCCAGAATTGTTCCTAAAATACCTTTTGTTTTATCCCACTATCTAGTGCTAGATGTGTTTCTCATGGGAATCTGAACTATAAAAATATTTTGAACCAAATTCCATTTTAATTAAATTAATTAGGCATAGAATTTAGTTATACCCTATTCTTCTTAAGGGAAAACAATTACTTCCTGTGACTCTACTGAATCGAGGACTTGGGCTCAGTACTTCCCACACTCTCTTAAAGGAAAATATGCTTTGACAGTGAAGTATCCTAAGTAATTGTCCCCTGGGGATTAGACAAGAACATACTTCCCAGAAATTGGGATTCAATCATTAGAATTTTAAGAAATAATGTGGTTCCCTAACTTTTCTACCAAAATCACCCCCCCCCAAGTATGGCATTCCCAAAATAAGGTAGACAACAATGATGATGTTGTCTCTCTCAAGACTGTTCTCCTGTGTCTACAAGCAATCCAAAAGGTGGGGGCACTAATGGTTTCCGGCTCAACTCTTTCAAGGAGGCCAAACATACTCCTGGGCCTAATGGATGCTAATGAAGTAGTTTATTATTCCTCCACCTAAGGTTTTCTGTCTGTCTATAAATCTGCTGTTTGGTGACTCAACTGCCTCCAGGAAGTGTGCTTCAAGAAAGACATAAAATCTCTAACCACTGACCAAGGAGCAGCTTTCTCACTTTAAAGACGCAATCTATCCCTGCTGACATGGGGCTCTCTAATGCAAGCATCATAAAGTATTCATAAGCTTCCCCCTTTGTCTCAGAATAGAGCCCACCTTGCCACTTGGGGAATATAGGAGAGCTTTAAATGCCCCCAGAATGGATCTGTCCCCTCCTGACTTATAATTAGTCCTTCGGTTTCCTTTGATGGTAACTCTGGCTGGGATGGATGTAATGCTCTTCTTATAATTGTTCTCCGGTTTCCTTTGGTGGTAACTCTGGGATGGATATGATGTTCTTCTTTTCCATTTGTCCTTTTGTATCTGCTCTCACCTCATCTCCTGTCTCACCTCCCCCTTCAGGCTTGTTTACAGTTCTTTTTCTAGAAGGGTGGCTTCAGAGTTGACTTCCTGGGGTTGGGGGGGAGTGCATTAAATATTCATGAAAAGATAGTGTGGGCATATGGGATCTGGAAGAAGAAAAACTGATACATAGTAAATGAAAAAAAAATTAAGCCTGTTAATTTTACAAGCACTGGCGTATTGGCAGCCTCTCACAAGGTGTAATCATCTTGAAGCGGGATAGCCTAGGTTACAGTTATTTTAGTCTGGCATGATTCTTTTCCTCCATCATTAAATTAGAATATGATTACCTCCCATGGACAAAATAGCACCTTTGGGTACTAAGTAATATAATTTATTTCATAAATAGCATCAAAACACCTTTATTAGATGCCAGTGACTAGGGAAAACATTTATTAATATTTTAGTATTGACTCTATTTTATTACATTTAATCAGAATGAGATTTTTGATAGCAACCCGGAGATACACACTAAACTTTTATCCATGCTTCAGCAACCTGGCTTGAAAACAAAATTCATATTTTGTTTTGTTTTTTATTTTAACCTAGGAACATAACTCTTTGCAATGGATTACTTTTGAAAGCCACAGGGGCTGTACATTTAGTTTGGATCTGGGCTTCTATTGGATTTCTTCTCTTGATAGTTTTCTCATAAAGACAACAAGGAAGATCTGACTGTATGGGGTCCAGGACAAAGAAGACTTGAAGATGCCTTCTCTCTTCCTCTTTGCTACTCCAGTCACTTAAAGGAAGTGCTCTCCCTCGTGGAACTGAGGAAGGGAGGAATGGACCAGAAAAGGAAAAAAAAATGCATGCTCAGTAAGAGGATTCCCCCATCCAGCACCAGATTTCAGGGTGTGTGTTCACTAAACCCTGAGTTATGTACCACCTATAATTTGAGCTCTGTGGATCTGGTTCATCTCACTTGGACACTTTGGGATTTTTTTTTTTTGTGAAGATGATAAAAATAGGATAGCAACTCATTTCCAGTTGAGGCATAAAAAGAATTACTGTGAAATTCAGAGCAGACATTAAAGGTCATTTTCAAAGCTGGCTCTGCCACTTACTGGCAAGGTGTGAACTCGGTCAAGTTGGTTGATGTCTGCTTCTTGATGTGTTGTACTGTACAATGATGACAATGGTATTTACCCCCTCAGTTCTTTGTAAAGATGAAATGAGTTAATATTTGTCAAACACCTGGTAGAGTCTTTCTGGCATGTAGTGGGTGACATATAGATACTAGTTATTTGGTCTGATGCCCTGGCTAACCTGAGCATTTCATTGCTCTCGAATTGGTTGGCTAGCTTCTGCTAAAATCACTCTTTATTTGGGACCTTCAACTGCTCAAAAGGACCCCTTTGAACTTTGGCTATTGCTTTCTTTATACAGCCTTTTCTTGTGGCAGCTGATACCTTACTCACAAGATTTCTGCTCTATTAGTTTTCTCCTTGGGGACAAATTCACAGCAACTCTAGTCCTGCTTCTAGAGGGTGCCCTACAGACACAGGAAAATATGTACCATTTGATGTTATTGTTCACCAGCTCCCTATCTCAGCATCTACAACTTTCTCTCCTAAGACAGTTTCCCAGGTGGCTCTCATACTATCCAGTTTATTAGGATCACACACCAATTCTTCATTCATATTACATAGCTTGGAGTCTCCCAGTCATCCTGGGATCCCTCTTCTGATGGGATTTCTGTCTGTACCTATGACAGGTTGACATGCTCAGATGGAATAAGTGGCATGCTGGAGACTACAATGGCAATGTAAAAGTAGCAAGAAAGGAAACGTCCTGCTCAGAGAGCTTGTATTCTGTGCTAAAGATAATAATCGTCAGGCTAAGGAATGTGAAGATTTCAGATAACACTCTTTTGGATTGTGTGGATGGGGAAGACACCTTTGATGTGACACTGAGAGGAGGTCTCAGGCTGAAAAAGAGCCAACTATGAGTGCACTAGGGAAGAAGGCTCTGAACTGAAGAAAGGAACATGTCCTAATATAATATACTAAAGTGGAAACCTACCTGGCTGTGCTAATACCAAACAGCAGACAGAAAGCCCCTGTGGCTCAGGCAGAGGCAACTCTGAGGAGAATGGGCTAAGATGGGGATGTTGGTTTCTTGATCATGTGATAGACTCTGTTACCTCTCCTCCTGCCTCTGGAAAAGCAATCCAAGATCAAATCCAAATATTTATCAACTATGATGGTTAATCCAATCTCATTGCCCTTTAGAGTTGAAATACCTCAGAAGTCCGGGTGATTCCTGCTGTGTTTAGCTGAGGAGAGAAGATCCACCCTGAGTATGGGTAGCAAAACCATAGGCTCAGGGTGGGGTCCTGGGTCTAAATGAAAAATAAGACATTGGATTGAACACTGGTATTCATTTTTATCTGCTTCCCAATTGTGGATACAGTATAACTAGCTTCTTGTTGATACTCGTGTGATTATAGCTAGATGGTGCCCCTGTCATGATGGACTATACACCTTGAGTCAAAATAAACTCTTCCTTAAGTTGTCTTTCTTTGCTGTTTTGTCTCAGCAATGAAAATTAATTTTCCCAGTCTTTTTTTTTAAGATAACATATACTCATCATCCAGTCTGACTGTGCTTAGATTATAATACATCTGAGAAGTTGGTTGTTTTCTTTTTAAGTATTCAGTTGACCAAATGTAATTATTTTTCCCATTTTTTTTCTGCCTGGAGTTTTTTTCTCCTCTGCTTGCTTTCCCAGACTGATAGCATTGAGCATTCTCAGAAATCTTTTCCTGAACATCCTTGCTTTCTGCAGGGCCTCTGAGAAACTGGCTTCTTCCAGTAAATAGCCCCGTACGCCAACCTTTAGAGGAGCACTTTGCTCTTCCAGCAGATGTTAAAATTTTCACGTGAGCTCCTTACCACTCTTGAAGGTCCTCACTTACTCCACTGTCTGCCTTCAGCCTCTTTTAAGAAGAAACTTCACTTTGTGTCCTTTAGGGTGGTAGAGTTCTACATTATATGGGGTCATTTCTAAACACCCCCTAGGAGGCTCCATTTGAGAACCACTACTGGTACATTCATTCATTCATTCATTCATTCATTCATTCATTCATTCATTCATTCATATGTCAGTACATTTGAATTGCTGCCATGGGCCAAAGTTGAGGTAGGTCTACATTTGAATAACACTGGAACAGGAATCCACTCCTTTTCAAGGTTGGCCATGTGTCTTGGATCATCTTTAACACAATGGTCGTCTTTATTATAATATATATATATATGTATATATATATATATGCAACACCTACATATTTATTCTTCAGCTATTGTCTAATATTGTTTCCCAAACTACCAATCCAATAAGCGAATGTGGAGGTTGAAAAACATGTAACAATAACACTGGATTTCTGAATGTTCTATTAATAAAAACAACAAAACCAAACAAAAAAACCACAAATGTGTAGTGAATTCAAATTATTTCAGGTAGCACTATAGTCTTGTTTCTTAACATGTAATATATTACATGTATGCTTTGCAATGCACACACCAGCATGAGCCACAAACAAATGCTGCCTTAAAAAACCCTCAGATCATTTGAGACTCTACTTTGATTTGAATTTTAGTAGTTTTACTGCACATACAAAGTATTCTGCTCTTGTATAAACAAAATGGTTTAATTACAGAAAGCAGAACTTTTAATATTTTTCCTACTATCATCCTTCAGCATGTACATATCAAAATAGTACATATTTGGATCGTATTATTTTAGGATATTTGATTTTTAAATACTGCTGTTTGAGTTGCTGATGAGTTTATTGAAAATCATCAAATGAGTTTTGGGTTGGGATTAGGGCAGAATTTCCAATAATTCTGAAATGGTTCTAAACATACTACTTCCCTTTGCACAATGCACTTATGTTAAGCAGTGTTTTCAAGTATGAGCAGTCAAGATCAAATTATTAATCAACTCTGGAAAAAAAAAGCAGAGATGCTCTGTGTCCTTCAGAATCAAATATTTGGCCAAGATTTACATTCTTCATGTAAAAAATAAACGGCATGTTGGTCTCATCAACAAGAAAGTTCATTTTGTTTATAATGAATGTTAAAATTGGGGTTGGGGTTGAGGAGAAGAGAGATTTCTTTGGGAAAGGGAAGGGGATTCAAGAGGTTAATGGGAGTGAAAACAGCCAAAATTCAATATATATATGAAATTGCTATGCAGTAAAACATGGGAAATTACAAATTGCATTAAAAGAAAAAAAACTGGGAGAGATTGCTCAGTGAATAAGAGAAATTGCTGTGCAGACATGAGATCTGAATTTGAACCTCCAGCACACATGTAAAAGGCAAATGTGGCCCTATATGCTTGAAAACTAGGTTCTGAGGGTAGACCTGGTGGGGGTAAAGGGAGTGGAATGCCTGGGGCTTGCTGGCCCCAGAGTCAGCCTGACTCTAGATTTAGTGACTGACCCTGTCTCAAAATATAAAGTGGAAAGTAATTGAAGAGGTTGTCCTTCTCTGGAGTCTGCCTTTGCATGCACCTGTGTACACAAAATGTACACATATAAAAATACCACACACACATACACATACTCAAAATGTGAACGTTAATGCCATGTGTATACCAAAGATTGGTTTAAAATAAATTTCTTTGTGAGTATCAATGTGTTTGACTTTATGCTTATTTTGTGTAACTATACCCAGGGTGTGTCCATTTTTCTGGTGTACAGCATTTGTAAATGGAAAAGTTTAAGATTCTGTTTGATGCAGAGCAGAAATATCCAATCATTGTTTTATGTGATTACCTTCCAATAACTTAAAGACACGCTGCATGGAGTTTTCCTTTTCTCTCAGTGAAACAGTTTTCCCTCTTCCCTGGGACATCAGTTTGACTAATTTGAACTTCTTGTTGTGGAATATAGTTTTGTGAGTCTGTATTCACTTTCTGGAATGTTTTATTCCATTATCATGGTTATTATTTCCCCCAAGTTTACAACTAAAGCAGCAAGAGATGTGTTTTTTTTTTTTGGGGGGTGTGTGTTTTTAAATTCATCAAGTCCCATGCATATAGTATTAACAAAGTAACTGTTATGAATTGACTCCCACTTTCTAGAATTCTATCAAATGGCAAAGTGTTGAATACAGTTGTGTATGTGATCTTGTATTGAACAACACAGAAGACAATGGAAATGTATAGCATTTTTAAAATCAATGAAATGTTGTTGAACTTATTGGCAGGGTCGGAAACTTGAGGAAGTTACCATCAGTAGTATTCTAAATGCTTAACAACTGAGTTTTCAGGTCCCCTGAAAGTGGGTGTCAGTTGGGAGGGCTGGACAATCTATGGGGCCTCTGGCAGTGGAACCAGTATTCATCCCCTAGTGCTTGAATGGGCTTTGGGAATCCATTCCCTAAGGAGGGATACTTTCTCAGCCTAGACATACAGGAGAGGGCCTAGGTCTGTCCCCAAATGACATGACAGACTTTGATGATCACCCATAGGAGGCCTCACCCTACCTAAGGAGTGGATGGAGGGGATGGGATGGGGGGTTAGTGGGGGGACATGGGAAGATGGGAGGGAGAGGGAACTGGGATTGGTTTGTAAAATAAAATTGTTTTTAATTTAAATAAAAAATATTTTTAAAAACTGGTTCTTGAGAGTGTTGGGGAAATCACCATTTTCAAATTTTGCTGATTTTATGGCACATTCTTCTATCACAACTAATTCCACACTGACAATATAATACCAAACAAGGATTTGAAAAGAGGTTCTGGGTGCTGAAGAGAAGGCTCACTGGCAAAGAATACTTGCTGCTCTTGCAGAGGTTGAGATCAGTTCCCAGCACCCACATCAGGTGGCTTACAGATGCTTATAACACTAGGTCTAGATATTCAAAGCCTCCTCTGATCTCCATGGACACCTTCACTCACACACGCATACCCCCACACAGACACACATGTATACATGTAATTAAAGAAAGTCCTCTTTTAAAAAGAGACTTACCATTGCTATGTTTTGAAGTATTTTCTCTATATACATATAGCAGACACATCTTAGAAGCATAAATAGTAGTAAAATATCATAAAAGTAACCATCAAATATTGTCTTTGGAGTATTCATTACCTTTTGAAAAGTGCATAACAATTTTATAGAATTAAAATTTTAGTGATGGTAATATTAATAATAATAATTAATAATAATAGCCTCTCACAATTCCTAGAGATTTAATAATTAGCCCCAAAGAAGTGATTTGAATTAATTCTGGCCTAGAACTATAAACTCAGTTTATAACACAGCTTATAGGAATATCAGACAGGACTTCCAACCACTTCTGAAAATTCAGAAAATAATCAGTTTTTGTATTGATGTAACCACGGGATTTTCTTTTCTTTTTCATTAGTTCTATGTTTTTCTCTTTTAAATTTCATTACAATATATTTTGATCATGTTTTTCCCCTTCCTCAACTCTTCCCTGATCCTTCCCACCTCCCTGTCTACTACCACCCAACATTATGTTCTCTCTTTTATCCATAAAAACAAAAATAAGGACAGCAATAAAAACTTCAATAAGACAAAATGCTGAAACAAAACAAAATACACATAGAGTTCATGTTGTTTTGTCCAACTACTTCCAGTGGTGGGGCCTGTCCTGGAGGGTGGTGATATGACACACCACGATATTTTCATGGACTTGTTCCCTTCTTTATTAACCAGCTGTCTATTCAAGTCTTTTTCTTGGTTCCTCCTCTTCCTCATCCTTCTTTTGTTTTTTTGAGACAGGGCTTCTCTGTATTGCTTTGGAGCCTGTCCTAGAACTATGGAACTAGGTCTTGTGGACCATGCTGGTCTCAAACTCACAGAGATTTGTCTGCCTCTATCTCTCTATCTCTCAAGTGCTGGGACTAAAGGCTTGTGCCACTGCCACCAATTCCTGGTTTCTTCTTACAATGTTCTGTGTCTCTTCTAAGGTTTATCACTTAGCTGTATCCCACCTGTTATCTGACCCAGGTCACCTGCAGAAAATTTCAAGCAGTCTATTTTTTAGTGATAACAACAACTCAACCACACTCTGGAACCCTGGAGGCTGAAGTGATACGTCTGTGAACATGCACAAATACATGCCCATTCCCCTGTCGCCCCCCCGTAGGTCAGTGTCAGATTTATTTAGTTAAGGATTTAGAAATGTGGAAGGAGAAGACGCTGTATTGTTTCAAAGGGCAAAAGCAGACCCAGAATGCCTTGCCGAAGCTTCCATGGCCTTTTCTCTGATGAGTGAGAAAGGGGCTTGAAGCTAACATTAATACTGTCTACAGTAAAAGCTCCAGGAAGTTTAATGTTTTGCCAGACCAGATTCACTTTATATTGAGTCTTTCAAGACTCATATGCAATTGGATTTATCTTTATTTTTATTTCAGTTGTTAAATCATTTTATTTTTTACTTCACTTGAAAAAATAAATCTAGCACTAGACAATAAACTGAGTTGAAAGCGCTATGGTTTCAATTTATACCACATCAACATATTTCTAAAATAATCACTATATTTTCTTATATGAAATTATATAAACAAACATTTTAAATGACCAAAAATTCTAAACTCTTTAATCAATTAACTAATTCTTATTCCACACAATACAGCCCAACCACACCCTCTCTTGCTTCCCTCACTCAGCCTCCCCTCACCTTCCTGGCATAACAAGATGCAGAAAGACTCAGCACAAACCTTCATATGAAGGCTGTACCAGGCAACCCACTAGGAGGACTCAGGTTCCGAGAGCAGGCAAAGGAGTCACAGACACCCCCACTCCCGTTGTCAGGAGTTTAATAAAATCCCCACGCTAAAGAACCACAACATCTATGCAGAGGTTCTGCTGCAGACCCAAGCAGGCTCTGTGGTTGCTGATTCATTCTCTGTGAGTCCCTATAAACTCTGCTTAGGTGATTCTGTGGGCCTTGTTCTCCTGGTGTCTGCCACCCTCTGGCTCCTACAAACCTTCCTTCCCCTCTTCTGCAGAGTTCTCTGAGCTCCACCTAATGTTTGGCTATGGGTCTCTATGTGCTCTCATTAGCTACTGGAGGAAACCTCTCTGATTGGGCTAAGTATCAATCTATGAAAATAGTGTAACATCATTAGGAATCATTTCATTAATTTTTTTTCTTTGGTCAGTCACAATTGGTTCTACCTTATGTCTCTGAGTTTCCAGTCAGTGTGATGATATATTGTTTATGATTTATTAAAGCCTCTGGAGATTAAAATAGCAAAGCATCCATACTAGTTAGCCATAGAAGCTGGGCAGTGGTGGTACATATCTCTAATCCTAGGAGTCAGGAGAAAGACAGATTGATTTCTGAGTCCAAGACCATCTTGGGCTACCAGAGAGTAAATTAATCTAAGTATTTAAGAAGTGTAAAAGGTAAAGGAATTAAGTCTGAGAATTAGTCTCTAGTCATGCTGAAGAGAGCATAACAGTCTAAATGAATCCGAGGAGCAATTTGAGGATCATCTCTTTGGTCTGAGCTGAGGTAGAGGTAAGAGCTAGTGTCTGGTTGCTTTGCTTTTCTGATCTTCAACATGAAGTTTGAACCCTATTATCAGTTTCTGGGTCTTTTATTTTTCATGCTACAAGTCACTGGTTGGGTACTCCCACAAGCTCTGAGCCATCAGGAAATCTTGCAGGCAGGGCAGTTTGTAGGTCATAGATTTTGAGGATGGGTTGGTATTCTAGTCCCAGCACTGGGAGAGATAGATGACTGACTTGGGTGGAGTGATCACTCAGCTGTTAAAGGCTAGGTTCACAACCAAAACTATAAGGCTTCAGTTGAATTTATATGCACAATTCTTCCCTTTCAAGGGATGTTTGCAAACATTAGGCTCTGCTGATTATTGAACCCAGCTCATATCAGAGCATAGCACTCTGAGCTAGGGAACCAGGCAGGAGGTGTGCAGGCATTGCTGAGCCTGTCTCTCTCAGCTCTCATCTGTGTAGCATCCTGGGAAGCCCATTCATTCTCAGCACCATAAAGTACATTATTTCTCTTTAGCTCTGGCTTCACGTGGCTGCAGAGAGATTTGCTGGATGCAGTGTACTGTGGAGGTAGACTTGGCTTTGCCATCGGCACAGAACTTGAAGCTGATGAAATTTCTGATTAAACTTTTCTCACCAGAGGCATATAGGCCTAGAACAGTCATCTGTATCAATGTGAAAGAAGAGGAGACCCATCCAATTTAAAATAACTACAATTCATTAGAGACTGATCTTAGAAAGTGACAAATACCACACCATAGATGACAATAGAACTCATACATCTATCCTCTTCAGCTATCAATACAGAAAATCAAGCCATAGTCTCAATGGTATTTGTCCCTTTCTAGAGGACTTAATCAGTGACGACTAACTACATCTGTAGTTTTTGCCTGTAGTTACAATTCAGGACCAATCAGAGAAGGCAAACTACACTCAATTGCACTAAATTGAGATGTTCACTTTAGGGCTCCTACCTCTGGCTTCCCTATGCCTTTGAATCTCCACCAAGTGCGAATGACAGTGACCAGTTCCTAGTTACAGACAGTTCTAAATATCAAAAACATGAGTCCTCATTGTACATGCATGGGGAAGGGTGTCTCATATGTTCCAGTCAATCCACAGTTACCATGTGAATGAAATATCACTGTTTATCTCTATTTTCTGATGATGCCTGAATAGGCCATACTATATAGCAAAGAGGTAGGTCAGAATGTAAATCTAGATGTTTGCTTCCAATCTCCTGGGCTAGAGACACAGAATACTGCCCAAGTATGTAGGAAGCCTTGCTTTAGAACCCTGGACCATTTAAAACAAACTTGGTCTTTACTTTTAACAAATTAATTTTTATTATATATTTTTCATACACAGTGTCATTCAAAAGCCTAGGTTAGCCTATATCTTTCTGTGTAGCCTAGGGTAGCCTTGAATTACTTACTATGCCTCAACATGCCAGGTGCAATGATTACAAGTATATGCTATAATACTTGTCTAAAATTATCTGTTAAACTACTGTTCCATGAGGCCCTCCTCTGAGCTCTTAGGACCTATGGCATGATATCTGGGTTAATATTCATAGAGGTTGAGATTTGGTAGGAGATCATGAAGTTTTAAAGTGGTCACCTGATCACCAGGTTGATACTCACCTTCCATAATGTAGACTATAACATTTCACTCAGCTGAATTTATATTCCATATTGCCCATGTGTCTAGGTGAGGCCTTGGAACTATTTCTGGCTAATGGCATATGAGCAAACAAGACATAGAAAAGTAGCCATATTTCTAGTAGCCCATGCTCATATCCTTGCACACTTTTAGAAAAATAGCAAAAATAGCCATTTTGCTGAGATAAACAATGTGGTTAGAATGTTACTAGATCCCTGAGTCTGTGTAGAGAAGAAACATCCAGTAAAGCTGCCTAGGCTAATAATGCCACTGTTGGCTGTGGCATTAATAAGTGTTTATTATGTTAAATCATTGAAGTTCAGGGTTGTTCCAGTTGGTGGCTTACTCTGACTAGTGTATCTGTGTGTATGGATGCTCTGTAGGGAGAGAGTAAGGTCCTAAATACTTTTTAGTAGCAATTATATTTCATTTGAATGGCTAATATGTATACACTGATGTTTTCTTAAAAAGTGTTTGTAGAATTTTTAGCCTGTAGAGCTAAAATGCAGGCACAGCAGCCCATTGTACTAGCAGCTGACATTGAATGCAATTGATTGTAGCCACACCGGGAGCAGGACAGACAAGGTAAATAAATTATGAATTCCAGGGGGAAAGAGCCTGCAATAGCTGCTGTTTCATTCCCCTCTTAACCCCCTGTGACTATAAACACGCTTATAGATATATTTTATTAATAATTGTTTTGATGTATTTGGATTTTGCAAGTGGCTATTGTAGCTAGGGGATTTCTGGACACCCCTCTAGCTAATCAGATTAGAGACATGAATGCTGCAGTGACAGACTAGTGTGTGTATGAAAAGACAAATGGAAAATCTCTCCCTCACCAGCACTGTTTGTTTAAAATCACAGCTTTAGACTTCTTTCCCACTGTGCTGTCCTCACTTCTGTCTACAAATGATGGACTTTAGACTCAAAATTACATGAGAGATACTTAACAAATGGATATCTCTCAAGGGACATCATCAGAATAAAGCACTTCAAAATTCACTTTATGCTACTTGAAGAAAGATAGCATTGATGTAATCTATTGAAAGAGCTCTAACTACAGGACGTTAAGAGATTTGTTCATTTTATGAAGAAGGCAGATCATGTATATCATTAACAGTTCAGCTAGGTCCGAAGAGGTTAAGACAGGCATCTCATAAGCTATAGACTTCACAGCAACCAAGAATGTGTATAAACCTTCAACTCATTTGTTTCTGACTTAATTCTTAACCTTAGATACTATTCGATTGCTGTAAAGAGACACCATGACCAAGGTAACTTAAAAAAATAAAACATTTAATTGGAGGCTTGCTTACAGTTTCAAAGGGTTAGTTCATGAACATTATGGAGGCAGCATGGTGTCAGGAAGGCATGATATTAGGCAGGCAGGCATGGTGCTGGAGAAGTATCTGAGAGTTGATACGATCTGCAAGTTGAAAGCAGGAGAGGGAGAGAGAGAGAGAGACAGAGACAGAGACTGGCTTAGCAGTTATACATCTTCCCCAACAAGGCCATACCTAATCCTTTTTACATACTCCACCAACTGGGAACCTGACATTCAAATACATGAGCCTAGGGGGGCCATTCTCATTCAAATCGCCACAACTGGGTAGTGGAAATTCCTGTTCTAAAGCCTTGTTTGTTTTCAAAACCAGCTCATAGTATAGTCTGGCCAAGCTCTTAATAACCCCAGATCCTAGGACAGTTGGTGGCATCAGTGGCCAGATAGTCCATCCTATGCAATAACCTTGGCCTACTACTTTTTGCTTCATAACTATATTAATTTTCAGCTCTTTTTTAAATCCTTTTTTCACTCACTTGTTCTGTTGGTGACTGTATCTCCAATGCCTCTTGCATTATCTGACACAGTCAATGCATTACTCCACGTAGGGGCAGGGTTAACATTGTAATATTGGGAATTAGAATAAAACATGAAAATAGCATAAGTGGGAAATGGAGCATAGCCTGGGCTAAATCCAGGAGACAGAAATGTGTTTATCATATTATTTGAGAAAGAAGTAGATGAGACTGTGGAGGGATGGAGGGATGTGTTTTGTGGTTTTAGACTATCAGGCATAAGTAGAGTTATGGGAAGCTCTCCATTGAGAATTTTAAAATAACTCTGTTATCTCAAAGGCAGTTGTGAAATGCCTTTTGTGGGCTAATGTTACATATCAAAGAAAACACTGATATTTCTGTTCTCTTTAATTCTATGCATATTAAACCAAGGTATAAGAACATTTATTAGCCTTGTGCCCCAAATGTCTGCATTCATGTTCTGAAACCTAAGTTGTAAAGAAAATGGTATTTGCCTGTGGAAACTTGGGGGTAGTAAGTTCATGAAGGGTTAGTGCATTTAATAAGGGATGAAATATCCCTTCATCCCTTATCAAAGGAACCACATTTTCTGCTTCACATTTCTTCTTTCACTCTCACCCTCTACCATAAAGGATATTGTTGAAAAGAGAGATGGCTGAAAAATCAGGAAGAAGATCCTCATTAAGAACCCAACCATAGTGGTATACCCTAACCCAAGAGTTCTAATCCTCAGAGCAATGAGAAGTTAATATCTATTACCATCTGTTTCCTGATAGACAAAATGACTAAGAGGAAGTCCAGATCACAAGACAAATTCATTTGTCATTTGGTCACTCTACTATGCCATTCCTGGTTCCAGGATGGAAAACTTTAATGAGTCAAGAAGGCTTTAGGGAGATAGATGTGGTATGTCGGACACAATGTTAGTGTTTCCTTGTGCAAAAGAGTTCAGCTTTCCTAGATTCCTGTGGTTTTAGTCTTGGAGATAGCTAAAGGAACAAGGCTGGGTATTATTCCGATGTGATGGCTGTAAAGCTAGTCACTGAGCCCCAATTTTATAGACTTTTTATAATCCTATCTGATTACTTGCTACCAACTCCAGAGAATTAGGAAAAAGACATTTCTCATTCTTTGAAACAATCCTTTGATGTGAAGGATAGTTCTATCTTTGATTCATTTTCTCCATGAAGAAAACAAAAGGGGCAGTTGGTCTATCTTCATCACACTATCTTAGTTCCCATAAAAAGGCTTTAAAACGTCATCAAGTTCTTTTGTCTTTGATACCCCCACCCCAAATGCATAACAAATACTACTATATACTTAGTCACTGCTAGGTGCAGAGGGCTATAGTGCTTTAACTTTGGTGTTAGTGGTTTTTGGAGAAATGAATTCAACAGACTGTCTCTCTCTATCTGTCTATGCATCTGTCTGTCTAAGAGGAAATTTATTATAGAAATTGGCTCATATTGTGGAGTCTAAGAGTTCCCAGAGTCTTCCATCTGCAGAATGGTTGACCAGAAAGCCTATGGAAAATTTTAGTCTGGTTCAAAATAGTAAAGAGGAATAGGAAATGTTCCCAACTCAAGAAGAGAGGTCTTCAATTCATCTTCTTGTTCTCCTTTTCACCTCAATATTGCTTACACAAATTGGTGTGATAATATTTTTTACTCATTTTACCCTTTAAAATGAAGAACACCCTTTCAGTCACATCTAGAGCATTTTAGTGGTTATCTTGGAATTCCTAGTCCAAGTCAACACATAAAATTAATAATTGATTTTATTTTTATTAGATTACTCTCTATGAACCAAGTGTTTTGAAGCTTATACAGACCAGGAGACTATGTACTGACAATGTGGGGAACTTGTCAAATATGTACAGTGAACGACTGAAAGTCATCTGAGGATCCATGCTATGTTTTGTTCCCAAATGTAATGTTGTTGGCCTTTGCCTCCACATTTAAGGAAACACTTCTCACATGGTGGTTTCTATCACTGTAATTCTCTACTAGATCTCGACAATTAGATGATTATAAATATAACCACGTGAAAGATCCTATGCAGTGATTATTCAGTTGGAACAGGGACAGCATGAGAATGTGGTGATCTTGGTTCCTACTCAGTGGATGACCTTAGATCAAATCCCCAAACAGTACTCACTAGAACTCACTAGTTTATTCATCTTTGAAAACTGGGATAGTGTTTCTCAATGTATGTGAGGCTTGTGATACTGTTTTTAGTCAGTTAGTGCCGAACCTGGTGTGTGCAAAAAGCTCTGCAGATGCTTGCAGTAATTTCTTTTTAACTATGTGTTTGAATTAATAATGTTAGGTTTAAGGATATGCACTATCTAACCATTTTTTTCCTTTTAGAAAGCATGGATTACAGCAATGACAGAAAAAAGCAGGGTGAGTAAATGCTTCTAACTCAAGAGACTATAGAAATGATAGAGAGTGTTGCCATTTACTTGTGGGCAGAAAATTAAAATATGAAGTATCTCTGGAAACTGAGACTAAAAGGATTTCAAATAGCTACTTGTCATTCCTGCATTATCATTTTCTAATTTGCTCTCTGGCAATGTTCCTAAATATTTGGGGTCACGAGACAGGTGATAGTTGTAGTAGAACTAGATGTTATGAGCAATTTCCTGCCAGCCTGGTTCCAGAGCTCTGACATTCCCAAAATATTAAACCGTATTCACTAATATATGTATATGCATTTCTACATGGTCTTATCTTACTGAGAACACCAGTCTCTGCTTATGCCAAGTCAGGAAACCTCCCTTAAATGAGCTGCATGAGTCTCTGCTTGTCTCTAGCAAAACAGCCTGCCCTAGAAAAATGCTGCTGCCAAGAAGACTTGCTTGTCTCTGTTCTTTTGTTTCTAAAATCTCTTTTTAAGCTTTTGTTAAGTTTTAAATGGAAGTTCTTAGTACCCACATTGCAGGTGTCATTTTGTTATGAGCCTGGTCCCACAGCTGTGTAGCCCCAAATAACACACAGAGACACTGTATTAGATATAAAGCTGTTGGCCAGTTACTAGCATTTCTTATTGGCTAGCTCTATCTGAAATATTAAACCATAATCACTAATATATGTATTTCTACATGGTCTTATCTTACTGGGAACGCCAGACTCATGTCCTCTCATGTCCTGAGAGTACATCTGGATTCACTCCATTTCCCAGAATTCTCCACTTCTCCTAGTCCCACCTATCTTGTTTTCCTATTGGCCAACAATGCTTTAGTCATTAACCAATAAGAAAAACATATTTACAGAATGACATCTCCCATCAACTAGGTATCATGTTCTTGCCAAACCTACATGTGCAAGATAGTATGTATGCAGTTAGGGACTCCCAACAACATTGCTGTGGGGTTCTTTGAGAGCAATGGAGACTTTCTTCAATCTTGGTGAGATGAGTTGGGGATTATGGTTCTAGAAAGCTCAATGGTCACTGAAGCCACTCTGAAATTCAGTTTGTCATTTCCACTTTGCACAAAATGATGAGTGAAGACAAACAAATAACCAGAAAGCATATAAACAGCTCTGAGCAGCAGGGAGGGAACTCAAAATGTAGTTGCTATTTCAGCCTTTGTCATGACTGTGTTGTGTTGTGTTGTAAATGAGCATGATGGGCTTAAGTTATAGAAAGTAGGTATTGACTTGAGAAGAACTTGATTGGTTATTCTGAATCTAAGTGGGAATACTGATTGGTAGGTGGGTTGTTTGAAAATGCACAGGCTCCAGAAAGCCTGAGGTTGGAGTTTGGGATCGGGTTGGGGGTAGGGATTGGGAGGCAATCCCCAAAAAGTTCCAACTGAAGAAATAACAGTAAGTTGAAAAACAAACAAAAAGGCTGGTGTTCAGCTGACAACTTGATGAGTTGAGGCTTTGGAGATTTCAGTTTCTGAGCTCATCAGTTAGGTAGAGACTATTTTAAAACCTTGGTACTCTCAGGAGTTGACTACAAGTTCCAACAGGTCATGGAGATGCTGTGCTTTCCTTGGACCTATAATGGCTGCTACACTCTACAGGCTCTGGCCTTGCTCCTTTCTCCTGTCATCACCCTCCAGAGTCCATCCATATGGACTCAACTTAGGCCAAGAGTGCCTGGCTTGGGGGCCTTTGATGATTCTTTCCCAATGGGAAGCTTTCATGGTTGACTGTAAAGTTGATTGTGAGTCTTTTAGATAGAAAAAAAAAGGGGGGGAAACACAGCAGTATAGGGTATCTCATAGACAAATAGTAAAAGGATGAAAGTGATTACAGGGTGAATGTCAAAAAAATTGGGGCTAGATGTGGGTGTTTTGTTTTCCATAAAAAAGAGTTCATCTCTGTCTTTTCAAAGTGATCTCCCCAGGAGTTAACCAGCTTGGGAAGGGGCTCATGCAGGTCTCAAATCCCCAACCAGAGGTGAAATTGGAGCAGTGACAGTTGATGGTTTATATATAATGTTTAATTTGAATAAAGGGTTTTGTACCTTTAAAGGATCTTAAAAATCTGTTAGATGCCGCAGAGACCAAAGAAAATGTTAAAATAAAAGACCTCTGTGAGGCAGTCTGTATTGAAAAGATATTGCTGGCCTCTGAGGCAGAAGGACACCAGTGAGAAGGCCAGCTGAGGCCCTCCGCCAGCTCAGCATGGCTGACTGAATGCTCTGTGAGAATAGCATGGCTTTATAACTGTGCTGCCTAACATAGCAGCCACTCTCCATAGGTGGCTACTGCATATTTTGAAGAATAAGAATTCATAACACTATTTAATTTTAAATTAAATCACCATTTGTCTCTAATAGCTGCCATTTTGGGCATTGTGTATGTATGTTACTGGTCTTCTACCTTCAGAAAGGTATGCCCCACATACACCTGGATCAGATGATGTTCAGAACAGTGACATTGTGTGTCTTAAGTCATTAAGTTAGTGGTGGTTTGTTATGGAATCTGCTGAAAGCAATGCATTTGTGAACTCTAAGGGTCTTTTTTTTCAGTGAGATTTACATGATTTAGATTTTAGGCTGAAAGTTACCAACTAGTCTTAAATTTTTGTTTTTGAAAGTTTATTCTTTATCTGATTATCTAAGCAGTATATAAAATTTCATAAAATTTGGAATAAGCCTTGGATTCTAATAAGAAAGGAATCCAATAATGGCATTTGGATATAGTCTCACGTTTTTAATGCATATTTTTGTGATGAGTTGTTAATGAGTGAGTGCCTTTTGGGTTCTAGGTGCTATTATAAGCACTCTTAACTATGTGCCTGTTTGTATTGTTTAGGTATTCAAGTATGTGTGAGCATGTTTGTGTGCAGATGTTGCAGCACACATACATGTGTATTAGGTATTTTCTTCAGTCATTCTACATCTTATTTTTTGAAGTAGATTCTCTCCTTGAAGCTGGAGCTCACTGATTTGACTAGACTAGCAGACCGGCTCTCTTGATCTTCTATCTCCATCCCCTTAGCGCTGGGAATACATTGCCTCATCCAGCTTTTGCGGTGTACTGTCTGAGCTCATATCCTCTGGCTTGCACACCAAACACTTGAAGGATCCCCTTTCCTAGGCCCCCCATTTAGTTCTTAGAAGAATTGCTCTCTGTGTGTATGTGTGATGGGGGAAGTTCTACTTTATATATGCTTCTCTTATTGGTTGATGAATAAAACACTGTGTGTTAATGGCCAGGAAGGAAGGCTAGGTGGAAAGATAGGCAGAAGGATAGGCAGGGCTACCAGAGGAAGAGAATCCTAAGAAGTGTGGCCAGACAGAGTCACGATGCTGCTTGAGGAGTAACACCATGCTGCACCATTACTAGGTAAGCCACAGTCTCATGGCAATACATAGATTGATAGAAATAGGTTATAATTAAGATAGAGCTAGCCAATAAGAAGCCCTAGTCATCAGCCAACAGAATTAATAATTGTAATTAATAATTAATTTAAGTCTCTGAGTGTTCATTTGGAGCAAAGCATCTGTGGGGCCAGACTGGCAGGAAAGAGTGCTCATTACAAATGTGTGTGTGTGTGTGTGTGTGTGTGTGTGTGTGTATGGGAGGGGGGGTTGTTCATCTCTCCTTCTACCATAGGTTTCAGGAATTTGAACTGGGATCATCAGGTTTTTTCAGCAAACATTTTTACCCACTAATCTATCTTGCCAGCTTCACATTTAAGTCTTTTTTTGTTTTATTTTTTTTAACAAAGAAAACTTTTAATATTAACTACACATATACATATTTAATTGTTAAAATTAAATTAAAAATCTACATAAAAGCTGACCATGGATTATGACAACACTGATAGCTTAGTGGAGCTGTTGTCAATATTGTTACTTGTCTTTTTCTGTGTGTGTTAGAAGAGTTTTTGCTGTTGTTTATTTATTTATTTATTGTTTTTATATCCCAATCAAAGTTTCCCCTCCTCTTGTAGTTTTCTCCACTCTACTTTTCCCTCACTGTTTCTCCAGTTAAAGGCAGACCTCCCACGGATATCAAGCAGCCATGGAATATCAAGTTGCAGTGAGACTAGACACCTCCTCTTCTATTAAGGCTGGATGAGGCGATCTGGTAGGAGGAATGAGTCCCAATAGCAGGCAGCACAGTCAGAGGCAGCTCCTACTCGTACCTGTTTTTATTATTTGCTGGGTGAGGCCTCTCTGATGATAGTTGTGCTAGGCATCAATCTATGAGTATAGCAGAATGTCATTAGGGTTATTTCATTGACTTTTTTGCCATTTATGTTTGGTTCTACCCTAGGTTTCTGGGGTATCTGCTGACCCTTAGGAGCTCTCTCTCTCTCTCTCTCTCTCTCTCTCTCTCTCTCTCTCTCTCTCTCTCTCTCTCTCTCTCTCTCCCCCCCCCGAGTTTGGGTATCCAGCTGTGCCAATCATCGGTTGACCACTCCCACAATCTCTGTGCCATCTTTACCCTAGCACATCTTTTATTTATTTATTTTTATTTTACATATCGATCCCAGTTCCCTCTCCCTCCCTCCCATGTCTCCCAACCACCCCCTCTCCAGTCCACAAGGAGGGGGAGGGGTCAACAAAATCTGTCATTTGGAGTAGGGACTAGGCCCTCCCTCCTGCCTCTAGGAAAGGGAGTATCCCTCCATGTACCCCAGCACGTCTTGATTGTAGGTCGAAGTGTTTGTGACTGGGTTGGTGTTCCATTCCCTCCCATGGAAACCTTGTGTGGTTACAGGAGATGGCTTGTTCAGGCTCCATATCTTTTATTGCTAGGAGTCTTATCTAAGGACATCATGGGAGTTTCCATTGCAATAGGTTTCTAGCTTATCCCAGAGATAGCCCCAGATTCCAGATCCTGGGTTCAGCAAATATTTTTTACCCACTAAGTTGTCTTGCCAGCCTCTTATTTAATTCTTATTACTACACAAACTGGTGGATTCTTTCCATGTCAATGAGGAAGAAACTAAGGCAAGAGGCCAGCCCTTTCCTTACTGGTCAGATAGAACAGAGTAGGGATTCTGGCTTAGAGAGTAACTTTCAAAACAAAGCATGACATTGAGTTGTGCTGCCCATGTGAGTAATATTCTTTATTCTTAACTTCACAACTTAATGTTTTGAAGACTTTCTCTTGTTATATTAACATCTCCTAACTGATGTTTGTATATTATGTGGGTAGCATAAATATAACCTTGTTGGGGGGGGATCACATTTGTGTCACAATAGTAACATTTATCATTGCAAAAAAAGAAATTAGAGTTAAGAATATTTAAGGTAAAATTACTACAGTGTTAATTTACTAAAAGAGATGGGTGTGTGACCAAAGTTAGTTATGTAAAACTTGGATTCATTTTCCTATAACATGATGTCATGCGTTACCATTTTAGTTTCTCTAACTTAAACCTTATTCTATTTTTACTATACCTTAACAGTACTATACTATGCTAGGGTTTATTCTTTGAATTTAGTGATGAACAAAGGGGTCAAGACCAGGCTGGAGAAACCCACAGAAGGAGCTGACCTGACAAGGGGGAGCTCATGGATCCCAGGCTGATACCTAGGTAACCAGCATAGGACTGACCAAGACCCTCTGAATATGGGTGTCAGTTAGGAGGACTAAGCAGTTTATGAGGCCTCTGGTAATGGATCAGTATTTATCCTTAGTGTACAAATGGACTTTGGGAGCCTATTCCACATGGAGGGATACTCTCTTAGCCTAGACACACATTGGGAGGGCCTAGGATTTTCTCCAAATGATGTGACAAACTTTGAAGATTCCCCATGGAAGGCCTCACCCTCTCTGAGGAGCAGAATGGGGATGAGATATGGGGAGCAGGGGAAGAGGGAAGGGAGAGGGGATTGGGATTGACATGTAAAACAAGATTGTAATATAATTTTAAAAATTATACAAAAAAAGAATGCGAATGAATGAACATCTAAACAATAATAACAACAACAACAAAATTTATGTATGAGAGAAAGAATTTTTTCTTAGGGAGTATAACTATAAGTTTGCTATAAAATTGATCAAAGCAGAAATATCTGTGTTTATAACATGCTTTGTTTATTATAGATATACATAAAGATCTATGTAGAATTTGGTAGTACCCATAGTTTTGGACCCTGAAGGACTATGTGTGGATGAAACAGTATTATCAATTAAAAACCTTATTAAATAGCATGATTTTATAATCACCTCTAGTCTCCAAGACAACTAGACACATGCTAGACTTACAAAATAGGGATTAATATGTTGAATACTGAAAAGCAAAAGGTGGTATAGCTAGAAAGTCCTCAGACCTGAAGGAACTGGGATATTAGTTCCTTGGATGTCCACTGGCAGGGTCGTATGGTTCTGCACCCTGGCAGGCAGTGTTGGCCAGCAAGAGGCTCTGGTCTCTTTGGAAGACAAGTATATTAGATCATTTTTGGTAAGGAAGATGCCATGAAATAAGACTAATTTTAGTTTTATATTCACCCAACAACTAATGGCCAGACTTTTATAATTGTTATAAATATCTGCAGATGGGGAAGGGTGTCTCTGATTGGGTACTCACAAATATTATAACTCTGTCACATTTATATTTGTTGTATATATTATATAACAAAGAGATGGCTCAGTAGGCAAAATGTTTGATGTTCAAGCATGAAGAACCCAAGTTCAGGTCCCCAGCACCCATTTAAAAATCGAGAATGGGAAGTCCTGGGGAGGGGGAGACCAAAGGGTTTCTGGGGTTTGCTTGCTGGCAAGTTAGTCTAGGTAAAACAGCAGACAGACTCCAGGTTTAGTGAGAGAACTTGTCCCAAAAATACAAAAGTACAAAACAACAAACAAACAAACAAAAAAGGTCCAGCTGGCTCCTGGTTCAATAAGACACTCTATCTCAATAAATAACCGAACATCAAACTTTGGCCTCCACATTCATGCACATATATGTGCATTACGTACACAACAGACATACACACACACACACACACACACACACACACACACACACACACACACACACGTCTTGCAGTTCCCACAAATACTTTCTATGTTTGCATAATTTATACAGCCACCACTCAAAATATAGGTTCATTCTTGGCAGGCTGTTGAAAGGGAAGCCCCTGGACTGGGGCTTCACAAGTAACCCTGGGGCTTCTTGTTTCACATCCTCTGATATTATCAGCAGCCAAACCTGTACTTGAGTTTTTACTCAAGCCATTTTTAGCGTGCATTTGTAATAAAAAATTATAAAAAAAATATAGTTGCAATCTTAGCAATTACTAAAAAAAGGATAGTAAGGTCAGAAAAGAACAGTTTAATTAGAGAAAGATGTAGATTCTGCTGCTGCTGTTGATAATGATGAATAACATTAATTGGAGGCTTAAAAATGTGTCAGGCATTGTGTTAAACACTTTAAATAAATTATTTCACTTAATCCTAACAACCCCAAGAGGAAGGTACATTATTATGCACAATTTACCAGTGAGGAAATTGAGGGATCTAAAGGTCAAATAACTCACCAATGGTCAGACACCCGTAAACGCAAAGCCAAGATTAGAGTCTAGACAGCAGAAAGCTTTGCCCAGCCCCTTGCCTATAGAGCTAAACCGAGGTTGGGAGGTGGCTCTGGGGCCAACAGTGGCAGCCTGGCTTTTCTGTTAAGGACTTGATTTCTCTGGTTCATGGATAACTTTTCTGTCTTTTGATGGTGTATTATGAATTTCTCATCCTGCCCCTCTCAGAATTCCATTCCAGCTTTGGTTTTCTATCTATGAAAAGAGTTGGGGAGCGTCTTTGAAGAAAAGTGGGTAAGCTTTTAGAACTGGCTGAGGCAGAGTGATGGGGAAAGGGTTGAAGATGAGCTGCCTGTCAAAAATTTTGCCCAGGAGAGTATGAGAATTCATTGTGAACCCTGACCCAAGTTAAGACAGAAGGCGAGTTAGCTTCCCAGCCACCACCTTTTTATGTAAGGAAAAGGGCAGGTCAAACGCCAGTAACTAGAAAAAAAAATTTTTTTTCCTCCCTGTTTGAAGAGGAGTCACGGGGTAGAGGAAGCAGGCTCAGCGGGTGCCAGTCTGTATGTTCCTTGGTTGTAACTGGAAGTCCTTGCTGTTGCCTTTGAGCCCCGGAACTGTTTTATTGCCTTTATAAACTCCTAGCTATCTTCTTTTAGGGGAGTAACAGATGGTCATGCTGGAACTGAGCTTTTTATCTGAATCTTCAGAACCTTTTTGCACACAATTTATGAAGCTCACTTCTTAGCGCATTCAGTGCTTTCCCGCAGCTTTTCCTTGCGAGACAAGCCACAAGAGCCTCATTTTCGTTGGGCATTGCCTATTAGTGGCAAAACTCCTTTCTTATTTAATCAGCTTCTACAAAGGAATAAGGCTGAGCCCAGAGAGGTCCTGTTTACGAGGGCGAAAAGATTTTGGAGGCCTGTCTAAAAATAACACCATGCGTCTGCCACCCGGGTCTCCCTCCTGTATTCACTTCTGTATTTCTCTGTATTTTGCTTGCTGAGTTTAAGCTAATAGCTCAGCTGTGGTTAGAATTGGAGTACTCTAACTGGATCAATTGTTTGTGAGTGTGGCACCAACACTCTTTTGGGTTGGTGGAGAGGGTGCTTCTGATCTGGGTGTTTGGTTGGGGGGCTAGGATGATGTAGCCCATAATTCTGGTCTGATAAATTCAAAATGTACAGTGGATTATTGCATCCAAAATTTGGTGGGGGTGGGGGAGGTGAAAAATATACCAGTCACTGCTTGGCTGCAGTTTCACTATCTGCAGCTTTTCTTGAGGTCAACCACAGTATGAAAATATTAAATGGTAGATGCCAAGTCTGTATTCAATGAAGAAACACTTGCCTAGCAAATACCTGGCCCTAGATTGGATGATTTCACTACACAAAAATAAACAAACAAGCAAAAGAACTAATGATGGAAATTAGACAGGATAAGAAGATTGATGGAAAATGTCAGAAGTAAACTACTGTAGTTTTCAGTGGCACAGCATTCTGAGGCACATTATCAAAACTTATGCTGTGTCATTCCATCCTGCTTGGAATAAGAACCACTCTTTGCTCTGTGTCTCTATATGGCACCTGATCATTAGTCACTAAGAAGCCCCCATGAACATCAGAGTAACTTACTATCACAATTCCTGCATTCACGTGAAGCTCCATATCACAGTGTCTGATCATTTTCCTTATGTCATCTTATCACTTAGGTATGCTCTCATCTCATATCATCACAAAGAAAAGGGTGTGTGGTACCATGAGACAGTGAGGCATTCTGAGAAAAAGAAACATTCATGTATCTTCTCATAGTATTTTGTTAGAATTGCTCTATTGTATGAGTTATAGTTGTTACTCTCTAACTGTGCTTAATTTATGACAGATATATTTGTGTATATATGTATATACACATACACATATATGTACATTGTGTGTGTGTGTGTGTGTGTGTGTGTGTGTGTGTGTGTTACTACTGATTTCAGGCATCCATCTACTGTGGTTTAAAGAGATATTTTTTATAGAACCTGAGGCACTACTGTGTGCATTAAAACAGTATTACCAATGAGGAAAACTCTATGGAATAGTAAGATAGTATATTTACCCCCAAACTACAAGACAGCTAGACACAAGACTTATAAAACAGGACTTAACATGTTGAATATAATTTTTAAAACTGTAAAAATTTAACACCCCCACTTACTAATCAAATGAGCTAGTGAAACAAACCGGCAACTCTCAAAAGAATTGACACAAATGGTCATTAAATATTTTAAGATTATTGAACACTGCTGTCCATCTGGAGAATGCAAATTAATAATACACTGAGATCCCATCTTACCCCAGTCAGAATGGCTACCATTCTGTCAACAAAGGACAGTAAATGCTGACAATGATATAGGGAAAGAAAAAACTTTATTCAATGTTAGTGGGACTGTAAACTAAGTAGTGATTATGGAAAACAGTGTGGAATTTTCTTTAAAATATTAAAAATGGATCCATATTATCCAGCTCTTCTTTTCCTAGACTCTTACACTACCATGGTACATCTGTGTTCATTAATGCATTATTCACAATAACTAGAAAATGGGATCAACCTGAATGTCTATTAACAGAATAATGGACATCAGAAATACAGAAATTATGTACAGTACAAATTTATCCAGCTGTTAAGAAAAATGAAATTATGAAATTCGAAGGAAAGTGGGTATATCTGGGAAAACACACTAGGGAAGTAACCCAGGCCCTGAAAGACGAATGTCACATGTTCTTGTTCATGTGCCTGTCCCAGCTGTTAATGTCCATATTTATGTAAGTGGATGTGAGTATAGGTTCAGGTTATGAAACTGGAAAGGGACCTCAAGAGGGGAAGATGTGTTAAGGATGTGAGAAGGACGAGAAGATACATGTGACATAAAAGTGGGAATGAGGAATTGGGGCAAGAGATTTCAGCATGGCAGGTATAGAATAGGGGTTAAAACCCTCATAAGTTTTGGAGTCTGTGTTTTTGAATCTGTCTTCAATAAGTCATACATTTTTAGGTAGGTTAATAAGCTTTAAGTCCTTCAACATTCTGCAACTGGACAGTGGAAGTAAAAGATATCTTGTGGAGTTGTTATAGGATAATGTTTTTATATAAATACATATATACACACATCCATGTACTCAAATATATCTCATAGTATATACTGGATATACACAAAGCTATGACATAAATACACACAATGAATTACAGTTATATTATTATTCCATTGTAAACTTGTTCCCAAATTTTCTGTATTAGGGATGGAATTTCAGTGCTGGTGTTGAGTGTTGGGAAAAGTGAAGAATATGCTCAAAATATATTTAAATTTAAAAGTTCTTTTAAATAATAAATGTATAATAACAAGAGAAAAACTTTAATAGTCTTGTGAGGCTTTTCAGAAACTTCATTATAGACGACCCTCAACACCAGGACCATTCATTGTCCGTGGCTTTTCATTTGTGGCTGGGTGCTTGTGAGCTTTTCTCCATTTGCACTGGCATGCCAACTGGTGTTTCATCAGCATGTACAACTTGTTTAGGTGACCACATTGTTAGGCTTTCATGGGTTCAGCGCCTTGTCATATATATGGAGGATACTATCTCATAGCAGATGTCCTGGTCCTCTGGCTCTAACGATCTTTTGCCCCCCTCCTCCTCACTGTTGCCTGCCTGAGCTTTCAGTATAGGGATTGCCTTACAGATTTATCAGTTGGAGATGGGTATCCAGGATCAGTTGTTCTCTTCATTTTGATCAGTTGTAGATTTCTATGATGGTCACTGTTTGCTACAGAAACAAATGTGTTTGGTGAGAGGCGAATGCTACACTTACTTGTGGGTATAAGGATAAGTATTTAGAATGTAGTTAGAAAGTATAATGGTTTAAGGAAGTGGCAGGAGTAAGTTCTCTTCTAGGGTTCATGGCCTCATCAGCTATGGATAGTTAGTTAGGTTTACAGCACCTGGCATGAATTCCCTCCTGTCGAGCAGGCCTTATGCCTAATTATATGGCTGTTGGTTACTTCCAAGATACAAGTACCACTCTATTGTACCCTTGAGTATATCTTGCCATGCTGATAATAGTTGTGGTTTGCAGACTTTATAGCTGAGTAGGACTATTAATTGCTTTTTTCCCTGGGCAGCTTGCATAACACCTTTGGATACTGTGAGAGGTAGTCTTCAGGGAAGAGACTTCCAGGTCAAACTAGCTGGGTTCTACCAAGCCCTCTGTCTGGTGTGTGGTGTCTTCAGCAATAGAATGTTACTTTCAACCAAAGGCAATGCCAATACATTGTTTTTTTGATACTTGAACACTCCTGAAGAACCAGGGAAAAGGAGAGTTCTTGTGCCTGACACTGTTTTTGTTTTGTTTTGCTATTTGTTTCTTTTTGTTTTGGTCTTTTCTTCTCTTTTAAAAAAGATAGTCTACGGCTCTCCTGGTGGATATTCTTGAATATCCTTGAATTTATTTGATCACTAAAACCATTTTATATAACACTAATCAGCACTGACACCCTGTGGGGCTATGCTCTGCAAACACATTTTAGGAACACTGATCAGATATATAGAGCCAGTGTGATGGGAGATATTATTCTGTAAATATGTTTCTCATACTGGTTAATAAAGCCTGTGGCCAATAAGAAACAAGATAGGTGGGGCTACACCTCACTCCTGGTACCATTATGTTACGGCAGGTTTTTCCTCCCCGCCAGCCTCCTGGTCCTGCTGCCATGGTCCCGCTGCCACGTGAGCCCCAAATAACACTCAGAGACTCTGTATTTGATACAGTCCTGTTGGCCAGTTACCATTATTGTTTATGGGCTATCTCTGTCTTAATTATTAACCCATTTCTACTTATCTAATTATTTCCACATGGCTCATCTTATCCGGGAGCTGCGGCTGGCGTCTTCCTTCCTCCCCGGTCTACATCTTGACTACTTCCTCTTTCCTCCTCCTAGTCTCCTAGCCCCGCCTATCTAGTTTTCTATTGGCCAACAGTGCTTTATTAATTAATCAGTATGAGAAACATATTTACAGAATAACATCTCCCATCACCAGTGTTCAAAAACAGAAACAGAGTCCTAATCCTTCTTGCACACATACTGGCTTTGTGACACTGGGATAGCACTGAATTGGGTACCTTCTACTATCAGTGATGACACAGATTGGTTCTGGATCACTAATCCCCAGAACCATGGTCAGAAATGTTTCCAGGTGTGATAATCTATGTCATAAGTTTACACTGGAACCTGAAGGAAGAGAAAGAGGCAGGTTATTCAGGTATCCATTTGAAATGAAGTTTCTCACTTTTCTCATTACAGTTCTGACCCTGTTCATAATTATCTGTTCTCCAATACAGAGATGTCTTAAGAATAGACCAAAGCTGTGCAGAGCCTAGCCTGGTTTAGATACAAAGTCATGTTTAGCAAGTATGTCTTCTGCGGATGTTCTTCCAGATGTCTCCCCTGGGCTCCATTCTCAGCTCACTACTGTCAGCTGAGGACGTTCTCTCTCTCCAAGAGGCCTCCTCTCATCACCACCTCAGGGTGTCCTTATGCTATTTAATTGTTTTTCTTCATGACACTTACATAATCTGGCATCTTCTCTATTGCCAGTTTTATTATGTTTTCTCCTCGACTCAAGCCTGCTCGATTGAGGTATCAGTCTGATTTTCACTCTGCATTCTAGAATGATGCCGGTAAATAAATGATGCCAGTAAGTGGTTTAGATCAATGAAGAATGGATGAATGGTTATCTTTTTCCTTGACTTCACATCTGGTGAATAGGACTAATGTAGCATACCTTATTTGTTACTAGGCCTAGGCAGGTATTTATGGAGTGTCTTAGGTTAGGGCTTTGCCTATATATAGCATTCAACAAATGTATAGTACCAAATCTGGATCTAGCTGATGAGTGAAACTCCCATGGAAGTATTTTTTTTTTGAATAATGGAACATCTGTGTCAGATTTTCTAATACTATGAACAGAATGCTAGACACCATGTGTTCTTTATTGAGTGGTGTTTTTATAAATTAATATTAGTATTAATATTAATAAAGTGGCAGTCACACTTTCTTTCATTATAGAGTATATATTAAATCAAAAGCCAAGATAATGTTTTTTAATCTCCAATCTTACATGTTGTAACATGGTGTCAAGGAAGACTGTGGCCTCCATAGTCTTAATGTGCAGGCTTGAATCTGGCTTCTGACATTAAGTAATGATAACCAACATTGCTTATTCTGATATTGAGTTGTAGCATCTTTCCTTGTAAAACACTATCAGTAGTTGTGACTTAGCTTTGATGTAAGAATTTCATGTTCTTTCTTTATAAAACACAGTAAATGCAAGCTGCTGCTATTTTTTTTAAATGATATTACTATAGCGACCACCACTACTACTAGCTAATATCACCTGGGAGTTTCTAAGCCAAGTTATAAGGAAAAAGGCTGCCCACTCTGTATTTATCTAATGAAGCTCTAGCAGACCTCAAAATCCAATTGGAGTTTGGAACCAAGACAAACTGAATTAACTGACCATTTGTGCTGGCAGAACACAGGGAGTGCTATCCCTACCAGTAACCTCTGCTTTGGGTCCTTTCTCTGTAATCACCACATCCTTTTGGATTTCCCTGATGATAAGGTGGTCCCAACACTGGTAAATCTTTAGGAGAGCATTGTTCAGCTAATATGCATGTTGTTGTCATATGCAGAAAGAGTTACAAATTATCCAAGTGACTGGCATGTTGATGCATCAACTCTGCTTCCCATCTCTGTATTTTTCAGAGAGTAAACAGGCATTTTACATGAATCAATCTTTCTTATTGAGCTGGAACTGTGTCAAGAAAAAAGGGCTAGAGATGTGACCTCAGTCTCCTTGAAAAGGGAAAGTCAGTGAGAGGATGAGTCTTTGAATGGGTGTCCAAGGAGCTGTTATTGAGAGTGAATCATGAATCTTTAAGTTTATTTAAAGATTACATGCTGAAAAAAAATGGTGTTATTTGTTTATGCTGTTTTTCTGAGGGCTTGAAAAGCTAGCTGCTTCCCCTGGGTTCTCTCTCTTGCTTATCTCTTCCTTTTACTACATTGTTCCTTTTTTGAGAGTTCACAGAACTCTCTCTCTCTCTCTCTCTCTCTCTCTCTCTCTCTCTCTCTCTCTCTCTCTCTCTCTCTCTGTGTGTGTGTGTGTGTGTGTGTGTGTGTGTGCGTGCATGTGTGTGTGTGTGTATGTGTGTGTTGGTAAGCACTGGAAAGAAATGATAGCCTCTTAAAATAGAATTACTGGGAACATAACTCCTTAAAAGAAGCCGAGATAACAGATTTCATTAAAACTGTGCTTTAATGGAATTGAAGGGAACTTTGTCGTTAAGATGCATTTGCAAAAAGTAAGTAGAAGGTGATTTTAATTATTGAATGTTTCTAAATATATCCACCCACTTCTTCCTAACCACATAATGCATATCAGCAGTTCTAGGCAAAAGCATAGCATATCACTGAAGCATAAGATAGATGCTCATACTGACTATGCTTACTTAGAAAGTCATCCTTTCCTTAACTGAACCCCCCCCCAAAAAAAACATGACATTGTCTGCCTGTACAATGGAGTTTAATGAAATATTTCAACTGTGCTTGTAAACTGACTATGATCTATTTTAGGCCATAGTGAAGGTTCTGTGTCACCTTTGTTGTGCCCTGTACTTGGAATGATGGAATAGACAATGTTCATATTTGGGGCTTCAGAATTTATGAAAACAATAACAACTTTAGCACAGATAAGACTGAAAAAAAAAAAAACAGGATGGATTCAGCTTCCCAGGTAATCTGTTCCTAGGCAGTAAGGCACAGTATGTAAGATGTCTTAGCAAACACCCTGTGACCACTATGGCTTGTGCCGGTAGATTTGGATCCTCTCATGGGGATATGCTACCTTCAAAGTGTCCCAGCTCTTCATGTCACAGAGGGCAACACAGAAACACATTGCTGATTGGTGCTAGAGAGGCTTCACAGTTGGAACAAGGACAATGATGGTAGGCACCAGATGGGAGCATGCATGTCTTAGCAGATGGATTGCTATGCATGATCTTGGTTTATTAAACTTCTCTTTTCAAAGGGAAGTCCTTATCAGATGAATTTGTGACAACTGAAAACATATTTAGGGAATAATAGGAGATTAAATAAGTCAATACAGCACAATCTTGCATGTTTGAGTTGATGCCTTTGGCAAGAAGGAATAATTTTAGTTTTACAAAAGGAGACATACTTTTATTGAAAGAATGCAGAAGACACCAGGTAGAGCAAAGACATTCAGACTTTTAATGGTTTTAAGGGAGATTCTAAGGGAGAGGTTTTTTTCATGTTTTCAAAACTTTCATCCCTGGTAGCACAAAGTTTGGTACACAATTTACTAAGCATACAAATGAGAAAAAGAGTAAAAAAAGAATAGCTTCCTTTATATTCTAGTTGAAGGGATTCATGCAATCTAGTGGAGACATGAAGAAGCCTCTCACAGTTAGACATTATTGCCCTGTGAAATGGAAATTGAAGGAAAATGTGCAAGTGTTGGAGAGGTCTCTATGGTATAGACTTACTCTAGCCTACATGTCAGAAGCACTTCTGCTGATTCTCCAACACCATGTTAAATGTATCTGTGATGGTTAAAATCCATACCTAGTTTGACTATGTTCTCCTAAGCCCCATGTGTTGAAACTTTTGTTCCTCAATGTGGTGCAACTGAAGAGGATGGGACCACATCCCATGGTTAATAATGGTATCAATAGGGCACAGCTCTGGGAAGTGAATCAATGCTGGTCTCTCTAAGAATGAGTTCACAGCTAGCTTTTCTGTGTTTTCTTGCTGCATCACCAGCAAGTGTGGAGATGTGACTTCTATCATTATGGAAGGGGAAAGTCAGTCAGACAGTGAGACCTGGGTGGCAGCCCAAGGAGTGGTTATTGAAGTGACCCAAGTGTCTTTAAGACTAAAGATACTTCTGCTATGAAGTTGTGTTTAGTTTTGCTCTTTCCCCTTAGTTCTTATCCTGGGATCAAACTCTCATGTGTTTATGACTCTGTAATGACATCAATCCTTAGGCAGCGAAAAGAGCCCAGCAGATGTGTAGGGTCACATGTATACAGGTGTGTGTGTGTGTGTATATGTGTGTGTGTGTGTGTGTGTGTGTGTGTGTGTGCGTGTGTTGTGTGTAGGCCAGAGGTGTTTTCCTTGTTTACTACATTTATTGAAACATGGTCTCTTGCTGCTCACCTGTGAGCTAGCCTAGCTAGCCAGCTTGCCCTCAGATTTTCTGTTTCTGTCTCCCAAGTGCTGGAATTAGAGGCAGGTCACTACAACTGCTCAGTTCTTGTGTGTTTGCTGGGATCCGAATTCTTTTCTTCTCACTTGTGCAGCAGACACTGGGTCCTCTGGGGCATCTTCCCAGACCCTGAGGCTGGTGGTATTCATTTAGCATTAGTCTTTTAATGTCATTTCAGCCTTTTCAGAAAAGTTGTTTTTCTAGCTTCCTAACAGCTCTTTATAACAGACTTAACTGAATTTCTGCATTAGTCTGTTTTCTATTGCTATGGCTCAGATAGAACAATTTACAAAGAAAATGGATTTATCTCTCTTAGAGTTCTGGATGCTCAAGGACATGACACTGGAATCTGCTTAGCTCTTTTGTCTGCCTTACACCACACATATGCATATGCCAGAAATACTCTGTTTAGAAAGGCTATAATCTATTTGATTCCAATTCTATGGTGTTCTGGGAGAAGATGTGATAGCGAATCTCACATGTCAACTTGAGACACTCTGGAAGAGAGAGCTTCAAGTAAGTAATTTCTTCCATCAGATTGCTTTGTAGTTGTGTTTGTGAGGCATTTTCTTTAGTGTTAGCTGATGCAGAGGACCCAGCCTGAGGTGGACAGTGAGCTCTTTGGATAGTTGAGCCTGAATAGCACAGAAAAGGTAGTTGAGCTGGCTAGAGAAAGTGCCTGTGTTAACAGCATGCTTCTATGGTCTCTGCTTCAGGTTCCTGGTTGAACCTTGGCTTCTCTCAAGGCATATAAAACCTTTCCTTCTCAAGTTTGTTTTGGTCAGTGTTTTATCACAGCAACAAAAAGCAAATGAGGACCAAGATAGGAATAGTTTTAAATACCAAGGCTTTCTAGAGGTTAAAGAAGGAAAGATAAAAAGATGACACAAATGGGAATTTTGAAGCAGTAATACTATTTTGTACTATATTCTAATAGCTGATATATTATACATTATATACTTATTAACATCCACAGGACTGAAAAACATAGTCTGAAATAGGATGTAAACTATGGGTGCTGTTACTGATGATGTCTATTGGTTCATGTGTGAGTCAGCTCTCATCACTGTAGCAATGAGAGCAGTTCTGAACTGACTGGATCTCTTGGTTAGGCCTGGGTGAGGGAGTGCATGATGGCAGAGGAACACATACTCAAGCAAAGTCATTCAGCTCACAGCCAGTATCGGAAAAGAGGAAGATCAATGGGAAAGTATACCAATATCATTGTCAAAGGCATATCACTGATATCCAGAAGACCTCTTCCTGGGTATCTCCTGTTAAAAGAGTCTGTCACTTTTCAATAGTGTTACAGGTTAAAGAGTGTGCCTTTCATACAGGACTCCAGGCCACTTGCACAAACAAAGGAAGTCCATCAACTGGGTCAGAAGCTTACTGCTAAGATGTTAACAGTAGGAAAACTATGGAGAAACTGTGCTTTTCTTTTCAGTTTTTCTATTAAACCAAACTGGCTCTAAAAGTCTTATCTTGATTTATGAACACATAGAGGAATGAGGATGCTATTAGTTTTTTGGGGGGTGTCATACTTTCTTTACTATCTATCATTTAGGTGAACACTGTTGCCCCTACTTGTTAACATTGCTATGGAAGGATTTGGAATTGAGAAAGGAACCATTATTCTTTTCTTGTTCTGTCAAATAAATATAAAAGTGAGTTATGGCAATCAGTTCCTTTCTCCTTACTCTAAACTGGTTGGTACAGGACAGAAAAAGAAAGACCCTTCTTTGACTTTTCTCTCTGGCATCAGTGGCTTGTGGTCTTGGCAGCTAAAACAACAGACAAGTGAGTAGGCATATGGAAATCAAAGGGCAGGATGCGGCTGAGTCCAGCCCCCATTCAACACTTTACAAAAGCAAGCCTCAATATTCACAAGGAAGTGGAAACTCCCCCTCCCTTATCATGGTCTGTGCTTTTTTATTCTGCATTTCCTTGGGATCTATCCCAGGCTATCCTCACCCTTTGGATACATGTTGGATCTTCTGGTGATGCTCCAGCCGGCTGCATGATGCCAAATGGTGTACTTCATTCTTGTCCAGCCATTAGAGTGGACCTAGCCTTCTGTTGATTTTTTAAACTTTGTTGGAAATTGAGCAGATGGATCTGAATTCTTAATTTTCTTTAAAAAAAATGTGCCAAGTACTTGTTCCTTTGTTCTTTATTTTCTTCTTGACCAATTCCCATGGCTTTGACTATATCCCTTTTTAAAGGCATCTCACTGACTAGTTTTATCTTTCTATGCTTTAGATGTGTCTCTGAAGATTGAATTCTCTAAAACTGACTGCATGTTTGTTTTGCTATCTTGCCTTCCTAATGTATGTAACTATATGCACACACATTATCACTGAAATAATTGTAAGTTCTGTTAAAATGCTAGAATATAATTCCCACTTGTGATTGTTTAGGAAAAGGAGATCAAATAGAGCCACTTGTCTGGTGTTTTTTTGATACTAACTATAAGGATCCAGTGACACTACTAGTAATCGACTTATACGAAGTCTGATAGACGGTATGTAAACAGCCAGGAGGCAAATTAATATTCATCTTGCTTTATAATTCACGTTTCTTTTGATGGAAAAAGCATTAGCTTTGTCATCTGGAAAGTTTAGGTATAGGTGGAAGTAATGACAGGTAGGACTGTTGCTCAGACCTTAGTCTGTCTATAAAATAAGGAGAGATTTATTTACTTTCAGTATTCTTCTCAAAATATGTTAATAGTAAGACACCTGACTCCAAAATGTATAATGAACAGAAATTTCTCACAAGTCTAGAAACCAGGAAGTTAAAGCGCCAGGCACGCATGTCTGGTTCTGAGTGAATTTCTTAGTAGTACTTTCCCTAGAGGAGTACCATGTCCTCACATGGAAAGAGGCAGAAAGGGGTATACTCCCTGCACAAAATCCTTCTGTAAGCCACCTGACTCCATTCAGGGGTAGAAGTCCTGTTAAATGTTCTGCTTAGCTCCAACATACCAGACATTGGAGGAGAAGCTTCAAATCAAACATTTGCTGAGCCACACAAGCCCTGGACTCATGGCAGGTCATGAATTGTCGGGTGTGCAGTCTGCTACCGATAGCAGAAATCCCATTTTCTACCCTGTGACCAAAAAGTCATTTGCAGACCTGATTGCTTTGCTCTCTTCCCTTAGCTGCTGTGTTTTTCTGGTTGGCGGCTACCTATAAAACATAATGCCGGACTTTTCTCTGCTGTCAGCATACCTGTCTAAAAGATTCCCCTAGGCTGAAGCGATCTATTTTCAATCCTTAGACTCTCTTTGGATTAAAGGTCAGATGTCCACATCGGCAGCTCCTGATTTTCTTACACAACTCTCTGTGCAAATAGCAGTGGTGCCTTGAGTTCTTCTGCTCCCTTCCCTCTGACTTGCTTCCCACAGACACTAACATACACAAGCTGCCAGTTACCCCCTTTCCTTCCATAGTATGGGCAATATGTGGTGTTTTAAATCAAGCATATCTGAAATTTATTTCTTTTGTGGTAAGATGCATTCTTGAACTTGGAAGACTGGCCTTATTTCCAGGAAAGAGAATCCAGAATCTAAGTGTAAATTGAACAATGTAGTGCCACGTAGCAGGAAGGCAGAATAAATTCTAATAGGTCCTCTATCTTATTACCTTAGTTTTGTCAGGTTAAAAGAAATACTTGAATCACTACAATGTGCTAAATGAAATTTGCATGCCACGTGTGTGTATGTGTGTGTGTCATGGTGGTGGACAGTGTTTTGAAAAGGTTAAAATAAGGAAGGGTAATTAGGGCCAGCAAGACAGGGAAACAAGGCATGGAGATGGATTGTTAAAATACACTATGTACATGTAGTAGATACCCATCTTTATTATATTGTTTTGATTTCCACCCTGAACTCACTTTTATAAACAGACATTGAGTTCTATCAATTTCTCTACATATGTTTGTTATTTTTATAGTGTTCATTTCTGTTTATGTTTCTATCATTATATCCCAAATAGGGCCCCCTTTTCATATGATACATTCTAGGAGAAACATCTTTTAAATATCTTCTCTTTCTCTGTTTTAGTCATTCCTCATGATAATGCCAGAATGGGATAGGATGGATTATACTGTCCTTTAACAATAGTTCTTCGGTGACTTCACATTATTTGTAGAATAAAGGCCCTCGGTTTTTTACCTGGTTTATCCATTTGATACAACCCACACTGATTTTATCCAGAACTGTTTCCCACTATTCCCTCTCATGCAACCTGTAGTTGAATAATAATGAATTTCTCCTATTCTTGCGCAGCTTGAATTTCTTTTCTTTGTCTGATTCTTGTTTTGAACTCTTGGCATCTTGTCTTTCACAAAAGGCTCTGTTAAATTGCTGCCTAAAAAGCCTTTTCTGTGCTGCAATATTTCTATCCTTGACATTATTTTCTTCCCAAAGGGATAACATAATTTGTGTCCATTCCTTCAGTGATATAGATAGCATTTTTTCCATACACCACTAAAGTTCTCTTCAGTGTATTTGAGCTGCTATAACAAAATGTCAAAGAGTGAGTAATTTTTTAAACAGAGGAAATTTATTTATCACAGCCCAGCATGGAGGATGGCAACTATAAATTCATGTCTTGTTGCTTCCTCCAGGTGGCATGACTACTGCATGCATCCTCATGAGATGGAAGGTCATACCTGCTCCCCGACTCCCTGGTGCTATTGAAAGGCATAGGTTGTTAACTTACAATCTAGACAAATGAACACCAGCAGGTTCCACTGGATGCTTTCCTGTCTGCATCCCGCCAGCAAGAGAGCTTTCCCGGGCTCCTTCTCAGACCTAGTTCCACTGGTCACTTCTGCCCCTGGCTCCACCCCCAATGGGCGTGGTCAGTGTCACAGAAGCTGACAAAGTGAATATCCCACTATAATTCCCTTTTTAGTCTAAAGAAAAGATTTAGGCTTGATACAAAACTATATTCAAAACAGTGAATAACAAGTGTGCTCTAAGAAAAGGAAAATCAAGAACAAAACGACCTACATATCTAGTCCTAGGGTGAAGACATAATGGAGTTTAAGTATAGCACCTAATATATCTAACTAGGAAGAGAGAATAATAGTTGTGATAGTTTAATCTACAACCTCATCAAGACCTGAGAAGGAAAATAACGATACTAGGGTAGACAGGAAGTACGGATGGGCAACTTCCAAAAGGTACAGTGAGGACAGAAATAGCAAGCTACCTGGACAGTCACCCAAGGTCTCACAGCAATGCTGGTACAACCAGTTTTGGCTAAGGCCAAGTTTTGTTGACAGACCACAACAAAAGCAGGGAGGTAGAAAGGCTGCCTTGCCCTGACTTGGCAAGGTTCAGCAGTCTTCTTTGTTTTTCTCCTGTAAGCATATAGGACCACATGTCCAAATCAGTGGTCAAGGTGGGGGCAGTTCCTTGCCCAAGAGGCCATTAGCCAAAGTGAGGATAAACTCCAGAAGGAGCAACAACAGTGTCCAACATATTTTTGGGAAAGTGCACAGTGCTGTCAGGCGAAACAGTGTCTCATGTCAATGGAGTACTAATATTAAAACATTTAAATGCCATGTTCTGCAGGTCTATGAAGTGATTGAAGATTAAGCATCTATGTCTGACTAATCTCATAGGTAAAGGAAACATGGGTGAAGATAATCTGTAATACTCAGGAACTTACCTAAAAAAACTGATTAAAACTTCCTTGAGTAAAGCAGGAATAAATACCTAAACAATATAATTCCTAAAGTAGAGGTAGAGTAGAAATGTCTGGGCAAGAGGTAGAACTCTAAAGGACAGCATGATAAATATCCCAAATTATATCAATATACACAATGTCTTAACACAAGCAAAAGTAGAATATGGCAATAATAAGGTGCATAAAACATCATAAATGGAAAGATTTCATACAATATGACAAAATATGATATACAATAGACTTCTTAACAAATCATCTACTAAAGGTCTTGCATCTCAGTACTATTGCTCAAATAATTAAGTTGCAGCCTGAATTTGGTAAGAGTCATGGGATTCAAACCATAACAAGTGGAAAAATAATAGTTTAATTTTATATCATATAAAATTTTATATCATATAAAATATCACTTCTGCTGTGAGTTTCTTATTTAATACAATTATACTAAGGTTAATTTAGCTAGACACACATGTCTTTAGAAGCCACATGTTTGGTCCAGACAGGGATCCTGCCAACTACTGACACAAGTTAGTAAAATTCTGTATAATTATACCACTATTTTCTGAACACTGTTGAGGTCACATCTGTGGAAGAGATTTGAAAACTCGGGGTTCTATGCCTTTCTTCCTCTTCAAAGAGCTCATAGTCACCTCTTCCTCCAAAATATTCTCCATCATTCTGTAATATAGGAGTTTGTCAACAATTCTTAAGGAAGAGGAACAGGAGAAAGGGAAGAATTGGGCTTACATTTATCTGATTACAGTTTTCCTTCAAAAGGATACATATTTCAAAGGAACTGTTTTCCCTGAAACTTTTTGCCAACTATGCTGAATTGCTTAGAACCTCTGAGGCAAAACCAGAAGTCTACACTGCCTCAGTAGCTCCTCTTAGTCTAATCAGGCTCACTGTCCACTTAGCCAGGAGTGGTGACAGATCTGTGTCCCTCAGGAAAAGGTCTGGAGAAGGCTTAGATTCAGTGCAAGCACCTGCCTCATGAAGAGTGCTTCCCTCCCTCAGAGGCAGTTAGCTGTTGTTACAGAAGGACATGGACACTTTCATTTCATCCAAGTGACCTCTGATTTTAGAACATGAGAAATGGATAATCCCTGATTTGCATAGTTGTTAACATTTAATAACACCATGTCGTCAGATCCCCTGGCTGCATCATGGTACCTATGGAGCCCTGTGAGTTCTCTCTCTCTCTCTCTCTCTCTCTCTCTCTCTCTCTCTCTCTCTCTCTCTCTCTCTCTCTCTCTCTATATATATATATATATATATGTATATATATATATATATATATATGTGTGTGTGTGTGTGTGTGTGTGTGTGTGTGTTTGGTGTTTGTATGTGTATATGTATATGTATATGTATATGTATATATATATCTCCCCCCCCCCTTTTTTTTTTTGTTTTGTCCTTCTCTTCCCTGTCCCCATCATGGAGCTTTCTCTCCTTGCCTGGGTCAAGGAATGATTTCAGGTGTCTATTGATTAGAGAAAGACCACATCTCCTGACCTGTCTCCAGGTCCCCTAAATCTCCAGTGGTTGTTACTCTAAATTTAGCTTTGGAATTAAAAGGAAATGCAGTCAGTCAGCAGCTCCTAGTGGCTTCACAAAAGCAATTATTGGCAGAGATCCCACAGACAAGAATAGTACTCAAGGCTACTTCAGGGTTCTTTCTGCCTGTTTCTGCTGCCACTGCACATGTGGGCAAAGTGGAGGATTATCTCTCCCCTTCTTTATTTGTAGCACAGTGATAGTTTTTAAGTATAAAAGACCTGAAGTGCACCTCCTTTTAGAACATAGATTTCCTGTTTTTAATAACAATTTATAATATCTTTTTTGATTACCCTCAAATTAGGAGGATCAATTGCAGGTCTTTCAGCTTGTTTTCTATGCTGGCTTTGTATAGTTACTTATGTAAATGTTATGAACTTCACCACCAAAAGGAAATGAAGGCAAGCATCTTGAAGATGTACATGCTCTTCTAGTAGGCCCTGCTTATTCTTCAGGTTATGTTTTGGGGTGATTGATTAGTGCCACAGACCAAGACCACTTAGCATTGTTAGAAATGATTGGAGAGAACTAAGATTTCAGATCACATTTGTCTTGTTTCCATGCCTAATTCATTGGCTTGCCTTTTACGAAACATGGAGACTTACCTATTTTCTCCCTCCAATGTTTAGTGGCAGTTTATGTAGGTCACAGACTTTCTGTTGTTTTGTCCAGTATGGTATAGACACCTGAAAGAAACACAGAGTTTTAGGAGAGAGAATTAACCCCTAAGAAAAAATATGAACCAGAATCATACCTTAAAAGACCGTTGAGGAGCCAGACATAATGACGCACACCTGTTAGTCCCAGCACTAAAAAGGCTGAGGCAGGAAGCTCACACATTCTAAGTTAGCCTGGGCTATAGAGTCTGCCCAGCCTATAACAAACAAACAAGCAAAAACAAAATGAAACAAAAATACCAATGAAAGTAAAGAAAAAAATAACAACAAAAAACAATAAGTTGGTGCTTATTCCTTCACCAACTAAAACAGAAGTTTGGTTTCAGACATGAGCTGATTCATCTTCTAAAAGCTTTAGGATTACAGGGCGATGTTGACACTGAGATGATGTAGAAGGCAGGACTACTGACAAACAGATGACTGGCATGGGCTGACTGCATGAGTCACTTGTCTTTGCCACTAAATAGCCATTAAGAAGGTACAGGGAAGAGGGGTTTGCTTTGGCTCAGTTTGTGCGTGTACAGTCTATCATGGAGAGGCAGATGAAGTAGTAGGCAACTCTGTGATGTAACTCCGTGGCAGGGGATGTACAGTAGCTGCTCATTCACATCGTAGTAGGCCAGGAAAGAGAGAGATGAATGCTGGTGCTCATTCAATTTTCTTCTTTTCTCCTTTCAGCCCATTGGAGAGAGTAGCTCCCTTGTTTGGGGATTTAGATCCAAATACAGTTAGGCTTCTTTGGAAACTCCTGCACAGATATGCCTGGAGGTGTGATTTTTAGGTGATTGCTAACACAGTCAGGTTGACAATGAAGACTATGTGTATACTAGGAATGAAGACAAGAAAAGAGATTCACAAATTACACTTCCTAATACGAACTTCAGCTGTGTAAAAGCATTTACTGTGCCAGCACCACACAAATGCCCTGGGGGCCTTATTTTGTGTCAACCGTTAAGACAAGCCAGGGATATGGGGGTTATTTTTATTTTGTATATGAAGAAACTGAAGTGTATATAGGCTAACTCACTTGATCAAGGTCATCCAGCAGTAAACAAAGCTCTTGCAGAATCAGCACAAGTCTTCATATTAACCAATTAAAAATGAAAGAAAAAAAATCCACTCTGTTATCACTTTGTAGAAGTAAGAAATAGTAGATCAGTTAGACTCAAACACCCACTGTTAGAAAGTGTTCGAGCCCTTGACCTGGATCAGCTCTGTGTTTGCTGCAGGAAATATATGTCTCTCACCCCTTTTTATGAGGTCTGTTTGTTGCACATCTACCCTCTGCTCATATGCTCCACATCACTCTTACTCCAGCTGTTTCGATCCTGCATTGTAATTACCCATTTGCCTGACAGCCTTATTGGCTCTGAGTGACTTCTGTAGGGTGAAATTGGGGCCTGGTTCATCTGTTTATCCTGACATCAGCACAGGGCCTATTATACAGTGGCTTCTCAATAAGCATAATGTTGAGTGGATAGGATCTGGAGAGCTGGATAGCCAAATATTTTATGATGAATAAAATCCAGAGTATTTAAGAACAGCTAAGATGAACACAGGATGAACAGCTCTAATTTTGCATAGCTGTACAACTTCAAATACATAAACAGAAAAGGTCACAGTATTCTTAATGGATGATGGGGAACAAAATGTGAGTTTTGTGGAATATTACCCAGCAATTAGCATTGACTGCTGCACCAGTGGTAGTAGTGAATCAGGATGTACAGGGGACTACTGGGTCTCTTTAAGATGTGCACGAGAATACTACTAATAGTCTCAAAATGACCCAAACATTCACATCAATTATGAAGGGACAAGAATAGAAGATATCCTCTGTTTTTATATAATTGTCCTGGGACTGAGACTCTTAACATCTATGTAAACCTGGCCAGATCTGAGGAAGGATGTGTGCAAGAAGTTTCAGTCAAGCCATCTGTCACTTGAGCATCTTCATACTATCCTTCACTTTGGTCTTAGAAATACACATTGCTTATTTTTCATAATGGTATTTAGGTGCAATCTAATGGCCAGTGTGTAAACGTGCGCCAAGCAAAAGGAAGAAGCCGTGTTGCTAATGCTTTTCTTGGCCATCATGTTCTCTCTTTCTGTTCTCTTCATATGCATATTGAGTAAAGAAGATTTTGGTTCAGGAAGGAGACTTTCATTATCCACTTACGATTTTTGGCTTCATTATAGAGCTAGAGACAATTATCCTATAGATATTGCCACGAGAGTCCCCTGCTTATATATACATTTGCTACTTCACCCTGCTAAGTCCATAAATGTCCTATGAAGGTAGGATGCAATGCTTTATCTTCTGCTGTTACATGTGGCCTCCTTAGCACCTAGGTCATTCTGAAAAGACAAAAGAGTTCACTATGAATGTGCTGAGTAAGTGACAAAGCTGTCAGGAAGCTGTCAGGTGGAGACAATGATTAAATGATCTTTGTTATATTACTGGGAACAGATAGTGTTTGGCCATTGCTGTTGAGGGTGATATAGATAAGTTATTTTGTTATGTTTTGCCCCACATTCTCCTGCCTTGTCCTAAATTCTTCTCTTTCTTTCCTTTGCTTTCTCCTTCATTCTGTTGTCCTTGAATTGTCTTCTGAAGCCTTCCCTTTTCAAGGAAATATGTCTTAATTCACATTGATTTATTTCCAAAGGATTTCTAGACTTCATGGTTTTGTATATAGGAAGATACTATGAAAGAAAGACAGGGATAGAACACTTTCTGGTCAGATATGAGGCCCTCTATTCAGATTCCTAGTATCCACATAAAATGTCAAATGTGACTTCTTGTGCCTGTAACCTCAGTGCTGGGTGCAGTTGGAAGAGAAACTATAGGAAAGTTGCTGGTCATCTGCCTGCCAAAAAACTGGTGTGTTACGTGTAGGTTTTTCCGCGGGCCGTCCCGTTCCGCTGCCACACGGGAGTCCCAACAACACTCAGAGACTCTGTATTTGATACAATCCTGTTGGCCAGTTACCATTATTATTTATGGGTTAGTTCTGTGTTAATTATTAACCCATTTCTACTTATCTAAGTATTTCCACGTGGTCATCTTACCTGAGCGGCCGGCATCTTGCTTCCTCTAGGCTCTACATGCTGACTCCTCCTTACTACTTCCTCTTTCCTCCTTGTCTCCTAGCTCCGCCTATCTTGCTTTCCCATTGGCCCAACAGTGCTTTATTTATTAACCAGTATGAGAAGCATATTTACAGAATAACATCTCCCATCACTGGTGAACTCCAAGTTTAGTGAGAGATCTTTAAGGGAATATGGCAGAACATGAAAGAGGCAGACTCTGATCTTTCCATTTTGTTTCTTTGCACGTGGATGGGTGGACCCACCAGGTAACAATTATACCCTTGGGTACACTCCACACATGCAAACACACACACACACACACACACACACACACACACAGAGAGAGAGAGAGAGAGAGAGAGAGAGAGAGAGAGAGAGAGTGGTAGATAGAGATAGAGAGAGAAAAAGATAGAGATAGAGAGAGAGAGGGAGAAAGAGAGAGAGAGAGAGAGAGAGAGAGAGAGAGAGAGAGAGAGAGAGAGAGAGAGGAGTTTCCAGATGCTTTGCCTCTCATTGTTTAAGTCTCATCATCTGTTATTTATAAGGTGAGTGAACAAGGACTTAACATGGTTATGAGGGCAACAGACTTGAAACATGACTTCCATTATTGCTAATTGATCTTAAAAGAACTGAAAAATAGCACAATTCCTGTTATTTCTATACAGAACCTTTGGAATTTTAAAATTACAGCCAATTTTTTGTTACAGAGTAGAATTTTATGTTCAGCTCTTTTTCCTGTTTTTAGTCTTGAGGATTGAAATTTAGAGCTTCACACATCTGGAGTGAGAACCCTAAGAACCACCGACTTGCATTCTCAGTCCAGGATCCAGTCATTACTGGAAAACTCTTAGAAAATGAGCAGGTTCATAAAAGTACCTCACTTCTTTTGGCCTGAAGAATGTCTTCCATTGATTTTTCTAGCCCACAGAATCAGAACTACACTCAGCATGGGATTCAGCAATCACGTATTTTCCAAGTTATTCAGGAAGTGTTTCAAACTTTAAAAAAAAGTATATGATAAACCTATTTCTTTTTGCTCTTTGAATGAGTGTGTTTACTTAAAGCTGTGATAGTGAGTGCATGTGGGTGGATTGACAGGTGGATGATAAATGCGAAGGTTATTGTGAAATTATAGTTGGGTCCTTAACCTAAAGCTAATGACAGACACTTGATGGAGAATGATGTCTTTACCTATCTGACATGCTTTATCCTATGAAGGGGAAACATGACAATGAAAGTGCTGAATATAATTATTCAAAATGAAAAAATAAAAACCAAATTCCTTAAGCCTCATTTTCTTGATTACCAGTTTTCAGATTGATGCGACTTTGACACAAGATATTTCTAATTGGTGCACATCTCAAAATATCTTATACTGATAGAGCCTTTCATTCAAGCTTCTACAAAAATGTACTTATTCATCATAAGGAAGTTTGATATAAGCAAGTATCTCTTAGTCCATGTTATATTGCTATAGTAGAGTACAACAGACTTGAGAAACAGTATTTTTTAAATTCATGTTTAAAGAACATGATTTCCCAGCAGAGGTTGAGAAATCTAAGGTGAGGGGGTCAGTGACTGAGGGCCATATGTTGTGTCATCCCAACACAAAGTGTGTAAGGACAAGACAGCATGCTCAAAAGACAACAAGAAGTAACCTGAATTTATTCTTCCTAATGATAATGGTTTTATTCTAACCATGAGGACAAAGTCCCAGTGATCTATCATTTCATAAACTACTCCCTTCTAGCACTGTTGCATTGTAGTCTAAGTTCCCCAAAAAAATGAACCTTAAGGGAACATAGAAACAGGCAATCCATGGAGAAGTGGGTTAGAAATGTATCTCTACTATTATGAACATTGTAATGTCTTTGATAACCCTGATATAGAGTTGTTTAACAACCTAGCAATTTATTGTTTTTTTTTTAATTTGCCAGTGAGATGACTGAAGTGGGAAGAGACAGGCCCCCATGTAGTCATGTGATTATATTATTGACTTCTAGAGAGGAGAGGGTCCAGAGATCAAGTTCAATCTTCAATGGTCAATAATATGATCAGTCATGCTTACTGTTGTGTAGCAGTTTCCCCTGAGATAAAAAGCCTTCCACTTTGGAGGGAAGCTCTTTAAGGGACAGGGGGTGAAACAGGGAGAATGACCCAGGGAGAGGTGAAACACTTCATCCTGCTCAGAGGCTATTTAAAACAGGAAGTGAACAACTCAAAATAGCTTGAGAAAGTCCCTGAAACTGACCATATTCACTAAGATCCTCCCTCTCCAAGAATATACAAACAATAAGGCCTGCTGAAAATCATTGTCTGACAAGGCAAGCAGCAAAGACCCTTACACAAACAAAGCTACAAATGGAGTTCCAAGACAAGCTGAGTTGCTTAGAAGAGGCTCAGACAGCAGCCTAGAAGAAGCATAGGCCATCCCTACAGGCCAAGAGTTGGCTTTAAAAGGCTTCAACCCACTGATCCATTGGGGAAGGGCACCCCCAAATTGTTGAGCTGCTTGTAGGTTTTGCAGTGCATTCCAGTTTTTCAGCTTTTGTGAGTGTGCTGGGGTGAGCTTTTGTTTACGTAGCTGTCTTTCAGTCATTTCTGCCCCTGTAAAGTCATCTCTCACCCACCGTCGTGCAAGTAGTTCCAATAAAATTCACTGGTTCATCATGTTGTACTTTGGTGGTTTCCAAAATTTGGAAACCATACTTGGTTCCTTATCTGAGGTGAGCAAGTCTTTTGTACATGTCTCCCCAGGAATAGTATCACACAATGTCTCAGTGAATCCTTTATAAATATTTCTTAATACCCCTAAATGATAATGCTAGAACTTCTAAGCTTGAGAATACACCAAGTTGATGTACCTAGACAGGGCACAGTGGTCTGGAACACCTCAACACCACCACAATTCATTCTCAAATGTCTTCCTTTGGCTCTTCCTTCATGATATCCTTTAAGTATATTGTTTTTCTAAATTCTGTCCGTTATTCCTGGGAACTGTGGAAATTAAGAAGGGGAAACACAGCAACTCTTAGTGTAGAATAAACTTGACAGTATGGGAAGCCTGACAACCCCAATTTTCAGTTAGCTGCTGAAAGGGTGTTGGGGGAGACAGTCTTTTGGAACTGAACATTTACTGTTTGTGTAATGTCAGAATTATAATATCATATTGCTGGACATCTTGTTTAGTCAGAGATTTAAGGAAGTGTTGTGGAGAAAGAACATGCATTTTTTGTGTGTTAGGAAAATAAAAACCTACAGTTCCAAAAATACAACAGACCTTAAGGTTCATTAACTTCAATGAACTTCAGTTTTCAATCTCTAAAAAGTGTGTGTGTGGGGGGGCATGTGGTATCATAAAACCTTTATACTGTATATAAAACTCCTAAGGCAGTGTTTTCTATCTGGAAGCTGTACACATTAGTACCCTAACCTCCTTTTTCCACTTCACTTAAAAATCACTCCCTCGCATCTATGGTATACTGTTGTAATATGATGGAGATTATGGTCAAGATAGAAGCTCTAAGTTACTTGATTAAGATATGGAAAGGGAATTCCTGGAACCTTAGCACAAGATGGAGAAATGCAGAGAGCTATATTTTGAAGTATACTGACAGGCTAGCAATAAATTTATCTAAATGTTTATCAATGGCTTAATAACCATAAGAGAAAGCTCTGGTTGTTTAGTGAACTTTTTTTAAAATAATAATTTAGATGAGGTTATAGTGAACTTGTCTGGCAAATATGTTTGAGAGAGAATTTATTTTTATTTTTATTCTTATTTCTCAAATAAGAATTTAAGGTCAAAACAGACAGGGTCATTTTCTAGTAATTAAGTTGTATTGGCAACAAAGGCATCCATATCTGCTTCGAGATGAACAGAGACAATCCAGAGCACTGTGGTATTGCAGGACTTGGAGAATGAGTATGCATGAGAATAGAGTGCCCAGTGGAGAATCATAAGTTGAAGGAGGAATGAGTGTAAGCAATGAAGACTATGTAACTATAAACATATTCAAAGTCTGAATTGTTTTGCTAAAAGGACAAATATGTTAATGTGTTGTTTATTTAAGGGCTACCATGTCCATGTATAAGGGAAGACATTAATTTTGGTTAATGAGAAAGTATAAATAGAGGGTTTATAACATTGAGAGGTGAAAGCTAACCCAAGTTGTAACATACATAATTGATGAAAGAAATAAAGTTGAGTGAACTACTTCACAGCTATCTCTTGCTCATTGGGAATTTCAAACAGAGGCTACACTGTATTATGAAAAAGAGGAAGCTAGACAGATATTCTTCCAGTTCCTGCTGTCTAGGTTCTCTGAATTGTACAAAACATTAAACTACATTAAAGCCAAAGAAGAATATTTATAAATCAGCAAATAGACAAATTAAATTTGTTTGTATGCTACATCAATCCACTTCCAAAGACAGAAGAGTCTGAAAAATTGATTGCATGCATCACTGTGGACTTATGCGTTCTCGTATCCCTCTATTGATCTCTTCTATAAACCACCTGCTGCCTTCATTTTGCCAAGTCACTGTTACCAGTGACTAATAATACATACAGAACTTTGACTGTGAATATATATAATTTTCTTGATTATTTTATTATTATAGTTTCAATTTATACCTCTCTATCATTTAGACTTAAAGAAGATAGTTTATTGAAGACAAGTACTGTCAGTTGTCTACACAGTGTTAATTTTATCCTTGTTAACATAATTCTGATGTGATGTCCCAGTCTAAGGAAGATAAGCATATTTTCAGACTCCCTTGCAGCTAATGGAACTCCTTCCTGCAATACTGCTAATGAGTTTTGACTGGAATTTTGCTGAGTCACTTCAAGGTCTTAACAACTATTTTATTTATTTTATATTTATTTATGTGTATGGGTGTGTTGTCTGCCTGCATGCGTGCATACCACACACATGTCTGTTTTCCACAGAAGTCAGAAGATAGAACAGATCCCCTAAAACTGGAATTACAAATGGTGTGAAACACTGTGTGGATGCTAGGAACTGTATCTGGGTCCTCTGCAAGAGCAAGCACTCTTGACTGATGAACATACATTTGTGACTAGATCTAAACTAGTTGTATTGGTACCATAAAGGAAACACTGAGATAATTTCACAGACATCAACCTGAATATTCCTGAACCAATAAATAAATATTAACAAATATCTGCTAAACAAGAACAATAAATACGTCTCTTTAAGTCATTACATTGAAGTATTCTGCTAATAGTAAATAAAAGCAATCCAAGTGATACTTTTCCTATGACCTTAATTCAGTAGTCAATAAATGCTAATAGAATGTAATGTGCCTTACTGGATCTGAGTCCCTGGGTACAAAGAGAAATGAGAGAAACCCAAAACTTTCTCAAGAAGGTGGGCAGCCCCAAGAAGAAAAGGTTGAGTGATCTGCTGCTTCTTCCCATTTCCTTTCCCAGGGAGAGCAGGAGACAGACTCCAGAGTGATGTGTCAGGGAGAAATGCCAGGATCAATTTGGCACCTGAATTCTCTTCTCATTGTATACTCTTCTGAAGCTGTTGCAGCCTTTGGACTTGGCATTTAGATGTTGAGAAGAAAGTGTATGGAAGATGTTTACGGTGGTTTGATGAGAATTTCAGATAGCATTAATTTTCTGAGTACTTTATTTAGCTTTTTTTTTTAAGGTACATTACTCATGGTAAACTGTGAGTAGGGTATTTAGAGACTTCTATTTAAAACTATGTGAAGACTCCTCATAACATACAGTTTTTTGAAGTGACAATTTATCTTCCAATACCTCCATGATTGTGTATTAATATTTTCAGGGATAATGATACTCATATTCTTTTCAAAACCACACAAAAGTACATCTTTAAAAATAACCCTTGCTTAAGAAAATAAAAAGCCTTTAAATAGGAAAAATCCCAAAAAGGAACTGCACCAAATGTTCGTCTAATGCCATCGAACGTTGGGATTTTATGTGATGAAAAGAACCTTCTTCCTACTTTTCTGACTGTATTCTAATTTTATTGTAATCAGGAAGCATTATTTTTATACTCTACAAAGAACAAGTGTGAAGAATTAAGTACCAAGTCATGACAAATGAATTGACATAGGAACAGCAGAACCATTTTCAATGTGTTTATATAAATAGATCTGTATAATTATCATTAAGCATCGTAAGCACACAGTGCCTAAAAAGAACAGTTCTATTTATTCAGATTGAAGTTGGGATGATATTACAATATACAGCTCAAGCTAGATTGAATTCTGAGAAGAGACTGAGATAATAGTGACATTGAAGCCACATATCCAGCATGTGTGTTTGTTCTGTATCTGTCAATACCTACCCACATACCAAGCAGAATATGATGTCCACCCAATTTAAAATTGCTGAAGCATGATTCTGAGTCCATCAAAAGGGAGAAGGGGACAATGTTGTTATTTATATTTTTAAAGTATTAATATTATTTAGACAGGTGTTAATATGTAACTCTGGATAGCTTGGACTAAATATATAGATCATACTATCCTCTAACCTCTAACTTTGAGAGATCTTCCTGTCTTTGTCTCTAGAGTACTGGGATTAAAGGTGTGCACCACATGCCTTTATTTATTCTTTTTTTTAATGATAGTTTATAAAATTTATCCATGGCACCATCTTTCCCTGGATGTAGAATACTTATTTCTTAAATCCATAGGATACTTATAAAAAGTCAATGCAACTGTTTATTTATTATTATTATTATTATTATTATTATTATTAGTAGTAGTAGTAGTAGTAGTAGTAGTAGTAGTAGTCCTGGAACTTGATTTGTAGACCAGGTTGGCCTCTAACTCAATGAGATCCACCTGCCTCTGCCACCCAATTGCTGGGACTAAAAGCGTGTGCTGCCAATGACTGGTGGAAGTCTCCATTTTTAATTTGCAAAGATGATGATATATGCTTGACATGGCATCACACAGTAATTCCAATGATTGGGAGGCTACAGTAAGATCTGGAGTTTGAGATTAGTTTGAGCTGTATGGTTAGAATCTGCTTCAGAGATAAATGAAGAAAGGGAGGGGAAAAGGAAGGGAAGGAGGCAATAAAGACAAAAGAATCATTTCATTCAGCTAGCTCCTCTACCAGCATTATACTCTCATTTGCAGTACAGAGGTGATTATGGAATGAGTTTTGCTTGCCTAACATTTAGTGCTGAGGAGAAGGGTCAGTGGAAGAATAGGAAAGCTTATTTGTGGGAAACAAAGAGAAGAAAAGGGACTGACTATCTTAAGGATGAAAGTGTCCATTGAAAGTGTGCATGACAACTATGGAAACAATCTCCATTCAAGGAGCTCATTAGACTATGGTAATGAAGGCCACAGTATATATAAAAATGAGGAGAGGCCAGCTAAACACTGAAATGAACAGGAATCCAGATGCAGAGAGGGAGGAGTGATAAGAAAATGGGGACAAGAACAAGCTAGAGAAACCCACAGCTGACATGAACAAGGAGGAGCTCATGGACCCCCAGACTGATAGCTGGGAAACCAGCATTAGACTGACTCAGACCCCCTGAACATGGGTCTCAGTTAAAAGGCTTGGACAGTCTAAGGGACCTCTGAGAGTGGAACCAGGATGTATCCCTGGTGCACAAAAGGGCTTTGTGAGCACATTCCCCATGGAGGGATACTCCCTTAGCCAAATGACTTGACAAATTTTGTTGATCCCTCCAGGAAGACATCACCCTCCCTGTTGAGTGTGTGTGGGGAATGGGATGGGAGGTGGTCAGGGGACATGGGAGGGAGGGAGAGAGGAAGAGAAGGGAGAGGGAACTAGGATCAATATGTAAAATAAGAAAATAATAATAATAATAATAATAATAATAATAGCAATAAGGTGAGGAGAGCAAAGGTTTAAAGGATGTATTCCTTTTCCTTAAGGATCTGTAGGGCTGCTAGGACAAGTCTCCTAATTCCTTGATCATTACCTATTCTTCTATATCAGACTGAGTTCCAAAGATACAAAATTCTATCCTTGTCAAAAGTTTCATAATAGCTGGGAATGCTGGGTATACTTATAACAAGTGCCAGTACTTGGGCACTTGGGGGACTTGCTCAAAACTTGTGGGAACTTGCTCAAAACTCTATCTCAAATGACAAAATAGCAGAGTCACAATTCCCCTGCCCCCTTTCTCACAATGATTCCCGAGCATTCGGAAGAGGGATGTGATATTCTGCAGTTGCTTATTCTCCACACTTTGGCTAGTGGTTTTCTGTGATCACCTACTTATAATGCATAAAAGTGGTTCTCTGATGAGGTTCAAGAGATAAGCTAGTCTATGGGTACAATGATAAGCTATTAGGAGTTGGTTTAATATTGGGTTCATTCAGCAGAGTAATAGTAGTAGGCTATCCCCTAGGGCTATGACTTGTTGAACTGCAGGTTCTTGACCCTAATAATATTGCCTGATACAGGTTTTGTCTTCCAAAGAGGGCCTTAAATCTACCCAGAAAATGATTAGCTATCTCTATGACATCCATGCTACTATTGGACTGCTGTGCATGTCTTGTTAGACTGGTAGTTATTGTACCTCTTAGGGATCACATCTGGATAAGATGGATGATCACCATCCTCTTTTTGTAGTGTGTAGAGCAGCTTACAGTACTATGCAGGCTAGCTAGTAAGAGTGAAATACCTTGTTGAGAGCTGGCTTGATTTCCCCATGTTTTGTCCTTCCATTATGATCTTCAGCAATAGAGGTTACCATCTAGTTCTAGGTGAAAATTAAGAGCATTAGCAATAGTCTGTAATGTTTTGGGGGCCGTGGACTTCATTGTCCAATAGCTCTAGAAGAAGTAACCCTTTCCTGGCCATGGGCTTTGTATGTGTTAACCTGTGGTAGAAAGTAATCACTCTTCCACCATGTTTTAGGGTGAGTGACTCCATTTAAACTCATATGCCTGTATGTGTATTTTGGGAAGCTTCTATAGGAGTAGGTTTCTATATGACTTTATGCAATCCTTCCCAAGTCCCTTCTTAATAAAGAAAATGCTTTATACCAATGTGGTCTATCTCTGCTCCCTTGAAGGCCACTCCTGTGGCCCTTTACTAATTTCCTGACATCTATAAGTATTCCAAATGAAGTACACATACCTGAATATTCAAAGCCCACACTCACAAATGAGGGAAAATATGAGAAATTTATCTTTCTGGGTCTGGGTTACCGCACACACAGGGATTATTGTAGAGGGTAGTGGAAGTATTGTAAGAGATATAGGTGATAGATATCTTCAAGGAATCTGTAAATGGCAGGGCAATTGAACATAGGACACTAGAGACAAAAAAAAGCTCAAGCCAGACAAAACCCCAGCATGGAGAGTGGAGACAGGTACAAAGTCCCACTGCCAGCTGAGGAGTCACTGGCAACTTATAGATGCTGGTAGAGTCTATCCTCTTTAAGGATGTGGTTCCTGGTAGGTGCACACCTTACCCCAGTGGATGGCTACACATCCAAAAGTATATGGGCAGCACAAATTGGACTTGATGAGTTTAAACAGTAATACTATATTTAAAAAGGACTTAAACTTGTGTGGTTAGAGAAGGGATGGATCTGGGAGGAGTTTGGGTGAGGGTGAAGGCAATCAAAACAAAATATATTTTTGTGCCCAGACTCTGGAACCCCAGATCCAACAAGAGACCAGATTCGATGCAAAAGCAAAGTGTTTTTAATTTATGAGTTAACTCAGGTCGTCTATCTGTCTGAAACAGTGGGTAGAGTAAGAGGGACCTAGAGCAGCAGTGGGGCAGGGCATTTATTGGGGGTAGAGCAAGGGGAATTCTGGGGGTCTACTAGTTGCTTAGCAACAGTCTCAGGATTGCACAACTCCTGGACAGGGGAACTTGTCCTGAGTTGATTGGTCACCTGCAGCCATAGAAAGGTTGCTATGCTTGGAGGCCATCCAAGGGCCTTTGCTACCTACTGCATTCCACTATTATCAGTAAAGCACATTCCTTCTTTGCATGTCTTAGTACAGTAGAATGTGCAGTTTCCAGTACCTTGATGGGGTTCATGGAATCCCTCATTCTTTGCTAGGCTCTGCTGCATTCTTTGGGCTGGAAGGAAGGGCTGAATGTGAATGGAGACTGGAGACTGTAGTTGTTCTGTTTGGTGTGTGTGTGTGTGTGTGTGTGTGTGTGTGTGTGTGTGTGTGTGTGTGTGTGCGTGCTCACATGTCCTTGACTCCAGCCAGCATTTTATTTCTCTCAGAATGAGGTCACATATTTGAGACCTCTTTGCTGCTCCTGCTGATACCCACTTGCCAGCCACATGGCATCTTTTACCTTTTCTTTCCTTTGCTTTGGAAACAGTGAGGCTAGTAAAGGCTCATCCCTTCCAACAGATCACGCCCTTTCAGTCTTGTCAAAATTGGCCACTGTCTTTTCAGCTCAAATTCCCTGATTACTTTCTGGTTACAAGGAATATTATCTTTTCTGAACCTGCCCTCTCTGAGCTCAGAGCATTTCCTCGGTGCATTGTCAAAGCACTATTAAACTGGAATTAAAGACCCTTGTTTCTCTCTTGATGCCTTTCCTTCAGATTGTTCTTCAGTGAGACCAATCTCTTCCTAAACCCTCTATTTTATGAGGTCAGAAAGCAAGCATTTTTCCATAGCTGACCATCCTTCCTTCTCTGAGATTTATACTCTCTTCATTGCTGTTTACTGGCATATGGGTGCACTTTGTGCTTTCTGCTAGCTCTCTGAGAATAAGAACATTCCCAGCTATGACTAAACCTATGGCGAGATAGCAGTGCTTCCCTTGGTCACACTGACATCAGTAGTTGCCATTATGAGAAGAAGCTGAAGCGAAGCCATTTCTAAGGGAGGCGTGTGTTGCATTCAAGAGCAAGTTGTATGCTGTGTGACAGATCCCCGGACACTTTCCAGCAGAGCTCTGGGGCTGCAGGGGAACAGAAGACTTCTCAGACAACTGCCAACTCTATTCAGCTAGGATCTTAAACTCCTGGTCCACAAGCAGAAGGAGAGAGTTGTTTGTTTCAGGTTGCCCTCAGGGCTTGGGTACAGTAGTACTGTGTGACAGCAGAATTTAAAGAGAGCTACTATTCCAGCTTATCAGGCAAGAGCTGTCCGCAAATGAAAAAAAAATACTTTCGATAGATAATAATAACATTATTAATAAGGACAAGCCAGAGAGTTCCCGAAGGCTCTGCTAACAGAGTACAAATACATCAGGATTTTTGGTGAAAAGAACTCAAAATTGTTTTCTCTTCAGTTTTAACTGCTGGTGAATCTTATTTTTCTCTCCTGGGTTAGCGTTCAAGTCAGGTAGACTTTACCTGTGACCAGTGATCTTTACCCTTAATTTAAGCCAGCTTCAGGAGCTTCCTGTTGGGAAATGCTTAGCTGTGTCCTTAAATTTTTTTATTAATTTTACATACCAATCACAGTTCCCCCTCACATCCGTCCTCCTGCTCCCTGACCCCTCCCCCTAGGGATGCATGGATTGCCCAGTGAAGTGGAAATAGATAACCTGGATAAACTGGGTGGGGAGGGGTAGAGAGGAGGGGATGAGGAATGAGAACTTGAGGGAACAGGATGCTAGTTGGGGGAGGGACAGAGTGGGAGAGCAATGACGGGGATATCCTGCTTAGTCCTTTTTGAAGGCTAACCAAAGAGATAGGTGCTAGGGATGAAGGAGAGGATGAGCTCATCCAGAAGCCAGAATAACCTGGGTCCACAAAATGGAGCAACTGGTTCACAGGCCTGCCTTTGGCTTTGCTTTTATTTGTCAGCAATCAGACTGGGGCTCAAGGTGGAATGTGGGTGGCAAAGAGTAGGCAGTGTTATCCTTCCTCAATGTTGGATTTAACTCTGCTACATGAAGCAGTTGCTAAGAAGATTGTTCTTTGAAATGCCCTAAGGAGACTACTAAAAGTCTCAAACTTGGGTTCTGATCTCACCTCTGATTTCATTTATGAAAGTTATAACCAGATGGTCACAGGGTCAACTCTGCATTTTACAGATGAGCACAGCAAGGCTCCCTGGAGGCACATCTACACATTGTCATTGTCATCATCATTCTGGCCACGTTTTCCCTCCCAGGCAAACTTATCCTGCTTTTAAGGTAAAATTCTTTCTCTGGCCTGGAACCCCCTAACACTTTTACTGCCCATCCATCCCTCCTTTTTTTTTTTTTTTTTTTTTTTTTTTAAAAAAAAAGACGATGCATCTCATAGTCTTTACCTTTCATTTCATATCATGTGTCTCAAGCAAAGGACACAGATTCCTGGGGACAGCCACTATGCAGATGGTGTCATATGACTTGCTCAAGATAAAAACAAATCTGGAAGTGACAAGGATCCAATTCTATATTTAACGAAAGTCACTTTGCTGAATCACCCCCAGAAACAGGGACTGTAGATAAGGGACAGTCACTGTTACTAATCACACTGAGGATTTGCCTGGATGGAATATTGGGGGACTTTATTTTCTCACCCTATTTGTTCTGCTTGCAGCTCAAACCAAAGTTTTTGCTTTTCAGAGCAGAAACTGCATTCAGGTTAGGCTGATGGCCACACTGTTGTGTGCCAATTAAGTTGAGAGATATGTGCTAAGCCAAAGAAGTTTGTTAAGGAAGCCAGCTGAATGAGATGGAAGGTTCTGGTCCAAAGTCCGTCTTTCTCCTTAGAGTCAAGAAAAGAGTTTTGAAGTGAAATTTAAGGAGGTTAGAACAGAGAGATACAAATAAAGTCAATAACAAAATGTGGAAATCCAAAGAATTGACTCTATTTCATTTTGACTTAAGGTCAGAGAGTTTTTACCTGCAATTGCTCCTTCAAGGTCAAACTGCAGAATGTTTGGCCTAAAATATGGCTATTGTGTATCTTACCTCGACAACAGGATGTCTGAACTAAGATGTGAATGCAACAGGATGCTTGGCATAGGATGTTGTCACTACCTATCCTGCCTAAACAACAGAATACTTAACTCAGGAGATAGTTACTTGGTGCTTGGGTATTGTGAAGGTAATTATGCTTGCTTGTTCTTTATATCTTGGTAAGGAAGTCTTTTGCTTTTTCCCTCTTTTGATGGGGGTATAAAAAGACTGCACACAATAAACATGCCCTCCTGGCTGTATCTCTTATCTCTTCCTTACTCCTTTCCACTATCCACATCTCAGGTGTGGTCTGGATTAGTTGGCTGGACCTGATTGAGTGCCAGACCCCAACACAAGCTGTGACATTAAATGTGAACTGTGGGCACAGTATTCATGAGGGGTTGCTGTCTATAGTGAGACTTCCAAGGTTTCTGCAACTTATTTTCTTACAGTGTAGGGGGGGCCATTTTCAGCTACATGTTGACAGACTGTGTGTTTTCTGCTACCTGCATTGGAAGGAATACTAGCTAAAGAACATATTTGTGACTTCTCTGCACTCTGTGACAATATTAGTGATCTGTTAAGTTCTAGCAATCTTCTATCTGCTGCAGGTAACAGACATTTTTGTCATGAATTAAATATGATATAGTTTGGCCTTTCTGACCTACTGCTCCTACTTGCTGCCTTTTTATATCTAAAGAAATAAATATGAAAAGATGACCTCTGATTCTCTCTCTCATACAAATACACATCTGTCTGTCTGTCTGTATCAATATCTAGATTTGACCAGGGGGCCCAAATACAGTTTTTTTTTTTCCTCAGAGACATTCCAATAGTTATGTGCTTCCTTGAGGGCTGTTTAACCACCTACATGTCTTATCTATTCTTCTTTTACTTTTGATCTCCAAATTTGATCATTAAAACCAACATTTTGGTAGCTTTGTAAAATGGTTATTCCTACCACCTTCCTCTTGTTCTGAATGGTGAGTGTCATGGGATTAAAAACCACCAGGACAGATATAAACCTGGATGAATTTGCAATCTTAGAGACTATAAGAAAACCTTGTAATAGAGGCAAACAAAGCAATCCTAGCAAGTGTGAGGACACCAGATGCGAGGCTTGGGGACCCACTGCTAGAACTGCACAACTCTCTTCCTGAAGGGGTTAGTAACAGAAACCACAAGTAGTCCACAACCCTTCATATTTCATGCACTTCTAGATTCCCCCAGCATACACATTTCTGTTGTGAATTACCCTGTTTGGATACCCCTTGGGGGAGAGGGGGAGAAGATGCAGCACCAACCAATCAGGCACTGGGAGTCAGTGAGTAGCAGAGCATGCTGCAGACTCCTTTACTAAGGAAGTTAGGCTTGCCTTTATACCCCCTCCCAAGATCCCATTGGCTCAGGTGGCTGTCTCTGCTGGCTTGTCCTTTCTTCATTGGTGTCTCTTCAACAGCAGTCTCTGGGCACAGAGGCAGGCTTGGCTCAGGGAGGAGCCTGCTGCATATGCTCATGCTGGCTGGCTTGGGCACCTGGACAGGATGGATGACTGTGGCTTGAGTAGGCTGGCCACAGTTTCTCCTACACATTTCAAAGAACAGAATTACAGGGATGTCCAGTTCTCATCTGGCTTTGTGTTTTATTCTGGAGTCATGAAGTACTTCATTCCATAAGCTAGGTCGTTTAATTAACAGAGTAGAATTTGGTTTTCTAGACAGAAAAGGGCTCAGGAAGGTAGATAATAAAAACAAAGGGTAATTGGTGTTTGCAAAGTTAAAATTTGCCTTGCAAGGTAGGGACTGGAAGACTGATAGAAAAGTAACTAGTCATTGTTACTTTAGTCATTGTTACATTGTTGTCCTTCTTTGTGTATGAGAATAAAAGCATAACAAAACTTCCCAGTAACACCAATCACAACTTAGAAATTTGGCTATTATTTCTCTAATCCTGATTTCTTACTTCAGGTTCAGATAAAAGGCTTGGTTTCAAACTGGTCATGTGGAAAGAGACCTGAGTAACTCCAGCATGATTGTTGGTGCCTGGTACAGAGGCTTACTCTAATACAGTGGCTACTTGTAATATTTATTTAGCACAAGTCAGATTAGTAATGTGCAGTGTAGTTTCTTTTAAGAGAGCACTTTGGTTTCTTCCTACTTTATTCTGATATGAAAAGGTCATTTCCCACCACTAGTGGTGAGAATGTTGAAATGCTTTCTTTTGTTTATTTCCAGTGGCCTGTCTGTGATCTTTCTAAATTATGACTTACAAAAAGCAAAATACTAACACCATGGGGTTAGAAATTTTATTTCTTTCCTCTTATATATATATATATATATATATATATATATATATATATATATATATATAAAATAGCTCCAGATTCTCTAGTGTGACTTTATGTGAATAATTACTATAAAATACTGCAGACTCCCCCACCCCCTTTCCCTGTAGGGTGATTGATTTTAACCTTTCTCCTCTGCCAAACCTTTGTTCCATGCATGACATTTTAACCCCACTACTTCCTATGTTCTATTTTGCTAAAGAAAATTGCGTTTTCTATTTCTGGACAAAGCATGGTTGTTTGTGTCAGTCAATTTAACACAATATACCAGTTCTTATTTGTGCAGAGGAGGCACTAATGATTCCAGCAGGGGGTGGATCTCAAGCCCATGACCAAACCTTCCGTTGGGCGCAGAAGATGGAAGCCACAGTAATCCATTACTGACAAGGCCACTTAATGGTGATGTAGCACCTTTTGTCTCAGAGACTTCCAGGTAGCACGCAGTTCTAATTCCTGCTCTATACATTCATTCCTGGAAATTTGAAATGGTTGTGTGGTTGGAAAGAACAGGTGCTTTGGCGATTGCAACTCAACCTTGACATGGGGCATTACCATTTACGAAACATGAAAAGATGATAAGAATATTTATGCTTTCAGAGCTTCTGCTTCTTGGTCTAAGGGGGGGGTGATGATTAGATGCAGGATTGATGGGGAAAATGTGATAAATAGTGGACTCAGCTTCTTAAAGGGGAGTTGCTGAATAAGCAGTGGCTATAGTAGTGAGTTTAGGTCTACCACATATTGCTTTTTGATCAAGGTTATAGGCTCCCCCCACCATCTCTTATTCTATAAAGTATATCAGCTATGGGAAAAACTTAAAATATTTGCACTAGCTGTTTATTTAATTGATTAGGCAAGCATTTAATGAATGCCTATTGGATGCCAGGCTCTGTCCTGGATGTTTGCATCTGGAATTAACATAGGAGATCATCATATTAAGCAAATTAAGCCAGTTCCAGAAAGACAAATATCATGTTTTCTCCCATTTGTGTTTTCCAAATCTCTCTCACACACACACACACACACACACACACACACACACACACACACACACACCACTATGTATACATGGTATGAAAGGGTATGTAAAACCATCCAGCTAAGCACAGAGGACTAACAGGAGGAAGAAAGCTAACAAAAGGAGAGACGGAGGGCATTGAGTTATATAAAATTAAAATAAATTAATTTAAAAGTAAACAGAGCTTGCAAAAATGAATAATACAGTTTGCTTGATATAATTTAAAAGAAAGAGAACAAAGAGAACCAAAGAGCAAAGAGGCAAGTGCATTCTCAGCATGGACAGAGATCCCCATCTTGGCTCTGCTCCTCACCACTTGTGCCTTTTGGGCAGTTGACTTAAGTTCTGTGAGCCTGGTTTTTGTTTTATAAAATGGGATTTAGTAACTATGGTTAGCAAAATAAGAATGTCCAAGCATAGCAGATGAAGAACAAGTGTGTGGGCAAATATCTGCCCATCCTTCAAGAGGGCACAGAACATAGTAAGAAGGAACCCGGGTTTTATTTTTATATATTTTCCTTTTATATTATTATATTTTTATATTCACAAACCTCTTGCGAATAGTCAGTGTTAGAGATATCCTTAGCAATAGCACAGGGCCCATCCTAGATTACACAAACACACCTGTATGTCTAGGAGGCTATCTTCTTATTCCTTAAACTCCCCAAGGTCAGGCCTCAGGAATTAAAGACTACTCAGCAGTCTAATGCCCACCAGAAGTACTTAAAATGGTTACTAAACCTTCCCAGTGAAGGCTGCAGTCTAGACCTTCCCCTCAGTACTGTCTTTAAACTCCAAACCAAAACTTGTTTGCCATGTGACCCAACAGCAGAGGGAGAAAACAGCTCAGGAAGATTCCCAGTGGTAAAAGAAGGACGCAGTTCAAGATGGCACTGAGTGGAGCCTGGCTCGACTGACAGGTCTATGTAGAAATCCCAGAAGTGAGACCACGTTTTAGGGCAAAGTGCTTCTCTGCAGGCCAATTTATACTTCTGCCTACCAGGTCAGGTAAGGCTTTCTTCTTCTTTGTCTCCCAGCTGTAAGTATTTCACACCAGTGTCCATGTTTCAGCTTTATTTTAGGACTGGAACTTTAACTGCTTCTTCTGTTAAACGACCTAGGAACTGAAGGGCCATTTTTGTCCTCAGGGATGTGTTTGGTGCTGAAGATGGCAGACTGTTGGGTGTGAGTGATGACAGATAATGCCTGAGGTCTTGCAGCTTAGAAGTAACATCTTGTTGTTTGAAGATAACACTGCCAAAGGTGTGTGGGTGTATCTTTGAGAAAACAAAGCAGAAAAAAGCATGACCAGAAATCTGATCTTGGTGGGTGTCTAAAAAAAATCATGGTTTTATTTACCACTTGTGTGGCAACCTGACTGGCCCCATAGATGGTCCTGTTAGTCTCAGGGAGTTAGAGACCAGCCCCTCAGTTGCTATTTTTTTTTTCAGCGCTGCCTTGTAATGCTGACTCATGTAAAATATTCTTTTTGTTTCCCCTTTCAATCATGTTTGCCAGTAGTCAGTATCTGCTCATTCAGGGCCAGGGATACAATAATGTCTTGGTCTAGGGAGGCCACAGACATGCTGGATGGCAACATCTCCTTACTGTTATGATTACAATGAAGTAAGTTCAGTGGAAGGTGGAATCTTTGGGTTTCTTTCATGTTGTATAACCAATGCCTGGCTAACATTATGGTTCCAAAGAAGTTTGCATTTTCCAAAAGAAGTCTGGAATTTTTATGACATTTATTATAGTTGCTTTTTGTCTAAAACCTGCTAAGAACAAGGGCCTCCATCCTAATCTCACCATTTACTGCACTCTGTGGTCTCTGGGAGCCATAGTTATTGAGGTCTCATGTATGTCAGACCCTATACTGCACAGAACTTTGCATAAGTAATGTAAATTTTTCATGGTCACTCAGAAAGACCACTGATTCTCTCCCTTTCTAGAAGAGGAATCCTGCCTTTGAGAAATAAATCACTTCCTAAGGTTCCCTGAGTTTTGCATGGATTGGTCAGGAATCAAATATGACACTCGGGCAAAGTCTTTGCTTCTGTCACATACTATACCCTGAAAGGAAATATACATGATGTCACTTTTAAGTGTGAATCTGAGAGACGGGTTTATAAAACCAGATCTCAAATTACTGAATTTAAAGCCACCCCAATCTCTCAGGTTACACTTACCTCTGGGTATACTTGGTAGCCAAAGCATCACCGTGTATGTATTCTGTTGTCATGGGTGACTGACATTGAGTACTGGCACCCTCATATTAAGCTGATAAAATTGATATTGACTTAAGGTGTGATGGTGTTTCGGTGCTAGTATCTGCTCATGTTGTTCTCTCTCACCCTTGATGGCAGGAAGTACATTAAATTTAAGAGTCTATTTACATTATGAATTATCATCTATTAAATCCTCCAAAATCGACTATTGCTGACTCTCCACAAAAGCCCTTGTACCATTAAGGCTGATAGATGGGAAGATTCATAACCTCTTTCTTTGCAGTTTGAAATCTTCAGAAAAATACAGGACATCTATTTATTTTTGTATTTGTGAAAATTATATACACATACAGAGTAGCTAAAACATAAAAACAACATATGGTTTAGGAGGATTTCTGTAAGTGCTCCAGGCTTCTTCAAATACAAAAATAGTGTGGCTGCTAATAATATGGTTTCCTGAGCAAGCAGAGATCACAGCACTCAGCCCATTTGCAAAAACAGGTAAGCTAAAGGGCTCCTATGGGGTGGGTGCTGTGTTTATATGAATATATCAGCTTTTCAGTCTTGTTCATGATAAACATGGCCATTTTAAATGACTTTGAGCTGGAGGGTGGAGGAGAAGTCTGAGATGCCTGAGATGTGAGAACAAGACAGGGCAAATTGTCTTATAGAATATAGCCTTTCTTCTAGGGCTAAAACCAGCCCCATACACTAAGCTGTGTCTGTAGCAAATTTGATACACTTTTTGGGAGTTCTATTAGAAGCCAAGAATACTTGGAGGACAACACAGAACCAGCTGTTAATTAATGAGTCTAACTGGAGCAGTGGATAAAATTATAGCAAACCGAAGCTGTGGAAAGATAAAGAGGAATGGCTTCTAGGTTCCAGATTCTATCTACATGCCAATGCTGTAGTTTCCTTCTGTCTTCCCAACAACCATGAGGGATAGGTACCACCTTAATCCTATGACTCACACAGAGGCTAAAGTTCCAGTGCTTAAAGGACTTGCCTAATGTCAAGCAGCTCAGAGCCGGCACCTAACAGTTCCTGAGTGCAGGGCAAGCCTGTACGTTCCTACCCAGTGGACAGCCTCCATGAAAGACTTGAGATCCCTGCCAAATGGCAATTGCAATCTCTGTACATCCTACTCTGATATTTAGCAGAAACCGTGGTAACCAGAGGTGAGCAGTGTGGCCAGAGCACAGCTGGGAATGCTTCAGTTCTCTCTCTCTCTTTAAGCTGCTAGGTGATAAGCAAAGTCCTTACTGTACACACCAGGCTTCATTTGTTCTTTGTACTACAATGCAGTCCTGGTGCCTATAGTGCAGAAAGCAATTAATTTTCCCAATAGTATCTAATTTTTGGCATGTACTGAAAGCAGCCAGAGTGACTAAGCCAGGATCGTATCAAGGACTTATGCCCGAGTCTGTGTAGAGGGATGTGCAGTTGCCATAGCAGCAATCAATCTGCTAAATAACTGAGAACACAAACTGATTCAAAGGCAAAGACTGATTTGGGTCAGGGAATTGCACTCCATAAAGAACAACTTCTCAATGACTTCTGAGGATATTTTAGCTTTTATAGATGGTCCTAGAAATGTACAGTGAGTGGCTTGCTCAGTTCCAGGAGGGTATGCGTGCCCCAAGAGGAGAGCCACATGCTGTTCCTGGAAGGTCAGGAAAGGGAACTCGGTGGAACGTGCCATGCAACTGCTCTCGTGCTGCCTGTCTACTCTCAGAGGCTCCGAAGGGTTTGTAACAAAAGCAATGGCATCTGCTTGAATTCTCACAGCATCTCGGGACCCCTGCTTATGCTTAACCAGCATTCCTGCAATGGGGGACTTGCCCTTATACAAATGTCCACTGATTTTAATATGCATAGATATGTACAACTACCCAGGGATTCACATGCCAGCTATTTGGGTGCAGATCTGGGTCCCCCTTTCCCTGTCATGTTGCTTCCCTGCCTTTGCCTCTTTCTTTGCAATAAAGGGAAATTTCATCTTGAAAATGCATGTGACAAGGATATGGGTATTCTGTATTTGCTTTGTGTAGTGTGGAATTCTACTAAGAAATTTCCATCTCACAGGAGAACTAATGTTCTGGTGGGAGAACACTTGACATCCCTGGAGGTAGCACTGACCTGTTTGTGAGACTTGGGTTTTTGTGATTACAAGAAAGTTTCAAAGTGAGCTCTGGGGCCTGAGAAGTTGGCTTAGTGGTATTTGTGTATGCATGAGAACCTCTGTTCAAAATCCCCAGAACCCATATTAAAAGCTGGGAATGATTTGTATATGCTTGCAACCAACTCAGTGCTGAGGAGTCTTAGTTGCCAACCTAGCTCCATGTTCAGTAACAGTCTCAATCTCAAGAGAATAGGTAGAGAAGGAAAGAGCAGGATACCCGAAACCTTCCTGTAGCTTCCACATGTGTACAAGGATGCAAGTACCCACACATCACACATGCATAGATATACTCTCTGTCTCTCTGTCTCTGTCTCTGTCTCTGTCTCTCTCTCTCTTTCTCTCTCTCTCGATGTGGTTTTCATTTCCTCAGATTGTATAATAGTTCTACTTACCTTGTTGTAGCCTATGCGCAGTGTCTTTGTAAGGTTTATATTGCCGAAGCATAATACGTCCCATGTTGGAAGGCAGGAAACAGAAAGCACAGCCTTGGTAGTTTAAGTTAAGTTGTGGATTTTATTCATTTCAATTGCAAAGTATATGATCTTGGGTAGTTTGCTCCAATCACTTTATTTCTCTATTTCAGTTCTGTAAAATGGAAATAATGGTGATCATGATACTAGCTAATTCTCAGCTACATCTAATTCTTCTGAGAATGAGACAAAAGATAACAGTCACTTTATGTTTAAAGATTCCTTCAGGTTCCCCAATCGACAAATCCAGACTTTTCATTTTATAATTGTTTTTACTTCTTGGCTTACTGTTGCTGTGTTAGACATTTGTAGGATGAAGAAAGTCTAGGAAAACACTTAATAGAATGCTTGTCACGTGGTTGCAGTTTGATAGATTCGTTTTCTATATAAACAAATCCTAACCACTGTTAAAGATGTCTTCAACTTCACAGTGGGTTCCATCTCTTGTATCACTTGGCGCCTTGGAGAAAGTTGGAGGAAGGAGCCTAGGAGTTCAGCAGTACAACAAGTACTCCTAAGCTTTCTGCTGGAAGCCACACCATTCCAGGGCCTGAAGCCACCAAGCCTGGGTCACCACAGCTGGAAAGGAGCTTCATGCAATAGATAATTTGACACAGCTGGAATACACTCATTTGGAGGATCCTATTGTTTCTCAGTCTCTCAGCCAAAAGGATGATGGTTTCTAATGAAAATGCTGTCTCTAAGCCAGGTAATTCCAAGTGGACTGTCAGTGGGTAGTGAGAATCATATAAGCAGGGCTAGGTCGCATTGTGAGTTTGAAACTTTTTCATTGTTCCTTTCTTTCCATAAGCTGGTAATTTTGCATTGACCTTCTGCTCCTCTGCTGGGCTTCTGGGCATGGCATAGCTACAATCTGTGGCTTTACAATGATGCTCAGCTGTAGCCCTATGTGTGCATTGATTTTTCCCCCTCTCTCTCTCTTAACCTAGAATGCAAACGGAACCTGTGCTCACTATCTGAATATCTCTAATTAGACTACCTGCACAAATCTACCAATTGACTTTAATAGATTGAATCCATGTCTGTGACAGTGTTGGAGGGGAAATAAGATTGCTTTGCCTCCTCAGTTATCTTCAGCACTTGGACTGAATACAGATGGATTTTCCACATTCAAGACACAATGGTAGACAAAGGGTTCCCGAGGCCCTAGAGGCAGGATGTAATCATCACACAGGTAAATTATCCCTACTGAGAGAAAATTGGAGCAGTAAATGAAACATTAGTCCACTTCACTAGGAGGTCACGTATGTTTCAGTGCCGCGGCAACCTGCTTGCATGATTAGAGTTAGGTCGGAGACTGCCATTCATGATTTTATCTTTTCCCTTTTTTTCCTTATATTCTGCTGAACTTTGTTTTACTTCAGCTTCTTTGCATTCTACCAATTAAGCTCCAAATTGGCAGTTAAGACAAAATACAAATGAAAGGGAGGGTTCGGTAAGAAAGGAGGTAAAGACAACGAAAATCGCTCTTCCCTCCCTCCTTCTTCTGGCAGCTGTGCTGATCCGAGGAGGTTCTGAGTTTTTTTTTTTTCTTTTTTGTAGCCAATAACTCATTGGATTGAAGCCCAGAGTGTCCATCAATAACATGTGTATGAGGCCAAGCTTGTTGTTTGAACCTCTCTTCTGGCCTTACCTTGCCTCTCCTTTTTCAGAGCATATGTGGGCTCTTCCACAGGCAGCCGGGCTGGATGCTGTTTATCAAGACCTACTCTATACAGGCCTTATTATTCCTGCTCTATGTGCTTCTAAGGTCTCACAATCATCTAATAAATAGTATAGTGCCATCTCCATTTACAGATGAGAAAGCTGAGATCATAGAGCCGTGCCATGCTTCCGTGCTGGTCACAGTTGCCACGCTGTGGGAAAAGGGCTCAAACCTGGGCAGTTTACCTTGAGTTAATTCTCGTATTGGTTTCTAGTTAAAAAGTGTTGTGTTAGAAGGCATCTGGAAGAAAGTTCAACCATCTAATCTGGGATATAAACCACAAAGTACACTTTCTGATATCACCATCTAACTCACTCCCATTTGAAATAAACATACTCCAAAAATACAGATTGCTGAGCCTATGGCTCAGAAAGTATCTGATTCTTTCTGTGACCATTTCCCTGGGGACTTCCAGCCCTTCAATTAGAGAGGATGATGTAATTAACCATCACTTTTATGACAGGGCATGTAAGATAATTCTAGTGTTTACATTTCACAATGAACTAAAGCCCTGCTTTGTTTAAAGGACTACAAATGATGTTTTTAGGTGTGACATCATAAAGGGGTTCTTTTCTGGGAATAAGAAAACCCTTTTTTTTTTCAAATTTACTCTCCTTTTATAAATTGCAATGCTCATGTTTTGTTGTTGTTGTTGTATACTGCAAGTTTCTATGACTCATGCCTCCTTTCTCTTAACATATTTACAAAAATGTTTAATTTAGACACAACAGTGACTTATTGTAAAGTGGGTCTTTTCCCAAAGTCATTCTGGGTGGTGGCTGCTTCCTCTTTCTCTCCCCTTCTTTCTCCTTCTCCTTTCCTTCATCCTCCTCTTCTTCCCCTCTTCCTCCTCCTCTTGCTAGATAGGAGTCCACTTTGTACTCCAGTATCATCTTAGGCCACCAAGTAAATCAGGCTGGCCTCTAACTCATAGCAGCCCTCCCACCCTAGCCTCCTAAATGCCAGGATTATAGTCATGAGCCACTGTGCCCACCTATTGGGCTTCTTTAAAAAATAATTTTTATTTTAAACCGTGTGTGTGTGTGTGTGTGTGTGTGTGTGTGTGTGTGTGTGTGTGTGTGCGTGTATACACATTTCATGTGTGTGTGCTCACACGTGTGAGTGCAGGTTTCTGTGGAGTTCATCCGATCCCTCAGAGTTTCGTTACAGTAGTTCTGAGATGCCCGAGGCAGATGCTATGAAGCGAATTTGGATCCTCTGGAAAAAAAACTCTTATAACTCCAGCCTTAAACCCATATTTTTTTTTGATAGTGTAGTTTCTAGTAATATTTTTTATGTGTTTCACTGTCTGCAGTTACAACTTTCACAATTATTTGATTTATGTGTTTATTGACTCATACATTTGTGTGGGGTAGGGTGGGTGAGTGGCATAGATGTGATAGGTTTGGGTGGTTGTGTATACAGGTGGATTGGCTCAGGGAGTAAGGAACTCAAGTGTGTGTGTGTGTGCGTGCGTGCGTGCACACGCACACACGCTTGCTCATGTGAGTACAAGTACCCACAGAGGTCAGAAGATAACATTGGATCCCTTGCAGCTGGAGTATAGAAGGTTTTGAGTCAGGCAATATGGGTGCTGGGAACAAAACTTGGGTTTTCTACAAAAGCAGTGTGTACCTTTAACTGCTGAGCATTGCAACCCTTCAAACATAGTTCTTGACACTTACAACCTATGAGTAGTAATTTCTAGGATGAGAATGAGGACAGCTACCATGGCTTTCTTAAGCTCAGTGACACATATGGTTATGAAGAGAAGTGAGCTCAAAAAGCTTGTCTTCTGGGAATAATAGGTACCACCCAAACTACATATAAGTGGGATGTGTTTAATCTTAAGCCTAGAAGGATGGTTATGGATTGAGATGGCAGGTGGAGATATGTGCACAAAGGTAGTATTATACAAAAAAGCATAGAAGTAGGACTTGGTCAGAAAACATACGTACTGCAGGATGGATAAAGAAGAGCTGGACTGAGGTGAAGATAGTTAAAGACATAGCAGAACTGGAATTATGGATGTGTTAAATGCCAAGTTCAGAGATTTCAAACTTTCCTCTGTAGGTGCTACTGTATGTATCTGGTGCCTAGAGAAGATATGATCTCCTTTCTAAGAATCCTTTTTAAAATAATTTTCTTTAAAAAGTATGTTTTAATTACATCATTTGCTCCTGTTCCTTTCCTTCTCCCAGTCCCTCAGAGTGCTGCCCTATTAGCTCTCATTTGTATTGTAGTCTCTTTCATGCCTCAGGATCCTGCAGAAAAAAAGGAATATGCATATTAGACAGCTCCATGCTTGTTTTCCCTCCTGTTTGCTCCTACTGTGTATAATATTCTGGTGTCTTTTAAGTGTGCCAGTCTCTTAAAAGTGACTAAAAGACTTTAAACATCAGAAAATGAAATAATTTATAATCAGTCAGTCTCTAGAAACATTTAGAACTATTTAGAACTTGTGTTGATTCAGGGGCCCTGTTTTTCGTTTTTTGTTTTGCTTATATACTATGCTCAAAATTCATCAGATGCCATAGAAAATCCACTCAAGGCTCTACTCTTCAGTACATGTGTTCCCTACTCTGATGTATATTAAAACAGATGGGGGACAGTTGTGAACTGAAGCTCCCATATGACTTCTATTCACACATCATTGACCAGAACTCAGTCTTAAGATCATATGCTATTCATGGGTGGCTGGAAATAGAGTTTAGATGGTTAGCCAGAAAAGAGAGGTAGCAGGACTCAATGAGCACACAGCTTCTGTATGTATTCATGTAACTATAGCTATGGCTTTCATTCTCTTATTCAGACATCACTAAAATCACAAGGCAGGTTTTTCCATTTGGGGAGATTCCTATTCTTATAACTATCCCATCACTTACCTGTTTAGGTATGTAGTCCTACTTACCTAGCCTTTCTATTTTTATATCCCATCTGGAATTTATTTTTCATCTGTGTTTCTAAATGCTCATATTGCCTTTTATATATTTTTATAGTGTGTTAGTTGTATTTGTCACTTGTCAGTTTCTTAGTACTACAGGTGGTATTTTGGAAGGTTCTGGAAACTTTAGGAGATTTGGCCTAGTTGGAGAAAGTAGGCCACTTAGGTCACCCCTCGGACTATGCCTTGATCTGGTCCCTTTATTTTTGCTTCCTTTCTGCCATGATAGGAATCGATTTGTGCTCCAAAGACTCTCTGTCATGATGTTCTGTGTTCCATAGCTTCTCTGCCATGATGAACCAAACTCTTTAAAACCATGAGCAAAAGTGGATAGCCCCACCCTTTATGATGATTATATCAGCATTCTGTCACAGCAATGAGTAAGGTAACCAGTATAGAAACCTGATACCTGAGAAGTCGGTCGTGTCCTTGAATAGTTGTCCACATGATTCTTAAGTATTTGGAACATTTTTGTGGGAGAATTTGGAAACATCTGCAGATTCGGGCCAGAAGCTCTAGAATGCTGATAGGAATGTAGGACAATGGGTAGATATAACATGGAACTACAAGACTTAATGACGGCCCTGCTATGTTTTGGCTTCTTTTGGTCTTACCTTTCCAGCTACTCATTTTACTCACCATTTCGGAAACTGGAGGGCGTATTCTGTATCTTTATCTTGGAGTAGGTAACTTGCTTCTGATTTTACAGACAGCCACATTTAAGACTTTACCTTGAGTCTCAGAACAGACTTAGAATTTGGATCTTTGCATGTTTTTGTGCAGACTGTGCAGAACCTTGCAGACAGACTAAATGTGTTCTTGCATTATGAGACCTGGTGATAGAATGTTCTGATTGAATAAGAAGTATCTCCTATAAGCAGATACTGAATGCCTGGTCCTCATCCAGTGGTACTACTTCTGGGTTTGTGGACACTTGGGAGATGGAGACCAACAAGAGGAAATGGATCACTGGGTGTGGATCCTTGGGTACATGTTGTGTCTGGCTCCTTCTTTCATATTCTCTGCTTCTTGTAACATATGCTTGAATGACAATGACTTCTGTCCAAGAACTTGGGGGCCAAACAACTCTGAACTGACCTCTCTGAAACTATGGATTCAAATGAATTTTCCCTCCTTACAGTCGTTTTCATCAGCTGTTGGTTACAGAAAGGTAAAAGCCATGTAGCCTGTTTTCATCTTGCATTAATGGGAAGTGATGATTATGATTCAACCTTCAAATATACTCCATTAAAATTGTTTTCTCTATCAATTTAGTTGCATTTTAAGTAGGAGACAAATCAGGAGCCCATGGAAGGGTAGAATACAGAAAGGCAGTGCATTCAGACTACATTTATAAAAGAAGTAACTGGTAAAAAATGATTTTTAAATTGATTTGATCTATCATTGAAAAAGTACGACTGCCGTGCCTTTCCCTAATCTCCATACCTCATTTTCTATTTTTACTTTGTCCCCTCTGAAACCAATCAGTCTGTCATATAAGTCACATATTTTGTTTTATTTTGCCACCTCCACACCTGCCTTACTTAATTCTGTGCAATCAGGAATGTGTTATGGGGAACATAATTAGCCCTGCAAGTAGACCAGGAAGGAAACTGCATCTCTGTGTGGAAGAGAGAGATGTGTTTGGGCAAGGAGATGGATTTTAATTTCAAATTATACAGGGGCTATTGCAAACCCAATGGATGGGAACTGTTAAAATATAAAATATACTTTGGTCAAATCATTTGGCAATTCTTTCTGTATCCCTCTAATCCAGTATCTCCCACTTTTCTCCCTGCTTCATCAGTCCAGGAGACTTAGAGTGTTGCAAAAAAAAAAAAAAAAGCATCATGTAGATATCCGGCTACCAGCCAGCATCCCTGATAGACAGCCAGGCTTCCATTCCTGCTCTATCTTTGTGGAAACTCAGCACTGTCTAAGGAAAGGCTCCTCTAAACCTGGAGGCCATTTTTAAGGACTCCTGTATTTTATTTGGCACCCTCAGCATTTATATTCACCACCCAATACTGTCTGCTAGATTTAATGCATCATTTAATATTTCAAAGTTATCTATCAGGAAATTATATCTTATCATCCAGATACCTAGCACAATTTGAGGCAAATGCTTGTCCCTCAATAAGAATCCATCTAAGTGGGTGTACACATTTTATGGAAGCAAGCAGCATTTTACAAGTAGGAACATGTATCCTTTCCCTCTCATTCCTACATCCATGTTTATGGGTAATTTATTCAGTCTGTTCCTGAGCCCAGTCACTATACCTAAAAAATAAAATCCTGAATGTAGGATTGTTTTGAGGAAGTGAGACAGTGCATATGTAGCCTGCTGAGAGAGGTCTGACTGCATGGGCACAAACTAAGTCTGTGGCTTGTGGGCAAACACTGGACATTGTGGAAAGGGGGCATAGGTTCATGGTGCAGAAAAGGTGAGAGAGAAAGATATGAAGTGTTAGGATTATGCAAGGCGGTAAGTTATGAGCTAACATGTTGCTTGCAGAACATCATCCCACAGGTCATACATATCTGGTTAGAGGGGCTCATATTAATTTTCTTATTTTCTTTCTGTTTTAATGAATTTTGGGGGAATTTCAGATAATGCACCCTGATTCTACTCATCTCCCAGTCCCTCCATATCTGCCCCCTCACTCTTGTGTTCCCTTCCCCAGAAAATAAAAAAAAAGTTAAAAATAAACAATAATGTTTTAAAAAGGAAAAAGTCACTCCTCCATCTTCCACACCTCTCCATTGCCTCTTCATTCATCTCAGTGGCTCTGATTCAGTAGACCTTTTTGTTCAAACAGCTTTGCTTGCAAATGTTCATTGTGTATTGAGTTTTGGTGAGGTTCAAGACCCCTGACTTTGGTACACCATCAATACTTGCCCTCCATTAATATTCCTCTCTGTGACTATGGTTCCACAAGGCCAGTCCCTTACTAACTCCAGCAGGTCTTAGATGGGGGTAGCTGTTGGGGTGTGCCAACTGTAAGCCCTTGATGTGTACCTGGGTGGCAGTTGAGTTGGTCAGTCTAGGACACTGGGACCATTCCTCTTAGGTGAGGGGTGGGGCCAGGTCTCTCATTCCTCTGGTGAGGGATGGGGCCATCTTTCTCAAGTGTGGAGAGCCAGCTCTTCTATTAGGGGCAGGGCTGGCTTTAAGTGGCATATGAAAATAAAATGAAGTATCATTGAACACCCTATTGAAATGCTACCCATCTTGCCATTAGGTGCTGACATTGGTTGGCCCAGCTCATGTACAAATGAGGAGTGGTGACTCTGTCCTATTCTCTTGTAAAGGGAATTTATTTTAAAGAAATTCAGCAGGTCACTGCATTTCAAAACAGAAGGCTGTGAAGGTACCAGACAGTACTCTGTCCCTCTTAGTATGCAGCACCCCTTAGAGGTACAGTGTGTCTGTTCCTCTCTATTTACTCCCACCTTCTGCTGACAGATTTTAAACTACCCCAGTCCACAGGTTACCTAGCTTTTTGACTTACTTCCCATATCCATTTATGGAGTGTGCTGTGCACTAGATTAGCTCATGTGGTCTTCAGTCTGACTGGGAATGAACTTAGAGTAATTTTTTTTTGTTTTGGCCTTGTAAGGAAGGCTACAAGGCAACATAAAAATGAACACTGGGAATAATAAGTGTAACTGACCTGCCCAGGATGGATCAGCAGAGAAGGCAGCACAGCTTTCTTAGGACTGTCAGAAGACCTGGTACTTAGGACTAGTAGAAAGGACATGGGCCTGACATAGGGACCTAGCTACACGAGCAAGAAAAAGACCATGGGTCCAGAAATACACAAAAGAGGAGATAGTATATTCAAGGAAAGGAAAACGCAATTAGTAACTTAAGAAGTAAACTTTGGTGCCTACTGTGTCCCAAATGCTCTACTAGGTCTGGAAGGTGCAAGGTTAGAAAGAAGAGTTTCCATCCCTTGTAACTTGTGCTCTCATGACAGGTAGACATGAAAGGTTAGAGAAAAATATATATGATTTAATATTAGGGGCAATAAGCCTTGTTCTGAAGATAAATATAATGTACAAAGATATTATAAAGCACAAGTTGTACTACCTTGTGGACAAACATCTTAATTATCACCAGTCTTCATTGTTTGACTCCCTTATACTACATTCTAACTACTTAAATACGAGAGCAGCATGTGCATCTTCTAGCCATGGACCATAAAAATTTCCAGTTCTTCCCATTCACACTTCTGTTTGTTTGTTGTTTTGTTTTTGTTTGTTTTGTTTTGAATCACTGCATAGAGGAACACTTCCCGTGGTAGAATGTGCCATTCCATAAAACAAGCTTGAATTGTGCTACACCAATGGTTCTCAGAGTGCAATCCCTGGGTTAAAAGCTTTGACATCACCTATGGTCTCAGTCTCAGACTACTTCATGAAAACACCTCAGGCTAGGTAACTTTTAAGTTGTGGAAATTTATTTCTCATAGTTCTGAGTCAGGAAGATTCAAAATTAAAGCTACAGCATACTGCATAACCAATGATGACTTGTTGTTTCTAAGATCACTCACTGAATGCTGCCCTAACGTGGAAAAGAGGGAAGGCAGGTACAAGAGTCTAGTTGTAAGACTACTAATTCCACTGAAAAGGGTGAAGCCCATGAATTAATCACCTCTTTGAAAGCTAATATTGAATTGGGGATCAGCTTTAAATTGGATTTTGGAGGAATAAACGTTCACACAAACTTTCCTGGGAACTTGCCACCAATAGAAATTACTAGGCCCCACACCAGAGGAATCACACTAGAAACTTTTCAGAGCTTTGAGCAATTCCATTTCTAAAAAGCCTCCCAGATGTCTTGGATTCACAGTAAAATTTACAGTTTTTTTAAATCATTGAAGTGGTTAGGATTTTGTATCAGCCAGCATCCTCTTAACTAATATAAAGAGCAATTGGTACTGAGGTACTCATAAATGCCTTATGAGGTAGGATATTTAATTGAGAGAGGGGAGAAAGGGAGGCTTGTGAAAATTTAGAAGCACATTTTAGTCACTGGACAGCAATTTTAAGGAGTTGAAAAGGGAAAAAGTCAGTGTCTTTGCAGAAAAGTCAGCAGGCCAAAAGGCCAGCATGGCGTGTTTTGGGGAAGGACAGATGATGAGACACAAAGCTACCGAGGCCACAAGTATGGCCTTACATGTTCTTTGAAGTACAGTGTGATTGTTTACGTACTCCATAAGCTTTTCAAAATATGTTTAGGAACTACAACATACACAAGAGAAATTTTACTATTTTAACAAATTTTTAAAGTGCTGCAAAGTTATAAACCCTTCACCATTAGCCTATTTTTAGGATTTTTTTTCCCTTCTGTTCTATACATGAATTCAATACCTGCCTGCCATTGCTTCCTACTACTCCCATCTCCTATCCCATTTCCTCAGTAACCATTATAGCTTCAGGCCCAGCTAATTTGTATGATCTACATACCTCATAAAATGGGTTCATATAATATTTACCCTTGTATTTTAAGTTTATCTGTGTTGTGTCATGTGACAAAATTCCCTTCCTTTTGAAGGTTGAATAATATCCTCTTGTACCTATACCATTCGGTTACCCACGTTTCCTAGTTAGGTTTCTGTTGTTATGACAGAACACTAACAAAAACCTACTTTGGACATGAAAGGGCCAATCACTTCCACAGCCCTCCCATAAACAACGTATTTGGGGCTGTCACAGGGACAATCTAATCTCTGGTACCAATTTGTGTCCTAGTGAGTTCAGTGTTGTGGTGACAAACAGCACAAACCCAAAGCAACTTACAGAAGGAAGAGTCTTTCAGCTGACAGTTCATGACAGTGAAGCAAGTGGTTAGAATTGGTGTTAGGAATAGAGAGCTGAGAGAACACATCTCAACGGCAGGCACTAAGCAGGGAGTGGAAACTGGCAGTGGCTAGTGTCTTGAAACTCTCAAAGCCTACCTCCTCCAGCAAGTTTGTACCCCCTAAAGATCCCCAAACAATGACACCAGCTGGGAATCAAGCTTTGAAATGCCCAAGACTGGGGCTGGGGTGTGCTGCGGAAGGAGTAACATGCCAGACTATGGGTAAGCCACAGCCTCATGGCAATACATAGGTTAACAGAAATGGGTTAATAATTAAGGCATAGCTAGCCAATAAGAAATCCTAGCCATCAACCAACAATTCATATTATATGTCTTTATGTGTTCATTTGGGGCAAAACAGCTATGGGACCAGGCTGGAAAGAAACTCCAGCTACAGGGATGTTTCTAATTTAAACCACCACACCATTCTTCAGTTAATAGATAGCTGATATTTAGCTTTCTTTCCCCCTTCATCTGTTTGGGATGTTTCAATGAGCATCTGTAAGGTATACATATATGTATACATCCTGGCTTTCAATTCTTTGGCTGCATGTACTGAGTATGGGCAGAGCCTCAGGCTCCCATCTGATCAAGGTACTCCTTTCAGTAAATGAAGAGATATAAAACAGTCTATGGTAATGCATTGGAACGTAAAGACATGCTTATTCTGAGTGCCTGGAAGAAACACTGGAATGCTATCACGGAAGGCTTTGTGGAGGAAGAAGTAAGCTCATTTCTCTAGATAAATGGGAAAGAGTTGTTAGTGTGTGCTCCTTTTGAGAGCCCTAGGTAGCTCAAAAATGGATGAAGGATGGAGAATAAAGTGGGAGAGGATGGAGGGGATGAAGAAATGTGAAGACGCCCAGGTTGTTTCTCAGAACAGTGATTCCTAATCAGGACTGCACAGTAGGATCCCTCAGCAACTTTCAAATCTCACAGATGCCAAGCCTGAGTCCCACCTCCATAGATCCTGGTTTAATTGGTGTGGGCTGTGGTCTGGCCAGTGTCATTTTTGCAGTTTCTCCAGGTGATTCCATTGTGCATCCAAGGTGAGAAGCATGGCCTTAGGTGAGCAGTGAGCTTTGGAATGGTTTTGGGTTGGCAAGTAATAAGATCAGATTCTTTTAAACCACTTGCACAGATTTCAATATCAAGTGGATCTGATAGCTGAGGGGACATCCTGAAGGGTGTTCTTGTCTATTCTCTGAGACTCATTTCCTGCCACTATGAAGTGAAGTTCCCACCTACACACCTTTAGGTCTGTTATGAGGGTTGTTACACAACATTGTCTTTTGTTCCAAACCCAGTGAAAGTAAGTTCAATTTTTTCTGGACAAGCATCCAGGGCTAAGGAAAACTGGGCAGAGCTCTTTATGCACAACATCCTGAGGCAGACACGAGGGATGCAGTAGGATGTTACATTCCTCTCCCCCACCCCCCATTTTGAGAGTTTCCCCACACTCCCAGCCAGGGAACAGACTAGGGATCTGATCTTCTCTGGCCTTGGACTCTACTGGGATTGCCCTGGAGTCTCATTTCATTTCCTTAAAGGGAGACTTTCTGATGAACAGGATGAATTGACAGTGCATGTGACAGGATTAGAAAGTAAAACCCTCTGGAGATGCAGCCATATGTGGTAAGGAGGCTGGAGAACAAGGAGACTGCTGACTTCCTCCAGGCTCTATTCTGTGGTAGCAATTACTTGCTCTTTACTCCTTTCTATCTCTCTGTTGAGCACAGATCCTGTAGCAGGGACACTTACTCACCTTCTTGCCCAGCCTTACCCAAGAGGAAGGTACCTGACTAGTCTCCACCAGTGAAGAACACTGCATCTGGTTTGTAACTTTTCATAGGGTATAACAGCCCTTGATTTTCTGGAAGTGGTCTTTTCCTCTGCTTTCCCCAATCATCAAGGGTTTGAACTATGCCCTTGGTCCTTCTGTGCTTTGAGAATATGGTGTGGGAGAAGGAGTGGGCTCTGCTCTCTAGCTGTCATTCAGAGTAGGTTTTGATGGAAAGCAGGGGTAGGGGATGTGAAGCTGACTGGAGTGATCTTGGGATGTAGAGAGAAATAGGATGGCAACTCTTCCCTTGAGCAAGTTAATAGAGGTCTGCCAACTCGCCTGTTTGTGGTCATTATAGGTTAAGGTTGTCCCAGAGTAGTGGAATTTTATTGACTAGATCTGGGTTTGCCAGGAGGCCATAGTTGTGGAGAGACTGAGCATTATTGTGTGAGAGCATCCACCAACGTTTGCATATCCTTAGCATCTATGTTCACATGTAAAATCTAAACCATCGCATTGATTGTCTGTAGCTGTAATCTTGTTCATTCATCTGGATAATTGTACTTAGTGGAAATTCTGCATATCCTAAATTAAATGGAGACCTTGAATTGTTGCCTGGGTTTATTTTTAGGCTTTGTACTCTTCTTTCTCAACAAGCTGCTTCTTCATTATTTTAAAATAGCATCATGGTGTTAATAGAGTATCCAGGGCAGGGATTTCAGCCTAGGCCTGTGTACGGGGTTGTCCTGGAATATTCGCCCAATAGGAGGCCCTATGATTCCTAACCTCAGTAACAGGGCCTGGCCATGCATGCATGCTCAGATGATAGGGCCATCTGTGTCCTGCCTAGTGCCAGCTTGGAAGGTGTCTTACTTGATAAATTAAAGGTGAAGAAGCCTTGGGCTTTCTAGATTCTTATGAATCATCCTATTTTTATGCCTGAGTGAGGAACCAAGAGAAAAGACCCTACTGAATATGTGCCAGACATGTTTTATATATTTCTTCTTTGTACTCTCCACCAATCTATTGTCAGAGGTTTATATTCCTATTTTACAGATGGAGAAATTAAAGTTCCAAGTGACTGAGATACCTACCAATGATCACAAAGTGAGACTAGCAGTTTCAGGAATGGGGGCCCAGTTCTGATACACATAACTTTGCACCTAGGTGTCTCATAAGGCCATCTACTTAGAATTGGAGATTGGCATTCATTTTAGGGAGACTGCACTGTGCATTGTGGTATATCTTGTGGTTCACCTGGCCTCTGCTTTAGGTGATGCTCACTCTTCCACCTGTAACCCATCATAACAACCTTAAACATTTCCAGACCTTGTGACTTGTCACCTAGTTAGTAAAATCACCCCACCCCAAGCTCATCATTCCTGCATTTACTGTCCTTGTTTAATATATGTTTTCTCATTTGGTTCTACTTACTTATAAATAGAAGACAGGGTATCATACAGCCCAGTCTACTCACCAGATTGCTAGCCTAATGTCAAAGTTGTTTACAAGGCATCTAAGTAGGGCATGGTAAAGTTCTGGTTTGTGATAGATCCAAATCCACTTGCTACCTGATGGGGACAGAAATGTGCATCACAAGATATATTTGGCAACATGGCTCAGTAGGTAAAAGTACCTGCTGCCAAGCCTGAGGACCTGAGTTCCAGCCCCAGGACAAATGTGATGGAAGTCTGGAATGTAAGCTGTGGTATACTCATGCTCATATATACTGCGCGTGCGCGCGCACACACACACACACACACACACACACACACACACACACACACACACACATACACACACAAACACATGTGAAATACATGAAAACATTTAGTTTAAAAATTAGGAAAACCAACAAAGAGTAAAAATTTGCGTTGTTTTGGAGGTGTAATGACCCAAGGAACCTAAATCAAGTAACATGGGTCAATGTGATTGTGTCTTGCTGAGTCAAAGTGATTGTAGAATAAAGTCTTCAGAAAAAGAATAGAAATGTTAAGAGGGAAGAGAAGGGTTTGGGGATGATGCTTTCATAAAGCCACTTTCAGAACTGAGATTAATTGGCAGGCAGAGCATGTGCCAAAGGTGACTCATGGCCAGTGACCTGCGATGCATGGAAAAGGGATCTATACTAGGCTTTGGATGTATGTCCAGTGTGCTTAAAGAAATTACCATTGCTGGCTGGTGTTTAATCCCCAAGCTGAGTGGGCTGCCTTGCTTGGAAGCTTAGTGCATCCTGAGCTTCTAAAAATGGTCACAGTGAAACAAAAACAGCTGTGTCAATTTCCAATTTCCTCTCTATTCAAATTCACACTCTGCTGCTTCTCCTCCCTCAGAGGCCCTAGGACCCAGGCATATGCACACTCAGACACACACATGCATATTCTCTGTCTTCTTCCTAAGGCAATGGAGCCAGGGAGGGACACACACACACACACACACACACACACACACACACACACACACACACACACACACACTACACCTCTATCACTTAAGTTCTTTTCTCTATAGAGTGGGAATGTTTCTAGTTTTCCAACTAACAAGGGAAGTCACAAAGGCCCAGACTACAATAAAATGCTACAATATGCTTTCAAACTGGAGGGACTAAAAAGCTGGGATGAGAAAGCGACAGCATGTTTATTTTTATCTTCAACTATAATCTACCCACTTGTAGTTTCATAGCTGTCAGGAGGTACAAAAGGACATGTAATCAGCCCACTGTTCTCTGCTCCTGTCTTCTACCCATATGACATGGTCATTGGTTGTGTGTGTGTGTGTGTGTGTGTGTGTGTGTGTGTGTGTGTGTGCTCGTGGGTATTTTAACACAAATGTCAGAGACTTTAACTAAGCTCACACCTGAAACTAGATAGTTTGGGGACCTGCCCTTTGTCCTTTATTTCTTAGCCAAACTCAGAAGATGTGGAGCAGATGACAAAAACTATTTTCCGGGTGCCTCAGGATCATGCTTCTCATTATATCAGCAGAAGGGACAGCTATAAACCTTCTTGATGGGAGATGTTATTCTGTATATATGTTTCTCATACTGGTTAATAAAGCTCTGTGGCCAATGAGATAGCAAGATAGGCGGGGCTAGGAGACCAGAAGGAGGAAAGAGGAAGTAGAGGGGAGGAGTTGAGATGTAGCCCTGGGAAGAAGCAGGACTCCCGCCGCGGCTCCCCGATAAGACGACCACGTGGAAATACTTAGATAAGTAGAAATGGGTTAATAATTAAGGCAGAGCTAGCCCATAAACAATAATGATAACTGGCCAACAGGATTGTATCAAATATAGAGTCTCCTGCGTGTTATTGGGGGCCGGCACGCCAGACCAGTGGCGGGCGGGCTGGCTGGAAAACAACAAGCTACACCTGCTCATCTTTTTCAGCCTTGGCACGAATGTCTTAGATATACCCTTACCTGCAGCACACAACTCATTCAGTGGTAACCTATCTTTTTGAGAGGACCAGCCACAAACTAGCAGAAATGGGTCAACCTAGAAGTTTCAGACACCAGGACATCTAGCATCACTCTTCTGTGTATGAAATCTGTCACTTCTAGTAAGTTATTTGACATCTCTGGACCTCAGTTCTTCATTTGAAGGTAGAGAAAAACACCTGTTTAATGGGATCCAAGAATACTGAAGACAGTTTGCAGACAAATGCCGTGTTATCATGTAGTAGACATCGAAGAAATGCTACCTGCTGAGCTCAATTTTGTTACTGATATCCAATCTGTTTCCTTGTGTGTAGTAGCACTGGGAGAAAGTAGTAGGGGCAACTCGGGACTTGTTGTCTACCTCTACTCTGTGTTTTTTCTTGTTGAATCATCGTAGGTCTTCTGCATTAGTGGCATGGAACATTCCAAGAGGATTCCTGATGAAGATCACAGGCTAGCCAACAAAAGAACACTGAGATGGTGTAATAGTAAAAACTTTAAAGACTGAGATGCCGTAGCCTTCTTCTTTCATTTGCTTGTAGACAAGACTTCACATTGTAATGAAGATAGTCAGCCTTTTAAAGGCCCTTCTGTCATTGGCTTCCTCTTTGAAGATTGCAAGGAATTTTCAGCTTGACTGGAGCAATGGAAGGACATGTGATAAATTCTTCAGAAAGCCAAGGCACTGGGTGTCCCTCAGAGTCAAGCACTGCTTCTGGGTTTTCATTACCCTGTGTGTGTGTGTGTGTGTGTGTGTGTGTGTGTGTGTGATGTAGATAGACATGTGCGCATGTGCTTGCATGTATGTGTGTGCAGTCCAGAGATTGATGTTGGGGGTCTTCTTCAATTGCTCTTCACCATGTTTTTGGAGCCAAGGTCTCTTGCTGAACCCAAAGCTCATCAGTTTGACTAACCTTACTGGTCCTGAGATTTGCCTGTCCTGGTGTTATCCCTCAGTATTGGGTTTGTAGACATACATTTTTGCTGCTCTTGCCTTTTATGTACCTGATGGGGATCTATCTGAACTTAAGTACCAACATTTGTGCAGCAGCACTTTAGTCACTGAGCCATCTGACACGAACTTGTGCCTGGAGCTGAACCTTTCAAGGATTCAAATTTGCTCATTTGTATATATAAGTTTAGTATATTTTTAGGGATGCAGGAGGTTCAAATGAGTCTGAAAGTGTGAAAACAGTATATAAGCTTCAGAGTGCCAAAGAACTCTGAGCTTGCCATAGTATAGTAAAAGATGGCAGAGGGACAACCTAGCATGTCTAACTCCTGAATATCAACACTCGTATTAATTTCTTTGGGCCCCGAACCAATTTTCTGTAATGGGGGTCGTATGCTTTTTTTTGAGTGCAGGTCTCCTTCTGGGCTTTACTTTCAGTCTGCGTGCAGAGCCACACAGCACACAGACACTTCTTTGTCTGCAAGCTTATTAATGCAGTACCAACTTCAACAGAAGAGCAGCTGTTCAGCGGTGTCTGGCTCACTGAGAAAGGCACACAGGTACCGCCGCTGCTATTAAGTGTTCGCAGGGTGACAGATTGCCTCAATGAAGTGTCCATGTGCTGCTCCATTATGATGCCTCAGGTCGAGAAAAAGCCTGGACCCACCAAAAAGCTTTCACAGATTGGAAAGCACACAGTTTGGGGGTGTTTAGCACTTCAGCACATGCTCTGTGACTGTGCATTCAAGGCAACATGTCAGAAGAAATTAGTCTGCAGCAGGCCACATATGTCAGCCAGCCGGTGCGAGCATTTGCCTGACACCCAGGAAAGGGACTCAGAAAATAAAAAAAAAAAAGAAGGCTGCCTACCTTAAGGCCCCCCAAATCAGCAGGTTTGAGAGAATGTCCAGATTCTGGTAGTTGGGCTAGGTACTTCTGAAAGGGCCTGAGCCCAGAGAAGGAAGTAACCCAAGGAAACATGATATCCCTGCACATTCATTCCATGCCATGTAGGGAGAGCTTTGCATTGTAGATGCTGGCACATAAGAGAATACACTTGCCAAGTGGGCACTATTCATACCTGAATTTTCAGGTGGGAAGATTGAAGTGGTGAGAGGTCTTGTGCCTTGAAATCAAACTAATCAGGTAATTCCCAAATGGTATTTTCAAATCTAAAATATGCCGGTGATGTGTCTTTCTCAGTGAGAAGGAGGTAATGAGGTCATCCTATAATGGTGGTGGTGATGATGATGGTGATGGTGATTTGCTACATTAACTCTTTAATTTCAGTTTTGTGAAAGTAGCATGTCTTTCCTGCTTGGATTTATTATTTTTTTCTACGTTTATACTTGATTGATAACAAAATTCTTAGTTGGGCAAGATTGCTTAGCTTTCAGGAAGTTAAAACCATGCATAGAAAATTGCATTCTGCCTGGTAATGAAATCAGGTCTTATTTCTAAATACCATCCTTTCTATAATACAGTGAAATATAGTCCTCTTTATTGAAAATATATGGAGATAAATTCTTTCTTTTAAATTACTTATATTTATTTTTGAGATTATAATGGTTACATTCTTTCCCTCCCTTTTCCTTTTTTCAAAACCTTACATATATGCCTCTTTTCAAATTTAAGACCTTTTTTACATTGTTATCACACACACACACACACACACACACACACACACACACACACACACACAGTACAACTCCAGTCTGTATAATGTTTCATGTATGTTTTTAAGGCTGACTATTTGGTATTAGACAACCAATTTATGTGCTCTCCCCTAGAGATTCTTTTGCAGGCTCTCATCATTCTTTGGTTTCCTGTAGTTCTTTGTGTAGGGTTAAGACCTCCTGACTTCCCCTTCACTTTAACATAGGTATTGTTGTCCTTGTTCAGCTTATGTTAAGGAAGTCATGTTGGTGACTCGGTGTTGGTTTATGGCTGTAGCTTCAGGCATTCAAAAGGAAATACAATCTCACAGCTAACTCCCCTAATTCTCTGATTCTTATAGCCTTTTTGCCCCCTCTCCCACAGTGATTCCTGGGTCTCAGGTTTAGGAGTTATTTTGTAGAGGTATCCGTTGGGAGTGCACCCCACAATTCTGCATTTTGGTTGGTTGTGATTTTCTGTAATGTCTCTGTCACTCAACAAGAGGGAAATCATGTATGGTATCAGAAACATAGCCAACTGCCCAGAATAGTGAAGTCATGGATCTTGGAGGAAAAACTGCAACTGCTACTTTGCTGAACCATCATAGTACTTAATTACATGCTACACATTTATCCTTGTATACATAGATAAGTGTAGTCCTTACCCCAAATCAAGGACATTTCTTTTTGCAATAGATGGACTTTGTGAACAACCATTTGGTGCTTGCACATTTCAGCTTTCAGTTTCTTTGAAGACAGAAATACTGATGGAAATTACTAGTCCATGACCAGTGCTAGCTAGTCCAGCTTGCACATTTGAGCTTTGCTGGATCCTTGTTTTGAAACCCCCCCAAGACATTCATCCCTTCTTCTTCTGAATATTAATAATGATGACTTTTTACTTCTTGCAGTGGGTTGACAAAATAGGAGGGAGGTTGATGAGGACTGTGTTTGAGTCTAGGCAGAAGATGAGTTAAACTCAAGGGCAACAGATTTGAGAAAGAACAGGAAAGATAGTGACCAATGTGAGAAAAGGAGTAAAAGGGGCCATTTACAGCTTGGAGAACCATGTATGGTAGTTCAGCTTCTTAACCAAGTGTAAGGGAAGAGAGATGGTTTTCTTGAAGGAGTCAAGGGGTTAGACTGGGGAGCAGATAGGAAGTTTGTGCTTCTTTTAAGAGCTGTCTGCTGCTCTAGCTAGAGGAAGCTTAGAGCTGTTGTTGAAAAAATTTGGATTTGCTGGTAAAGAGACACCCAGGAAACCAGGCAGGGAGATCCACTGACAAAGGCTAGGAGAGGAAGGAGAAATAACAGCAAAGCCAAAGGATGTTCAAAGGGTTCATGAGGTAGTGGGAGAAATAAGGCCTGAGTAGCCGTACTTTTACTTCAAGAGCATTTTTCATAGTGGATTTAAACTGACCACAAGCACATGCACACACCCACAAAAACCAAAGCATCCTATCTTATAGACTCATCATTATGTCCAGGTATAAAATCTGTCAAGGCAAGATGGCTGATGTAAAGTAAAAATGGACATCTGTCTCTGCCTGCCTGCCTGTTGTAAGTGAACACACACACACACACACACACACACACACACACACACACACACACACACACACACACGCAGTACCCCTCTGTCATACAGATGATTTTGTCTAGCTTGGCTGAACTCTCTTTCATAGGGCAAGTTTTGGAGACCAAGTTTCAAGTCAGTATTCTACCTACCTTTTGTCTACTGATGGGATGTCTCTGGGATTCTGAGAGGACATCAGGTTCCAGAAGACTCACAAAGTTTCAATGTATGCCATGCCTTTAATATTACTAAACTTTATCTTGATATTGGGCCTAGGAATCCAGAGTCCTAACATCTACACAGCTCCTTTCTGAGGTCATGTAGAATCTTGTTTCTTTAACTGTTTTGGTTAAAAAAAAAAAAAAAAAAAAAAGGCAATGCATCATACCAGTATTTAAGTAAAGACATTTGTCAATAATCTAGAGAAGTGACTTCCCTACTAGTGTTGTATGTTTTCAGATTGTCAAACCAAAGGGAGTCTATCTTATCTCTCTCATAATGCTAGTAATAATGACACGCCAGTGTCAAAACTCCTGGCTATGCCCTTAAACTCTTTAAAAGATAGTTCATACCTTTGCTTATGATCATGTACATGTGTGTGCACTCACACACACATTCTTTCACTTTTAAATATCAGCAAAATCCACTAATATGCCCATTATTTTGAGCAACTTATAAGATTTTTGGTGTAGAACTTTTAGGGGTGTGTAATTCAAATAATCTGTTTGGGGAAAATCTTTACTTTCATCTTCAGCTGTGTTCCTGGTAGAAGCAGGTTATTGAATGCCAGGGTATTACTGCTTTCATAACTCTTAAAATATCTGTTAGGTGTGAGACCCAATACCCTGTGAAGTAATATAGTCTTCTTCCATCATAGCAAACTGTTCAGTAGAAGCTTGGGCTGGGGTTGCCCGATGTTAATCCAGGGCAGTAGCAGGAAGAAAAGAACTGGCATGTGAAAGAAGATGATTTTCTCACTATTTTTATCCCGGAATGCATTCTTTAGTTTTGGTACCATCACTTGTCTGGTAGTGAGCACCAGCTGATGGCAGAGAAATGAGCAAGCAACAAATGAATATTAATGGAGATTTTGGAAACAGTTGATCATGCTTGGTTTGACAGCTTTGTGGACATGTGGGCTCCACTCCTACATATAGGAATTTCCTCCTGATAAATTGGTCATGTTTCACATGATGTATTTCACGTGCACTCTGGGTTCTTCTGTTTCATAAGTTAGAGAACTGTGGATTTGTAGTGATCAACTATGGTCTAACCTTTAGAAAGTCTCAAGGTAAGATTTTTTTTTTGTCTTGTATCCATTGTATATAACTGACTGATTTTTAAGTGTTTGAGTAAAATTCTGCACCTTCAAGATAGTCAGGCATGGAAGCTTATATTTTATGTCCCCTCAGAGTATATGAGCTCTCTGAGTTGTGCTGTTAGTTGGCAGTTGTCAGCTTGCAATCAGCTCTGCCCATGTGTAGACACTTACCAAGAATGGGCTGGGAAACTTACTTTCTAGGAGCTATTTCCCTAGTGCTTTCAGGTTGGAGTTGACCAATGAAATCCATTCGTGTAATATGAGGAGCTCATTAGGCTTCGGAGGTGGTTCAGGCATATGTATGGACAGATGGCACACTTGAAGCTTGCAGCAGCTTGTAGCAAGCTCCTGCTTTGTGCTTAAGACAGTACACTTGCTCCGTAGGTCTTGTGAATATTTGTCTGGGGGTGGGGGTGCCACTAGAGGTGGTTGGGGAAAGGGCTTGAATTTTTAAGCAGCTTTTTTTGGAACCATCATTTGTTTTGCTGCTGGCAGAGCTCTTCAGCAATGACATTCTTGTTTTGTTGACTCAACCCTTCTGATGCTTGTTCAAAACTGCAACTCCCATGATCAAACTCTTTGTACATTAGTGGTGATGGAGAGTCTAGGAATGGGCATGTGAAGTTGATTCAGCAACTTTTGACTGCTGCCAACATCCACAGTTTTATAGGTTATCATCAGGAGGGTCAGCGTTGTCCTTTATTTAACCTTTTAATCTCCTTTGTCAATACTATCCTTATGAGAAGGCAACCTCTCTCTATCACATAAATCCCAGAGGACTTGAGCAAACACTAATTTGCTCTGATTTTTATGTCCCTGGGCTTAGCTAACCTTCCTTGGACCTGTGTGCACTTCTAGCATTATCAGTACTTGAGAAATAATTCCGCTTGCCTTCTATTTTTCCCTCTAACTATCATATTTAATGTGAAACCTGGCTGGGCTCACTGCAACAGTTCTTTCAAGACTCCAAGTTATACATGCTAGGCATGATGAAATCAAACTTTTCCCTGGGAAGATTTCCTTGCCCAATATCTGTGTTAATTATTGTACTTAAAAGTGATTAGGGAAGGGTGCTGAAAGCTGCGATGTAACAGACATCTACTACATCCTCCAAGTTCGCTCAACATGCACTTGATTGTATAAAAATATTTTCATCTTAGCTGTTTCACAGAGAAAAAGCAGCATAGAAGTTCAAAGAAAATAGAATCTAAAATAGACAAGGAGGGAGAGGGAATTAGTTATGTAGCTTGAATGGTAATGAGGACATCCTCAGAACTCCAGATGGCCTGTCTCTATCATGGCTGACCACTGTTGGATGGACCAGTCTCTTCTGGAGCAGCATCAGTGTGAGAACTACTGTTGGCATTTGCTCTTAGATTTTGTGCACTGTAGTAATAATCCCAGCCATTTCTCAGCAATGTACTCTACTTGACACATTGGAACATTGTTTAGGAAGCGCATTCAGGGCTGATTTTCTCCTTTGTGCCATTTCTTAGACCCCATCTTTTTGTTAAACATTGTTGAATTCATACTTCAACATGGTCACTACTTAGATACTTCTCGGGGCATCTCACTACCCTGGCAGGTTTCCTTACATTTTGGCAATTAAGGGGTTCATGATGCTGACATAGCAGGGAAGTTCTTAACCTGCTTATTCTCATTGGTTGATGCCTATTTCAGACTAGATGTTAAATATTGTTAATATTATAGCAGGGAACTTTCATAGAATACTTTAAATCTCAGAAAGAATAATCTTATTTCCATTTCTTTGTCTTCTATCCCATAAGTGAAATAGCTTATACAGGGTATTTATAACTTAAATGTAGTCATATCTAATTATGGTTTAAATCTACCACTGACTGCTCAAATATGGCTCCTCACAGCCTGATAAGGTACTCATTGCATAGGAGAAGGGTTGTGATATTTCATGAGGAGAATACCTTGAATAAATTTTATCTGTTGCAGATAGTGACCCTATTAGGGTGGACCTTGACAATGATCTAGACACAGCACATGAACCAGTCAAAATTAGCTAGGGAAAGAGAAGACCCTGGGTAGCTCATGCCAGCAAGGGAGAAGGGACACAGGTAGTCAGTCTCTCGTGTATTTTAGGTGTATTTACCTTTGAGGTGGACTTGTGGCATGTGGTCAAATAACACTGACTTTGTTGTCACCAATGTGATCTGATATCCAATTTTGCCATGTCATCATCTGTGACTTTAGGTACTTTAATCTAACTGCTTCTTGGTTACCTGTTTACTAATGGGAATTGTTAAGAAATTGGTAGGACAAAGTAGAGGGTTGGAGAGGAATAACTAACACTAAAGATATTTGAAAAAAACCATATAGAAACCTGCTGTTTACAAAGATGGCAATCCTCCCCATACACATGCCCAAGTATGCACACTTGTGAGTTTAATTGAAGTCACCCTAACCCTACAAAGGAGATAACACTGTGCCCAGAAGTTATAGGTTACTAAATAGAAATCCCAGTGTCAGCTGCAGGATACTTCCCCTTGAGCTGTTGGCCAGGGGTGTCCTGAAGGCTCACAAAACAATGCAGGCGATTTCCATTGCTCTTGGTTGTTGTTCACTACATTTTGAAAATAAGAACCCATTGCTGAAGACACCACACACTTTGATCAAGGACATGGAGAAAACAAGTTGATGTTGACAAGGAAGCTGCCCCTTTGCTGGTTAGCTTTCAATATACAGAAAGGTGCTATGGGGTGTTCAGGGGGAGCAGGGGTAAGGGGAAGCCAGCAAGAACCCTGCTCAGCTGTGAACCGTGTGGGTAATAATGAAGAGTGCCATTGCAAGGTATGCACCGAGTACAGTAGTGGTACAAATGTCATGAGGGGTAACCAACCCCTTCCTGATTGGATTAAAGTTGCAGTTCGCTGGAAGAAATATATGCCTGGTACAATGTAACTGGCCAAAGTTGAAGAGTTCATAGGCTCAGGGGTAAACCTACTACTAGTATTTTGCTAAGTAGACATACTGTCAAACTGCCCTCTAAATTAATATCTATTCCCATAAGATTAGCACAGCTCTCAGACTTCATCTGAGGGAAGGTCTTTGTTCATGGGACAGTAGATAACAGGGGAACTTTCAACTGTTCAAAGTATAGAATATGTGTCAGTGGAGTGCTCAGCCACATATGGAACATCTATGTTACATTTCCTCATCCCATGTCTCTGGGACCATACAGAAAGAGTGGGTGGAAAGACTGTAAGAGCCAGATGTGGGGAAGACTGACATGAAACAGTAAATTTTGTATGTGACAGGTCCTCTACACTCATGGGCTTACATCAGGTCTCTGTCCTTGCTTGAACATGATCAAGCTAGTCAACATTCCAGCATATAGCTCATGAGTTCCATACTAATTGGGTTGGCAGTTGGGGGAAGGAGTAAGCTTTCTTTAAGGATGTGGCCACTGGTAGGGTGGCCACATTCCAGTGGATTGCCCCTACCATCAGGAGTATGTGATCAGCACAAATTAGACTCACAAATTTGGGAGGGGTGGGGTGTGGATGTAGGAAAAGTTGGCGGAATAGTGAAGGAGTGAATATGATTAAAATACCATTGTGTGCATATAAGCAATTCTCTAATAATTGATAAAGTATTTTTACCAAGAGTGATTTAAACTGTCATTTTTTAAGGATCAAATGGTGTGCATCATACATGTAAAACAAGGAGTACACAAATGATAACTAAAACCAAAGTCATAAAGCAGGAAAGTTGCTCTTATTTCTCAGCTTTGGTAGTAGGAAAAAAAGGCTGAGAAATTGCTCAGTCCTGGCAGGTGGTATTCTGTACTATGGGTATCTTTCGATCTTTTTCCCACCTTTTTTTGGGTGGGGGAGAGGAATTACCATACCCACTGAGGGGCCTTTAGCAGTCCCAAAAGACATGTCCTAAGAAGGAAATGAAATCCAGTGATTTCCCTCATCACTCTTAGGGAGAGATGTCCAAGGAAAATGACCTTCCTGTCTTCTAGTCTGCTAATCCCAAACATCTCTCTCACTGGAGATCTTTGTATTGCTTCAGTGCAACTAAATGGCTGTCCATTATCTCTGTGGACACATAATGAAACAAATGTAAATTTATTAAGTTGCCATAGATTCTTGTTTTCCCTCCCAGGATGCTCCTCACCCCATCCCACAGGCTGACTGAAAAACAAGATCACATTTCTGATGGTGACAGGGATGCCCTTTTGATAATGAAGGTTGCATCATGGAGTCTTCTCATTCCCTTTTGGGCAGTGGAGCCCATTTCCTATGATTTTATATTTGGACTATATGGTTACTACCTTCAAAGTCAAGGTGACAAATACCAGCAACCAAAAATACCAGCACAGATTGATTAGTACAGGTTGCTGTTGTGCCACATGGATCAGAGTAGAAAGGTACAATTAAGACCTCGATTTGTTAGCAATGCCTCTGATATGTTTGGGAGGGGAAGGTGGCATTCTGCCCTATAACATGTTTGTTGATTCTGTTTTAAAGTGGTTTTATTCTCACTCAAGTGATAGCTTTTTCTTTCTAAAAGTACATCGATAGTTTCAGGAACCCTTCCTTACAAACATTATTAAGCTGTGTTGATGACCTATGCCAATACATATGCCTGGCACTGTTTCTGCATTCAGCAGTTTCATAACCTGGGAGAGGAAGGGAGTAAACACAGAACGAAGATTCAATTGATTGTAAAGCGAACAACAAAACAGTGAAGCAGTTATGTTCAGAGAATAATCGGGTAAGGAAAAGACTTAGTCCATCCAGGGGAGGGGTATGGAATCATACATCTTACTTTGAAGTTGCCGCCCAGTTTCAGATGTCAGTCTCTCTCAGTTTAGGTTGACTTCATGAAATTAACAGGAATATCATTAAGCAAGCACTGGACTGCCCATGTGGCTTAAAAAGGGACAGACTTAACAACACCCTGAGCTAGAGGAAATCTTAACTGAGAGGGACAGCTTCCTCAGCACAAGCTGTGTGCAACCTTAAAAGGGAGCAGTCTTGGGGAGCAAGATTTATGTTCAGCAGCTAATGCTTTAGCGACAAGAGTCTAATGTAGAAAGCTGACTTGTTTGTCCCTTCACGATGCAAATAAGAGTTGCTTCTGTAACTTGGACTTAACGTATTTCTCTCTTTAGACTTTGCCGCTTTATGGAAAGCTAGTGTAGGCCTAACCAAAGTCGGCCTTGTCTGCTCACTCGGTCCCAAGGCTGCAAAGGAGGAAAAGAGCCTCTTACAGGTTGGTTAATATTACATGCCCATAGTCTTAATGAGGATTGTGGAATAGTTGGTTAAGTAACTAGCTGAGTCTGCTAGTCAGAAGCTGCTGGACCGTAGCTCAGCATCAGAGACAAAGGAAAATAAGCTCTCTTTTGCGGTGAGTGGATCCTTGGAGCTCCCAACTGGTTGATGCAGGAGAAGCAGAGAGACCTTAGGAGAGGAGTGTGTGGGGGTAGGGATGGCGGGGGATGGGTGGCTGAGTAGGGCAGACAACTGTGGGTCCTGGAAGCCTTGAGGGGTAAGAAAGATAGAGACCCCCCTTGCTCACACTGAGCAAACACACATGACCAGAGGGGTGAGTGGAAAGAAAGCTCTTCCCCTCCCCCCGGGGGGGCACCGTAGGGAGCATCTGACAGCCAGACTGAGTGACCAGTCTGACCATCTGCTCCCACACAGTTCTCCCCAACAAAGGGGGCTCCTGCAGGGCCCCCTCCCCCACCCTTAGCATGAATTTCAATGAGGCCCGGGAACTGGGAGCAGCAGGTCCCCTTGTGATCTCTCACACCGAGGAGCCAAGCCAGCGCCCTGAACAGGAGGCCGGAGGGGAGAGGTTAAAATCTCAGCTGCCTGGAGAGATGATTACGGAGCGTCTCCCAAATTAAGCCGCTTCACTGCTGGTACTCGGGCATGTGTCGGGATAATTGTGCTTGAATACTTAATGCCTGATTGACTTGGCTGTTTTGTGTTTGACCATATTTTGAAATGCGATCTCACTGTTGGGGCAGGCAATTAGCATAGAGCCCACGGGGCTGGAAAGAGTGAAACTGAGTTGCTTCTATGGTGATTTCTGCTTCTTTCCTGGATTCAGCACAGAAAGCCAAATGTTCTGCTGGGGCTCATTTGCCTATATTTGGATCATCTGGAATTTTGATCTTAAAGAGGAAGTCTCTTAATCCCGAACTTTAGTGAAGCTGCCAACTTTTTTATCTTGGGTGTCTTTGGTTGCCACTGAATTTTGCTTCTAATCCAAGTGACCTTTGTTCTGATTCAGCCTTAGAAGAATAGGATGTGAGAGGAAGAGTCAGAACACAGAAAAGGAAAATTAATGCTGAGTGTCAGAAAGGCTGGAACAGAGTGAGCATGATGCACCGCGACACAGCACTTTCACAGTGACAGTCAGCTGAGTGGCATTGGTAGCTTGTCTTGTTTGGTTCTCTGTGGGGATGTCTTAATTGTCTGCCTGCTCAGTGTCTCCCAATGCTTGCCTTTGGGAAGCATTACTCATTTTTGTAGCGCATCCTCTAGGCCTAACATTTTCTAGAAAAGAAGCGGAACTAACAAACTAAAAAGCAAAACCTAGGTCTTCTTAATTTCACTTTTAAGTGTCATCCTAGAATGCCAATTTGGAACAAGGCATTCTAAGGAAGGATGACCAGAGTTTTGGTCAATGACATGGCTTGGATAAAGGTACTGGCTTCCAAGTCTGAGGACCTAAACTCAGTAACATTATGAAAGGTGATAACTGACTTGTGCAAGTTGTCCTCTGCCTTTCCCACATGTGCAGTGTCCAAATACAAACACACACACACACACACACACACACACACACACACACACACACACACACACACTGACTTAAGATACTGTAGACTCCAATGAAGATAGGGCACACAAATTTATTATAGTAAATACTTTTGTAAGGTCACATGTTGAAGTATAAGAATTCTCAGTTGCTGCCCTAAATTTGAAATTCTAATCAGATAATTTTTGCATAAAATTTCTAGCAGCTGGGGAGCTTGGGTTCAGTATCAACAAGGCTAAGTATTTTAGTGTCTCAAATAAGGCAGAATAAAGTAATGAAATAAACAAGTGTGTGTGGGTCTTGGCACTTACAATCATCACCCTTTTTGAACCTTGAGACCTTTCTTTTTACTTTAATGAGATAATAATACCTGCCACCTAATATTGATGAGATAATTAAATAAGATAGTATATATAAAGGACTTAGTACTATGCTTGGCCTATAGACAAAGGACCCAATAAGTGGTAGACATTATACTGTTTATTATTATTGTTATTATTATTATTATTATTGCTATAATCACCATCTTTGGTTCTAGAAACTGGAAAGCATGTATTCTCTTGCACCTTATGGGGAAATGACAATGTCAGCAAAACTTTGTGGGGAGACATTTGGCATCTTAAAGGGTAAAGGAGCCAGAAGTCCTGAATTCATTCTTGAAATGAAATCTTGGATTACAGACTCTCTTGAAAGGCTCTTTGGAGCTGATCTGAAAGCCTTTTTCTTACCAAAGATGATTTTGTTCTTAGTTGATGAGGATAAATTTGCTGCTGTAGGAGACTAGAATTCTCCTTTTATGTTCTTTTTCTCACCCAAGTAATCACCCTCACATCATTCTAAAACCACCACTTTTTACAATTGGCTTCCTTACCTATGAAGGGTTTTATTATCACATGTTTGCCACAAAAATATGATTTTCAAAGCTAGATAGTATAAATTAGCAACTATATTAAGTTGGACAGCCTGTGAGTAGTAGAGCCAGGGGTTCAAGTCAGGTCTTTTGACTGTTAAATGTAAACTACTGCTCTTATTTTTTATTATTTTTTGGTAGAATTTACTACCTTAACATTATCTCAACTCTAACCTTATCAAAGATCTCTAAAACCAATTGCAAAGAAACATTTTTGAGGGTATTTTTTTTCTTAACTGGGTTGTATTTTTCTTCCTCTCCTACAGAGTACAAAATTATCAGAATCCACACATATACACACTTGTGAAACTGTAGTGCGAGTCACCACTCTGAGTGATGTTACATATAGTTTGGCTGCAAGAAAATTAAACTCTATTTCAGGAAACAGGCCTAAAGACTGGTTTTTTTTTTTTTTTTTTTTTTTTTGTATAAAAGCAGATGCCGAAAGAGTAAAGCAAATTGGGCAAAAAAGGTCTACCAACAGATAGTAAATACGTATAATATTTTGTTCAATTATCTGATGAGATTAAACTCTCATGTCACACAATAAATTAGTAATGGAATATGATTAGACCCCAGCTTTTTTATTCCTCTGTATTTTCAGTAAACTCTGGAGCTTCTAGGTATTGAGACAATAGGACTGATTATGATTTTTAGACAATGATAAATGCATATGAAGGAGAGTGTTTAACATACTATGGAGATAGTGCAAACTGTCTAATGTTTAGACATTTTTTGAGGTCAGGCACACCTTTGGATTTTGATATCATGTACACAAAGTTCATATATAACTTTAGGCCTTCTCTTGGTCCTGATCACACACACTGATTGTTGCAAAGACAACTCATCCTAACTAACTGTCTCTGTATGAGCAAGGGTGCAAGCAAAACGTTTGCTTATGGTAGTTTCTCTCTCTCTCTCTCTCTCTCTCTCTCTCTCTCTCTCTCTCTCTCTCTCTCTCTCTCTCTCTCTCTCTCTCTCTCTCTCTCTCTCTCTCTCTCTCTCTCTCTCTCTCTCTCTCTCTCTCTCTCTCTCTCTCTCTCTCTCTCTGTATGTGTATGTGTGTACGAATAGGGTCCTGTTTATGTGGAGACTTGAGATTGATATCAGATATCTTCTTTTATTAATTTCTACCCATTAAAAATTATTTTTGTGTGTGTATGTGTGTTTTCCCTGCATGTTAAGTCTATGTACCATCTGTAAGCCTGGTACTCCAGAATGTCAGAAGAGAGCTTCATATCTCTTGGAACTAGAGCTACAGATGGTTTTGACCTGCCATGTGGGTACTGGAAATTGAACCTGTATCCCTAGAAGAAAAGCCAGTACTCTTAACCATGCAGTTATCACTCTAGTTCCTTGACCTTATTCTTGATACAAAGTCTCTCATGAAACCTGGCATTCCTCAGTTTGGCTAGACTGTCTGATATATCAAATCCCCATGTATCCTCCAATCTTCTCCTCCCAGTGTTGAAATTATAGGCACATGCCACTTTTTATGTAGATGCTAGGGGTGGAACTCAGTCTTAGGCTTGCATGGCAAGAATTTTACCAACATAGTCATTTTCCCTAGCCCTCTAATCTTTTTGTTACTTTTCTGGAAGCCTCTAAAATCATATTTGTATCTATTATTACTGGGCAGTTTCTTCTGACATGGGAACAAATTTGTTCAAAAACTCTACTAATTTCTATAAATGTTATCTGCTGACTGTAATAACTTGCATGCACAGAGCTTGTTAAATGTGTATAACACGATGCTATTTAACTTTCTTGCTACTCTGTCAAGTTCAGCAGATAGCTATATGGGTTATCTATACTTCTAAAAGAACTCAGTGGGTCTAAAGAGGTTAAACATTGCAAGGGCCAGGAACAAGCAGCTCATTGAATACAACTCAAGTTCCTTCCATCTTACACAGGCACTCAGTGGTGACATGCATCTTTCCATAGAATGTTTTCAGTTAAAGAGAAAAGGCCTGAAAATCAAAAAAAAAAGTGGTTAATGCACAAAGATTGTAATTTGATGGTTTATAGTAGGGATTAGGCAAAGGCACTCTTTGGGGAATCTCTTGATTCTTATAAACCTAAAACTCAATGAGGAAAGGTAGTAAGAGATATTCCTGTCTCCAAGGTCTTATCCCTTGATAAACACCTGCTAATTGTTTTCATCAGAAAGAGAATGTACATTTTGATTGGTGACAAGAATAAACAAAAGGCAATGTCAAGTTAAAATACTTTCTTTTATTTAGCATGTCCCAAAGACTTTTATTAAAAGTTTTAAGAATTTGAAATAAATACTAAGTAAATGAATACATGTGAAATTTATGGAAAAGAGAGAAGCAAATTCAAAGAAAGGATGGTATTATCCTTATTTGCATGTTGCACATTGCAGTGGCTATGAGTTCTTTAGTCAGTTCAGCCACATAGTACTAATATGTTCTCAGGTTCCTTGGAAAACGAGCGCTATCAAAAAAGTGCTTACAAGTGAGCAAGACATCCTTATTCTCAAGGAACAAACAACTTCTGTGTCTTAAGAAAGAAAATATCTTGGAGCTATAGTTAGCAATTCTTTATCTAGATAGCATAGGAGGTAGTTTTATTAGATCTCATTTGTATTTATTTCATTCCAAGAGAATTCGTAATCCCTCCCGTAATTTCAGTATCTGAAACTCTTGGTGGTGGGGATGATGAACATGCTATTACTTTCCTGGGTTTTGATCTGTTATGTCCTGGACATTTTTGATATTGTGCTATGAGATTAGAATGCCATCTATCTTCCCTTTGTGACAGATAGCCTCCATGATTAAAAGGTTTGGCTTCAAGAACAGATGGGTGGAATTGTCCTCTTCTCATTGGATTCCATCAATTTCATAAGGTAAGTGTTGACTCAGACTCTCAAACTGCCCAATTGCAAGTGGATGGGTAGAATTTTATTTCTTCAACTTCTAGTCTACCACTAATGCCACCCTAAAAATACTGGAGTACAAATGAAGGACCCAGGCCCTTGATTTGACAATTCTGCAGCCATGATATGCTGCAGAAAAGACTCACAAGGAAGTAGGCCTCCGTCTCACAAGATGTGCTGTGCCCCTAACCTTGCCTGCCTGACCTTTCCCTAAGTACTGAAACAAACAAACACAATCAAAACACACACACACACACACACACACACACACACACACACACACACACACACACACACACACACACACACACACACACACACACACACACACACACACACACACACACACACACACACACACACAAGATAGACCCAATATGGTAAAGAACCAATCAGAGGCTATGTTAGCAGGCTCTGGATGAACCTTATTGATAAGGATGGAATACAGTAAACACAGTAACTGCTACCAAATGTGGCAATTTCCCTGCTGCTGTAGTAAACCAATCAATTTAGGACAGGTACCCCCATAGTCCAGAGGGTGCCAATCCTGAGACTGTTACTATGCAACTTGCAGAACCCCCCAGGCCTCCTTGCTCTACTCCTAATAAATGCCCTGCCCCACTACAGCTGAAGGTCTCTTCTGCTCCACTGCTGTGTGGGATGGACTAGAGACCCAAATTCGAACTTGAATCTTTTGCATCGGATCTAGTCTCTTGGTGGTCTTTAGGGGGTCTGGACCTTGGGCACAACACCCAGTTTCCCCTGTTTCCAGCATAGGTGCAAAGAGAGGAATGTAAATGTTCTCTTCATGGGGTGCGGGAACTATTTGTGCATATAGAGCGGGGCAGAAATGCTTGGTGCTATCCATGGAGACAATGTTCCACGGTAGCTTTAACTTTCTGCCTGCTCCTCAATGGAGTAGTGCAACAATAACAATCATAAAACTGCTATGGAAATTTAAGCAATAATTCATGTAAATTTAGAATGATTGCTGGCATGTAGTAAGTAGACAATACATCTTAGTGAATATTATCGGTGAGTTATACAACTGCCGCAAAACACTGAGTCAGAGAAGAATGTACCTTAGCTGACCGAAGCACAAACAGATCATTTCATTGTTAGTATCTCCTTTGGCTTTAATTAATGCATTCTCCTTGGTTTGTTCCACCTTAATGGATGGAATGGTGTGTGTGTGTGTGTGTGTGTGTGTGTGTGTGTGTGTGTGTGTGTGTGCGTGTGCGTGCCCGCATGTGCACGTGCATGCATGTGTGTACATTTGTTTTCAGGAAGTGTCCATCAAATGAGAGTTATTATACAGCTCTCTAGTATGTTTTTTTAAAATTTCCTCTTCTTTCATATTTGTTCCAAGCTGTACTAGACTCTGACTCTTTTTCTTCCTTCTTGATATCACTTTGTAGCTTGAAAAATAAATCAGTCCTCTAAAGGGACCTAGTGAAAGCACATAGGATGTGATGGCCTTTGAAGCTGTCCGTCTCTGCTTCAGAAGCACTCATGCAGTTTTTCCTCCTTTAAGAAGTTATACTTACTCACTGACAAGGCTATTTAGTCACATATAGTCAGAGAATAGCCAATGGAGCTAAATTCTCAGTCAGATAATCTCTATGTCTACACCAAGTCTATCAAGAAAATTCTTTTGTTGTATATTTTTTTGGTTTTGGTTTTGGAGACACTCTTTGTACAGTTCAAGCCATTCTCATATTCTCTATGTAGCGGAGGCTGTTTTTGAACTCTTGATCACCTCCCAAATGCCAGGATTACTGTATTACACTCAGTGAAGAATTTTCTTGTTTCTATACCAAAGACAGAAATCAATACAAACCAATGTGTTCTTAAAATTATGCAAATTATTATTTTTAGCAGTGTAATACTAGCCAGATCAAATTTTCATTAACCGGAACCTGGTGTCTATGTAACCGTCTTGATTGTAGATAAAAGAAGTGTCAAGTTCATGCCATATTGTTCTCACAATATAGCTTTCTTTCTGTTCTGCGCTGTCCCTACCTGCAATTTCTCCAAGTGATTAAGACCATAAGTTGTTCCTTCAGCAGCTGACATTTCCTTTTGTAATTACTCATCTCTTTAGTTCTTTTAACAGCCACATTTATTAATGATCAATTACCATGCAGCAATAAACTCTGTGTCATTTAGTCCTTCCGGAATTTTCTAATCTTGATTACAGTGTAACATATTGCCTGATTAATTGCTCATCCTTGCTGTTTTCAGCTTTCCCATGCACCATTTAAGGTTAATTCTTCCCTTTTTAGCTTTACTTTCCCCTAAAGACTTTCATTTCCAACAATCTTATTAATTGCTCCTAACTTCTCTTGCTTCACTTTTGTTGTCCCTGGTGATGCAGATTGCTTGAAAATGGCTACTGCTTTTTCTTTTCTTTTTGAGATTATAATTACACAATTTCTTCTTTTCTTTTCCTTTCTGTAAACCCTCCCACATGTCCTTATTTGCTGTCTTTCAGATGTATGGCCACTTATACAACTTTTTCTTGCTGTAGTTTTTCATAGTGTACCCCAGACTTTTGTGTGCTTCAAAAGTACCTAGACAGCTCACTGAAATAAGATTTGAGGCTCACTGTAGGAGCTCCTGATTCTCTGGTATGCCTTGAGAATGTAACACACAGGAACATTTCCATTCCCAGAAATGCTGCCACTGCCCACGGCTAGCTATGCCTGGAGCCAGACATGTCACCAGGTCAGCAGATTGTTACAGAGCCTAGATCTTGGGTCAGCTGATATGTGCTCTGATCACAGCCATGCAACCTTGGGAAAGGTCTTAGTCAGTGTTCTATTGCTGTGAAGAGACACTATGACCTAAGGCAACACTTGTATAGAAAGCATTTAATGGGGGATTGCTTACAGTTTTAGAGGCTTAGTTCATTATCATCATGATGGGGGCATGGTGGCAGGCATGGCAGGTTTGGTCCTGGAGAATTAATTAGCTGCATCCTCATTCTCAGGCAGAAAGAGCAAGGTTGGACCTGACATGAACTTTGAAAACCTCAAAACCCATGCATGCCCAGTCACAAACTTCTTCCAAGTCCACATCCACTCTAACAAGGCCACACCTTCTTAATACTTCTAATCAGGTTCAAAATATATAGCCTATAGGTGCTGTTATCATTCAGATGACCACAGGGAAGTTAAGTAATTAAGTAAATTAACTTAAAGTCACTGTAGATCCTGCTTTCCATTTCTATTACCTGGGAAGAGGACCAGCCAGACAGACATAGAAGGATTAAATGAGCACTCCATGTCCTGTGTCCTGTGCTTAGTACTGTGGCAGCATGTAATACTCAATGATGCTAACTACTGGTATTTTTATAAGATGGGAAGAATTAGTATTCAAGCTTAATTGCCAACATTCAGAAAGCTTGTCTGTTCCAGAAAATGGGTCACTTTGTCTAAAACTAGACTTTCTGTATTGCCGAGGTAACTGTTTTCCTTTTAAAGACTGTGGACAAAATGATGCAGTGTTAAAATTCTGAGATTTGGAATAAGGAAAATGCCTAGGTTCCAGGCTAGACTGCTTTTGCTAGCTATGTGACTCATAGCAATTTTCTTCATTTCTCTGATCCAAGTTTCCTGTAAATATCTTCTAAAGTGGTGATATAAATGGTATAGACTGTTATATGGAACAAATGAGTCAAAAGATTTGAAAGTTTTTTTTTTTCAGTTTGATGTTCTAAATAACCACAGTTATTATATCTAGAATAAGTATTTTTATTTTATTTTTCTATTATTGCCATGAAACATTTGGGTCTGACAACTATGAAAAAATCCTTTTCATTAGAATCATTTTTAGGTGGTAATTAACTTGCTTGGATAGTTAGCCATGCTTTTTTCTATTTGTAATATACCTAGACTTCTTTCTTACTGACTACAATTCCTGTTCATTCTGGACATTTCAAACATGGGAAAATTTACCATCTCATGATTGTATTCAAAAGAAATCTCACACTCACACCAACCCACCCATACCCACCTGCTTGTCCATACCAAAGGAAGTACATACAGAGATAGAGATAGATAGATAAAAGGTAGATATCTAGATAAATACATACATAAATGCATATGTACATAGACAGATGGGGGAATGCATAAAGCTAGATTATATTTTTGGTGATAACTGAACAACATTTTTATGGTGTGGGTTGTTCAATTTTGACAACAGATTTTAGACAAAACCATGGCCTTATTTTCAGTTGAAACTCCAGGACACTTCAGAATCTGTACAAGTAGTTTTATTTGATGAAATTATGAAAATGTGCAGTTGCATTCGGAACTGAGGAAGACATGAAAATGGAGCCCACATGCTCAGTGCCTCAAATGGGCTTTGCTTTAGCAGAAGGCAGAACAATGTTCACAAATCAGCACATGTGTCACAGTTGAAGTCAAGTCAGAGGGCTGAGGCAGTTTAAAGGAAGAACAGATTACTTCTAGCTGGGGGTTGGGGGGAATCAGCACCCTCTCATTTTCAGGTTGTGTACTGAGCCACATTAAGCCTGTGTATCTGAGTATCATAGGAAGCTTGGGAAGGACTTGGCAAGCCCAATTTATTGACCTTACAAAGGATTATATTTAAACCATTTTAGACAGATGAGGCTGTATCTGTCCTCCATTGGGGATGGAAAACCTTCCCTTGCAGGAGATTCTATAGCCTTCCTTATTAACTCATTTCAGAATTTAAATGCCCATGCTAGCTGCCAAAACTGTTGATTCAACTCACAGCAAACATCAGGATTTTCTCTCCCTGAATTTGCTGAATCTTAGCTTGTAGCTTTATGTTAGAGAACCATTGTTATATATTTGGGTATCTCATATCACTGTTAGATTAGTTAAACACTTGATGTGTTCTGGGAATGGCAACACAGAATTGGTGAAGTGTGTGATGAATTGGGCACTCTATATGATGACCTTGATTCCCCCTCATTGAATCACCTTGGGAGAAGTCACTTTAACAATCAGAGCTTCACTTTTCTCATTTCAAAGTGAGGACAATAACATGGGTACTTTTTAGGATTACGGTGAATATCTGATAAAAATGATGAATGGCTTATGTTAAACTGTATGTAATTAACAACATATGGCCATTTAGGTCAATATAACCACAGTTATATTCATTTATGTTAATAAATAATTTAGCAAATGCTTAGAATCTGCCAAAGTCTCATCATTAATAGCAACTGTTGTCAACAAAAGAAAAAGTCTATTATTGCTATTGTAATCATATAACTGTTGTCATGGTCTATATTATCATCTCAGTTCTGGAGGATGTTCTTGTGGGCAAGTCATTAGAAAATGAAATTGCATTACCAAGGTCTCTGTATGATGCTATAAACCTGTGAAAGTACAGCATCTGGATTTGCAACCTGAAGGGTTCAGGGATGCTCCGGAAAGGCAGCAGCATTTGAACTGAACTGGGCCTTGTAGATGTAATAGAGCGTTATAGGTGAGTAGCTAATGGTGCATTCCTCAGCAGTATAAAGAACACGTGTCTAGAACACAGAAGATGGAGGGACTGTGTGTTAGTGGAAGTTTAGGAACCTGCAGTGATTCTGTGTGGCCAGAATGTTAAATAGGATTATGGGAAAAGAAGGAATGGTTTAAAATGGTGAAGTAGCATGATTGTTCTTCAGGTTTGAAAGGTTCCTCATGAGATTTTATAGAGTATGCTTGGCCTGAAGCAAGTATAGAAGCAGATATGCTTAGAAGGCCACTATTACAAGAGTCTAGTTGAACAATTTTTGACTGAACACAAAGAAGCAGCAGTGATCTTGGAGAGGAGTGGATGAAAATTGTGTCCTTGTATATTTTAATGGTCCTAGTGGTGGGCAGGCTAAGGCAGGAGGATAAGATGCCATTTGACCCCTGCGTGTCTGGCTTTGACTCTGGGGATATGGAAAGTAACAAGGGAAGCAGGGAATGGGGAAGTTTGGATATGTTGCATTCAAGGTGCATAGGGGTGATGGGAGATGTTATTCTGTAAATATGTTTCTCATATTGATTAATGAATAAAGCACTGTGGCCAATGAGAAAGCAAGATAGGTGGGGCTAGGAGACAAGGAGGAAAGAAGAAATAGGAGGAGTCAGCATGTAGAGCCTGGAGAGATCAGATGTGGCCTGCCGCTCTCCGGTAAGATGAGCCACGTGGAAATACTTAGATAAGTAGAAATGGGTTAATAATTAAGATAGAGCTAGCCCATAAACAATAATAGTAACAGGCCAACAGGATTGTATCAAATACAGAGTCTCTGAGTGTTATTTGGGGCTCACATGGTGGCAAGACTGAGCGGCCTGCGGGGAGGAACAAAGAGTGGGACCAGGTGGCTGGCGGGAAAACCCTGCTTGTAACAAAATGGTGTCAGAAGTGGAACTGAGAACTTTCACTTAAAACTTAACAAAAGCTTAAAAAATAGTTTTTAAAAACAAAAGAACAGGGACAAGTATGGCTTCTTGGTAGCAGCATTTTTCTGGGTTGGACTCTGATTTGTGAGAGACAAAGATTTGCTTGGCTCCTTTAAGGGAGGTTTCCTGACTCATCATAAGCAGCAAAAAAACCGCACTGATTTTAAAGAGCTCTGATAACAATTCATTGGTGTGTAGGAGAGCTGGCAATGGCAGTTATTATATCTCCAAGCTGGCAGCATGCTTTTGGATGCAGCGCAGACCAAGGTAGTGAGCACAGCTCTCACTGCTGGAGGTAAAATAGCCGCCGCCATCTTAGATAGACCTCAGCTAAAACTGTGGCTTTCATTTTAGGAATGTTGTTATTTAGCAGATAAAAGACTCGTGGCCAGAAAAAGATAAAGATTTAAAGTAAAGACAGATTCACAACAAGAAAAAGTGCTAAAGGTTTACACTGTGTTTTAAAATATACGTAGGCTTGGTAAAGAAAGAGAAAAGAAATAAAATGGTTTTAAAAAGATAGAATGTGGCTGGGTGTGGTGGCACAAACCGTTAATCACAGCACTTGGGAGGCAGAGACAAACAGATCTCTGTGATTTCAAAGGAAACCTGGTATGCAGTCAATTTCAAGACAGATAAAAGTTACACAGAGAAACCCTGTCTCAAAATATGTAAAAATAGAAGTAGAAGAAATAGAGTAATAAAAAAGCCACATAAAGATGGAAAGCACAGAGAATCTTTGGATATTGTACACTGTTCTGTTATCTTTAAATTGTTTGACTGCTGAGAAAATAACAACTACTGATAAAATAAATGCTTCTGGATTAATTCAATATATATATATATATATATATATATATATATATATATATATATATATTAAAAATGCTTTGACTCCAAAATTTAAGCCTAAGGACAAGTTACTGGGGAAAAGGATTTTTATTTTTGGTTCCACAGAAAATGAAAAGCTGTGGATTCCTTCCAGACTAATGTGGTTTGATCAAGCCAGACCCCTTGAAACTGCACCCCAGGTGATCCAACATTCAAAGCAGTTGAGACAAAGCCTTGCAGACTACAGCCAACATTTCTGCGTCTTCTTAGGATTCCCCCATGACAGCGCCCCCTACCAGCAGGAAGTAGTTTGGAAAGAACGATGCCCAAATTCCCAAATATTTTTTATAAATGTTTGTTTTCATTTAAATGGGCTTGTGTTGCACGTCTACCTTGGCCGGCAAGGAAACACGCAACCACAACTCTTCTTCAAGCAGTTTATCCAGGATTCTTGTACATCAGCTTCCTCTGCTCCCATCAGCTTACGCTTCTCCCATCAGCTTACTTTGCTCCTCTCATCAGTTTACCCTGCTTCTCTCATCAGCTTACCCTGCTTCTCTCATCAGCTTACACCTCTCCCAGCCCCAGCAAGCCCTTAAATGTGCTCACAGCCCAATCAGCTCATGCCACCTGGTGATCCTGGATAGGCCACAGGAGGAGGAAGCGCACCAGATCCATCAAGCACTTCCAAATAAGGCTTGTTTACAGCTAAGTGTGAAATACCTGGCATCCAGCCAGGCGCCATCTTGGGGCTGTGGCTTCCCACAGCCTTGGTTATAATTGGCTAATGACCACAAACAATCTTTTTAAAGGTAAAAAGGGAATTATGGTATAGATATGAATGCTTTGTTTTGGAATGGATTTTCATTTATTGATACATATTTAAGGTCAATTTTGTGATATGTATTTTTCTCCTCTTGTTTAGGTATTGTGTTTATATAGCTCATTGGAAAATGTAATGTATAATTTAGTACAGATTAGAGAGTTACCTATGATAGTCAAAACTTGGAATTAAGTTAGTTAGGATTTCTAGATATGCAGAGATGAATAGGCATTCTTCAAACCTTTCAAAGACCTACAGAATATGGCATTTAAAATGATGTAGGGTTTTTCTTGACAGTGAGGCACAACTGCTCCTTATGCATTAGAAAGGAAGATGGACTTCAAAGAAACACATTATGGAGTTTGCTTCTAATATGGCAAGACTAGACATTTGAGCAAGGTACTTCTCTTGTCTAAACTGTTTGACTTTCTGCTGTATAAACTGGACATGCAGGTCCCACAGAAAAATGGCTGCTGATTCAAGATGGACATTGCTATAGGATTCCTGCTTCATGGAAGTGGCTGCCAGACAGCCAGACATTCTGCAGGACACAGAGAAAAGTGAATGACAAACTGCCAATACAGGTGGACAGTTTAAAGTTTCCCGCTTTGCTGAGAGGTCTGCCAGACACACTATGGCCTATGGGCTGAAGATGGAACATTACATAAGAACTTTGAGTGACTGACCAGGCAATAAGTTGTCTCTGCCATTTCTAGAGTTTATATATTATCCTTCTATGGTCTTTGAAGGAGTTGAAGACAGAAAGTTATGGTTATAGTTTTCCTTAGTTAGGATTAAAGATAAGTTACTTATAGGACTTTAGACTCATGAAGATAGGATAGATGATATTTTCTTTAAGTCTTACAAGATGTTAATGGACTAAATATTGTTAGCTGTGATTCTTCATTGATATATTGTTGTGTGATATATTTTTGCTATGTTAAGGTTAAAACCCTTCTTTTTATTTTAGACAGAAAAGAGGAGATGATGGGAGATGTTATTCTGCAAATATGTTTCTCATACTGGTTAATGAATAAAGCACTGTGGCCATGGGAAAGCAAGATAGGCAGGGCTAGGAGACAAGGAGGAAAGAGGAAGTAGTTAGGAGGAGTCAGCATGTAGAGAGGTAGAAAAAGCAAGATGCCAGCCCGCCGTGCTCGGTAAGATGAGCCACGTGGACATACTTAGATAAGTAGAAATGGATTAATAATTAAGACAGAGCTAGCCCATGAACAATAATAGTAACTGGCCAACAGGATTGCATCAAATACAGCGTCTCGGCATGTTATTTGGGGCCGGTGCGCCAGACCGGCGGCGGGCAGGCTGGCAGAAAACAAGCTACATAGGGGATCTCCTTCTTTCTCTGAGGCTCATGGCTCTGATCTGACTGTAGCAGAAGGTGCCAGGTTCTGTGGAGCATCCTTGGAGGTCACAAGATCTTTGCTTGGGTGTCTGACAGGGTGAATTTGAATGCAAGTGTTTTTCTAATTTTACTGGGCTCTTGCTTTCCTAGTGCATTGATCTATAACCTGTGTGCTGATGAATTGGTAATTGAATGGAATATAGGGGGTAATATTCATAAGAAACATTTCAACTGTATTTTAGAGCTATTCTGGGAGTTTTCTGTGAAAACCTTTCTTATTTAATGACAGCTCTGTGCAGTGGGTGGAAGTCTCAAAACCATTTCATAAACAAGTTAATCAAAGCTCAGAAAGTTTAGCTAGTCTGTTCAAAGCCACATAAGTAGTGAGTTGTAGAACCAGGGTAGAAACAGAGAAAGCAGACTCCAGGGCTCTGAGTATAATGTTGGTGTACAAAGAATAATCTTGACTGCAGTTCTCTGTCTATCAATGCACTTGATGGTGATGTTTTACTATTGTTTTTCTTATTTTCATATTGATCCCAGTTTTACTATTTTTAAAGCCAAGCCAATGTATTGGGCCCATCATACTTATTTGGCTTACATTTTACAGTATTGTTACATTGTAGGTTCAAAAAAGACAATTTATCCTTTAAAATACATTCTCCAGTGGGACACAATCTGGACTATTCTAGTTAATCCTATTAGATTTAGCATATTGTTTTATTTTAGTTTCCATTTTCAGTTCAATCATATAGAAGAGCAAGAGGTGAACTATAATTACTCACAGGCCTTCTTACTTAGGAAAATTAAATGTGTATCTTACCTTATATTTCCATTGAATTATAGATTACTTTCCAGTTCTATATAATTATTTGACTTTGCCAAGTTACCTGTATAAGACAGTAGAATTTAGTGTTCTCTTGTATTTCTCCCATCCAGTTCTGGGATGTGCCTTCTTGCCTTCAGTGTGGTCTTCAATTTTGTGCTTTCTTTATGTAAATGAATCATTTATCTTGGTAAGATCCCAGTCATTGACTGATGAGAAGACCAAGCTACAATTTTCTTCATGTGCTTGTGCATTTATGGATTATCTGGGGTTTATCTTTCCCTTTATTTAACTGCACTCATGGAGAGCAACTATAAGACATTGTCAATAAGAACCCTTTAGAAGACAAAGCAGTTGATTATTCTTATCATTAACGTGGGTGCTTATATTGATGCAGTGAAAAACACTGCACAGCAATAGTTTATTGGCAGAATTGTGCTTTCATAGGAAGATCTTTTCAAACCATCCTTGACTCCTAAATGCAGAAAGGAAACCAAGTGTATGCTAAGGATAGAGGAAAATGTTGAACTGCAGACCAAAAGGTCACATGTGAGTTGTGAATGGCCTCAATGATGCTAATTAAAGGAAAGCCTCACAATGACAAAATTTGCTTATCAGTGATAGCACTACTCTACTCATTAAAACACAGTACCCTTTTTGGGTTGGTGTGATGGTTGGTATAAATAATGCCTCCCAGCTGAACAAGTTGCTTGGGAATGTTACAGAAACTAAGGTGTGGAGCATTGCTCATGGAAGTGGATCATTGGAAGCAGGCCCTTTAGTTTATTGCTGGCCTCACTTCCTGTCTAATCTTCTTTTCCCACTCTATTAAGAGTGATGAAGCAACCTCCCATTTTCCTCATCACGATCTCTCTTTCTCTGGACTTCTCTCTGCTCTAATGTCTTTATTTCCCTTGAAGTAGTTCAGAGGAGTCACACAGAGCATAGTATAGAAAATAGGTAGTGTTTATTATAGAATAAAGTGGAGTAAGGGAGGGCAATGCCAAAAGAGATCCAGATCTCATTTTTAGGCAGTTGTTAGACTATTTCTAAAGTCTCTAGAACAAGCAGCTCTTCCTGACAGTGTTTTTCCTGCCCAGGTAGTTGTTTAACCATTTGGGTTCATTCTTAAAGAAATGGACAATGAAGCGTCTTTGTTCTTTATCAGAATGCCTCCTCTGAGATATCTATCTTATAAAGTTTAGATTAGTTATATTGAATATCTGGATTATTTATCATGTCAAACCTCTTAGCAGGGCCAGAGATATGACTTTGACCCCATTTGATCAGAAGTAAGAGTCCTGAAGTATAAGTGCTTGCTTTTATAGCCTGCTAAGTACATGAGAGTGGTCCATTCTCAATGTCTTTCAAGTCTGCTAATATCAAGCTAGTTATCCAACAGTATGGTCACAAACACAAGCTACAATTTGCTTTTGTTCCCATGCCTTCTTCAGGATGGAAAAGGTCACCTGAATTGTGATCCATTGTAAGTACTTTCATCTTAAGATGCTGCTTTTGAGGTATTTAGTCAAAACAATAAGAAAAGTTGCTAATACAGAAAGTTGGTACTAAGTGTGGGGTCATTTCTGCAATAAGCCTGACTATTTGGTTTCTAGGGTTTTGAAACTGGTTTATGAGAGGGATATAAAATAATTGGAGATTCAGACTAGATAATTCTTATAATTCTACAATGAAATTTAATGGGCGATTCTGGTGGTGATGCTGAATATTAGAATGATAATAGCAAGGCAAAGCATAAAGATTATCCTTGTTAAGTTTCATAGAAGAACAAAGACTCTGTTGAAGATTGTACTAGAGGCCTTTCATATTACAATATGGGAAACAAACTGGTTGCATTCTACTAGTATCCCAAAATTTGATTAAAGGCATACTCCCAGAGACTTCCTAAGTATTTGCATAAATCAGCTTCCACAGTTCATCTTCAGTTAATAGCTAGTGGAACAAAAACATGGAGTGATTATGTTAAGGTTATATTCACTAATAGGTAATTGATATGGTCATAGTTTCAATATTATTGACAAGATTGTCCAACTAACTATGGGATATATTAATCTTGGATTTATTTAATGTGTATATAAATACACCTTTGTGTGTGAAGACATCTCTGGTTTACTCAGAATAAATAGTTTGTTGTATGCATTTATAAACTATTGTGCTCATATTCCTATTCCAGTACTCTCTGGGCTGCCTGTTGGTAGACCAAAGCTCACTGGCTGTCCTATTATAGGTATGAAATAAATAAATAAATAGAGTTATTGGCATCAGAAATAGGTTTGTATAAATTATTGATGGCTGGTGGAATGTTCTGGATTTTAAATTGGAAGACAAGAATAGTGTTCATTTCTGAATCTATGATTAGCCATCAGTGAGATCTAGAACCTAGGATTTAATGTCTGAATATTTGTTTCCTGATCTTTATTTTAGACAAGGTCATAACATTTTGATTATTAGTGTGTCACTTTTTCAGATGGAACAGTACATTTCTTTTTTTCCTTTTATTATCAACTAGTATTTCTGTAGTCAAAAACCTTTCCTTAAATATATTATTATAGATGAACACAAATGATAAATATATGGTTTAACATATTACTATAAAGTGACCATATGCATGTCATACTATCTCTATGAAGCAGTAAAAGAAGGGTCTCACAATATAGCTCAATAGTTTAGAATGCTTGCTTGCTTTTCTTTGAGAGGTCCAAGACCTCATTTCTCATCACCCACATTGGGTGGCATACAACCAACTGTAACTCTAGCTCCAGGGAATCTGACCCTCTCTTCTGGCCTCCATAGACATCTGCACACATGTGGCATGCCCTCACAGAGACACATAAACATACACATAAATAAATAAAAAAAACACAAAATGAAATAAAACATTACCAGTCTTTGTTGCTTTGTTTCCTAGCCAAAAATACAATACAATTTTCCTGATTTCTAACAGCACAAACTACTTTTTAATAAACAAAATATTTATGTCCTTTTTTATAGTTTTCGTTTTCATTCAACATTGTACTGGTGAGATACATCTTTATGTAACTGTAAGTTCATTCATTTTTTTTTATTGCTGTTATGTATTATAATTGACAAACAATTATAATTTAATTTATACATTCTACTACTTATATTTTTAATAATATGAAGGAAAACAAATCAAATCAATCCTAATAAAATTGCCCAAAAGATCAATGACATTATCTATTAAATTTTTATACCTTTATCTCAAGATTAGTTACTCTTCCCTCCTTATAGGTAAGTGTGATTTCTCCTTTATAATAGGTAACCACTTTTAACATACCTTAAGTGTATTATTCATAATTCTCATTGAATTTTTATGATCTGGCACCTGAACAATTCAGACCAATTATAGTTCATATATGGCATGTACAATTCCTAAGTTCAGGAATGATCACATTCAGAGCATTCCTCCCAAGATTTTTTTACGTTGGGGTGAAGGCATAGAGAGTGATCATGAGACTGTAGAACTGATTTGGCCCACAACGAAATTAAGAGTCATTCTGCAGCTGGAGAAAATGAAAATTACAGATGGGTTTAAACAGCATGGAGACGTAGAACCATGGTTGTATCTCTGCCTTCACTCATCTTAAATCCTGGCTTTATTTCCTTCCTATTGTTAGCAAATTGATTTATTGGATTCATGCTTGGCTTATGTCAGTTCAAGTTGATACTCTGTTATAACAAACAGAACTCTCACTAATATAGACATGTTATACAGTCCAAAGTATTTTAAATGAATTCATGTGGAGCTCACAGCAACACTACTTAAAACACATATCGAGTAATATCTAAAATCATGATATAATTTTTGAGAAATCTTGAAGGTAGTAAGTTTTGTCTGTATAAAATAAAAAAATTAGAATCTGGAGAGGCATTTTCTAAGCAGCACAAGACCCAGAATTTAGCCTCACTATATTCTTTAGTGTTCTGCCTTTGACTCTAAATAAGTTTGAGGTTTGTTTGTTTTTTATTGGCTGTCTGTGTACTGGACTTTATCACATAATGTTACTAGTGAAAGATACAAATTTTGTATTTTGGGATATAACACAAAGGAACCCAACAAATATTAATTTTGTGACTACTGCTAACCAATGAAGCATTAACTACTACCCAACTGTGTATTCTTTCTTTATTTGTACGTAATTATTTAACAAATAATTCCCAACATCTATTTTAATATCTCGTAGTTCTGAACCACATTCTTCATCATAAAAACTTCACTTTTGCTTATTCATATCTTAAGAAGGTCTCCTATTTAGTCCAGTACATTCCACCTTATGTTTATCTCCTGTGTCCTGTGGAGCTTGAAGGAGTCTGTCTCCCTCTTTTTCTTTGAATTGCATATGATCTGAGGTACCATTGCTGGCTTTATGTACTTCTTCTGGCATTTCCAAATCTTCCCTCTCCATAGATTTCCAAATTTCCTTCACCTTGAAGTAGAATCATTACCAAAATTGTGGAGTCCCCTCTTCATAGACTCTTTCTTTGCCTTTAGTGACACCCTTGGATAAGGTCAATAATATTTTGATTACCTCTCAGGAAACATTCTAATCCCAAGATAAATCATTCTACTTCTATGCCTGATGTGTTTCATATTCTTCCTTTCTCCTTTATGTCTCCCAGCTCTGAGTTAGGATTATCTCTGAAGGCTCTGGGTATTTTCTCCTGCTAAACATAATTTGTATGCTTCTTATACAGTATCTTGAAAAATGACACCCATATCTATACCTTCAGTCCATTCTCTAACACTGGTTTTGAATACCTCCTGTAGGATGTCCATATTCTCCACACCATAGAACATTTGCCAAACAAAATCCATCTTTTCCTTCTGTGCATATTTTCTCAGAATGCCTCATTCTTTTCCTTTGTCAGTGACACTAGTGGTTTTCCAGTTAGGCAGGCCTGAAAATTCCATAATTCCATCATCCTTGATATTCTCAAGCTTTTTTTTTAGTTTATTTTTGATATTCCCCATCTCTTTTCACATACAGTGATCTGTCACTATGACCTGTGACAATGTTTCTCTGAAAGGACTAGCATTCACACTCATGTGCTTGTCCCACTACTTCACATAAATCTCAATCTGTATTAGTTGATGCTTTTACAGAGATTATAGAAAAAGATGGAATCTTCCTTTGTTCATATTTTCCTCCTGATGGACCTGTATCTTCTCTCCAAAAGATATTTTTAGCTGTACTCTATTTTCAGTATGAAGATAACTAACTGATCAACATGAGTTCCAGGAACGAACAAGTCTTCCTGCAGCTCAACTCTGCCAGATTTTTTTCATGTCCCACGGGCTCTTTATAACTTCTCACTTAGAAGATTCCCCCAAAGAGGTTGCATAGTCTAAAAAAATCAGAATTTCACAAAATCAAAATAACTCCAATACATTGAACATCTATCATTCTTTGCTAGGAAAGTAGAGGTGCCTCCCTGACACCGTCTTGTTGTTTTAGCATGTAGAGAAGTTGGCCCTTAGAGTTTCTATATTTTCAAGAGCTGAGTTTCAAGAGTTGATTGTTCTGCTGGACTCTGTGCTGCCTAACCTTGGTCTTTGCACATGTAAGAACTAAGACAACATCTTTATGAGGCTAGAGAGATGATTTGATGGTTAAAATGCTGGCTGTGCAAGCCTGAGAACAGGAGCTTGGACCTCCAACACTCACATGAATGGCAGGTGAAAATGAAGGCAGGCATACTGGAGTAGTTAGGTTTAAGGGGGGGTGAGGAAATGGTGGAGAGAAGAGTTGGTGAGGTAGGTTAGCAAAACTGAGGATGTTGGAAGATGACATATGAAACTTACCACTCTATGAGCTAGTTCAAAAATATTTTCACAGTTGTAGGTAGATGTGAAGGGCTACCTATGATCTACCCTATGAGGTACAGAAAGACTCTCCAGAGCAAGCTGCCTACATGGCATACACAGTTAGTGAGCTCTAGGTTCAAGAAAAATTCTGCCTCAAGACACCCAGTATCAAACTCAGGCCTCCACACACATGCACAAACATCTGCACACATACATGTATATACATATATGAACTCTCATATATTATACTCCTACATATGTGAACACACACACACACACACACACACACACACACACACATGCACATGCACATAGCATGCATATATACACACATGCATAAATGACCTGGCTGAAAAAAAATGTGTGATAGATATAAAGGAAAGCATACTACTTTTTTTTTTTTTTAAAAAAATATATTTCTGCTAATGAATTTATGGTAAAAGAAAGTCAATTACTCAAAGTAACTCAGATATTAGGCAATATGGCCATGCCCAGAAACAGAACAGTTTTTAAAGCCCAGTATGTACATCACTATACTGAACCAGGCTGTCTCTCAGGGTCAGATGAAGGGCTGGAAAGAAATATTTAGAATCAAAACTCTAGATGTGAATCTTCTCCCTAAGAATATTCAGCAAGTTTGTAAATATCAGTAAATTCCCTTTTTAGTATTTTAAAGTAATGCCAGTCAATCAGTTATTTCCACAAGAAATTTAATTACTCCTCGGTGACAGCAAGACAATTACCTAAATTTAGATATTTCAGTAGCTACTGCATTATAACATTAACTAGTGTAGAAATTGTAGGGCCCAAAGGGATGTGAGAGCCTGTCTAAAACACTTCCTTTTGCTGACTCCCCTTTTTTTTTTCAGGATGAAAAGATGGAAAGGGCTTTTGTGTGTAAAATGAGCCACTTTTTTTGGAGCACTGAGTGGTCGTTCTCAACCTGAGGGTTCTGGCTCCTTTGGGAGGTTGAATGACCTTTTTATGGAGGTCACATATCAGATACTCTGCATATCAGATATTTACAATATGATTCATAACAGTATCAAGTTTACAGTTAGGAAGTAGCAACGAAAATAATTTTATGTTTGGAGGTCACCACAACATGAGATACTATATTAAAGGGTTGTAGCATTAGGAAGGTAGAGAACCCTTGACTTGGAAGGAGGGGCACCAGAATGAGCTGAGATGTGCTGGGAATCTGCACTTCTTTGCCTACTGTATTCTCCACAGTTAACCTTTGTTTTGTGCGTTACCTTGGTCAAGTGTTCCACATTTTCTCACTATTGATGCTGTTGGCTGGGATTTTGGAAATCCAACTCAGTATTCTGTTGTCTACTTTGTCTACTGTAGGCATTCTTCAAAATTTCTGGCCCATGAATTTTCACTTTGTTATTGGTAACTCAGCTTTTGTTCCTGGGATGGGACAAGCTCATTTCTATCCTAGTCTCTTTGGGGTAGTATATATCACGTGATTGTTACTTTTTTTATTGCTGTAACCAATTACTTGATAGAAAGCAACTTAAAAAAAGTTTGTTTTGGTTCACTGTAACAGAGGACATAGTCCCCTGTGGCAGGGGAGGTATGACAACAGTAACAGAGGACACAGTCCCCTGTGGCAGGAAGTCCCCTGGGTCAGGGAAGGCATGACAACAGAGCATGCCATGACTAGTTACATTGCCTCTACATCCAGGAGGTAAAGAGTGACAGGAACTAGGGATGAGCTTGAAGGACCTCAAAGCCCATTCTCAGTGGCCCATTTCCTTCACTGACCTTCACTTAGAGACCAAGTGTTCAAACATATAACCTATGAGAGACTTTACATTCAAGCCAGAACATGCAGGTGCCCTGCTGACCCCACCTAGCTTTTGCAAGTCTTAATCATTGGATCTAGTCTCAGTCTATATATTACCTCTCTGAAAAAGGATTTCCCTAGCTGCTACATATGAAATGGCCCAGTCCCCAACCCTTCCTACAATCATAGTATTCTGTTTAATTACTGTTGTAGCACATGTCCCTTTCCAGAATAGTCTTGTCTATTTGCATTTGTTTATATGTTGCATTCCTTTCTCTTACCTTCTCCATTTTGATCTGAATGCGTAATAAGCTCTATGAGATCAGGGACCTTACTCCTCCTACTCACCACAGTAGCACAGCAAGTGGTTTGAGGTGTTGACAGCCCAAAGTGGATCCTTGGTCTATTACCATACAGTAATCTCTACCCTGTGTAATGGATGATTTGGATACTATTGGTAGGCATTTCAAAATACCAATTAACAATTCTGTAAAATACACTATTTGAAGAGTAAATCTAATTAATCTTTATCAATAAGGGTTTGGAAGTCAAATATGGGGGGGGGGGAACCTGAGAGATCAGAGGAATGGGAGCAGCCACCAGTTGCTTCCAACCTGTCCGAATCCTCCATCCAAAAATGCTGAGGTCCTGTCTCTGCCCTCCCTTATCATTTCCTCTCTCTACTTCTGAGTGCTGGGTTTAAAGGTATGAGCCACCACTGCCTGGCTTCTGTGGTTGGTTAACTAGTGACTAACTCCACCCTCTGATCTCCAGACAAGCTTTATTTGTCAGAACACAAACAAAATACAACACAACTATTTTTCCAAATTATTATTATACAGTATCTAAACCTACTTTGATGAAAGTTCAACATCTAAAGGGTTATGCTCTATGTAAAGATGCTTAAACCAGAAAAATAAAAGACAACACCTTTAGAAAGGACATAAAGTCCCATTTACACATTGTCCCTTTGAAAAGTACCCCTCATTTCCAGTCATTGGATATAGGATTCTGGTAGTAAGGTTACTGTCTAAAGAATATAATGAAAGTAGAGGAAGTGAAAGTCTTGTAAATACTGTTTCAAAATACTTCTCTCTGAGCTGGTCTTTGGCTATTTATTGTCTTTGTGGCCTCTCTGACACTGACTGCATTATCATAACTTACCTTTTGCTTAAGGCAGTTGAGGCTCAACAGGTCTTTATCCTTTTCCCTGGGACCCTGGGAGGCCAAGGTAGCTTTTCTGTTGTTTTTGTAAAGGCAGTGGGGAAGAAGTCTTATTATGTTTATCTTTAGCAAACTCTGGTCTGATAGGTATTAAGAACAATTTTCACATTAAAGGAAAAGACAGAGAAATCACAAAACTCATTCAAAATCTTCTTACAAGTAAATGACAGAACTGGGATTAGAACTCAGTCTATCAGGTACCAGAGCGTATATCTGCTTTTATAGAATGCTGTTCAGCAGCATCCCTGTCTGGGGAGATGAGGTGTTCACAATTTCTAATCTTTTATTGATTAGCTTAAATTGTTGGAAAGCAACTCCAGATACGGAGCCAAGTGCTGCTTTTCATCTCTCTATAAAACTGCCCCCTGGGAGCTGTATAGAATGTCAACCTTTTCCTTTTTCTGACAGTCACTTGCAAATATTTGGATGAAATCCTCAAAAGCTGAGTTGAGTACAGATTCACAAAGTGGTTGGATGTAAAGATGAATCACAGCATTTAGATGAGATGACATGAGGGAAACAGATTATGGGTAATGGGATGTGATAAAAATGGAGTGATATATTGAATACTTAGGTGTCCAGAGCTGTGTCTGTCACTTGTCATGTTGGATGCTTTATCCAAAGTAATGCTCATGGTGATTGTGAGGTGGGGAGAGGTGATATGTTTACTTAACAAGGAAAGAAGTTTGGGATATGAGGATCTACTTTTTACCCAGCCATTAAGATATACAAATTAGAAATCAGATTAATAAAATTCCAAAGAATATATTTTCTACACTGGCCTAGTCTAGTATCTTGGTTGAAATAATATAAGCTATCTATCCACCTGAATTCAGTGCAAGACTAGCTTGAAAAAGGCTTCATTGTGTCTCTGATACTCTCTTGAACATGCTCTGTTGAATACCTACATTATTATTTTCCATTAATGTTTTAAGAAGATCACAGGGCTTTGGGAGCCTTTTTATTTATGACAAAAACAAGAACCTTGAATTCTAGATTCCTTTCCTTTCCATTTTTAGGCTCAGACTCAACATCCTCAGTCAAAAGTGATTATATATATATATATATATATATATATATATATATCTTTAGAAGCAGGAAGCTGGGGAATGATGAAGGTCAAGTGACTGTTAACTTCTAATCCTCTTCACTGTTACTACTTCTCTGGGCAACTCCAATCAGATACTGATGCTTCAAGCTCTTAGGCTGGGTCTATTACTGTGCTAGATTTAGGGACTTGAAGGGGAATGGAGCTGCAAACCTGAAGGTGAAGTTTGAAGCCAGAAAAGGTGATGCTGAAGGAAAAGGGAAAGATGGGAGAAAGCAACCTCTCTTTAGATATATAGATATCCAGTGGGCATGATAGTAGCTTTTATGTGGAAATTCACATGGATACACTTAGCTTTGAAGTTATGGAAATAATATGTTCCATCTATTGGCTCTAAAATGAAGCCTTGTTAACTACTATAATAAAATCAAGGGTCTATTCTCCTACAGGAAAAAAGAAAATCCTCAATAGACTCAATTAAAAACTTTTGGTGAAGATATAGTTGAAATGGTGGCCAGATTTGCAGGCCCCATGGGATTCGTTGGCCCACTTAGTGGCTCACTTCTCTTTTGCTGTGGTTCTCTCACTCTTTGGTCTCCCCTAGGCTGTCAGATCTGCTTCTGCTCCCTGTGGGATAGAATGTTACTGCAGTGTCTATTATTGGAGAAATGACTGCCCAGCTACTATCACACAGGAGTTTCCTGGTTGGCTGTAGAGGGTTATTGCATTTGCTTTCAGGTTCTACACTCTTACTCCACTACCAGCTTTCACTCTGAAAATCTGTCTGTGTAAGGCAACTTACTCAGAGCATCTGTAAGGGATAGCTGTAGCATGTATCTCTTATCTTTGTTAGAACACAAGACTTTTAGGAAAGTTATCTATTGATGCAGCAGTTTATATTTCTTCAGACTGGTAGTTGTACTGCGAATTTGACATTCTCCATGTCTGTATAATATCCGTTTGTCTGTTTATTGTCAGAGAACTCTCTTAGAAATAGTTATCAGAAAACCTGTTTGGACAAATGGTCAGAAAGGCTCCTAATTCTACCCCCTGCATGAATTGATCTTGGGCACTGTGGGAGGTTGTTGAAGTGGGGGAGGGGTCATGCACAGAAGCTACCAGACAGATCGAAGAACCTAGAACACCTTAGGAGAGCAAAGAAGTATAAGGAGGGAGGGAAGGGCTACTGGCAAAGAAGAAATTGCTTTAGAAATGTTTTTGCACTGGTTTCTATGCGGGAAACTATAATACCAATCCTGTTCAAAAGACCAGGTCAATAGCATCACCTTCTGAACTCTCAATTTATAGTACCAGCACTTTCTCTAACTTCGTTATAGATGAGGGAAGGAGTCATGTTGATACAAAGCATGATTATAGCTCTTTCTGAAAAGAAGTTGGAAGATTTCTACAACTGCTTCCTTCTCATTTATTGCCACCTCCATTTCCTCCAAATCATTTTCATTCTCGGCACATGAAAGAAATCAGAGGATGATTTAAATTAAATAGTTGATCAGAGTTCAAGGTACTTGGAAAAGGCAGGGGAGAGAAGCACTCATTGGGACAGTGATGGAGTGTAGCTGGGGCGTGGCACAAAAGGACCCACGGCTGCCAGCAGGGGTGCTTTTGGTATTTCGTGTGACATTAGAGGACACTAAGAGTTTATCCTTCATCATATACTGGATAATGATTGAGGTCATGAACACAGGAGAGTTGAGAAAGAATGGAGAGAGATAGAGTTAGTGAATTAGGAAAACTAGGGTCCACCTTTGATTTACCAATTACTGAGTTACAGTACTTGAAAACATCCCTTTATGTACCTATGCTGATTTTTCTTCATAAAATGGCCAGGAAAAAAATGAGCAAAAAGTTTAGTACATGTAATATAGTTCATGTATATACACATAAATATATGCCACATAAGCAATATTATTAAATACTTACACACACACACACACACACACACACACACACACACACACACACACAGGAAACACTGCACACATGATTCTGAATGAACAGATGGTTTAGTATAAAAGTTTTTTAAAAATAAATAACAAGTGTTTGAATTACTGTTTGTAATATGTAAAGTTGACTCTTCACCTTCATAAGGTTTGTTTCCACTTGATATGTAATGATGTACAAGTTACTAAAAGGGTCCTTCCATTAACCATCTTCCATTTTCTTTTCATGGTTCTCTGAATGTTAAAAGTAGAAAGACCATAGGATTCAGAGCCTGATAAACCAAATTTCAAATTTGTGCTGTACTTCTTATGAGCCTTAGCACCTAGGGCAAGTACCTTTCTGGGTCTGAGAATCTACATCTAGCTAATGATATTATTTGTCATTTCACAGACTAGCAGTGAAATTTAATGAGGCAAAAAATATACAGCAGTGCCACTAATCAGGGGCTGATAAACTCTTTCTGTAAAGTACCACATAGTAAATATTTTAGGTTTTGCAAGACTAAATATTCAGGTGGTTGATGATCATAGTGAGTAGGCAAACATGAAATACATAAACAGATTTGTGTTTCAAAACAACTTTATAATTAGACAAAAGAGAAGTGGGCAACTTTTTCTCATGACTCCCAGTTTGAAAATCCTGGCACTTACCTGATATCAGTGTCATCTTAGTTTCTCTGATTTTCAAAGATTCAGGTTTTCATCCAGATAATGAAGAAAGCAGTACCTGCCATGGTTTACTTCTTAAGCATCTGTTGTGTACCAAACACTCTGTCAACAGATTTGAACAACAGAGCAAATATGATTCCTTTTTGCCCTTGAGGGTCTTATAGGGTAACAGAAAGTGGCTAATCTTTTCAGCTGCAAAGTGGCTTGATAATATTTATTTCATAGAGTTATTATGAGACAGAAGTAAAGTATTATGTTCCAGTGCAGGTACAGTTCCAGCCACAGGGGAGAAATGGTTATTGAACTTCCTTTTTCGTATGAAAAATCTATAAAATCAGGCAAATTCTATAAAGAAACTGTTTTCAGATATTGGAGAACAGCTAGCACAGAGCTCTGCATCTTGGGATAGGGAAAGACCATATTTAACTTTGGCTTTGTGCCCAGGACCACTATCTATACATAAAAGCCAAGCACAAATGCATTGAAGACTTGAACATAAGCCCTGGAATAATAAGATCTACCAGAGGAAATCACATAGTAAAACTTCTTGACATTGGCCTAGGCAATGGTTTTTGTTTGTTTTTGATGATGAAAGCAAGAACACAGAAGCAATACCACAAAGATATGTGGATTAACTCAAATTAAGATCAAATTAAGGAAACAATAGAGTGAAAAGACAATCATGGAACAATAAGAGATATCTACTATTTACAAATTATACATGTGATGAGTTTGTGTGTGTATGTGCTTGTGTGTTCTTTGAATATTATATATATATATATATAAATATAAAATTTATTCTTTTATTTTACATTCCTACAAGAGTATCCCCTCCCTCTTCTCCTCCCATATCCCCTCCTCCTTGCCCCTTAATTTTTTATTTTATGTTTCACATTTTAGTGTTTTTAATGCATTTTGTGTTTGTTTTCATAAGTAATAATAGAAAAAAGAGGCCATGAATTTGAAGAAGAATGTGGAGGGGTACGAGGGAGGAAAGGGAAGGGAGAAATGTAGTTAAATTACGACCTCAAAAATAAACAGCAACAAAAGAAATAGCATAGTTCTGCATGTGCATGCCCAGTTCTTCTAGCGCTATTTGTTGAACAGTTCTGATTTGCCAATGTGTGTTTTCCATAATCAACAATACTTTCTAAGTATCCATATCACACATGGAATTGCAGAGGTTGCCAGTAAATCTTAGTAAATCATAATAAACAAAACTATCATATTTTAAATGTAGAGGATGAAATGTTTATATGGAAATGAATAATGGAAAATGAGTATTTTAAGAAAGGAGTATGGGTTAGAATTAGCCATGTATACTTATGCTGTAGAAAGAGAGCAGAATCAGGGCAAATTATACCCAAGACAAGTAGAATAAACAAAATAATACCAGTGAAAATTGCTGAAACAGAAAATAATGTTCAGAACATAAGTAACAGAAAATAAATAAATGGTAAGAAAATAAATGAAACAAGTAACTGATGATCTGAGAAGACCATTAAAATTGAGAGTTGCCTTTTTTGAATTATTATTGCATTTTATCTGTTTTTTTTTACATATATAGGAAGCTAGATAATACAGTGCTATTTTAAATTCATAGAAAAATGTGTTTTATTTTTCATAAAAGAAAACTTTTAGCACTGAGTGAATATTAATTCATTCATGGTACACTAGCTGAGAGTGTTGTTGTAACTATACAGGTAAAGATTATAAGAAATAGAATATAGATTATACAGATGGCCAACACAATTAATGTAAAAGGGGCCATCACTAGAGATGTTGGGATAATTAAAATTATTAAAAGTACTACAGATAAATTTAGGTCAAGAAATTCAACAATTATTTCTGAAAACCATTGAAAAGTGACAAAGCAATGGAAATTTTAATATTTTAATTTGAAAAATTCCCACAATAGAATTGCAAACCCAAGATCTGTAACTAGTAAGTTTATTTTACATTTAAGAAAAAATGTTTCTAATTTATACAACATTTTCCAAAACAATGGAGTAGAAAATGCTTCTCAACTTTTTTGAATCATGGTTTCACTGTAGCCTTATTGACCTGGAGCTTTCTCTAGACCAGGCTGGCCTAGAACTTACAGAGATCTGTTTGCCTCTGCCTCCTGAGTGGTGGGATTAAAGGTGTGCACCACCACTGCCTGACAATGCTTCTCAACTTTATCAAGCTAATGCAACTTTGATGCCACAGACTCCTATCATTTAGACACTGAAATGATGTGGAAATCTTGGCAAAATATTAGAAAGTGACTCTAGAAATATATAAATGGATAGCACATGATGACAAAACAGGGCTTTTCTCATAAACAAATAAGACTGTTTCAGCATTCAAAAGTCAAAATTATATTTAAAAGAGATAAAGAAGAAAAATGACATAATCATCTCATAGAAACACAAAGAAGTATAATCCCAATGCCAATTTGTAATTTAAAATGTGTCTCAGCGAAGTATCAGTATTAATCTGACAAAACCCACTATTAGCAACTTAATGATAAAGAATGGATATTTGTACTTGTAATATTGGGAAAAGAGCTATAATTTCTATGAAACATTGCACAGGCATGGTTATCATGGGAAAGTAAAAACAAAGAATGGTAATAGGAATGTACACATAGAAATTCATCATGCTATCTCCATAGTAACCCTCAGACCAACACATGAATTTAACAAACATCCAAGGTAGGGATTAATATGCAAATACAAATACTTTGCAACAAAGTATGTAGTATGAAGTATCAGCCTGAAAAAAGAATAATATTGTTTATAGTAGCACCTAAACATTAGACAATTAGACATAAAAAGTGCTAGTAAGGTTGTAGACTAGATGGCTCATCAGGTAAGAACAGTGTTTTTTTTTCTAGAAGACCTAGGTTTGATTCCCAACACCTACATGATGACTCACAGCCATCATTCCAGTTCCTGGGATCCAATGTCCTCTTCTGGCCTTTAGGGTACTAAGCATACATGTACATATAATGCAGGCAAAAAAACACTCCATACATATAAAATACATTTTTTAAAAGTGCTAAAAAATTTGGCTACCCATGTGCAGAGGAAGAAAATTAGCTTCCCAACTCTTAAATAGATCCACATCTTGAATGGAGACCTAAAACTATTTAAGTTCAAGATACCAAAACCTTATCATTTTGCTGAGCTAGGTTATAGGATATCCATTTAAGTGAATGAATATATTATAGCTAGTATTATTCATAATAAAATAGCAATCCATCCTTACTAATATCTAGAGTTTTAATGAACTTTCGATATCTCAATAGATTTCTTTTTTTCCTAAAATTATCTTGAAATAAAAAAGATCTAAACTAGGCAAGATAGTTCTTGAGAAGTTTCAACATTCAAAATGTGTAATAAAATCAATATGTGTAAACTACCATATAAGCAAATTGAAAGACAAAACCACATGACCATCTCTTTAGGTGCATACAAGGCCTCTGACAAAATCCAACATCTATTCATGATAAAAAAAATCTTGGAGAGATTATGGCTACAAAGGACATAGTTCAAAATAAAAAGACAGTTTACAGCAAGCCCATAGCCAACATCAATTTAAATGAAGGAAATCCCATAGCAATTCTACTAAAATCAGGAACAAGACAAGGCTGTCTACTCTCTCCAGACCTATTCAATATAGTACTGGAAATCTTAGCGAGTGCAATAAGACAACTGAAGAAGACCAAGGGAATACAAATTAGAAAGGCATAAGTCAAGGTATTTTTATTTGCAGACAATATGATAGTATACACAAGTGATCCTAAAAATTCCATCAGGAAACTCCTACAGCTGAATAACATTTTCTGAAAATTAGTGGGATACAAAAGTAACTCACAAAAATCAGTAGCCCTCCTACATACAAATAACAAATAGACTGAGGAAGAAATAAGTGAAACAACACTTTTCACAATAGCTTCAAATAATATAAAATATCTTGGGGTAACTCCAACCAAACAAATGAAAGATTTGCAAAATAAAAACTACAAGTCTTTGAAGAAATAAATTGAAGAAAGTATCAGAAGATGGAAGGATCTTTGCTCATAGGTTTGTGATACTAACTTAGTAAAAACTTCTATCAAGCAATCCACTGATTTAGTAAGATCCCTATCAAAACTCTAATACAATCCTTCACAAATCTTGAAAAGATAATCCTCAAATTCATATAACACTCCCAAAACAAAACATGATAACTAATACAATCATGCATAATAAAAGAACTGCTAAATGTACCACCACCCCAATTTCAAGTTGTACTATAGAGCTACAGTAATAAAAACAGCACTAGTATTCTCAGAAAAACACACATTTTGCCCACTGGCAAAATAGAAATGAAGACCCAGATATAAATCCATATACATATGGACTCCTGATTTCTGATACACATCAAAAATATGCAATGGAAATACGACAGCCTCTTGAACAAACGGTGCTGTCAGACTGAACAACTGTATGGAGAAGAATCCAAATAGATCCATTTTTCTCACCCTGCATAAAACTCAACTGCATCAAAGATGTCAGTCAGTATAGAGCAAGATACCTTGAACATGATAGAATAGAGAGTGGGAAATAACATTGCACTCATTGGTACAGGAAATTTCTCATAGAATATGGTTAGCACAGTTCCCAAGATTGACTATTAATAATCTCATGAAAATGAAAAGCTTCTGTAAGTCAAAGGACTATATCATTCAGATAAAGCAGTATTTTATAGAATGGGAAAATATTTTTACTAATTCCATATCTGATAGAGAACAAATACCCAAAATATATAAAATATATAAAGAACTCAATAAACCACATATGAAGAAAACAAAAACTTAATTAAAAATTGGGTAAAGATCTAAATAGAGAATTCTCCAAAGATGAAACCCAAATGGCTGAAAAGTTTTTAAAGAAATGTTCAGCATCCTTAGTTATTAGGGATATGCAAATAAAAATTATTTTGAAATGTCATCTTATACCCATCAGAATGTGGTAGTTACTTAGAAAGACAGGAATCTATCTACCTCAAACTCCAGCTGTACCACTTGTCATAGTCAGTGTTCTATTGTTGTGAAGAGACACCATAGTCATGGCAGCTCTTATAAAACAAAATGTTTAATTGAGGTGACAGCTTAAAGTTTCAAATGTTTAGTTCATTATCATTATGGCAGGAAGCATGGCAGCTGGGAGTATGGCACCATTCAAGCAGACATGGTGCTAAAGAATTCCACATCTTGATCCAAAGGAATGGGAACTGAACTGAGACACTGGGCATGGCTTGGGCATACACGAGTCCTTAAAGCCTGTCTCCACAGTGATATACTTCCTCCACACTCCAACAAAGCCACATCTTCTAATAGTGCCAGTCTCTTTTGGGGGCGTTTTCTTTCAAATGGCCATATTCCACTCCCTGGCTTCCCAAAACTTGTAGCCATGTCATAATGGAAGATCCTGTGATTAGATACCCAGTAGATACCCAGGGACCTAGGGAAAAACAAAATACTAATCTTTCTAACAAACAAACAAACAAACAGCAAACTTTAGCAATAAAATGACTCCCAATGCAATTTGGCTATCCTTGGAGATCAGTACCTTGTTTAACCATCATCACAGAACCTTATGCCTCTAGCACTTGGGAACAAATACAGAACAAATACATAGCCAGTCATTATACAGAGAGTGAGAGACCTTAGAACACCCATCCCTAAACAGGATGCCTCCATGAAATGCCTCCCCTCAGAGTCCAAGGAGCCTTGCAGAAGTGGAGATAGAAAGAGTGTAAGAGCTAGAGGGGATGGAGGGCACCAAGAAGACAAAGTCCTATAAATCAACAGCATCAGTACACATATGAACTCCCAAAAAGACTGAGGTAGTATGCATAGGACCTGCACAGACCTTCATTAGGTCCTTTACATATGTATCATGACTACCAGTAGAGTATTTTTTGTAAGATTCCTGAATGTGTGAATAGAGTGCATTCTTTGCTTTTTCTTGGGCTCTTTCTCTATTTTTTTTGTTTGTTTTGTTTTTTTCCAAATCTAGTGTGTTACTTTTTGTTTTATCTTATTATATTTTATTTCCTTTCACTGTTATCTCTTAAAAAATAAAGTATGCATTAAGGGGGAAAATGGCCAGTATAGGAGCAGATAGTTATGGTCTATTACTTATGAAAAAGGACTTTTATATGATAGCATCAGAGTATATAAAATCCAATAATAATAATAGTAGTAGTAGTAGTAGTAGTAGTAATAAGTCTTGATAATAATATATAATGTTTTATTTCCCAGAGAGAGTTTCATACACAGTAGTTAAGCCCTTGAAATATTGCTCATTGCTAGTCACCAGTGAAGTACAGACTGACATAAAGATAGGACAACACTGCCCGTATAGGATTTGTTAATTAAAGATATCCCAACATTAAACCTTAGCCAGGATGTAGACCTGGTGGGGTACAAAATGGTTTAATCAGTTTTGATGCTGGCAATTTTTTATGAGTTAAATAAAACACATGACTAAATATGAAATGTTACTTCCACATATTTTTTAAAGGTAGCTGAAGACATTTACACTCATGTTCACAGCAGTTCTACTCATAATAGTTGAGAACTGAAAGAACTCAAATGTCCCTCAACAGGAAAATGAATGAAATTATTTTACACACAGAAATTGGCAAGTGTACTTTTGTTTTGGGAGGAGAGAGAAGATGGATACAGATATTTTTGAAGATGAATCAGCCCTGCAAGTGGCTGCTTTAAAGAGTCATATGACATGAGGAGTCATATAGCATTGAAATGACTAAACTACTGATGTAGGAAAAGGCCGAAAGAAGAGACAAACAAACCCAAAACACATGCAAGAAGAGAAGGCTTCAGTGTGTAGAAGGCCATTCTCCAAGTCCTGCTTAGTGATCCTCACATCTTCAATGAGTCATAGGCAATGTTTCTCAGTTACTTAAAGTTTCCAGTAGCCTGAATCCATGTCAGCCTCTTTCCTGGTTGAATTTTTAGTGATGTTGAAGCATACAGAGAAGGATCTGAAGAAGTTACTTTCCATGCTTTGCTAAAACACTCCTGTTCTCCTTGCTCTTGGGGCACTTGCAGTCCAGGAACTTGTGGGTTGCTGGTTGGATGGATGCCCTCATATTTTTCTTTCTTTTTCTCTAAGTTGAATGATAGATAACAACAGCATACTTCATGCTGTCAACCAGGATTCCCAGGTATGTATCAGTCTATTTATATATTTTCTAAAATATATTTGTTATTCTTATTAAGTCACTGGTGAATTCTTTCAGGATAAAGACCAGCTTTTTATCTTTCTACCCTTAAGTTATACTGAATTTAAGCATTGATCATGAATAGATGCTGAAGGAATTGAATTTATTCGTCTATTAGAGATTTAATCATGACTTTCACTGAGATAAACTTTTGTTATTAAAAAGAACAACAAAAATAGTTGCATCAATATGAATTTCAAAGAACTTTTTCCTCTTAAGACAAAAAAGAAACAATACCAGCCCAATACAAACATGGAAAGACCTTTGACTAAACCTGACATTTAAAGAACAGATTAGAATGAAAAGAGAAAAAAAGCAGATATTCAAGCTGTCTGAACTACGAAAGGAAAAAGCAGGAGGGACACATCAAAGAATCTGAACTCCATGAAGAGGAACGAGTGGGAAGTAAAGGGACAGAGAGATCCCTGCAAGATACAGAAGCATTTTGATTCAGCTGTAGAAACATGAAGGTCATTCAAAAACAGAGGGAGGCTACAGGAACACTGTCCACTGTTTCTCAGAAGGCAAGCTGGGATTGACACTCTGATCTCATTCTCCATTTAGTGATCTCTCTAGATTAGGAACCCCTTGATATTTACCCAGAAACCTAACTAGGTTTAGTTAGGATCTAACACTATCCCAGGAAGGATCCATGCTTAATCTAGTTTAATCACCTTACTGTTGTCTTGTTCCTTAAAATTCCTTTAATCTTGACTTTGATACCATACAGGCTTCACCATTATTTGTGAATCATTTGAAATGTGTCAATAGCTGTGGTATTTTCCAGTTCCAACTAAGAGGGTTAGTATGAGATGCATCATTTGAAATTAATAAGAATGATTTCAAGAAAGGTGAAGTAATTACTATTAAGGCTATCTTTCTTGACCAATACTTGTTGTTCAAGTTGAAATCTTCAGTGTCCATATTATGACCTGAGATGCAAACTTGCTGAGTTCTAGTTCACCTTTTGAAAATCCAAAGAAGGGTATCATAAATATTTAAGATAAAATTCAAAGAAGTTGTTATTTGAAAATCAAGGGCACTATACTCATAGAAAATACTTCAATAAATTTGATCATGCATTGTACATAAAACTTGCAAATACTTCAACAAAAAGCAAAAAAGAAAAAAAAAACCAAACCAAAAAAACCACAAACATCTGCATACAATTCATTGAAAATTTGTATCCTTGTTAAAATAAATTTTATGTTAAGGAAATATGGAACAAAAGAAGCAGTAGTTTTAAACTAGAAGAGTTTAGATTTTTTTTCCAAAAAGACCATAGTTCCTTGTGTTCAGTCTTTCCTGGCAGAGGTCTGACATTGTTCCTCCCACTGAACTAAAACCTAGGTGCCACGGGCTGTTTGTTCCTTTGGAAATTCCAGAGGCAGACTCTTCTGTTTTTCTTTTCAGGCTTCTAGAGGCTTCACACAGCTCTTGGGTCATGGTCTCCACCAGAAAAAGGCAGATGAAATCCTCCCATTCCCATGACTGAGAGTTCCTTTTATGTGCCCTCCTCTTTTTTTTTTTTTTTTTCCTTAAAGACCTTGTATAGGTGGCTCAACCATTAAGAACACTCGCTGCTCTTGCTGAGCATTTGGGTTGGTTCTCAGCCTCCACATAATGGCTTACAACTGCCTGTAACTCCAGTTCCAGGTGACCCAATGCCCTCCTCTGACTTCTGCAGGCTCCTGCACACATATGATATACATACATACTCCCAGTTGCACATGCATATGAATATAAAATAATTCAAAAAGGAGAGAAACCTTGTAAGTATTCTGGAATCACTTGAATATTGTCCCTATGGGAAGGTTAACAGTTTGGTAGTTTTAGTTCATTTTTAACCTCAGGTTTTTTTTTTTTCTTTTATTCTAACCTTATGAGTTCTAGCGATCAGGGTAAAGACAATGTTTGGGGGACTGTTAATCTGCATACCAGCGATGGCTTTGAATTTCCACCTCTAATGCAGTGTGCTGTGTCAGGTGAGTCTCTACTGAATTTGGGCAAAGCTGACATGTTCTGAATTGATCCTAGTGTATAACTGAGGCTAATCAAAACATAAAGTGGAAAAAATGTAAAGTGGAGTTGCCTTCATTGGTCTTTTGTTTGCTACAACTAACAAAGTCATTAGAATTTGATTATAACACACACACACACACACACTCACTGTTTAATAAATTGTTTTATAATTATGTCTTCAGTTTGTACAGACTAACTCTGATGAAACACACCCAGCCATACCTCATTAACATTTTAGTTGCTTGAACATTATTAAATAATAGCTTCTTATATCTCAACCTAACTACCCCATTCTTTGGGTATTACAAAACTCTTTAAAAGATGCTGCTGTGACCCAGTTTTGAGGCTCTTGCTGCCTGAGTAAGCACCCCCTTTATCATGTTTTTAGACTCTGGCATCAGCTTGCACTGGTACTAATTATGCTGGAGTCAGACAACCAATCCTTACTTATGTTTAGAGGCTCACAGAAATATGCAAGTAAGTCAGAATAAGTCAGCTGACAATTTGACATCTGTTTCATAGACCCTAGCTAACCCCACCCACTTTGATACACATGGACTATCCTCCCAAGCTCCAGCTTGCTTAGCATAGAGTTCTATTTCTGTAAATGTAGCCTAATGTAATTCTGGCAAAGGTCTTCCTCACTTGAAGTTTTAAGTAATAAAATTCTGCCCTCTAGTTAAATTCAGTGTGTTGTGTTCTACCATCAAAATTATGAAGTCTTATGAAACCGGGGATTCCTCCAATGGCTCCCCTGTCCTTCCTTATCACACATATTTATGGACTATTACTATTTGTAAGACCGGAAGTAAATACTGTTTCTTCTATTTGAAAACCATTCAGGGTGAATGGCTCTAGATGTTTCTTCCCTCAGCCCACTTCCTTGGTTTACTATTTGCTGTTGAAATCAGTAGATCTTCATTGCTCTTTCTCCATCCAACAGAGGCAACTAGAAATCTGTGGAAACACAAATTTCAGAACCTAAACATTTCACTTGAGGTTATGTGAGTTTAACACACTACAATACTGATTGGATATTGTTATGTTTGAAACTGAAGTGCTCCTACAAGCTCATGTTTTCAATGTTTTCTTGGTTTCCAGCTGGTGGCACTATTTTGGGATGCCATGAAAATTGGGAGTCAAGGCTTACTTTGAGGAAGTAGGTTTCTTGGAGTGTGCTTCTAAGCTTATATGCAGCTCTCAGTCCCTCCCTGACCCCCTTCAACCTTCATGAGGTGCAACTGTCCATCATGAGGTGCAACTGTCTCCTGCCATATGTCATGCCCAAACACACAGGGCCTTGTAGGTTACAGGTTGGATGCTCTGAAATCATGACCCCAAAATATTTGAAATCATGCTTGAAAATAAACAATTCCTCTCTTTGTTTTTTATATGTATTGTGTCAGGGCCACCGAAAGCTAATTAACACTTATATTCTTCTAGGAAATAGTATGTCCTCTTGAAGATACTGAATCCTTGTTAACAGTTTTCTTCAACATAGCTTTGATACATGAGCTACAAAGGCAAAGGATCAAAAACCCCATTGTAACTGACATTGTGAGAAATTGATAACAGCATTTCACCAAAAGGTGCCATCTGAAAAAAGTGTATTTTGTTTTCTATTGAAGGCAGCAGTGCAGCATCTCTTTTGAATGACTGAGTATTTACTGTGCTTTTGTAGGGCAGCCAGAACGATTTTGGGATGGTGAGAGACATGGCATGAGCTCATCTGAATGGCATCTTTGGTGGACAGGGAACTGTATACATCCCACTTGAAGCTCTCTGATGTCAGAAGGAAATGAAGCCACTTTGACTTGAGGAGTAAGGGAGGTGTTAGGAGATGCCTGGCATTCTCACTGTGTTTTTTTTTTTTTTTTTTTTTTGAGCCTGATATGTGTGTGTGACTGTCTAGGGAAAAAAACAAAAAACAAAACAAAAAAATACAAAAACAAAAAAAAACAAAACAAACAAACAAAAAAGCAGCCACACACAACAGAAACTGAAGCAAATAACACTGGGTGATATATTGCCCCTTCCCATCAGTCATATCATAGGCAATGTAAACAGAGTGAAGTAATTTGCTACTTTCCTGGGTTCCATTATGTATATGTGTTTATTTAATCAGAACTAAATGATATTACATGAAGTTCCCCTTGCCCTCCTGAGGAATCCAGATTCAACTCTTTCAGCACTGTTCAGCGCTGGAGAGCGAAGAAAGTGTAACCATAGTGATGGAATGGAAATGATTTTCTTTGTTCAGAGGCTTCAATATCCAACAGACATTACAGTTTTCAAGGTCAAAAATATATTAGGATGAGATAAAAATTAAAGAAAAATGTGCTGGCTTAGCTACAAAAGCTAATTTAGTTTATGCATTATAAATTATGTTAAAATGACTAAAATGAGATTTCTCAGCAAGAACTAAATGTGTGGTTTCACAAAACTAATTTCCAAAGATGAACATGATTACAGAATTTAGCTTTAAAAGCTTTTCAGGCCATCAGAGAAAACAGCAAAGCTATCAATTATCAGACTTTAGTGGTGCCTCTGTCAGAAATATAATGGTATTTTTAGCATTCTGCTCAGCGTTTACTAAATTAAGAATGTCTACAAACAAATCAATTAATTGGGACATTATTTAATTAAGTAAAACATGTGATCTGCCAAAGAACCTTAAGCAAACAATTATAATAAACACCCCTGTAGCCTTCCTCTTCTGCAGCAAATAGCACACCATGCAATAAAACAAAGATGAAAGCTATGAGAGAAGAGATGTTCAAACAATCACAGCCGTGTGTATTTTTTGATGCATGTTGCATATTTATGTAGTTTTTTAAAAGTGCTTGTTTTGAAAATCTGTGATTTCCTGGGAGAAGGTCAATGCTACCTGTCAATCATTCCTTCCAGTGAGTGGGTGTGTGGCATTTATCTTCCTGCCGCAATGCTCTGTAAACACGAAGGATCTATATTCTCCTGCATGGGATACGTAAGTGTCTAGACATAGAAAAGTTGCTGGGTTGCTAGTACTCATTTCTATTTCACTAGAAAGCTAAACAGTTTAAATGCTGTGAAAGTTTATTTGGACTCACTCCAAAGCAGACACATTCAAATCCCTCCATGCAACCTTTAGCAGGTGTGTGAATTAGGTGCCATCATTCCATTTTTGTGAATGCAACACAGATGCCAGGAGGCTAAACATGTTTTCTGGGTTCACTTGCCCGGTCCACTGCAAAACTGGAATTAAGCCTGCAGAGAGTGATAACAAGGCAGGAACTTTTCCCATTCTTCTGTAAAATCTTTGTCAACAGGAAAGCCAATATGGATTAGTGGAGCAGCACTGATGATATGGCAGCCATGCTGATCAAAGGAAACATGGGGAAGATCTTGTATTCAGAGTCAACAGTGGTTTGGTTGGGAAGGAGGAGAAACTATTATGAACTATGCTTCGGGCAAGCCTAAGCATCTAATCCCTATTCAAGACAGTGTATTCATCCACAAGTAACCCAAAAGAGAGGTCCATCCTTTTCTGAAGTAATTGCAGTGTGGGCCAAGTGGAGGTTAGGTGGAATGATACCAGGCATGATCCTCAAAAGCAATGTTGTAAGCTTTTAATAAACACCAGTGTCTAATTATTTCCTTGTTGTTAAGTAAGAATATTATTTTTCACCTACACCAGAAAGATGCATTATGTATTGAGGAACATATCAATAAGTTTATAATGTTAAAAGCATTTCCAGAATTCATTTGATTTCAGCAATTCATATTGGTCCTATCCATGCAACTCTAGGCATGCCTACCAAGTAAACATTCAAGTCCCTTTTGTTCTTCTTTTGCTCTTCGCAGATCATCCACGGGCATCCTTGATGTGAATACACTTTATGATTTCTTACCTTTGTTGGCTGTTTTTCAAAACATCTTTCACATAAGACACAGCTATGTGTGCTAGTCATTGACATCTGATTATCTGAGAATACGCAGTCCCTTCAAATTCCCGCCTCACTAAATAAATAATCATTTGTAAGTCAGAGATTTCATACTTGTTTTTCTTCACATCTTTGTTACAAAGTGTTAGGTTCAACTTTTAATGAAATGGCATGCGGGAAGAATGAGACGTTTCTACTCAGTTTTAGAAATTAAAAGATTGTACTATGTTCATCATCAAAGTGGAGGGAAAAGCCTTAATGCTACACAGTCCCTGATGGCTGGTGTTGGCCAGACTTCCCGTAGCCACTCAGATGGGCTCTACTCTGCCTGCTTGGGAATGACAGCATGTGATCAAAAGACTTTGCTATAATTAGGGTATTTTTTTATGCAATAGGGAAAAACAGCCCTTTAAATATCAATGTGGGTTTCAACAGCAAAATATGTCTAGACATGTGAAACCTTCCACACTAAAAGAAGTGATTGAAAAATGATTCATTTTTACATCCTCCACCTGCTGCTTGATTCTTCTTGATACTGATTTGTTAGAGAAATATCTTCTTCCAAGTGATAGTACTAAGAAGAGTTATTAATAAGATGTGAACTTTTCAGCCCTCGGTGTCTATTGAGTTCATCGACCCTATATTCATTGTTATTTGGAAAAATCAGTATCTTTATCTTCATAATTCAATTTCTAGGAAATTCTCTTGTTATTCATAGTAATCATCACCTAGGGTCAACTACATGTGTATGATAAATGCTCTTTGTTTAGAGCTAGGAAATATAACTTAGAAAAGATAAAGCCATGTATTTATTGGAATAAAATGCATTTTTCACGTGTTATGGATTGAGAATTCAATATTCCTGAAGGCAGGGTTCAAATTGGCCAGAATTCAGTCCCTGTGAATAAATGAAAGTGGTCATGACGAGGGTGATTGAAGCTAGCTTTTAAGTCTTGACAACCCTCCAGAGCAGTGGTTTTTCAACCTTCCAAATGCTGTGACCCTTTAATACAGTTCTTCCTGTTGTGGTGACTGCTCAATCATAAAATTGTTTCATTGCAACTTGATAACTCTAATTTTTCTAGTTATGAATCTTAATGTAAATATCCAATATGTAACCCGTATGTGGGTCAAACCCCACGGGTTGAGAACCACTGCTCTAGAAGCTTATGGTGAAGGTTTGAAAGGTTATAGAGCATAAGAACCCATAGTGAGCCTGACCAAAAAGTAGTGAAGGAGCTTTAAATGTAGGCAGTGTTGTAAGGTTATCTGGACTGGGCAGTAAACTGTGAGCCTGTGGACTTAAAAGACACAGGAAATCTTGGTACACTAGAGAAACCAATCTATCCACTCCATCCTAATTCCTCCCACTCATACTACTGGAAATGCTATGGTCCTAGAATTTTGATTTCAGCCTTAGACTATAAGAAAAATATTTAAGAATTCCCAGTCACCCACTTGTACATCAATCAATTCCCATTAAGTGGTTGCTAGGCTTACATTATATGCCTATTCTCATGCCAAGTATCATGAATGCAGAATTAAAACATCATTATCCCCAACTTTAAGAGAATTTAATCTAATTAGAAAAAAAATTCGGAAGCAGCTAGCTGTAATGTGGCACAAAAGTGCCAGTTTGAATGTATATTCATGTATGATAACTGCAAATAAAGAATTTGTAAAGTTAGCTTGAGGGACTGAAATGTTTATGGTCAAACTGCCAAAGCCATGTCAGGAAAAGGGAGCACATGAACAAATTAAGAAAGAGGATTGTCAAGATAATGCTTGAGTAAGGGGCTATTGTTATTTATAATTACTCTGTTATATTGTTATCTATAATTAAAGCTCTTTCCATCATATGGAAGGTTTGCCCTTATTCCACTGTTGGTAGCTTTCACAAGCTGTTGTTCTATATTTTTAATGCACTGTTCATAGCATCCCCTATTTCCATTCATTACATGCATTTCACTATACACCCCTTTGTCAATCTGGAAAATGTATTTAGTTACTTGAATAAATCACTTAAAATGTCATTTTCTTCCCTTTTATTGCTTTATCCTTTATGCTACCATAATCTTATTGCTCACCTCAACAATAAGTAGCATCTACCATGCTGCTATTGTGTAGCAGTTTCCTGTGAGAATAAAACTTTTCATCTTGAAGCAAAGGTCATCAAAACAACAGGATATTCAAAGGAGAGGTGAAATATTTCATTCTGTAGGAAAGCTCCTTAAACTCAGGAAGCGAGCAACTCAAAATAGCTTCAGGAAGTCTCTGAAACTGACCAGATTCACTAGGCTTCTTCTCCCCAAACATACATAAATAAGCAATAAGGACTGCTGAGTGATACTCTCAGACCTGCAGAACTGCCTGGAAGCTTCCTGGAAGAATCAGGGGCCAGTCAAGCTGCCTGAAAGAACCTCAAATCATCTGAGTGGAAAGGATTCTCTCTAACCTGTTGAGCTATCTACAAGCTGTGTGGTAAACTCCACTTTCCAACTTTTGTGAGTTGTCCTTCCACACTGGGCTGGGCTTTGGTGATGCAGCTGTCTTTGGCTCATTTCTGCTCTTGTAAGGAACCCTTTGCCAATGTTTCTGTAAGTAACCCTAATAAAACTCATTGCTTCACCTTTGGTGGTACCCTACTTTGATCTGTCATCCATTCCCTATCTGGGGTGAGTAGACATTTGTTCATATTTTCTCAGGAATATTGTTTCACAAGTGCTTGGTAATTTTATCTAAAAATACGTCTTTCCACTCCATCTCTAGGTGGAGAGAACAATCCAAATTGTTTTTGTATGCAATTTAGATTCTCTCCCAAGACAAACTAGAGCTGAAGGAGCTAAAATCATTGAAGAGCATAAGCAAGCCATGTCAAAATGCCAGTCTGTCTACCAAGATTCACTTACTTTGTTTGATGTCCTAAAGAATTGAGAGAAAGAAAGATAAAGTAGTGTACATTTAGTATTACCATTTGTGTGTACACTTCTTCCTTGTTTAGTAAACGAGTTTCTACTAGCTTGACAAATGTAATCTATTGAACTCTGAATGTGGCTACAGGTAAATTTTAAGTTACAATTGTGTGAGCAAAAAGTTTCATTAGTTAGTAAAAATAGAAGGCTGAAAGTTATTGTTTGCCATAGTCAGACCAGCTGATATTCATATGTTGTGCCTCAGCCTCTTCTTAATAATAGAAAAAGAGTCCCACCTTCTATATCTATGAGTTACTCTGAAACAAGTTTAAAGGGAAATAAAAGTCATTCAGGTTCAACTTCTTTAAAAAACTTTCCACCATAAGAATAAAATCATTAATAACAACAAAATATCTCCTCAAAATAGAATAAAATAAAATTCTTTTTCTTTGGGGGGTATGGACTTGGTTTGTAACATGAAGTGTATAACCTGTGAGGCAAGTGATATTTAAGAGGCTTGATTTGATTATATGGGCATGAATGACTAATTTGCTCGGCCGTTGAAAGAAGACTATTTAACATGATTTTATGGGTACAGTCACTGTGCAACTTTCATTGCTACAAAAGCCCAAGGGGAGGGTGAATGGTGAGGAGGTCATAGAAGAGACTCAGGAACTGAGTTCTTCACTGTATAGGAAAGTAGTAAAATTTTTTCATATTAACTAGATTGTTTGATACAATATGACCCTGGACAGATAATGATATCTTCAAAAAGAAAAAGAATCAATTTGTTTGGACATTATTTATTTAAAAACATTTTTATTTGTATGTATGTGTATATTGTATATGAACATATATGTATTCGTGTATATTAGTCTGCATGTGTTTGTATATGTGAAGGCCAGCGATTGATGTTAGATATTGTACACGCCTACCCCTGCCAGCAAGGAAGACGCGACTCCGGGAAGATCTTCTTCATGCAGTTTTAATCAGGATCCTTGAAACATGTTCTTCTGACCCACAGGACCCCAGGGGACCCCTGCACCAGTTTAAATCCCCTTGCGCTAACCAACCCTAGTGAGCTACGTGGACCCTGCAGATAGGCTACTCTAATGCGGAAGCAAACAGGCTGAACAGACTTAACCAAATAAGGGCTTGTTTATGCCAGAGAGCGCTCACCCTCAGGGAGGTGGAAGGCAAAAGCCAGCGCCATCTTTAAGGCGCAGCACTTCGCAGCTCTCTACAAGATACCATTTCAGTTACTTTCTACCTTATTTTATGAGAAAGAGTCCCTTATTAAACCTAGACCTTACCAACTCAGACTGGCCCATGAGCTCTAGGAAACTGCCTGTTTTTGGCCTTCATACTCAATGCTAGGGTGACAGACCTGTGCTCTAGTGTCTGGCTTTTATTTGGGTACTGGTAATCCAAACTTGGGTCCTTTATTGCCTGAGCCATTACCACAGCCCAATATATTGCTTTGAGTCACATGAACGATAAAAATAATAGATTCTTGTTTGCAAGTAGTTCATAATTCATTATTATAGAAAAGATATTTGCACACAAATGTAATAACGCATCTAATGACTGACAGCCAAATGATAACAGAGAGGTTCAAGAAGCATGACTGGCATTCTTAGTCTGAACTTGAGCAAAATTTAAGAGCCAGTCAGTATAATCTGCCTTTTTAAAAAGCTGTTCATACACTTGACAAATTGGAGTACAGACATTGGAAATAAGGATACATTTAACATTTTGAATAGTTTGAAACTATCAATTAATTCTACAATGTCAACCATGTTTATTTTGAAGCAATATAGTTTTCTTTTTCTATAAGAAAATTATGTGTTCTGAGGCCAATGACATTATTAGAAATATTCTGGAAAAGGCTCAGCCTACTCCCTGTGCTCCAGTGGCTTTCGGTCCTTCTGTATCAACTTTATGAAACATATCATGAGGTGTAGCTTCTCACTGAAGCATAAATGGCACAAGGACCTGTCTTTGTAATAGAGTGTTTGTAGGAGTCAGTGATAGCATTTTTAGGATTTAAAAACAAATCAACAAGCCCCTTAGTCCATGCCTGTGACATGCCTGGCATATCCGATTCCACAGTTCTGAAACATTTGGCTTTTTTTTTTTTTTTATCTCTTGAACATGTCAATCTATTCTGCCGCAGGCTTTACAAATACCTTCTGTCTTCTAGGTAATCTCCCTGTTCCCTCCTTCTCTAACATGACCTCTCTTACTTCATTCTCATTACAAAGGACTCCTTTCACCACCCCATCTGAAGCTAGTCTCTTGGCTAGTAGATGAGCTGCTTGATATTTTTCATGGTATAACAGATCAAGTTAATTATTGTTTATCTCTTCTCCAACTGTGTTGTAATCTTCATGACAGACTTATATTTTAGTTTCTATGTCCTTAACTACAGTGTTTAGTTTGCATAGCATAGCAACTCATTAGTAACATATAGTAATGAATTTATGTGTATCTATGTGTATTATGTGTACATTATGTGTATCTATGTGTATTATGTGTCTTATTTATGCATGACCATTACACAATAAAATTATGATTCACTTTAGTTTTTGCCTTCACCCCAAAAAATACCAAGAGAATGCATTTGATAGTCAATGGATTTGAAGATGCTGTATTGCAATGTTCACCTCAGAAATGTTATCCTTTGAACATGAAGACTATAATACTAATGATGATTTAGTAAGAGTAAATTATACATGGTTGCAGAGCCCACATTTCCCAAAAATGACATCAGTCTGAGTTTATAGAGCTCACAATGACATCAAGAAATATTTTGATTCAGTTTCCTTCACCAGTCATTTCCTTTTGATTGGTTACAACATTCATCTGCATCAACCTCAGGGAGGCAGTCAATTTCCCTCCTAACTCTAGTGGCTTTTACTTGTTTTGACATTCACTACTACTATGGACCTCACAATGCCAGCCCTTCATTCTCCTGCAGATGTATTGTTCTTATTCTAATGGCAGGAAGTGCCACTTGAGTTCTCAGTGCTAATATGTAACAGAAGAACAGAGCCAAATTGTGCTCCAGTTTCTGAAAAGTATGCAAGCATTTCTAGTTTTTAAGTTCATCCCTTGGAGATTAGTATAAACTTTCTTTGAGAGTGGTCTATAACTTTGACATTCAAAATCTGGTCTGGGTACCTTTCATCTGATTTTTGGGATCTATAATATCCTACTTTACTATATTAATGCTATGTTATGCTGTGATTTGCTATGCAATTCTATGCAATGCAATGTTTTCTATGCTACTATTTAGAAACATCTCTTAGTTCTTTTACAACCTCCTGAATCTGCCTGTATTGTGATGAGGCCCCAAGGTGAATAAAGACATATGGACATCTGATAATCACTAAGAAATGATCATATCAGATTTTCTTACCTCTGTTATAGAATTTTCCGTCCATCATTGTTTCCCTGGCCTCCAAGGTTATAAGGTAATTGAGTTTCTTAGAACTTAAAGGACTTAGGTTTCTATACACTCAAAGCTTCATGTGGAGCTTGCCTCATAGGCATTCCTAAAACACAGTAACTTGCTTGATTACATAAAAGGTCTTTAGTTTTTTTATTTTTTGCAATTTAAAAAATTTTAAATATGATTACATCAGTTTTTCCTCCTCCCTTCGCCAAGTATTCCAATAGAGCCTTTCTCTCTCTTAAATTCATGGCATCTCTAATTATTTTTGTTACATACATGCATTCACACATAATATATAAATGCAACCTGCTGAGTCAGTTTAATGTTGCTTGTATGTAATATGATTCCAGGGCTTACCACTTATTATTGGATAACCAATTAGAAGCACGTCCCCTAGGAAGACTAATTCTCCATTTCTCAGCAGTTGTTAACCAACCATAGTTTACTTTCCATGGGTGGGGTGTCATGAGATTTTCCCATTCCACATTAGCATGTCCGTAGGTGTTAGCATTATTTATATGTTATTTAGGTAGCAATGCTATTGAGGTGTGATGGGTGGGTATCCGTGTCATTTCTCAGAGACACACTCTCACAGAAGACTTCCTGGTCCCCCAGCTCTTACAATCTTTCCTTTTCCACCTGGGCACCACAAGGTCAGTTGTTTTCAACATTTGGTTTAGTAGTGTCTTTCTGAATTGGTCTCTGTCATGCTACCAAGAGAAGCTTCTTTGATAAAAGTTGAGAGCAAAACTTATCTGTGGGCATAGGATAAGTATTTAGAATGCAGTTAGAATTATACTGGACTAGAGAAATGGCTATAGTAGGTTCTCTGCTAACATCCATGTTCTCACTAATTGATAGTATTTCTATCACTGGGCATTATTTCCTTCTTGTTGAGCAGGTGTTAAGTTCAATTGATTGCTGAGGGTTACCAACAAGATATAAGTGCCATTATTAAACTTTTGGGGATATCGTCTACATTTCATTCCTGGTCATGTATTGTAAAAAGAGAAATTATAGTAACACCCATAATAATTCATGTATTAAATGTCTATTGTGGTTTTCTTTGCTGGAATCATTTCACCTTTCTAGGTTCTCAGTAAGAGCCCTGAGTGAGATGGGAAGATCTGGCATTGCTGTGCTCATTTTCTAGATGAGCCAAGGCTTTTAGAGTCAAGTTCCCAGACAACAAGCATGACTCCTGTATTGACTTCAGTGTGCTTCTCACATCACAGACCAAACAAAGTAAAAAAAAATGATCATAGACAAGTGGAAATGTGATCATGACAAACTGTGCCTGCTGCCTCGAGACCTTTTTCTTTCATCACCAGAGAGGCTGAATATATGCTTTATGGCCCCAATAATATGTCTTTATGCCTTGAGGATATTTTAACCTAGAAATATTTTATTAAATGAAAAAATTGAATGAATGAGGAAAATACTTCAAATGAACTGTGCTGCTAGGAAACAGCTAAAAGCAACATTGCCAACATTTTGACAGGCTTCCTTGGGCTAAAGCAGTCAGCATACACTTCTATTATCTTTGAAAGTCTTAAAGGAATGCCAAGTTTGTGTTTGCATCTTTTTCAGTTTATGAACTCAAATGAATTTCTAGTTCAAATGATATTGGTTTGGAATGAAATGTTTTATTCCAGCTTTGGAGTAAGTGTTCAGGTATATTCCTAAGACTGCTATACTCTTCAGCCACAAGGCAAACTGATGTTTGGAGAGTGAGACAGTTTTTTTCTTTTTACATCCTTACCTGAAATACAACATAAAATAAATGCTTTACTTTTAAAATTCTACCGTGTTTTTGCTTTCTCAAGAAGTTGATTTAGCGTCTTTGAAAAGAGAGTCAGTATTTTCTGGTTTGGGTTCCTTTGAGTGTCAAATGTAGTACTTTTTTTCCGTCTAGGAGAAAGGGTGTCTGGCTACTCTAGGGTACCCAGATATTCTCCTGTGGAGAAGCAGAAGCCAAGAAACAAACTGAGCACTGGTCTTCAGGGAGATGTCCTGTGCTGTGTCTTTTCTGCTCTGGATACTCCAGTATGATGGCTCACTCTTCTATTCTTAGGCCACCTCTAACAGCCCCACACTCCAGTCCTGTGTGTTCTGCCACATTTTTGATGGCCTCAGATTTTCGTTGTGCCCCTTACTCCAGTTCCTTCAGTAGCATCCTTATTTTGGTACACACACTTCCCAGAAATAATGACTTTTCATTTATTCATTTTGTGGGAGTGTTGAAATTTCCTTCTGTCTCTCCTTCCCTCCATGTTCACTTTTTTTACTCCTCTTCCTCATCTTCTCCCTCTTCATCCTGTTACTTTATCATAAGCCAATAGGTATCTTTCTATTCATCATCTCTAGAATAAAATTCTTTTTTCTAGATGAAACTGTTTCTAGTGAAATCATAGAGGTCCTTAGATATTAATTAAGAATGTAAAAATTCATAATATAGTTTCAGCTATACTAAAGGGCCCTAGTTGTGCTGATGACATTTCATGAATGTCTACTTCCTACATGAACTCTACATGTTTAACCTGGACCAGCCTTTGTACTTGATTGGATCCCATGCCTTTCACCCAATAATAGAACAATTTAGGTGACTAGCTCTGTTATAGCAAGAATCATGAACTTACTCAATCTGTCCTTATTCTTATTTGACTTTCACTTGTTGCTGCTATTTAACAATTATAAGTTTCACAATTTCCCATTCCCTCTGTTTTTCTTCTTTGCCATGTTGTGTCTGTTGTAGATTTTGCGTCTTTGATTTTTTGCTACTCTGAGAGTTTTGTGTTTTTATTCTCTATATAACATTTTAAATGCTGACCCTGTATCTCAATTTTTGGGAAGCTGATAGGGTAGGTGTCCATGTAGACTTCCTATCATCTTCAAGACATTTTTTATTAACTCTACACCTAAACTTCTGCTTCAAAATTAAGTAATGTCAATAGTCATATGGAATAAACCTTTGATGGATTGATTCAACAAAGAGTAGACTTACCCTCTGTATAATGAATTCTCTACACTTACACTTGAGGTTTATTAAAACAACAATGTAAGAAGTTAACAGGCTTTCTGACATAAATGTATTCTTGGAGGTGTGTTTTAAAAACAAAATGCATCTGCATAAATTCTTATTAAAAATGTAGGGGGACTTTTATTTAAATAAATCCTAGAATGAACCTTTACAAAGTAAAAAAAAAGTATCAAGTTATCTTACTTGGCCGACATGAATACTTTTCCAGTCACAACAAAAGTACACTTATTACTTATGTAATTTGTATAATGCTGGTTGAGAAGGAAACTCTGGAAGGACTGTGGAACCTTCAGACACACATCTAAGATCACGTCAGCTGAAGAAGATGTCCACATCTTATACAATCAGGTGTTAATTAAGAATAGTGGAGTTAATTAAGATTTAGAATCAAGTGATTAAGGAGCATTTATTCCATCAGGAATTAAGTGTTCTGACCTGGAATTGATGGTCTAAAGGCTCATAACTTCTTCCTTGTCACTCCCAATCAGACATTCTAAGAAGCACCATCTTCTTCATTGATAGGAAATAAGATCTGGTTAATGACTGTCACAGACTGTCCCTATGGTTAGCAGCCATTTATTCCTCTCTACCCAAACAAAACACTCCCCTGTCCTCACCTTTACAAATGAGACACAAACACAGCATCACACACAGTGCTGGATCTCTGTCTACATTACAGAAGGAATGATGCAAATATTTGCAGTAGATACAAAAACAGCTTCTGATGACCCAGAGAAAAATGATCCAGTCCTTTCTTAGTCCTTACATTGGTGGGGAAAGCAAGCCTGGAAAATCTCATGAAATTTATTTTGAAAAGTGTATGTATAGAAGGAATATTGCAGCCATTGCCAATGTGTACCAACTCTAAATTTCTACAGGAAAACTGTTATTGTAGACCCTGTCCTGAGATTCTCTTTTATCATGAAGGCTCCTGAAGCCAAGGAACCCATGTTCTTTGGGATGGGGTGTCTTGCACAATTCTTTTTGGCTCCATTTGAAGTGAATGACAAGGACTACACATCTGGTGGGGTGAACAGGGTTCTCAGTGTGTAGACTTTACAAAGATGGTTGCAGCTGAGTGATGTTTTAAGGTTTGACCTGTCAAATTCTCCTAGTTTAGAATTATTCCATTTGATAATAAATTTATTAAAATAACATTACTACATTCCTGTCTTTTATATTGGTCAGCTTCATGTACAAAAATTTTTATGGCTTCATGAAAAAAGATATATCTTATTTGTGAAGTGTCTTGGTTGCTTCTTCACTCTGTGTCTCTGGTATTACTCTTCTTTCTGTACTCTCAGGATTTCACTGTTGAAATTCTAGGCCTACCAGGTACCTCTTCATGTCTTTCCCTTAATGCTTTTGTTTAGTTAGACTTTTAGCTATCAGTGCACATGGGGCAGGTAGAATAATGTTTCTCAATATGCTCACATCCTAATCCAGAGAGCTAGAAATATGTTCTGTGATCAAGAAGACTTGATGCATAGTGGTGGTGCACACCTTTAATCCCAGCACTTGGCAGGCAGAGGCAGACATATCTCAGTGAGTTTGAGGTCAGCATGGTCTATGGGGCGAACTCCAGGACAGGTTCCAAAGCTACACAGAGGAAACCTCGAAAAGCAAAAGCAAAAGCAAAAACAAGCAAACAAAGAAAAAAGAGTTAACATTGCAGGTGATCTTAGTCTTTTAAATAGACTTTTAAATAGATTATCTTGAATAATGCCTATGGAACCAATATAATCACAAGGGTCCCTCAAAGCAGAAACAGGAAATAGAAGGAGAATCAGTGTCAGAGACAAGCAACAGGATAAGAATCAGACCAGCTGAGTCTGGCTTTGGAAAGAGGCCATGAGTCAAAATATGTAGTAGAAACTTACCAGCCAAGACCACACATGTGCCTAGAAACTTGACAAAGTGAGAAAGTGGATTATCCTCTTAAGCTTCCACATACAAATGCATCCCCCAGCATACCATTCAGACTAGAGATTCCCATTTAATTCTTCCAATCATCATGCAAATAAGTTTTCATTAATCAAGCTTGTAGTTATTTCTTATGGAAATAATAGGAAGCATCTTGAATCTGCTCAGAGCTTTTAGCACTAGAGGTACTTGGCATCTTTTGTTTAATTTTAGCTGCAACGCTAAATTTTTATCAGCTCTGTTTAATTACATTTCTCAATTAAGGATTTTATAGTGGGAATATAAGAAATAGTCATTTTTGCTAACAACAGTGAGCTCTGTAATTTGAGGGCATTCTGTTTCCTTTATATTTAAGTTTGCAAACCAGTAAAGTCTTTCTTCAGCTCATCTCTACTCTAATTCTTTGTCAAATAAAGCTAGTTACAGCCAATACATGTTACCAAATTTTCCCAACTTATTTCCCCTATTCTCCAAATTTATTACACATATAGAATTCTTTCCAAGGTATTGCATATGATAATTTAACCAAACACTCTGTCATAGCATACTACTTTTCATACCATAGTATCTGATCAATGCCACATTTTGTTATGGTTGAAGTTCAGGACAGCCACTGTGCTGTGTAACAAACAATATTGCCTAAAATCTTGTGGGATGATAGGATGGTTTATTTTATACTGTTAATCAGGAGATTTGATGTACCTTGTCTTAAATGTAGGTGTAATCAAGGAAAGTAAGCATATTCCAGAGCATTGCTAGTCTCAATACCAGAAGAAGAACATGAATGGTGGGGTAAATGGTTTGTTGGTTCTCCTCTGAAGTGACAAGCCTATGCTGGATTGCATTTCCTTGGCCATATCAGGTAGTATGGATCTATATAATTATAGGACAATAGCAGAGTGTGTATAATATATAACACACTTATAAAGAGAACATGCAATATTTGGTGTGCAACAATAAGGATGACAATACCCTTTACAATTTCAGTAAAGTGCTGTTTGCTATAATAGGCAACAGATGTATTCAGAAATGGGCACTATACTATGAAAGGGGAGTACTATGCAGAATTAACTCACATATTTGCAATAGGTTTATAAATGATAGACACATTATCATCAGAATCAACCGCTTGTATTTTAAAAGCTTAGTCAATGGCAAGCATATTTTAAAATGTAAAGACTATTTTTGTGTGTGGGGTGAACTCAGTGTAGAGAAAGCATAAGAATATGAGTTGGTATCCCCAGAACCCACATAAAAAGCCAGTCATGACTTCATGAGCCTACAAATCCAACATGACAAGTCGACCCTGGAGTTCAGTTGCCAGCCAGCCTGGAAGAATTGATGAGCTTCTAGTTCATCATTTCTAGTTCATTTTTCTCAAGGCAACAATATAGAGAGTAATAGTGGGAAAGACACTAGGGTCCTGCTCTTGCCTCTGCATGAATGTGCATATAGCCATGCACTCATACACATTCATTAAATATACACAACAATGTACATGAGACTTAACACACAAACATATATGTACATACAGAAAAATACAGAGTATCAACAAAGATCTGTGTTTAAAAATTTGAAACCACATATTTATAAAAGAAATTTTGCAGCATGTGTTATATAACTAAATAGGGCAAAACATTTTATTCATTCATATAACATTATGCGGTAACTATGAAAATACTAATTGCATGAGCTTCAAGGAAATTTCCTATGACTTCTGTCCATCTTACCATGGGAAAATAGCCATGATCTGCTACAGGGGATTACAAAAGTATGGTTCTAGGGCTTTGTATGAATTCTGGGTGTCAAATTGAGATGGCTTGGTTGGTAAAGTGCTTTTCGTACAAGCATGAAGACCTGTGCTTGTGCCTGCAATCCTAGAACTGGGGAGATTATACATAGGGCAATTACTGGAGGGAGCTGTCAAGTCTAGTAAGATAAATGAATTCCAGGTTCAATGAGAAACCTGTCCCAACACATAAGGTGTACAGTAAGAGGTAGAAAAACCTAGGACCAATATCTGTCCCCCAAACATGTACCTGTATGCACACCATGTATATGAATGTGTGCACAAATACATACATGAGAGAGAGAGAGAGAGAGAGAGAGAGAGAGAGAGAGAGAGAGAGAGAGAGAGAGAGAGAGAGAAGAGCAAAAGAAACAAACACACAAACAGAGACAGAGAGACGTAGAGAAGGGTGAGTGATAGAGAACATATAATAACAGGAAGAGTAAGACATGAAACAATAAGAAAGATGACAGATGGATAGGTGGATGGATCAAGGGAGTAGCTGTAGAGAGAGAAATTAGGAGAAAGAATATACATGGAGAGAACATAAAAAAGGCAATGTGCATGAGTGCTTGCTGAGGGTGTAGAGAAGGCTTTTCTATTTAAAGGAAACTGAAATGAATAAAAGAAAAATATCAATTGGTTTTAGCCCATAAACACTTATATATACATACAAGTCTACTAATAAAAAAAACCTGTGTCAAACATCACTGTACTTTTCAAAGGTGCTACAGATTTGAAAAGAGGTTGCCCTTGTTGTACAAAGATATATTAAAATTGAAAAAACAGACAAATCAGAGAAGAATCACAATTGATAAAAGTACTATGAAAGTTCCCTTGACAGCTTTGAACTTAGGAGAGAAAAGTCTGGGATAGTCAGAGACACTGTGAATTAAATATCAAACTCAGCAAAAAAGTGTCAGGATGAGAAGCTTTACTGAAGTTTAAAACAAAGCCAAATGACCTATTAAAATGTGTTTAGCGTAAAATATTATTTAATATTTATTTTTAAAGAATTCTCAGCTGAAAATACTGAGCAAGTCTGAAGTGCAAAGGAACTTGGCTAAGCTCTTCATTTTAAGCTATAAAGCACAATTTAGATATATTTCTAAATGATTACACATCCTCCTGTCCAATGTGTCTAGTGTGGGAAGAGTTGGGGTCACACTAAAGCCTGACCTCAAGCTAACTGACTTATGGCTCAGGCAGAACCTAGGTGCATTCATGAAATGAGAGTACAGGAGATGCCCAAACTAGAATTATAGGCACCACATGGCTAACCATCATCTTTTTGCTGTACCTGAATTCTGAGATTGTGGTTTAATATCAGCAGGACTCATTTTCCATTAATCTGAAAAAAATAGGCAGAAATGTTTGATAAAGCCAGAGTATATTGAGGAAGCTGAGTGTTTAGCATTGTTCTTGATACCGAGGAAGTGCCCAACAAATCCTGTCATTACTAATATATGAACAATAAGCATAGTCCGTCAGAAAATGTAGCATGCCTCAGTTTAAGAACAGTTATTAATAAATAATCTGGGACTGGCCAACAGATTTGGGAATTTGGTTCTTCCTTAAACTGAACTTAGCTGAGTCATGTCTCCAGTAAATCTGTTGTCTTTTTTCCTTTTAAATAGAGACATTGCACAAGTGAACAAAAAATGAACATCACAGGAGTTGACCATTATTTAAATGCCACTGCCATTAATATGTTTTAATACTGTCCCTATTGTTTCAGCATTCCTAGCACCAAATCCTCCCCTAGGAAGGAAGCTCTTAAGTGACCTCAGAAGACAGACATTCATCTAGCATTGACACTGACAGTATGTGATCCACTGTGAGTGCTGGCAGACCTCAGGAAGCTATATAACATAGAACCCTGGCTTGAAGTACAGATGGATCTGCTAGATGTGTCCTTGGCTAATGATGAAAGGAAGTTATTGGACTTGGGGAGACTAGTCTGAAAAATTTGCTGTAGCAACAGGAAGAAGTAATGGGGTCCTGAGGTAGAGTTGAGACAAGGAAAAGGAGGTGGCTAAGGTTACTATGTCATATTATGAGCAAAGGGCTTGTTGTTAGGGTTTAACTGCTGGTGCTTGGCATAGCCTCATCCAGTAATTTCATCATAGGATCACACAGCAGAGGGTTGGTTAGATTATCAACATGAGCTCTGTAATGTTTATGGAGTACATATTACATGCTAGGTAAGATTATTACTTCACTCTTATATTAATTCTCAGAAAAATCTGATTAAGTTTTATAATTATGGTTATTTTTCCAGATAATTAATAGAGGGAGAGAAATGCTAAACAAGTCATCCAAGAATAAATACGTACTGGTAAGTAAGAGTTGAGATTCAAGCCCCAGGCAAGCAGGCTCTAGAGTTCTTGATTTAATCACTGTTCCATGGCAATGGTTATAGTGATGGTGTTAAGCAGAAATATCATGGCCTTACTCTGCAACACTGTCAAATGGCTGCTCATGGAGTCTCTGCTTGCTTGATCACATGACAGCAGTTCAATCGCAGGAGCTTTCATTAAGGTCTCCATGCCTATATTAAAGCCCTAAACCAGGCCAGTGCTCCTGATTGCAGTTCCAATTCCTAGGGGGGTGTGGCCCACATCTGATGCATGGAGCACTCAGGGGTGGAAATGGGTCTTGCAGAAAAGCACATTCCTATTCTCTGAAGCCCTGCCTGCTGCCAGAAGCCCTTCAGGTCTCATTCACTTACAATTCACAAAGAAACTTTCAAGCCTTGAATAGTGGCATGGTGTTCTTAAGACAGAGGATTTTATGTCCGAGCTCCCAGGCTGGAGTCCACTACCATGAAGATATAAAATTTATCACAAATGTTCATCATGCCTATTTTGTGAATTGTTTAAATTTTTAAATTTTTTTAAGTTGTAGTTTGGCTAGCCAACTCACATAGGAAGTTAATAAATTTTTGAGTCTTAGTTCCCTCATGAACAAAATAAGGATGTAAGTTGTTTGGGGCTTAAGGGAGCCAGTCCATGTAATAAAGCTATTACCATAGTATTTGATCTATGTAAGTAAGTTCCTTTAGATGTTACCTATTAAATCACCTTTTTTATTTGCAACAACTTCACCATGAACAAAATGTAGCATTTTATAATATTCCAAGATAACTAGAGGAAAAAAGTCAATATAAAATATTTTGCCAAAGAGCTGTCTCATATACAGCAAATCTAGAAAGAAATATGAGGCAAATGTTTTAGGGCTTAAAATAATTTGAGAACACATAATGGCAGAAATTTAGGTAGTCTTCTAAAATATAACTCAAGGCTTTAAAGAAAAATTCTGTGTCTTTCCATCCATGTAGCCGTTATAGGCTACAATTATGGAAAATTAAAAGGATTACCACATAGTACTTCTTGATCTCTCATTCTTTCTGCATTGGAGAAGAAGGGAGACTGAAACACAGTGGTGCTTCTGGGAGTCAATGGTCTTGAAGATGGTGAAAGATGTTCATAGAAGATCAGAGGAAATGACTACCACAGTGTATATTAGGTATGGGTGTCACCTTTTAACATTGTGGCAACACGCCAGAAACAATAATTTAGCAGTAGGAGAGATACTGAGTTACAGTTATATAGATTTAGAGTGCCATGGTCAGCTTGTTCCATTGCTTTGGGTCTATAGTAAGCAGGCCATGAGGGCTTCACTGAGAGCAAAGATATTCATCTCACAGCAGCCAGGAGAGAGAGAGAGAGAGAGAGAAAGAGAGAGAGAGAGAGAGAGAGAGAGAGAGAGAGAGAGAGAGAGAGAGAGAGAGAGAGCCAGGAGTGGGCATAGGCAATGTATAGCCTTCAAAAGCGTGTCCTTCATGACCTATTTCTGTCAAGCAGGGTCCCTGTTCTGGACCTATTAAATTAACAAGGGATTTGTATATTGATGAATTCAGAGCACTCATGGTCTAGGCTCACTTGGCTTCAAACCAAGTCTTTAACATATAATCCTTTCTGTAGAACACTTCATATCCAAACTATAGTAAATGGCAATTTAAAAGAAAATTTAGGACAAAGTCCTAAATTCAGGGTTCTCTAAAGTCACAGAATTTATGGTATGAAGGAAAGATTCTCTGTCTGTCTGTCTGTCTCTGTTTCTCTCTCTCTCACTCACACACATATGTTTATTTATAAACATATAAATTTATTGGAGTGGCTTACAGGATGCAGTCCAGCAATGGATAGCTGTGAATGGCAAGTCCAAGAATCTAGTAGTCTCTTAGTCCTGTGAGGCTAGATGTCTCTTCTGCTTTTCAGTATATGCTGGAGTTCTGAAGAAGTGGGTTCCAAAGCAGTGAAAGAATGGGTAAGAATGGATGTGCTGGCAAAGCAAGGACAAGTAGGTGAACAAAACTTCCTCCTTCCATTGTCCTTACATAGGCTTCTAATAAAAAGTGTGGCTCAGATTAAAAGTGTGTCTTCCTGCCTCAAGATTAGATTAAAGCAGTGTGCCATGCTGCCTCTAGATCTGGATCCCAAGTATGCTCACCATTTCTGGACTGTAGTTCATTCCTTGTGTAGTCAGTTTGACAAACAAGAATAGCCATCACAGTCCACCCCTTGTCAACTTGACACATAATTATATCTCCAATGTCATGATTTAGTTCCACAAGAAAACAATAACCATGTCATAATATAACTATGCAGCATGCAATCACAAGCACATTATTTATTTAACCAGGTCATAAATATTCTTAACATGACATAACCATCCCTTGTACAATTGCAAATGAATTATGAAATTGTAATAGTGGCAATGTGCTTGTGGGACATCCTTTTAATATCTCAAACTTACATATGATAACTGTTGATATTCCCTTAATTGATGTTCTAACATATGATAAGGAAATTGAAAGATAGCACAAATATCTGTACAAATGCATTCTTAACAAAATACAACAACAGAAGCACTCATGTCAGTTATTTTTGTTTCTACAGTGGCCACGTGGTCTTAGATGACATTTATAGCTACCTTCTGACACTCCCCATTCTGTATTTCCTCCTCCATCTACAGTCACTTCAACAGGTCTTGGCTCTTTTCCTTAAGGAGTGACCCATACCTTTATTCCTGATGGGCCTGTGTGGTGATATCTTGCTTACACTCTAACATATAGTTTGCCTGAAGAAAAGAGGGCCAAGCTAGCTACTAGTAAACCATAGAGGCCTGGAGGTCTGTGCAGAAAGACAGGAAGTAAGATGGCTGGGTGGGGAGAGGAATATAGGTGGGAGAAGACAGGAGCTTGGTCTCTTTTTTCAGTCCAAGGATTTCATAGAGGTAGGTGCTCTAGTGGCTGGCTGATCTGCTTACCTGATCTTTCAGGTTTTGTCCCCAAATATCTGACTCCAGGCTTTTGTTATTAAGACCTATTAGATCTCATGTTACAAATCTTTGCCCCTTGTCATCCTCCTTGGATTAGGTTATTGTAGTTTCCCATTAACATTCGTCACAGGGCATGCTAGCACCAGCAGATACCCTACAGTATCTCTTACACTATAGACATTATCCTCCTTACCTCTGTTGGGGAGAGGCAATCTAATTTCCCCATGGTAATCTGGGATCTATCACCCTCTCCTAATACTATTATTCTTGTCTTAGTCTGTTGGTTTAGGACATTAGAAGCCCAAAGTGGCCAGGGGAAATCTGAGCCTCCAGTTCAAAGGAATGTTTCTTGTGGTGGTTCCGAACAGGAACACTCTTCTTCTGGAGCCAAAACTTGTAGGTCAGCAGAACTTAGGGTTGTGGGAACAGGAAGCCAAATCTTTCCTAGTGGGTCACTGGGGTGATAGTGAGTGGAACTATTTTCTTTTCTACCACCACTTGATTCCTGGGATCCATTGATCTTGGCTATAGGAGAAACTATACTACATATTGAACAGTGATTCAATGCATATACTGACTTCTGGAAAACCTTGCTCCAATCCTTCATGCTGCTGCCCCCTATTTGACACAGAAGCTGTGCCTTCAAATGCCATTCAATCTTTCTATCAGGCCATCTGATTCAGGATGGTAGGCAACATGGTAAGACTCATGGATTCCATGATCATGGGCCCACTATCTCACTTTTCTGATGGTGAAGTGAGTTTCCTGGTCAGAAGCAATAATGAGTGGAACACCATATCAGTGGATCAGGCATTATGTAAGTTCCATGGAGAGTGGCTTTGGCAGAAGCATTATGTGTAAAAATGGAAAATTCATAACCAGAACAGGCATTATCATTTCCATAGAGGAAATGATCCAATGTAGTAAACCTACAAGGTTGGTGGGTGGTATTACCAGGGAATGATGCTCAGTGTTAGCCTCTGCTGTTGGCAGATCTGTCACTCATCAACAGCTATAGCCAGGTCATCCTTGGTGAGTGAAAGTTCATGTTATTGAGCATGTATAACCTCCATCTTTGCCACCATGGCTACTTTGGTCATGGGCCCACTGGGCTATGACAGGAAAGCTGGGCAAAGAGGCTGACTGTCCTCTGAATGGGTCATCCTATCTACTTGATTATTGAACTCCTCTGCTGAAGTCACCTTTTGGCAAACATTTACATGGCACACAGCTATGTTCACATTCTTTTCCCATTTGGAGAGCTCTATCCACATACTTCCCCAGACATCTTTTTTTTTTTAAACCAATTTTTCCAATCATGCTCTTTCCAAGTCCCTGAACATTCAGCCAATCTATTGGGTACAGTCTATAAATCAGTGAACAGTCATGCATATGATCATTTCTCCTTTCAACCAAACTGTAATGTCATGTGTACTGTCTGAAGATTTGCCCACTGTAAATACTTCCCTTTATCAGTATCTTCCAGGGTTGTGCCAGAAAAGGGCTGTAATGCTGCAGTTATCCACTTCTGGGTGGCACCTGCATAACATGCAGAATAATCAGTAAATCAAGCTTTCTCAGTCAACAACAGATCATAGGGGATACCCCACAAGGCTATATGTGAATTCTTGGCAACAGATGGCACTGTAACAGGAATAGAAACCATAGGCCTTTGGGTAACTTCTTTATGTAGCTTGCTTGTGCCTTCATGGGCTGTTTGGGTCTGACTATATATATGTATATATATATATATACATATATATATATATATATCACTTCCATGTGATAATACATAGCTGCTATACATGTCCTACTTTATGACTTGGTAGGCTTGATAATACTCAGGTCAGGATGGCAGTAACATGCTAGGCATTTAGTTTTCAGTAAGGGACAATAGCAGGTCAACAGCTGTCTTTCAAAGGGAAAATAGTTGTCTACTAGAGTCTTGATCCAAAAATCCCAAAGGTCCCTTCTGTGATTCACCTATAGGGACATGCCAAAGGCTCTAAACAGTATCACAATGTGCCACTGACACCTCAAATACCATAGGGTCTGGGTCCAAGTAGTTGAGCAGCCTGCACAGCAGCATGGACCTGTTGAAGAGCCCTCTTCTGTTCCAGACCTCACACAAAGCTAGCAGCTTCCCAAGTCACTTGGTATATGAGCAGGAGTAACACACCCAAGTGAGAAATGTGCTGTCTTCAGAATCTGAATAGGGTCACTACTTTCATGGTGGTGGGAGAGGCCAGGTACAATAACTTATCTTCCACCTTAGAATGAATATCTCTGCGTGCTCCACACCACTGTACTCCTAAGAATTTCACAGTTAGAAGGTCCTTGAAATTTGGTTGTATGGATTTCCTATCCTCTGATATGCAGAGGTGTTACCAATGAGTTCAAAGTGGTTACTACCTCTTGCTTACTCGATCCAATGAGCATAATGTTGTCAATGTAGTTCGGCAGTGTGATATTTTGTGGAAGAGATGGAAGGTCAAGATCCCTTCTAAGTTATGACACAGGACTGAGGAATTAATATATCCCTGAGGCAAAACTATAAAGGTATACTGCTGGCCTTCCTTGTCAACTGAAAGGCAATTGCTTCTGTGGTCATTATGAACAGGTACCAAGAAAAAGGCATTTGTTAGATCAATAACTGCATATCATGTACCAGGAGATGTGTTAATGTGCTCAAGTAAGGGCACTGCATCGGGCACAGTGGCTGCAACTGGAGTTACTACCTAATTGAGTTTTTTGCTAGTCAACTGTCATTCCCCACAATCCCCTGTCTTCTGCACTGGCCATTTAAAGAGAGACCTGGTGGAAACCACCTCCTCTGCATCTTTTTAGTTCCTGATTGTGGCACTAATTTCTGTAATTTCTTCAGGGATGCAATACTGTTTTTGATTCACTATTTTCTTTGGCAGAGGCAACCCTCCAGGTTTCCATTTAGCCTTTCCAATAATGATAGCCCTCACTTGCCAGGTCAGGGAACCAATGTGAGAATTCTGCCAACTGCTAAGTATATCTAAACCAATTATACATTCTAGAACTGGGGAAACAAACTCAGGATGAGTTTGGGAACCTACTGGACTGGACCTACTGTGAGTTGGACATCAGTCAAAACTCTATTAATCACCTGACCTTCATAAACCTCTACTTAATTTTTAAATTATTTTTTATTTAAATTAAAGACAATCTTATTTTACATAACAATCCCAGTTCCCTCTCCCTTTCATTAGGTCCTCCCATTCCCTCCCCCAACCCCCCATCCCACCTCCCCATCCACTCCTTAGGTAGGGTGAGGCCTCCCATGGGTGTTCATCAAAGTCTGTCATGTCATTTGGGGTCAGACCTCTGCCCTCCCCCATGTATCTAGGCTGAAAGAGTATCCCTCCATGGGGAATGGGCTCCCAAAGACAATTCATGCACTGGGGATAAATACTGGTTCCACTGCCAGAGGCCCCATAGACTGCTAAGGCCTCCCAACTGACACCGACATTCAGGCAGCACAGTTCAGTCTTGTGCTGGTTCCCCAATTGTCAGACTGGGGAGTTTCTTGAGATCCTCCAGAAACAGCATCTATTCATAACCAGTATCCAACAGATCTCAGAAAGTCTGATTGTTTTATTTCCCCCAGTGTACAGTTATCATTATAAGGGGCCATAGGACCCTCTGGGGAGGAACCAGAGAGAGGCTAACTGTAATATTTAGGTGTCTTATCAGGATCCTTCCTCAGGGGAACCTGGCCACCCCTTCATTCAAGGGGGTCTGACTGCAAATTGGCTTAAGTCTGGAAGCTGATTCACTGGCCAAGATTGTCTTTTGCCATGTTTCAATGAAACCTTTCTTTCATTTGCTTGATAATTTTTCTGCTTATACAGATTAAACATACATGCATTAGGCTTCTTATCTATTTCATGCTAGGAAACACCATGATTGGTTAGCAAGTACCAAAGGTCCACATGAATCATGCCACTATAAAATTCACGTTGCCTATGCTAACCATTGTGGGCTAGGCCATTACGAATATTATTTCATCTATGCTGCCCATTATGATAATAACTTCAATCACCTTGCTTCTTACTGTATGGTACTGCCACCTGGCCACTGCTACCTTGGAGCCCAACTAAACCCATTGCATTTAATTCATCCAGTTGAGCAGCAGCATCTTTAGTCCTAAGGTCTGGCACAAGGAAAAGGGTAAAAACAAAGCATTTCAAATGTGCTGGTGTCCCTCTCACCATTTTTATGTCTTATAGGATTCATGAAGGGCATGTCTTACTTGCCTTCCCATTGTGGAGGGTTAGGATTTACACAGCATACCCATTCGAGCATCGCACTTTTTGGAGCCTTAAAATTCCTTCATCAAATTTAAGTCAAGGGATATCAGGCATCTCCAACTTCATTTCAGCCGGTCTTCTTTTGATAAATGCTTTAGTCAAATGCTAAACAAACTTTTCTTTTTTAACTGTGTGAACTTCCATATTAAACTTAAAATTTCCTCTGAGAGGGCCCATATCAATAAACTCAGCATAATCTAGTTTTCAGTTCCTTCCACCACCTTATTCCACACCTTAAAATCCACACCCTTAAAATCCATTCCCGCACATACTGCCCTTCCCCAAGACTTCTGTTTGAATGAATTGGCAAAACTGTTAAGCTCCTTAGTGATGTAGCACACTTCCCCATGGATTACACTTTCTACCTCCCCTAGGAGCTTGCTTTGCCTTGAGTCTGGTTAGGTCTAGAGAAAATTATTGGACACTGGTATTGTTTTGCATGACATTTTCTTCAGAAAAAGTAACTGCTGGTTTAGCAGACCCTGAAGGATTAATTTCCTCAGTGAAAGGTGAAAGGGGCAATATTTCAACAGGTGAGTCTGAGGGCACCACTTTTTCAGGTGAGGTAAATAAACACTTAACAATCTGAGGGTTCAAAGTTCTCAGCTTCAATAGGGTCTTGTCACCTATTCCCAGCCTAAGTCACAGGATCCCATCTTTTTTTTTTTCAATTTACCAATTAATGCCCTTGCTTTAACAGCTAACACCCTCTGAGGCTGAGACTTGAATTTTCACTATAATCCAGCCAACCTTATAATGAGGGCTTCAGCTTGATTTTCCGCAACATGGGCTCTGGCTGCTGGAGAGAAGATTCTCTTCCAGGGCTCACTTAGACAGACATCTTTAGACTATTTATGAGCATCAGCATCTGCAGCTTACAAACTTTATCATTAAGTTCGTTGTTGTCCTTCACCGTAGTCTGAAGCTAGTTAATTTTATCATTGAGCTCATCCCTGTCCTTTATCAGTTCATCCAGGATGTTAAGATCAACAAACCTGTAGGTAGCATCATTTCCCTTATTTTACCCCAAACTGTTAAAAGTTTCATATATATATATATATATATATATATATATATATATATATATATATAGTCATTAAATCCATTGCTATTCACCAATGATAAATAAAGAAAACAGAAGACATTAAGTATGAAATATGGTCTGCCCGTGGGCTTTCAGTACTTTCTGAGCTCCCAGGAAAGAGAAAGAGAGAATGACTGGAGAGGGTTCAGTAGCTGAAGGTGCTGGTGAATTAGAAGGTTCTGGAGAATTAAAAAGCCTGTTCCAGATACTTAAATGACTCATCCTCTTACTTCTGTTTCTCTAGAAGCACTCTGGCACCCAAATCTGGATTAGTCAGGGTTCTCTAGAGTCACAGAATTCATGGAATGAATCTCCCCCCCCCGTCTCTCTCTCTCTCTCAATGGCTTATAGGCTGCTGATGGGAGATGTTATTCTGTATATATGTTTCTCATACTGGTTAATAAAGCACTGTGGCCAATAGAAAACTAGATAGGCGGGGCTAGGAGACCAGGAGGAGGAAAGAGGAAGTAGTAGGGTAGAGAGAAGATGTAGCCTGGGGAAGAAGCAGGAAGCCTGCCGCGCGGCTCCCTGATAAGACGACCACGTGGAAATACTTAGATAAGTAGAAATGGGTTAATGATTAAGGCAGAGCTAGCCCATTAACAATAATGGTAACTGGCCAACAGGATTGTATCAAATACAGAGTCTCTGAGTGTTATTTGGGGCACACGTGGTTGTGGGACCATGGCGGCAGAACCAGCGGCAGCCGGCGGCGAAACCTGCTGTAACAGGCTGCATTCTGACAATAGCTATCTTTCAATGGAAATGTAAAAGATTTAATAGTTTCTCAGGCTGGGATTCTCAGATTGTCTTGTGTATATGCTGGAATCCCCAAAACGTAGGCTTCAGTGCCAGTGAAGGAATGGATGTGCTAGTAAGGTGAGGACAAGCAGGCAAAAGACAAACACACAGCTCTGTTCTTCTTTTGTCTTTCCAGCACAAGGTGGTGCCCAGATTAAAGGTGTACCTTCCAGCCTCAAGATCTTGATTAAAGGTGTGTGTCATTCTGCTTCAAAAACAGGAATAAAGGCATGTTGTCTTCGTGCCTCAAGATCTGGATCACAAATATGCCCTCTATTTCTGGATTGAAGTTCATTCTAGATATAGCCAAGCTGACAACCAAGAATGGCCATCACAAAAAGGAACAATGCCAAAGGAAGATTTTAAAATGAAGATAATTTAAAGTAGCGTTATGGATATCATTCATAAGTGAGTATTGAGGAAGAGGAGTTGGAGTTAGGGATCAGTGTGTTTGAATGGAGCTCTGCAAGTATATGAAGGGTCTACTTTGTGGAACAAGACTGAGGGCCAAAAAAAAGTAAGGCGTGGCATGTGATTCTGTGGTCACTTGGCAGGCTCTGAATGTTAGGACTGAGTAGGGGTTCAGGTCAAAGTTAGGTATGACCTTATACAACACTACTACCCATATCTGTCCTGAGTTATGCAAACAGGGCCATGCCAATATAACAAATGCTAATTGTTTGAAATTGAAAAGTCTTTCACAGGCTTATGGGTTTGAATATCTGGTCCCTACCTTATACTTTGGGAAGTTGTGGGTCCTCTTCAGCAGAACTGTGTCACTTAATGTGAACTTAAATGAGAATTTAAGCAGGCTGTTTTGAGTCCTATTCTCTCTGCTTCCTTCCAAGATGTGAACAGATAATGCTGCAAACTCTTGCCACTGTGACTTCTTTCTCCACTGTCATAGACTTTTCTCTGTGAAACTATGAGCCCACATAAACGTCTTATCCCTCAAGTTATTTCTGTCAAGTATTTTAGTCACAGTAATGTGAAAAGTGACAAATATAGGCATGTTTCCAACTCATCGGAGGCTTTGGCAGTAACCCACCCATTTAGATTCCTTTTGCACTCTTAACTAGCTCTTACTTACCTTCCAATATTTTCAAGTTCTCGCTGTAGTATTTAAATAAATACCTGTGGCTTTTCCATGCCTTCAGATTGTTTTGGCTATAGGTGTCTGACCACCCAGGGTGCTCAAGCTTTTGTGTAGTCTGATTTCTAGAAACCCTGGTGACTTGGTACATAGAAATACCTGCTAGTTGCTCCTGTAAGGTTTGAGCTCATTATTATTAGAAAGTTCAGAGAAAGTAAAAACTATGTCTTAGCAAATACATACTACCAGATCCTTTAAGACTTCAGGAATTTTGTAGCATAGCACTGGTTTTATTTATTCTGCTTCAAATGACTCACTCTCTCTCATCCAGGTACAGTTGTTTTTAGAGTTGGTCATTTGCATATTTGAATTGCATTAATAATTAAAAATTCAAATGAACAAATCCAGTAATGTCTTTCTAAACTGATCTGAGAAGTATTTTGAAAACTGAATACAAATGATTTTGCTATTTTTGTTGTTGTTGTTGTTAATATATAATACACTCAGTCTGAAATAATTTTTAGCTACCCAGAGAACATAGAATTTGATTAAAGAAAAATATATGCTTTTATGAATCTAAAAGTAACATGAGTTAAATTTGGTAAATGCAGATGTTCTTATAAAAACAGGAACAAAGAAAACAGACATCAAATGAGAAAATAGTCCCTGATATTAATATATGTAGAAATAAAGAAAGAAACCTTCTGCTTCCAACTTTTCTTGAAAAAAAAATTGGAATTAAAAGGCATTGAAGCCAGGCATGTTGGCTCATGCCTTTAATTTCTGTTCTCAGGAGGTAAAGGAAGGAAGAACTTTTCAGGCAGCCTAGTCTTTATGGAACACTCCAGGCCTACCTGTATTTAAGCCACGTATAAACATAACAAAACAGAACAAAACAAAACTGGCCAATTGAAAATCTTTAGCTCATTTATACGACTTGAAAGCTTTTAAAATATAATGTATAGAAAATATTTGGGTGTAGAGACAATATATGGAAAATGGGGAGTATTTAAAGAAAAACAAAATGATAAACAAGTATCAGACTCCAAAATGCAATATAGGTCAATAGTTGTGATGTTAATCTCGTGAAAAAGATTACAGTAATCTGCAATAACTGATTAGCTGTCATACAGTATTCTCTACAGTTACTAATGCTGACAGAAAGTTGCAAGTACCTCCATACCAGAGTGGCTTTCAGGGCAACCAAAAGCAAAAAGCTTCATGCACTATGAAAAATGTCCCCAGTCTTGTCCTTTTGCAATAGTACTTGAAGATTATTACACAACAGCAAAAATGTCCTTTGGTTTTACTAAAATAAAAAATGTAGAAATTGAGCTAAAAGGTTAGATGGCCTAATAAAACAATTGATAAACACACCAATGGGGATATCTACAAAGGCGAAGGGACTATGACAACCAGAAGATTGTTTAATATAATGTCAAAAGCTACCAATATAAAAGACTCCAATTTACTCCTGTCTCCAGATGCTGGAAAAGCTTTTGACAGTTAATTGGAAGCTTTTATTTTTGACATCGAAAAGCATGGGCTTGACACAAGAATTCATTTTATGGGCAGAAACATTATCTGATCACCCAAAGGCCAAAATTAAGGCTAATATGTATAATTGGAGACCATTTCTTTCTTTCTTTCCGTTTTTGACAAGGAAGCAGCCACAGGCTATCCACACTTTCCCTCTATTATTTGGTTCATCAATAGAATCTCTGGCAGGCAAGATGAAGGAATAAAAATGGGGTACTTAAGGCCCACAATTTTATTGTGAGTAGATAATGTGTCTCAATTTTGGGTTGCATGTAAACTTGTGAAATCCACTTCTGTGAAGTCAAGTGGGAATTGAATCTCCTCTCTAACTGGAGGGGCTATTTGGTTTTAGTTCAAGAGGTATTTTTCTCTTAGGTCCAGGTTCTTTATTGCTAAATAAAAATGTTTTTCAGATGGTGTCTTCTTTGTCCTTGGATCATATGATTTTACGTACATCTTCCATTCTTGACATCCCAACCTCAACAAAAACAGCCTGTTCTCTCTGAATCAGATGTGCAGAACTTCCAGGAACAACCACACCCTATTATATTCTTCTTTACTTTTCCTTTCAAATATGTATATATACATACATATATGTGTGTGTGTGTGTGTGTGTGTGTGTGTGTGTGTGTGTGATTATCAGGTTGGTAAATAGATAAAAACAAAAGGTTCATAAATCTAAGCATAAAACATCTAACAAACTACTAAGAACAACTTAACTGGAAAGATGATGGCAGGTATGGTGCCTTGTGCAGATGAGTCCTCCTTTTCTGTTTACAACAGCTTTATTGGTGTATAATTAACAAATATAATTTACCCATTTAGAGTATACAATCAATTTTTTATACATTTAAATGGGGCTCGACAGTTCTGATGCTTTACTTTAGAACATAACTATCACCCCAAAGAGAAAACCTATATCCATTAGTAGTGACTTCCTACACTTTTCTAACTTTGCAAGCTCTGTGCAATCATTAATTTACATTTTGCTGCTAAATATTTGCCTATTCTGAGTACTTCACATATATGAGATCATATATTTGGCTTGTTTGCATCTGGCTTTTTTTTTCATTTAGTAAAATGCTTTCAAGAATCTCTCATGACATAATATATATCTTAACTTTACTCCTTTTTACATAAGAATAATATCCTATCCTGCATATATATCACTTCTCCTTAACCCATCCTTTTATCACTTGATGGGGTGATGCAGGTGGTGTTACCAGGAGCAGTTGTGCCTCATTGTCAAGCGCCATCTGTAGCGTGTATGTTTCCGCCAGCCCGCCAACCCAGCAGTCTGGGCCCTCTGCCGCGCCAGCCCCAAATAATACTCAGAGACTCTGTATTTGATACAATCCTGTTGGCCAGTTACCATTATTGTTCATGGGCTAGCTCTGCCTTAATTATTAACCCATTTCTACTTATCTAAGTATTTCCACGTGGTCGTCTTATCGGGGAGCCACGGCTGGTGTCCTCCTTCCTCCCTGGGCTACATCTCGACTCCTACTACTTCCTCTCTCCTCCTCCTGGTCTCCTAGGCCTATCTTGTTATCTCATTGGCCACAGTGCTTTATTAACCAGTATGAGAAACATATATACAGAATAACATCTCCCATCATCTCCTCTTTTCTGTCTAAAGTAAAAGAAGGGGTTTAACCTTAACATAGCAAAATATAACATACAACAGTTATCAAATAAGAATCACAGTAAACAATATTTAGTCAATTAACATTTTGTAAGACTTAAAGAAAATATCATCTATCCTATCTTTGTGAGTCTAAAGTCTTATATGTAACTTATCTTTAATCCTAACTAAGGGAAACTATAACTATAACTATCTGTCTTCAACTCCTTCAAAGACCACAGGAGGATAATATATAAACTCTAGAAATGACAGAGACAACGCATTGCCTGGTCAGTCACCCGAAGTTCTTCTGTAATGTTCCATCTTCAGCCCATAGGCCATAGTGTGTGTCCAGACTCCTCAACAAGGCAGGAAACTTTTCTCTGTGTCCTGTAGACTGTCTGGCTGTCTGGCAGCCTCTTCCATGAAGCAGGAATCCTGTAGCAATGTCCATCTTGAATCAGTAGTCACCTTTTTGTGGGTCCTGCATGCCTAGTTTCTACAACATAAAGTCAAACCGTCTCAGTTTCTACAACATAAAGTCAAACCGTCTAGACAAGAGAAGTACCTTGCTCAAATGGCTAGTCTTGCCATATTAGAAGCAATCTCCATAATTTTTTTCTTCGATGTCCATCTTCCTTTCTGATGCAGGTGGTGTTACCAGGAGCAGTTGTGCCTCATTGTCAAGAAAATCCCTAAACCATTTTAAATGCCACATTCTGTAGGTCTTTGAAAGGTTTGAAGAATGCCTATTCATCTCAAATTTCTGCATATCTAGAAATCCTAATTAACTTAACTCCAAGTTTTGACTATTATAGGTAACTCTCTAATCTGTACTAAATTATACATTACATTTTTCAATGAGCTATAATACCTAAACAAGAGGAGAAATATACATATCACAAAATTGACCTTAAATTGTATCAATAAAAGAAAATCCATTCCAAAACAAAGTATTCATATCTATACCATAATTCCTTTTTGACCCTTAAAAAGATTGCTTGTGGTTATAGCCATTTATAACCAAGCCCATATAAATGAAAACAAACATTTATAAACAATATTTGGGAATTTGGGCGTCGTTCTTTCCAAACTACTTCCTGCTGGTAGAGGGCGCTGTCACGGGGGTCCAAAGAAGATGCAGAAATCTTGGCTGTAGTCTGCAAGGCTTTGTCTCAATTGCTTTGAATGTTGGATCACCTGGGGCATTGTTTCAGGGGGTCTGGCTTGATCAAACCATATAAGTCTGGAAAGAATCCATAGCTTTTCATTTTCTGTGGAAACAAAAATAGAAATCCTTTTCCCCAGTATCTTGTCCTTAGGCTTAAATTTTGGAGTCAAAGCATTTTTAAAATATATAAATTGAATTAATCCAGCAGCATTTCTTTTATTAGTAGTTGTTATTTTCTCAGCAAGCAAATAATTTAAAGACAACAGAATCGCGTATAGTATCCAAAATTTCTCTGTGTTTTCCATTTTTACGTGGCTTTTTTATTACTCTATTTATTCTATTTCTATTTTTACATATTTTGAGACAGGGTTTCTCTGTGTAACTTTTATCTGTCCTGGAATTCACTGCATACCAGGTTTGCTTTGAAATCACAGAGATCTGCTTGCCTCTGTCTGCCTAGTGCTGGGATTAATGGCGTGTGCCAATATACCCATCCATTTTACTTTTTTCTTTTTAAACCATTATACCCTGTTTCCTTTTCTCTCCCAAGCCAGCGTATTTTTTAAAACACAGTGTAAACCTTCATTGCAGCTCTCGTACAAACAATGAATTATTAGCAGAGCTCTTTAAAAGCAAGGTGGTTTTTCGCCGCTTATGCTAATATTGGAAATCTCCCTTAAAGGAGCCGCGCAACTCTCTGTCTACAGCAAAACAAATCCAACCAAGAAAATGTTGCTACTAAGAAGTCTTGCTGGTCTTTGTTCCCTTGTTTCTAAAAACTATTTTTTAAGCGTTTGTTAGGTTTTAAGTGAAAGTTCTCAATCCCAGTTCTGACACCATTATGTTACGGTAGGTTCCTCCCCGCTGGCCTCCCGGACCTGCCGCCATGGTCCTGCAACTACGTGTGCCCCAAATAACATTCAGAGACTCTGTATTCGATACAATCCTGTTGGCCAGTTACCATTACTGTTTATGGGCTAGCTCTGCCTTAATTATTAACCCATTTCTACTTATCTAAGTATTTCCACGTGTTCGTCTTATCTGGGAGCTGCGCGGCAGGCGTCCTGCGTCTTCCCCGGGCTACATCTTGACTCTACCCTACTACTTCCTCTTTCCTCCTTCTGGGCGCCTAGCCCCGCCTATCTTGTTTCCTATTGGCCACAGGGCTTTATTAACCAGTATGAGAAACATATATACAGAATAACATCTCCCATCAATGGGGAATTGATTTGTTCTACTTTTGCCTCTTCTTAATATGATTGCTATGAAAACTCATGCACAAGTTCTGTGTAATTTTATTTCCTACCTGTAATGGAATTCTTAGAGTCATGGAAACATCATATTTAGTTCGCAAGATATTTCCAAAGTGTCTGAAATGTAGAATGGGTGGGAAGGTAGGAGGATTAGATGCTTCTAAGATCCTCAACTCTTGTTAATGTCAACCATTTTTATTATATTGTTATCACATGACTTTTATATTATATAATAACCAATGAAGTAACACATTTTTTTATGTGATTATGTCAATAAAGGTTAACTCAGAAGTTTTCTCATTTAAAAAATTCTGTTGTTCTTTATATTATAGTTTTAGGACTTTCTTATATGGTTTAGAAACATTCTGTCATGCTCGATAAGTGGCTATGATCTGGTACTAGAAATTATTTGATAATTTTTGTCCTTGTTGAAGCTTTATTTACATTCTATAATGAAATTTTTTAGAAGAAGTTCCATGAATTGCTTAAAAATTTCATTTTGCATTTGCTGGGTGGATTCTGTAGATATCGATTAGTTCAATTGATGTACAGCTTAACTCTCAAGTTTCTTGGTTGAATTTCAGATTGCATGAGCTAACTAGAGACAAAGGTAAGTATTGAAGTTGTCAGCTATTATCATATTTGTACTTACCTGACTTTTCATGCTCTTTAGTGTGTTTTTTTTAAATGAAATTAAGAGCTTTGGGATTTGGTACATATGCACTCACATTTTTAATATATTCATAAAGTATTGTTCCATTTATTAATATATAGTAACTTTATATATATTTATTATTTTTTCTTATTTTGCATATCAATCCCAGTTCTCTCTCCTTCCCTCCCATGTCCCGTGACCCTCCTCCTATTCCATCCGCCCATCCACTCCACAGGGAGGGTGATGCCTTCCAGGAGGGATCATCAAAATCTGTCAAGTCATTTGGAGTAGGGACTAGGCCCTTCCTCCTGCCTCTAGGCTAAGGGAGTATCCCTCCATGGGGAATGTACTCTCAAAGTCCTTTCATGCACCAGGGATACATCCTGGTTTCACTGTCAGACTGCCCAGGCCTTCTAACTGAAACCCAGTTCAGGGGTCTGAGTCGGTCCAATCCTGGTTTCCCAGCTATCAGTCTTGGGGGTTCATGAGCTCCCTCTTGTTCAGGTCAGCTGTCTCTGTGGGTTTCTGGTCTTGTCCTCATTTTCTTATTACTTCTCCCTCTCTGCAACTGGATTCCAGAAGTTCAGCTCAGTGTTTAGCTGTGGGTGTCTGCTTCTGTTTCCATCAGCTACTAGATGAAGGCTCTATTATGGCATAGTTATCAATCTCATTATCAGGGAAAGACATTTAAGGTAGCCTTTCCACTGTTGCTCAGATTGTTAGTTGGGGTCATCCTTGCAGACCCCTGGACATTCTTTAGAGTCAGTTTTCTCTTCAAACCTATAATGGCTCCCTTTATTATGTGCTCTCTCTCTCTCTCTCTCTCTCTCTCTCTCTCTCTCTCTCTCTCTCTCTCTCTAGCTCTCATCTATTTGTCCCCAACTCAGTATTCCTAGTCCCACATGTCCTCCTCTCTTCCCCTTCTCTTTCTCCTAACTCTCTCTATTCACTGCACCCCCCACCCACTCCCCATATTCTCAGGAGATCTTGTGCCTTTTCCCTTCTGTGAGGGACATTGTATGAATCTCTTAGGTATCTCCTTGTATCCTAAAATATACAAAGAAACTAGTCACCAAAACACCAAATAACCCTATTAAAAAGTGGGATACAGAACTGAAGAGAGAATTCTCAATAGAGGAATCCAAAATTGCTGAAAGACACTTAAGAAAGTTTTCAACATCTTAGCCATTAGAGAAATGCAAATCAAAACAACTCTGAGATACCATCTTACCCCTGTCAGTATAGTGACTTTCTTTATCCTTCCTGATAAGATATGCTTTGAAGTATGCATTATCACATAACAAAGTAGCTATAGTAGTTAATTTTCAAATATGTTTGCTTCTTAAGTTAGCTGGTCTGTCTTTTAACTGGTGAAGTTAGGTCTTTTGGATTTATTTTATTATTGAAAAAGGTGCTTTTCTTTTCTTCTTAAAGATAAGTTTTATGTTAGTGTTGCTTTTCTGGGAGAAGAGTAGGTCCATTTATCTTCTTATACTACCACATCATTCCTGTTTTTCCTTTTCACTCTTTCTGGACTGCTCTTTTGAGTCTTATTACTTTATACTTAGATTCCTTGGTTTTTTCATCTTCAAATGCTCCAGTTTAAATTATGTATGGTTCTTATTATTTGGCAGCTATGTTTGAATGATTGATCCAATAGGCTTGGCAAAATACTTCCTGCTCTTTGATAACAAGTGAATGGGTTTTTCCTTATGTGTAGCCCTGTTGCTCCTCCACCAATCTATGTCAAGTTCCCTGTCTCTCTATTATGAACACCTTTTTAATATGTTCACGGAAAGAATAATCAAACTTCTTTTGACTAAAATCTATATATTGGTTCAATTAAAAGTTTCCTATTGGGTGACATATTCATATGTTAATTTTGGAGCCATAATTGTAGCATAATTGTTACCTGCTCAATTCTATCCAGTTTTTTTTAAACCTTTCTCTATGTTATAGTGTATTATATATCTGGATTGGTAGCTGATGAGATTTACCACTTTTGGAATTCCATATATGAACATACTACTATTGTGTTTGCAAATTTTTCAAACAATTAGAAATACCAAAGCAGCCTAATTTTCAATACTATATTTGTACATAATTAGTAGGAAAATATAAGAAAGTGTATCTGAGCCAGACTTCCAATTTTCTTCTCCAGTGTCTAGCCAAATGAGTCTCCCTGATGTCCCCATCCATACAACTTCCCCTACCACCAAGACTACCTCATATTCAGTAGCCTACCCTGAATGTACTGCAACTTACCTCTAGGCTTCTGTTAGGACTTATCTTCCAACCTAGAAGCCCCTCCCACATGACATCCAGCATTTCTTCCCATTCAGATTTATGCCACTACTATAGGCTTGAACCAGGAGGCATATCTTGCATAAGAGCTCAGTCCCTTCTGGCTACTTGACTTCATTCCCCCCAAGCCATTTCCAACCACTAGGTATAACCTGCCCATATAGTCTTTTTTTTTTTTTTGCCTCAACCTGCCCTGTGCAGACACAGAGCTAATAAATGAATTCTACATGCCCAGATGTCATTGCAAATATCCAAACTATATGAAAGATCAAGCCAATATCTTTTACACAAATTTTACCATTCTTGTAGAAATGTTTGCCAATAAAAATTGCCTACAGGAACTCCAATGTAATTTAATAGGACAGTTATAAATTAAACAGAACAATAAAAATTGAAGAATTTATAGAAGACACAAAGAAATGGCTCAATAAAATTAAGTAAACAGAACTTAAGGGGAATAAATACCTGAATGATGCCTAAGAAAACACACATAGAGCTAAAGAAAATGATGAAGATAATCAAGTACTTAACAATGGAAGTCTCTAAGGAGATAGAAGCACTGACAAAGACTCAAGATGAACTTGAAGATGGAATTGAAATATTCAATGACTCAACTAGAAAACTCAAAAGAAACCGTGTAAGTACAGTGAATCAAGCAGACGACAGACAATCAGGATTTGAAGAAAAAGTAGTGGATCCAGAACAAATAATACACATGCACTCTCACACAGGGGGGGGGGAAGAGACAGAGAGAGACAGAGTGACAGAGAGAGAGACAGAGAATAATTAAACACATAGGAATTCTGAGACAACATCAAAGAACTAAACCTGTGGATTCTAGGCATAGATGAGGTAGAAGAATCCCAGGACAATGGCACAGATAAAAACTTCAACAAAATCATTGAAGAAAAATTCAACAAATTAAGGAAAGGCACACCCATAAAGTTATAAGAAACAAATAGAACACCAAATAGACAAGACCAGAGAAGAAAATACCCACAACATATCATAGTTAAAACACTAAATATTCATAACAAAAAGTATATTGAAAACTGCAAGAGGAAGAAATATAAATCACATATTAACAGAAACCAAACAGAAGAACAGATGGTTTCTCAATGGGAGCGTTTGAAATCCTAAAGAGCCTGGAACAATGCATTCCATGTCCCCATAGACTATGATGGCCAGCCTAGACAAATATACTTAACAAAACTACCTACCATACTTGAAAGAGAAATATTTTTTCAGGATATAAATAGCTTAAGATGCTTTATGTTCAATGAGACAAACCTAAAGGCTGAAGAGAACAATGAGCATAGCAGAAAAACCATGGAAAAAATACAAAGCCCTAATTATTAAAACACAAGCCATCACTAAGAAAACAACACCAATATTTAATCAAATGATGACTATATTAACACATATAGTTCAATAATAACTAAATACCTCATTTCTTCAATTAAAAGACAGGGGCTGAGTGGAATATGAAACAAAATTAATTTATCTGTTGTCTTTAAGAAACAGATCTTAGCTTTAAAGATAAGCACAAATTTATACAAAAAGGAAGGACAAAATACACAAATCAAATGGGACCAGAAAGCAAGTACATGTTACTATCCTAATAGCTGAAAAATAGGCATTGCTGGTGGTAGGCTCCTTGAGGTATAAACAATAAAGATGTGAATAACTAGGTATAAGTATTCAGGGAAATGGGAAAGGGAATGCTGTATGTGGGAAGGGGAGAGGGGGATAAACTCAGAAGGAGACGACAATAAAAAACAATAAGAATGACTTTAAAAAGTCATAAGAAATCACACTATTAGCTATTTTCCTTTAAAAGAACTTAATACATATAAGTCCTGTGTATAAGTATACATATATAGTTTAAGGTTTATGTCAAATTTTCTATTTGGGTTTACTATGCTCCCTCCAAGAGTCAAAGACCACCTAACAAAAGCCTCATACCAGGCACGAGAAGCCTTCATTTGAGTTGTTCAGGGTTGCTCAAGAAACTCACAAACATATAGACTATTGTTACAACCCTTGTTTGCCCCCAGAGGTGGAAGGTGAGTCCCTATTGCTGAAGACACATGTACTCAGATACATGTCCCAGGGTCATCAGAACTAGGACTGACTTGAATACTACTTCCCTGAGAGCTAGCTTTCTTGATACTAGAAGGCACAATGCAATGTTCCAAATGAGGGAGTCAACCAATAGTTCTGCCCAGCTCTCACACCAATGAACCACAACAACCAGAATGACACAGTAACTCTAAGGGTTCAGTACACATACCTTGGCAATAAGCATTCAGCTCTCAAACTGAACTTAAGACCCATTTTCTAAGAGGAAAACTATTCCTGGTACTGGAAACCTAGCCAACTACCAGGGTTAGTGAAATCATGGTTCTTGAAGGAGAAATACAACATCACTTTATTAAACCAGCCTAATACACATTCTAAATATGAGTATAGTCTTCACCCCTCGTGAAAGAAACTTCTCTCTTCAATAGACAGAAATTTTTACAGGAAACCACAGCTAGTCAAAATACAGTTTGGAACCCAGTCTCAAAAGATAAATCTACAAAACAACTCTTGCACCAAATGCTTAGGGAATACTGTGGAAGAGGAAGCAGAAAGATCATAAGAGTCAGAGGACCAGGGAGTTTATTGTGACATTGTCTCCTAGGAATTTCAGAAGCTTTAACCATAAATTCTCACCAACATAGCTCCGTAAACACGAGTTGAACAAAGAAAACAGCAATTAACAAGCTTGCATAAATGAGAGAAAGCTCAAGAGGCCTTGACCTCATACAAAGAACTACAGGCAACAGAGAAATCGAGGAAATGGAAGAGTCTTCCCAGAGAAGAGGATACCAATTGGCTATCTGATAGCAAATTATAATTTCTGAAAACAGAAATTATATTTAGATTATATTTAGAAATGGATATATATGTATATAGTATACACATATAATGACAATTAGTGAGAAAAGAACCCACATCCAGAGAGATCCAGGTGGGTTATACTGGAAGGTTTGGAGGAAGAAAAGGAAAAAGAAAAGGGAGAAATGTTATAATTATGTTAAACCTCAAAAATAGAAGAATAAAAAGTAGTTTATCTGAAATAGCCTTGAATTAAGTAAGTAGATATGTAATGATATATCAACTGTTGAAGATAAGAACTTAGTTTCATTGCTTTTTAAAATCTCCATTAGTGTAAATCATACTGTCATGACTTTTTTAACTAATACATTGCCACACAAGTATTTGGAAAAAAACATTTGAATTTATGGTTTATTATATATTTGGATTCTAAACAATGTTAAGACCAAATGATTTCTTCTTACTCATGCTTAAAATAAGTTGAAATTATCTCTATGTGCTTTTTGGTTCCACACAATATCTGTCTTTGGGTCCTCTTTCTGCTTTTCCCCCTCTTTTCATGCATTTTCTTCAACCTTGCTGTTATACTCTGAATGGAAACTTTTTCTACTTTGATATTGACTGAAATCTCAAAAGTAATAAAAGTGTTTTCCACAAACACAAACAAAATACCTGTCATGTTCCTCTCCTATTCTTAATGCTTTTTACAGCCACCTACCTCCTCTGATCCCAATTTGATGAAAATTCTTCTGTATTGTCTGTATTCAAAATTATGCCCAGTGTCCATACAATATGTTATTTGTACCTCACAGTTGCAATATTTCTCTAGTAAATTACTCAACTTGGAATTAGAAAGAAAAGAGCGATTCTTTTGGCTTCTTTCATTTTAAGTTTCAGGACAAGTTTTTCAAAATTTAATGTTTCATAAAAGTTTCAAAAATTGGCTTGTGACAACTTGCAGAATGCTGTTGGGATATTTATTGTAAGTTACAGGAGCTTATAGTTTAATCTGTGAAAAGTTGGCAATTTGATGACATTGTCTCCCTGTCAGCTAAAGTGAAATCTCTTAGTAATCACGGTTTTTCATAACTCAGCAAAATTCTGTTAATTTATTTATTTATGTTGCTATAATATTTTTTATAATTCTTTATTGATTCTTTGGGAATTTCACATCATGTACCCAATCACATTCATATCCCAGTCCTTCCATATTTGCCCCACACCCCCAAAGCATCCCCCAAAACTACTTCCCCAAATTAATTAAAAACAAAACAAGACAAAACAAACAACCCACCTCAATCCTCTATCTTTGTACCATCTCTTCATTCATCCTAGTGGCATCAGGAGCTGTAGTGTGTCCCTTTTGTCTAATTAGCCCCACCTACAAAATATTCATCACAAGGAGTCCTTGGTCTGGCTTCAATGCCTTTGGCACACCATCATCAATCAATGGCCCCTCACTGAAACTCCCTTGGATATCCTGCTGTTGGAGATTCTGTGGTTATTGTTACCCAGGACCAGTCTCTTAGCATACTCCAGCAGGTCATAAAATGGGCAGATGTTAGGGTTGGCCAATCCAAGGCCCAGGATATGGGTCTGGGTGGTAACTGAGTTGGTTGGCTGGAGCCATTGGGACTGTCCCCTCAGGCAGAGGTACAGTTAACTCTCCTAGGTCCATGCCATTAGAACCAGATTTCCCCTTCCTATTGTATGGGATGGGGTCATCTCTCTTGAGTGTGGGAGTCACTCTTCCTTGTGGGGCAGAGCCAGCTCTCCTGCTGCTGTGTTCAGCAAGGGGCAGGGTCAACTACTTTAGGACCAGGGAAGGGCAGGATTGAATCAGCATGGCCCTTAGATTTTAACATGCATGGTTCCTAATGCCCCTCTTGTGGAAAAATGGGCCATTGACCTCGTCACAGACCCCAACTTCAGTAGGAACACAGACCCAGACATGGCTCTTGGCAGCAGCTCATGCCTGGATGTCACTATGGACCAAGTGGTAGCAGTACAGTCTAGTCTGAGCAGTATGGCCCTGGCAGCAGCAAGGCCCTCAGACACCAACATGGTCTCAGGTGGCTTTCCAGACTTCAGGCATCCATGCAGTGCTTGGTGGTAACAGGAGCCACAGCCAACAATTCAGACTCTGGCTACTGCTGGGCCACAGACCCAGACATGACCCTTGATGTAGCCTGAGCCCAGACAACACCATGACCCCAGGCAATAGCACAAGCCACTTATATCAGCATTGTCTTGGCAGTGGAATGACCTTTGGACACCAACATGGCCGCAGGATGGGCCTAGACCCTGAGTACACTTATGACATTTGGTGGTACCACAGACCATGGAAATCAACAGAGACCCTGGGTATGGTGGGAACTATAGATCCAGACAAGTCCTTTAAGTCCTTGACAAAAGTCCAGGCTTGTATGTCACTATAGCCCCATATGGTAGGGTAGGCCACTCAGATCTGCAAGGCCTTTGTAGTACTGGGGCTATCAGACACCAACATGACTCCAGGTGGCAGCCCAAACCCATGACATTAGCATGGCTTTTGATGGTATCAGGAGCTCCCAACATCAGCACAGACCCTGGCTGCTGCTGGGCCACAGACCCAGGCATGGTCTAGACAACACCATGGCCCTAGGTGACAACAGAGGCCTTCAGATTGGCATGGCCCCAATGGCAAACTTGCCCTCAGACACAAAAATAGTTGTAAGTTGAGGCCTAGATCACAGGCATCTGTGTGGCCTTAGGGGGCACCACAGACCACAGAAATTAACAGATACTCTGGTTGTAGCAGGGCCATGCACCCAGACATGATCCTTGGCAGCAGCTTGGCATCAATGTCTCTATAACACCAGATGTTTGTGCAGGCCACTCAAATCAGCATGACTCCAGCAGCAGAATGGCCCTTAAAAACCAACATGGCCATAGGTGTCATCCCAGACCTCTAGCATTGGCATGATCTTTGATGGTATCAGGAGCCATAGACATCAACATAGACCATGAACGTGGTAGAGCCACTGACCCAGACATGTCCCTTATGTGGAAAAAGGACCTAGACATGAGCATGACACCTTATGGTAGAGCAGACCATTCATATCTGTATGGCCCCAGCTTCAGCATGACCCTCAGATCCCTGCCTGGCCTCAAGTGATGGCAAAGACCCCAGATATTTGCTCAGCTTTTGGTGATATCTGGAGCCACAGGTATCAACCTAGACCCTGGATCCGGTAGAGCCATGGACCAAGATGTGGTACTATGCTCCATCCTGGGCTTGGCTATCACCATGGCCATGGGTTGGCAGCATAGGCCATCTAGATTACCATAGATCCAGTGGCAGTGTGGCCCTCTGGCACCAATATGGATTCAGGTATCTGAGCAGACTTCAGTCATCCTCAGTCTTTTGTGGTTACTGAAATCATGGATATCAACAAAAGCCCTGGCTGCTGAAGGACCACAGACTCAGACATGGCCCCCCTGAAAGCTGCTTGGGCCCAATGTTTTCATGTCCCTTGATAGTAGCACAGATCAACATGATCACCATGGCCCCAGAGGTGGCGTGGCCCTTGGACACCAAATGGCCAAGGGTGGTATCTTAGACCTCAGGCATCCATGTAGCCTTTGTAGGCACTGTAGTGGCACCATGGGCCATGGAAATCAACAGAGACCCTGGCTGTGGTAGGACCATGAACTCAGTCATGGCCTTAGGCAGCAGTAGCCCAAACCCTGATGTCTCTGGTTCTGTGTGGCAAGCCGAATACCAATATCAGCCCATTCTTCATTGCTTGCCCGCACTTCCTCAGCACACCATATACTTGCTCATCATAATGGCACCCTTATGGCACTGGTAGGCCTGTTTATGCCTTTAGCTAGCCAGTACTGTGAGGACCTGGAGTGCCCTGTTTGTGTCTCTCACCCACCTGAGCTGCATGACATGGAATGAGCCCATAGATCTTCTGTTACTTATTTTTATGAATAACTTACATGATTTATATTTAAAATTCCTAACTGATTTGTTAGTTCTGCTTTTATTGGGAAAAGGTTAATTTTCTGCTGTTTTCTAATTCTCTTGACCCATGTATTGTTTTGCATGTTGTGGCCCTTTGCCTGTATGTCTCCTTGCCTCCATCTGGGTTGTCAGTTTGTGGAGTGGGTAGCCTTTGCATCCCTCAGCAGAAAGACTTCTTTTTTTAAACCTCATGTTTTCTCTCTCTCTCTCTTTTTTTTTCAGATTTTTCTAGAAGCTTCAGTATAGTTTTCAGCAGTATTTATAATAGTGAGGAAAGAATGTGTGCCTGATTTTAAACAGATTATCTGGAAAATAATGCCACTATATGTAACTTTTGCAGGGGACTTCTAATGGGTCTGCTTTATATTTTACTAAGTTAAGAAAATTTGTACACACATGTGGATATACTAACATTCCATAGAAAGGAGTTCTAAGTAGAGTTTTGTTCTAATAGGTACAGCCATTGACTTTTTTTAGTCGTTTTTCTTATCTGCAGTCTAAAGCATTTTGAAGAACTTTCATTCCTCTTGAAAAATAAGGAAATGCTGTTTTTGAAAAAAATGGAGCGTATAAAATGTGTATTACTCATCTCAAGCTACCAAGAAGGCCCAGATTTGAGTCATTTATCAGCTAACCATTTGTTCTAAAAGGTTTCCCAAAATTCTTTCCTCAGCATATTATTGATTCTTCCATGTAAAAAGTATTTATAATACAAGAAATGTGAAAAACGTGTTACCAAATAAAATTAAATTGGATTTTTTAAAAAATGCAACGTTTCTCTAAGGTTCAATTTTTTAAGACATAAATGAAGTGAAGCTCTAATAGGAGGATACAGAATCTGCCACAGTTTTCAGGGCCACCTCCTCACTAAAGTCTTGTTTTTCTCTGCAGTTTAGTGTGATTTTTATGTTGTTGCTATTTGAAAAACAGAACAAAATTCATTGTTATATATGCCCAATTAAGCACAATTGACATCAGAACTCTTTAATAAAGGCTTGTATCAGTATGTTCCTCTAGAGAGCAGTATACTTGTGTTAGAAAGCAAACCAAGGAAACAAAAAAATTTAGTCTATTATGCTGTCTAGAGATTAGGTTAGTCAAGGTGGAGAAAACTAGTAATTTCAGCACTGAGGATGAAGCCATCAAGGATGGTTTAGTTTAATCAGATATGTGATTAGAGTCTTTCTTTTGATTCAAGGGACTATTAAGGCCATTGCTAACAGTATTTAGATCATAAGATGCAGGGATAAACACACAAACTGGTTGGCACTGAGTTCAAGATAATCTGAAATGGAGTGTCAGATGAGAATGGGATAGATTCATTGGACTAACTCCCTCTACCTTATTTAATTGGCTTGCTTTCTCCTTGCAGGGTGGGTATAACTAAGAGATTAACAAGAGCCCAGGAAGGGAAAGAGAGTAGAAGTAAAGCATTTTGGAATACCAAAATAATTTAATTGGATCCCAGATGAATTAAGATGTGTAGGAGTCCAAATTGTATCCCCAATACAAGCTTGTGTAAAGCTAATTTAAAAATAATTGAGATAGAATGACTGTTCCATATTAACAGGAAGAATATAAAAGTTACAATGAATATGCTGAAAGGAATTTCATTGATATAAAATTAAAATTATCAAGCTTATATCTGAACTAGGTGGGAAAGTTTGGAGTATGAAAATTTAGTTTTCTAAGCCTCATTTGATGTAGACATTGAACACAGACTATACCACTTGCATTGGTTCATTTTAATGGCATTTTTGAAAGTTACATGAAATTTTATATAGCAATACGTATGTGTACATAAAACAAACCTTAGGAAAGACTGTAAAGGAGCAGGCTGTCATCAAATCACACAGTAAAAGGTGTAGTTCTCCTTTCATTTCTCCCATTCCCTGCTTCTTTCCCAAGTTTTAAATCTCTCTCTCTGTCTCTCTCTCTCTCTCTCTCTCTCTCTCTCTCTCTCGTCTCTCTCTCTCTGTCTCTCTCTGTCTCTCTCTCTTCTCTTCCTCCATTCTCTCATTAACTCTGTCTCCTTGGCTCAGATAATGTAAAGCCCCAAATTTTTACGTTCTTTTTGTTTTTTGATGAACTTTGATGATCTAGTATTAATTTTTGCTCTATTGTTGGGATGTGGATATGAGTTGGGATAAAGTATTCAATGAGGTTATACGTAAATATTTTCCTCTCCCACCAGTTTATCCAGGAAATCTGAACTATTTTCCCTTCCTGGAGCCCTCCATGTGTGTCCCTCTTAGAGTCCCCCTTATTACCTATCTTCTCTGTGGTTGTGGCTTGTAGTCTGGTTATCCTTTGCTTTACATCTAATATCTACTTATGAATGAAAACATACTGGAACACATTCTTTGTAATGTTCCGATTCTTGGTTTTTCTTTTTCAGGTACTCATATGACACAGCCTGCTTCCAGTTTAGAACATCCATGGTGTAAATGATCCAGGATGTGTTTGTTGGAAGATTGTTAAAGTTCAAGTATCCCTTCAAAAATTCATGTTGAAATTTGTTCCTTATGTTAGACATTGAGAGTTAGAACCGGCTTAGATGCTTGAGAGTTGACTAGGTTTACATGTCCTTTCCATGTGGATCAATTGACCCTTCATGCATTAGTGCCTTAATTGAAGAGAATGCCATGTGTTATAAATCCAGTCTGGCTTTGCTGTCTGTGTGTACTTGTATCATGCACTTACCTTGGGACTTTTTAAATCCCTGATAGTAAGAGGTTACTTGATTGACATAGCCCTTTATCCTTAAGCCACTCAGTCTCCACAGTTGTGAGCTGAATAAAAAGGTAAGTTGTCTTATGTTGATATCCAGTTGTAGCAAGATAAACACACTAAAGCAGGTTAGTGAAAGAAATCTGTCTATGTATCATATTGCTGGACAGCAATTTCTCTCTATTGACATTTCCTCCAAAAGAGAGGAGGGAGGTCTTTCAGGAAGGAATTGGTCTGGGAAAAGCAAAAATACACAATATTCACAAAGACCCCTCCTCAGCTTTAGAGATGTACTAAGCAACTGCTGGAGAAGGAGTCTGACCAGCCAAACCTTGGAAAGGACATTCTCATCTCTGGCAAGACACCACCACATTGTTCAACAAACTCCAAGGATGCAGTTATCATGAATAGCATGTGCTGGGGTGGGCTTCTTTGTGATCTTTGAACCTGTAAGTAACCCTTCACACACACTCCTGTTAGTAACCTCTAGTACAAACTCATTGGCTTAACAAATTGGGCTTTTGTACAATCATTACTTTCATCTGTATGGTTTCCATTTCTGGGGCATGAGTGGACATGTGTGTTGAATATTCCTGGGGAAAATTTTTCATTCAACACCTGCTCTCCTGCTCTCGATTCTTGTATAGAGCTTTATTTATTTATTTATTTATTTATTTATTTATTTATTTATAAATCTCTTACTCTCTTCTTTAACAACTACCATGGACTTAAAAACAAAACCTATCAGAGATATCAGGATTTGGAAAAACCATTTATATCAATGACCTAATTTACTTTAATCCCATTTATAGGTATGGACGAAGGAATAGAGTGACCTAACAAAGAATAAGAACATTTTTGTGGCTCTTGTGTAAAAATACAAGCTGTGAGATGCTGTGGAATAATCCTTTTGTATACTGTGAAGATGTGTTGCTCTCATTGTTAATAAAGAACTGACTGGCCAATTGCTAGGCAGTAAGAGGTTAGGTGAGAGAGCCAAACAGTGAGTGCTGGGAAGGAGGGTGGAGGGGACAGCTAGACTACAAAGAAGTGACATGAAAAGTACATAGAGGGGGTAAATGAGCCTTGGGCAGCACATAGATTAATAGAAAGTGTTATTTAAGTTATAAGAGCTATTTAAAAAAATCAAATCAAAGCTACTGACCAAGCATTTATAATTAATAAAGAAGTCTCCGTGTGGTTATTTGGGCAGCAGCAGCTGGAGAGACAGAACTGATTGGTGGTTCAGATGGGAAACTCTGCCTATAGTGAGGATTTCCTGCCTTTGAATTGGCTTAAGTTTCTGTTAACGAGTATCACAGAACAGTCCCCTTCTCTGTACATTTCCTTTTCATTACCCTAATTAGGTTCCAAGAGCTATTTGCTTGGTTTAAACAAAAGCAATATTATTTATATTAATTTATGTTAACTTTGAATTTTATTCTATAAACTTATAACACTACAATAATTATTTAATCATCAAGTGTGAGCTGGATGGAGTAACTGTTTTAAATTGCACTTGACAATATTACTGAGCTTTGTTCAAATGAAGTTAATCATGTCTGTCATCAAATGTGATTATTGACTTTAACATTACATTTTTTTAAAAAAAATTTGAGTTGTTGCTAACATAAATTATTGCAATGGAGTACAGAGTTGATTGACTAAGTTAATTAATCAATTTATTTATTAAGTTAACACTCATTCAGAACTTACACTAAATTAGGAGATAGTGATGCAGGGCCAAAGATTATGATTCTACCTTCTAGGAACTAATAGAATATGGTGGAAGTCAGATAGATAAATGGATTATTAGATAGTATGGCAAATAACTAGAGGAAGGTTGTGAGGGGCTCTCACCAACAAGTGGGACTGGGTAAGATTAAAGAGTTGACATGGAGCTGAGTCTTTGTACTGTATAAGAGTTAGTCTGGCAGAGAAATGAGAAGAGATCCCTGCAGGAGAAAAGCATCAATAGGACACAGAAGCAGTATGCATATGACCCAGTTCGAGATTTCATGAGGTTCAGTGTGTTGACAGCCCAGTATGGGGTGGTGAGAGTTAAAGAGGTATTATTGGAGAGAGCCACAGCTATGCTCTTCTTATGTGAGCCTGTGAGGCAGGAGGGGCCCTTACTCTGAGGTATCACTGCACTTTCTCCTGCAATTAAGGTTCTTTTGAATTTGGTCACAGAGAATCTGGTAGTCAGGATATAGGACTGTCCAGAGATTTATGCTGTTTATGCTAGCTCAAGGTGGGTAAGGAGGCATCATCTCAATATGAAGTGCTCCATGATTGTGTTGGGCACCTCTTTATAACAGATAGTGTGCATTTATTATTTCTGAAGGCCATGACAGTACTCCATGAGTCTTCATTTACAGTTCTGGAACCTTGACTCTAAGAAGGTGAGTCATGGGCTGCCTTCTTCTGAAGTGACATCATATATATTCTCATAAAAAGTAAGCATATTCAATGGCGGTCAGGGTAGGGTCACTCCTCACGAAGCCAGAGGGATTATTTTTTTCTGAGATGTAATTCATATAATAGCATGTGCCCTTTCAAGGTATGCAATTAAGATATATATATATATATATATATGTATATATATATATACACACACACATATATATACATATATATATATATATATGAGAGAGAGAGAGAAAGAGAGAGATAACATTCCTATTACCCTTATATGAAAACCTTGTTTCTATTTGTAGTCATTTCAAGAGTCATCCTCAGACTCCTCCATCCTTTGTGGTGGTCACTGATTTGCCTTCTGTCTCTATGAGTTTACCTATTCTGAGCATTTCACACAATTCCAATAATACTGTACATGACATTTCTGTCTGACTGTGTTTATTTATTATGATGTGCTCAAGGTTTCCGGCCAGCACTTCCTTCCCTTCTATAGCTGCAGACTGTTTCTTTACATGGGTACCACATTTGCATTTACTTCTGTCTACTGATTCATCAGTAGATGAGCATCTGTATTGTTTCCACTTTGGGCCAACTTTGAATAATGCTGCAATGTCTTTGAGTTTTTGGCTGTGCTAGGAACTTCATGTCACAGCATGTGCAATTTTGTATTGTAGTTACCTAGTGCTTTGTCACATTCTCTTACTCATCAATAAATCCTAAAAGTTCAAGAATACATTTGTCTTATTAGCTGATATGTCAAGCACAGCATCTCTATGTAAGCAACATGTGACTGAACAAATTAAGGAAGACAGCCCTATAGCTCCAGGTGAGAGCTTGGAGCTGTTCATCTAGTGCGACCTGTCATTATACTGAAGGTGATATTCCTTACTGTTGGGAATGAACCTTTGGGGATGAGGCTCCTGGCTCAAATTTTTTCCTGACATATTTGACTGTGAGAGTGAAGGTTACATTGATATAGCAGACTCATGATTTGTTTGGTTGAGTGCTATCACCTATCAACAAAAGTCAGAGGAAATCGAGATTTGTTTTGACAGCTTGTGCCAGGAACACTTGGGACACTTATTAGTGTGGGAAGCAGACCATGATCACAAGTTTGTCTATTGACTTGCCAATTAAACCTGCTTGCCTGGGTGCCCATCACTGCCTATAGTGGGGTTCTTCCCACTGGGAACCATGGACAAGTTCATCAATGTTCAGTTCATCTCCCATATTTCTCTTACTCCCTCTTTGCTTACTTCTGTTTTGCTTAGTTCTGAACTCATTCAGGAAGATTTTTCTGAGCTTAGTACAAAATGCCATCTAATTTCCAATCCTCCTTTTAAAATTATGAGGAATTGTATAGGGTGTTGGAGTCTGGTTTTCTAGGGAAATGTCTGGTTTAGTTGTCTGCATCTTTTTCTCTGTCTGGAACCCAGCAGAACACCTGAGGAATGCTGGGTTCTGGTAAGGCCTGTAGTGGCAATTCTGAATGTGGCAAGTGCTCTGGCAGCCACTGATTTTCCTCCCCTCCTTCATCTGCCTACTCCTTAGCCTAGTGAGAGCGACAGGAAGGGGAGAGGGGAGCTGCCAGCTTTCCTGTATGTGTCTGTGGGAGGGAGATGAAGAGGGCTGGCAGCCGCAAACTAAGTGGGCTCTATTCCATCCATGGTTTCTGATTAAAGTAAAGCGGCTTCAGGCTGCTGCCTGGGAACTGTGGTGGGTTCTTCAGCTCACACATAATTTCTAGAATGACTGTTCTGGATGACACACCCTTTTCTATCCTTAAAACAACCCATAGGTTGCAGGTTAAGAAATCTAGAGCTGTTTATGGTGCATGCTTGGCATTTGAAGGTAATCATTGAGTGCTGTTATGTAAATTTCAAATGCTGTAGAAACATAAATAAAGGTGACATGAGAACTAGAGAACATGTTGGTATGATATCCCATGACTTTGGTTTTCATACTATCTTCATGCTGTTGATATCTCCTGTTTGCAGTAAAATTGACTTAGTGTGTTTGTGAAAAGAGACTTGAACACAAAGATCCATTGAATGTGTTAATTCATTTATGCTTTTATGCTTGGTTATTGCAATCAACTCTAGGTGCTAGGTGTTGATTCTATTAACACATGAATCCTATTCTACTGTAGGTGATGGTTATTAATAATCTAGTCAGTAATTGCCAATGCATTAAAATTATATTTGAGCTTGAAACTCTATGGTGGAATTTTTGGGATGCTCCCCTGATACTATCCATCAGTTCTTCTTTGAGCCAATAGGACTCTGCTGTAGGCTACAGTGCTACCTTCTGTTCTGTCATAGAGCATACAATGGATGGCACCCTTTGCAGCTAAGTTCATAGAGAGGCTTCTGCTGCATACAAAAGGTTCCTTGGTTTTCCTGTTGTAGTTGATAGTAAAATAATTTCTCACTCACCGTTGATGTTTCACAGTCATCTGAGCTGATGCAGGATCTGATGTTGAACAATGATTTCTTAGTGTGCTTGCCCTTTCTCCTTCATTATTCAAAGAGTTTCCATTATTACTACAAGTTTTTGTTTGCTTTAACTTTGTGTTATTATTTTATTTTATGTATGGACAATTTTGTCTGTATGCATGCCTCTGAATTGTGTATGCCTATGCTAGCAGAGACCAGAAGAGGGTGTCAACATCCCTGGGATTGGATGGTTGTGATTTGCCATGTGGATGCTGGTAATCAAACCTTGGTTTTCTGGGGATCAGACAGTTCTCTTAACTTCTGAGCCACCAATCCAGTTCCTATTTGTTTGTTTTTATGAGCCAGGATCTCATAATGTATTATGCCTGTTCAGGAACGTACTTAGTAGCCTAGAATTTAAAATAATCTTCCAGTGTCTGTCTTCCAAGAGCAAGGATAACAGGTGTGATCCATTCCTCCAACAAAGTTGGCTTTTGCTGTGAAAACCTACATGACCAAAATAACTTCATTGGGAGCTTACAGTTTCAGAAGGTGAATTCATGACCATCATAGTGGGAAGCATGGCAGCTGACATGTGTCTTAGAAACTCCTGCCAATAGCGTTTAAAATACTTTATTATTATTATTATTATTATTATTATTATTATTATTATTATTATTATTTCTGTCCTACAAAGTGTATTTTAACCTCTTGGAGGTATGACCCCAACTCTTCTATTCTTAGAATCTAGACAGTGCCTGCCATAGAATGGAGCTTATTAAGTATTTACCAAAGTAAAGAAATCAGTCACATGCATATTTATTATATAGTCTCATGTTAAAATGTCTTAATTATGAAATACAATTTTCTGCTTTGTAATCCTTCCTTATCTAATGTTTTTGAGTACCTACCAAGGGCCAAGCATTGCATACATGAGTGACTAGAACAAAGCTATCTCTCCACATTTCCAGAGCTTGGAGGTAGAAGGAGATGGCCAGCAAACATAAAACATAAACAATATTTTGGAAAGGAATAAATGCTTAGAATTAGAAAAACTCCAAAAAGCAGAGGGGTATTGGAAGCATAGGGGCTGGGCAAAAGAAGGGCTATTAGTTTGAGAGTGGATAGGAAGGTTTATTGACTAAGCAAGTTTAAACACAGAGCTTAAACGTAAGAGCTGTAGACAGTAGTAAGTAGTAGTAAGTACTTGGAGATATGATTAGAGATCAGCACTAGGACAGAGGTTAGAATAATAAAGAGGCCAGTGAGGGTAAAGAAAAGGGATGAAAGGTAGAACTGCAGGGGACAGGGTCAGTTACTCCATGTATGTCAGTTTTATCTCTGAGTGAGTGCCTTTACAGGGTATGAATGAGGATCAATATAGATGTTTCTAAACATTAGACTAGTGGCAATTTGAAATACGGACCATGTGGTGAGAAAACTGGACATTATCAGGTCTGTGATAAAGAGCTACAGATGACAGTAGACCTGGTCAGAGACAATGGAGACAGTCATCATATTTTGCTGATTGTCTTCTCAGTCATGTCTGATGGTGCTTTCTTCCATTGCTAGTTGCTGGTAAGCACATCAAATCATGGCCCAGTGAAAGCCTCAGAGCCTACCTGCATCACCCAGATTTATTTCTGAATTCCTGGGGTTATTGTTGAGGACACCGTTCCCTCTTTCTAATTTGCTGTGTCTGACCCCCTCCATCTCTCATCTGAACCAAATGACGACACTTATTTACTGAAAGATTAAAGTTTGAAACCTAAGTCCATGTTCACCTTTTGCTGCCTGAATTGTTTCTTAGAATGCTTTTGAGGAAATACCAGCCATCATTTGTTGGAGAGGGGAAATGGGGCTCTAATTTTACCAACTATTTTTTCCCATTTTAAGTTTGGCTTCTCAAATCACAACAGCAGCAGCTGCATAGGTAGGGTTGAGGACAATACTCGCTTCATCTTTTCTGTGAGGAGAAACCTGTTACTGAGGATATCTATCCTCCTGGGACAGGGTCCCAGGGTTGAATATTGCTACTGGGTCAGAAGGAGCCAGTGACCTTGGCCAGCTATCCATAGCTCTAACTTCAGCTAGTGTTTCTATCTTTTTTCTGCATTTTACATATAGAAAAAAAAAAACCTCCAAAACTCTAAATATATGTGTCAATACCCTTTTCTGTGATATTTTCATGGTTCTCTTTTGCAGTCAAGCCTTTTGTTTTCTCAAGCAAAACCAGCTTTTATTTTCTGCCACAGGTGTTGCCATCATTTAATTTAATCACACACACACCCTCTAACTTGAGGTAATATCTTCAACTCTCGTTCCTTTCTGATCCTCTGTGATAGAGACCCAGAAATCGGCTTGCAACTAAGCTTATTACCCTATTTAGTGGCTCAGTTGAATCTCCTTTCTCTTCTGAGTTTGTGTTGGAGTTTTATATTTAGAATAGATGCTGTATAAAACCCAAAACTTGTGAGTGTATTTGCAGAGCAGGGTCATGTTACCATAAAAGTAAGGGGAGAGAGACTGGGATTTGGCAGTGAGTGGCTGAGAGTGAAAAATCACGCATCCCATGTGAGCAGCCAGCAGACCTTGGTCCACTGCTGTTGGGAAATGAGAGTTGTATTTCAGTACTCCCCCCACCCACTTTTTCCCCACCTTCCAAGCAATGGGGTTGCAAGCACATGCCAACACTTTTATGAGTGTTCTGGGGATTGAACTCAACTCTAAGGCAAACAATTTACTGATTGAACTATTCTAACAACCAGAACTAGTTTTAAGGGTTTTGATATTTTAAGGGTTATGATGAATATTCATTTATTTCATTTTATTTTTTTAAATTAAAATATAGTTACACAGTTTTCCTCTTTCCAACTCCTCCCATATTACTCTTGAATTCATAGTCTGTTTAGTGTTACTTGTAAGATAGCTAATTTTGGGTTTATTCCTGGAGAAGGATATTTCTCACTGTCAACATTTCTTATTGTCTGTAGATTTTTGTTTAGGGATGAGGTCCTGTGAGATTTCCCCTCTTCCACTAGCATGCCTATTGGTGTTGTACTGTTTCAGGACTTGTTTAGGCAGCCATACTGTTTAGGCAGTTCTTATTTTTATACAGTCAAAACTCGTGTTTTCTCAGTACTTATTTTCAATGCAACAGTTTCTTTGAGCAAAATGGAAATGGAACAGGTACAAACTTTAAATTACTTTAAATATTGTGGAAAATCACATCCCATCCACAACTATTTTCACACACAATTTTGCTCAGATTTTCTTCTCCAGGATTCCATTGGATTCTTTTGGCTGCTAAGAAATTGTAGTTTGAGTAGAATAATATAAGTTTACTCTCTCAAAATTCTGGAAGCCAGAATTTCAAAATTAAGATATTCCTACAGATAAGTTCATGATGATGGTTTTGGCAAATCTTGACACCTGATGCATAATCATCTTGCTCCAAAATCTGCCTCCATGTTCACAACATACTCTCATCTGTGGGTACCAAGTCCCTTTACATTTCTTATAACAAGTTATGATGACATCTGAGCCTACCTAGATAATCTAGGAAAATCTTGTTGTCTCAGGATCTCCATTTAACCAAATCCCTAATCATTTGTTTTCCTAGACATCTATTCTCAGGATGAGACCCTGATATCCCCAGAGCCATCTCTCAACTTATGAGGAGATCTTAACCTAAACACTGCACCTGTCTCCTTCCGTCACTAATTCTCTTCCACAAGTTCCAAAAGCACATCTTATATTTTCTGCCTCAATAGGCACCATCTAATTAATTTATTCCTTTTAAAAACCACAGAGACCGTTTTCCCTATGGGGTTTTACAGCAGAATTTGGCAGGCTTTTTCTGTAAAGGGACAGAGAATAAATATTTGAAGATTATGGTTTCATAATCTCTAGTACTTATTCATCTGTCTTTGTGGTGGGAAAGAAGTCATAGCCAATAGAAAAGAATGAAGAAAGTGGTGCCCTTGTGAAATCAAGATCAAATGGCCTTTGTTTGATGACTTGTGCTCTGAAGACATACTGTATTAGTCTTCTGTGGCTGTGATAAAATACCATGACAAAAAGCCAAACTTAAGAAGGAAGAGTTTATTTAACATTTTCCCCCAAAGGGATAAAGTCCATAAAAGTGGAGGAAGAGGGTGTGGCATGAGGAGCCAGAAGATGTCTAATCACATTTTTATCTGTATACTAGAAGCAAAGAGCGAGAGGTTTACTCTCAAAGCTCACCCACAGAGACATGCTTTCTCCAGCCTTGCTCCACCCCTTAGGGATTCATAATTTCTCCAAACAATGCCATCCACTGGCCTATGGGGCCATTCCTCATTCAGACTCCTACACATTCCTGTGTCTATTATTTTTATTTGTTAATATGAGAATTTAATGACATATTTTAATCAGCTTTTTTCCATGTTGGAGCGATTACCATCTGTTTATTTGATTTTAGTCTTACCATTAAGCCAAAAAAATTTCACAGAAGGTCAAAGAATTGAAGTTTGTTACTTTTAAAATTACACATTCATAAAAAATATATTTTTCCTCCTGCCTATAGATTCTCATTCAATAACAAGGAGTTAATTCAGCAAGTCTTTATTGTCATTGTTCTAGATGATAAACAACATGTACAGCACAGAGATGTGCGTAACTAAATTGCATTGTGAAGAAGGAAATGGTGCTGGCTGTGATGCTCTGGGTGCGATTCACTGGGTGTGATGCTCTGGGTATTATGCACTGGGAGTGATGCTCTGGGTATTATGCACTGGGTGTGATATACTGGGTGTGATATGCTGGATGTGATGCTCTGGGTGTGATGCATTGGGAGTGATGCTCTGGATGTGATGATGCACTGGGAGTGATGCTCTGGGTATGAAGCACTGGGTGTGATGCACTGGGTGTGATATGCTGGGTGTGATGCACTGGGTGTGATATGCTGGGTGTGATACACTGGATGTGATGCTCTGAGTGTGATGCACTGGGTGTGACACTCTGGGTGTGATGTGGGATAAGGAAGAAGAACTCAAAAGTAACTCAGTACTGGCTGTAGACAGAGTGTCTTTTTCCTTCAATGTGCTCAAGTGGAGATTTTGTGGACATAGGATAGGTAGGTAGATTTTGAGCATCTTTGAGATCTGATTTTCTTAGAAGCTTCTGTTTACTTATATCTGTTAATGTTTTTTTTCCTTTAACTTTTCTTATAAGTGTGTATATAATTTAGGCTACTCTTTCAGAGACTATGATAATCCTGATCCTACTTGCTTGTTATCTACATTTTATAAGAGGTAAGGCAGTTATTCCTATACCAATCCATGACAAATAAAAAATATATACCAATCATCATTTTTTCAGCACCAACATTAGGTACTTTCAAAGAAATTTCATTCTTGCCAAGGAGCTATGACATAGGTAGAATGTTAATTCTAATATGAAAATGTTCAAAAGGAGACATAAAAAGTTTCACAACGTATTTTTTTTTCTTTCTAAGCGTAGATTTGTACCCAGCTAGCTTTTTCCTTTTTCTAAAAGTTTGCAAACAATTTGATCATAATTCTAAAACTATAGTATAAATCCTCCTTTGTATTAGTGTTCAAATACCTTTTGCTACATCACTTACTCAGGCATCTTTTACAGACCATAAAAGACTATTAGGCAAATACTTTTTATTTGCTTTCTGTTTTTAAGCATGATACAAAAAATTATATGTTCAGCACATGTTTTCTAAATTGTGAATCAACCTCTTCCCTGTTTAAGGCCCAGCAAGCTGTTATCGTTGTTTACCTTACTTTCTAATTTCCTCAGTACATAGGTAATCAAATAGTTGATTCGTTTGTTCCATCACAAGTGCAGTATTACTACTATTTTGTTCTTGGGGATTCTTAACTAAATGGAAAGCAAGAGAAGCCAAATCAAATAAACAAAACAAAGAAGCATAGAAGTCTTGACTCTCCAGTTTAGTGGAAGTCTGTGGAAGACATATTCTTGGTTGCTATTAGCTAAGTGTGAGCTCCTGAGAAAGTGAAAATGGATGAGAAGAGGTTGCATCCACCAACTTTACTCACAGGCTTAAGCTGAACTCCCTGAGTTCAAAAGGGCGTTTGATGATTGATGAGTCTCAAAGGCTGCCCCACACTTGCAGTTGAGGATTTTAAATATTCACTGGCCCAGCCATTGAAATAGATGCTTTACCTACATTGTTTAGTTCAATCCCTATAGTCTTGTGAGTATACGTTTTATTATTTGATGCTGAGATACTGCGAACCAGGTATTGCTGGGTAATTTGCCCAACAATACGCAGGTGCTGTGATCCCAACACTAGGAACAAGAGCTGCAAAGCCTGTTTTTTTTTTTTTTTTGTTTTTTGTTTTGTTTTGTTTTTGTTTTTGTTTTTTTTTTCTACTACCATGGAGTGACATACTCCAGCAATTTGTGCAGTGACAAGGGGTGCTACCTCCTAGGTTTCCCTAAAGCACATTTCAAATTTTAATGTACATAAAGCATACCCTGGGATCTTGTAAACATACAGACTCTGGCTCAGCATGGGGCCCGAATTTGGCCATTTCTCACAAGGTCCCCGTGACAGCAGAGCTCTTGGTTTACTGACCACAGTACTTAGGCTTAAGGGATGCTACAGTTAATTTCCACAGTGATAGGTAAAATATAGTTCAAATTACTCCCGAATCACAGCCTGCATTAAACCTTGGGTGAAGAAAACTTCACTGCAGGAGTGGATCCCAGATGCCTGTCATGCCCGCTGCTGCTCTGTTAGATGCTTTGCTGCCTTCCAGGCGAAGGGGAGATTGATGACACTGTGGGAAGAGAACAGGATAGAAATAAGGTGAAGATTTGTCTGTCATATCTTCCATCAGGAGTAATCGCCTTTGGCACGCTGTGTTATTGTTCTTTTCTCAATACAAGTTCACTGATTTCGCTAGTGGTTGTGTTAGAGGAAGGACCTCATATCAAATCTCCTTTTGTTTTGGCTCCTGCAGGTCTAGTCTTTTGTCACAGCTTGTCCTCAATCCAAGACTGATGAGTGAGAGATCGATGAAGGCCTCTATTCTGCAAACTCTTCCTCTCAGTCCAGAATATTGGTGAGCCTGAGGAATCTCAGACTCTTATTGTTGGAGACGAAGAGCCACAACAAAGGGCTGCAGCAGCTTCTCATTCACCCGAATGGTCTCTTGTATGGCTTTCTTTCTTTCTTTTTTTTTTTTTTTTTGCTTATAGATTAAAAAAAAGAAGAAAGGTAGCAAGATAATTTTAGACCCATATTGTTTTCATTGGTTCTGGATCTGGAGTTTGGGAAACTTGACACTTTTTCGTTATTATCAAATGATTGCTAAAGAAGAAAACCAAGACAAAAAAAGAGGAGACACAAAAGCAATGGAAAATGCTGGTGGCTTATCTGACTCCTTTTAACAATTTATTTGCTCATAGCTGTTTAAGTAGAGTGTTCAGTACCTGGGAAGTATGCTTCAGTGTAACCAACATTCCCTCACTTTCCTCTCTCTTGTCTTCCCATCGTGTTCTATGATTGCTCTGCTTCTTGTATCTTCTTAGAACACATACAAACAGGAATGATATTGAGAGACAGCATAGAATCACAGCTAAAAGATGACTCAGGGAGTAAAAACATAGATCTTACTTTTTATTTATTTATTTGTTTATTGATTTATTTTTGGCCTTGCTGTTAACTTTTCTATTCTGTGGGACTCAGCTGGGGTGTCTAAGGAAATGTAAGATTAAGTGAAACCGTGTTCTAAGAACTATGGAGGTTTGAAGCCTTCCCATGTTATATTTTGTTTTGTTATGATTCGGGGGGATCTTAAGCTTTGAGGATCACTAGACTTCCCATATCTGTCACTGCTGAATATCTGTCCTGGTTGAATCATTTTGCCTAGTTACCTGAGGGCCACTCATAGCAGCCAGTAGTGTAGATGGCAGAACTTTCATGAATGTATGTCTTCAATAAGGACTAGTCACATAGCATCCGGCTACCCACTGATAGCCTGTGCTCGGACTCCTTGCCTTATTCACATGAGGGTTGCTCCTGCTGCTCCCATCTTCCAACAATGCCTTAGTTATTCACTATCTTGTTACTTCTGTGTTTTCTCTTCTACTCTTGTCACTTTCTTTGTGTGAAATTCACTGGAACAAGATCAAATATGAGCACTCCCTAGTCTCTTAAGCTGAGCATTTAAATTACCACTAATAAAAAAAAATAAGAAACTCTGTCAAGTAATTTGGTGGAGTGGGGGAGGGATAGGAGGGGGGGTTGTCTGGGGGCATGAGAAAATGGGAGAGAAGGGTAGAGGGAGGGAGGGAGAGGGAACCGGGATTGATATGTAAAATAAAAAAATCAATATATATATAAAAATCTCAACTTCTGTTAACAATGAGGTATCTTGCCAAAGCAAAGAAGACTATATAAACGAGCCATTTACTTTAAAAAAATATTAAATGTGTGATGTAACATTTTCAAGTCATAGTTTTAATTATAAAACAGAAAACAGAGCATTTATATCATTCCCCTTGATGTACATTTAAGTTCCACACAGTGATTTACTATTAGAATAATTATGGTGTGAGTATGATCTGTTAAACAGAATGTGCCTCCTTAAAATAAACTCACAAACAAGAAATAATCAAGTCAAAGTCTCATGTCAATTCTTAAAGACCTTGTTCTGAGATGGTGTTAATATAATTTCATCAAATACTACTTTTAAATTGCCAATTTATCAATTCCAAAGTGGTATCCAGTTTTTAAAGTTGCCTTTTACTGATTATTGGTTAGTGGCTTTCAGTTGTTTATGCTTTTTTTCCTGATAAGTTTAGTATTTATTTCCTTAGCACTTTTTTTGTTGTCATTTAACATGTTGTTTAATTTTATTGCAGCCATCAAAGGCATTTTCAGAGTTTTTAAGCTAAGTAGTGACTAGTGTTTTATTCGAAGTGTTATACTATCCTGCTATCCTGAAGAGAGAGAGGGAGTGAGTGAGAGAGAGAGAGAGAGACAGACAGAGAGAGAGAGAGAGAGAGAGAGGGGAGGGAGAGAGAGAGAGAGAGAGAGTTTCCTTCCTTGTTAAAAGCAAATGGGTGTGGGGTTTCTTTCCATTCTAGCATGTGCTGACTACTTCTGCAGATTTCAAAGCTGTCTCTGGGCCTCATGTCAGTGTGACCCAGAAAAAAACGAGAGCACAGCCAGCCCAGGTCCCTGTCAGAGCTGTAACCTTCACTCTGATTTTCTTTGTGTCCCCTAAGGTTGACCTCAATATATATTCCACGTTCTTGAGCAAAGTGTATCATTGGATTTATTTCCTTTTTTACTTTGTCAAAGCATATTAATCCATGCCAAGGTTAAATCCTGTGCAAGAATCAATTGCAAAGTCCAGATTCACATTGGCACCTCTATCACATTGTCTAGGGATTCCATACACAGCTAGAAACACCCAGAACTTTCAATTCATCTATGTATTTATTTTGACCATCAAAATATCTCTTCCAATTATCTTATTTCTTCTGTATCCTAGGGTCTGCTAGCCTTCTTTGCAGTGTCTTTAGGTTAATGAGTTTGAGTCATGTTGGATTATCTGTTTTGAAGGAAATGTGTAAACAAAAGAATTCCCCATGGTTTCACAGATGTGTCTATTCTGCTTGTAGTCTGTCACTATATTTTTGCTAAAAAATCTTTCTTTTAAGATTCCTTGCATATATTTATTTAGGCACACAAATTTTCCCAAAGGTCTTAGTTGGGTGACACCTTCCCTGGCTTGACTTTCTGGGGTATTTTTTGCTGTCTTCTTTTGACATATACAGGATCACAGCGCAAATATTTTTAATTGCTCCCTTTCCTACAATGGTGCATATGTCTTGTAACACATATATAAAATTGATGTTTTTTATTCTCCACAATCAATTTATTTTTCTTATGTAGTAAGTGCTCAATGGTTACGTAATTTTAAAAAAATCTAATTATTCTAATGGAGAGAATTTCAGGCATGGTAACAGGTTAGAGCAAAGTGAGGTATTTTTGTGCTTTGCATATGGTTCAATACAGATGGCTGCCAAACATGGCTTATAGAAAGGACAAACATTGATTCAGGCAGTTCCTCATAGAAAGCTAAAGTTAAGTTTTAGCTGTTTAGTGATATGCACTTATAACAATGTTCTTAAAAGTCAATATTGTACTTGTTTTTTTCAGGAGACAAAACTGTCTGTCAAAATGAGTAAGAAAGGATGGATACAGATCTAACCAGGAATAAGTGTTTAGAAAGACAGAAAATGAGTGCTTTGTTCTGCTAGCCACACGTTGTGCTTTACATGATAGTATTTTTCTGGACTGAGAGAGATGACATGGAAACAATACAGGTGTCTGGCTTTGCTCTCAGTCTCCTAGGTGTTGTGAAAGGCTCTCTCACCTCAAATTTTCTCTTGAGGATCTCACTTGACTTATGTGTTTATGTTGACTTTGTGTTTGTACAAGAAATTTAATGTAGGCAACTGAGCCTTTTACCCAAAGTCATTGCTATATGAATGTCTTCATTTTCTATTTCTATTTCACAACTTTCCAAAATCATTTAATCAGTAAGGGATTAAACATGAAGGATTTGCATATTCTATTTCAAAGAAACTTCCCACATATATTTTTTCTCTCTACAGTTACATAGAGAACTATAAATAATTCAGTTATTTTCTAAAAACAAAGAGTTTTTCAAGCCAAAACTATTTGTAAGTAAACTTAGACGAATTAGCCAATTCCAGGTCTAGGAGGTATCTAAAGACCTTGTGTTTCTAGTTAAAGTAAGTTAAGGTAATAGATGTCATAACTATGCCAACCTATGAGAAACTCTGTGGTGGGGATCATGTTGTTACAGGTCCTGTGAAGATAGAGAGGTAGGCCAGAAATCCGACCCATGAGATGTACCTCTCAAGAAAAGCTTGGGATTTCGCTTCTCTTTGAAATAATTTAGCTCCAGTTAATGAAGGAGCTGCCACTCAGAATATTTAGAACAATGGGAATTGACGGTTTTCTTCATCCAAAAACAAATACATTAAAGTGAAGGGTAAGGTTCTTTTTTATTCTAGCTTGCACAGCTTCCAGAAAAACATATCACTTTCCTGTTTACTATTGGTACTTTTGACTTGTCACTACTGTCAAAAATATTTCTGATTTCTACATCATCATGAACACTCTGCTGCTGTTGTAGATATTTCACTTTTGCATGCTTCTGATTTGCTGTGTGTGTGTGTGTGTGTGTGTGTGTGTGTGTGTGTTTTGGGTGAGAGAGAGACAGAGAGAGAGAGAGAGAGAGAGAGAGAGAGAGAGAGAGAGAGAGAGAGAGAGAGAGAGAGAGAGAGAGAAGAAGAGAGTGAGAAAGATCTAAAACAACCACTTCCCTTGCTTGAAAGATCAAAGATAATAAGGAAATTTACAGCCATGTAATATACTCTACAATATTCAAAATTCAGGCTCTCACACTTATCTTGTAACTGTGCCCCCTTCCTGTCTGCTTCCTTTCTTCCTTTCAGTGCTGGGATCAAACCCAGGACTATGCATAGAATGGGCAAGCAGTTCATCAACAAGCTCCATGGCTAGCCTGTCTTCTTCTTTTTTGTAGTATAAAATTCAAAATTTTGTAGTATAATTCAAACAAACAGAAAAACCAAATCAACAAGGCTTTTTGCAGAACTTAGAATATGGTAACTGAATTCAAACCAATATATATTAAGGATATAAAAACTGCAAACTTTCATGCTTTATTGAGCTCAACATGTAAAGAATCTTGATTGTTTTGGGGGAATCATTTCATTTTTATTTTTTCTTATTTTAAAGATTTAAAAAATTAATTATTTGGCATACTCTCTCTTTCTCCCTCCCTATTCCCCCCCTCTGTGTGTGTGTGTGTGTGTGTGTGTGTGTGTGTGTGTGTGTGTATGTGTGTGTATGTTTGCATGCAGGTGACCATGGACACCAGAAGAGGGTGTTGGATACCCTGGATTGATAGTTATATGTGGTTGTGAGCTACCCAGTATCACTGCTGGGAACTGAACTCTGCTTCTCTGCAACAGTTGGATGTGATCTTTTGTTGTTTTTTTTAAACCTTTATTTATTTTATGCTTGACATAATTATACATGCCTTTTTTAATGAAAACAAACATTTATAAACAATATTTGGGAATTTGGGTGTCATTCTTTCCAAGCTGCTTCCTGCTGGTAGGGGGTATTGTCATGGGAGAATCCTAAGAAGATGCAGAAATCCTGGCTGTAGTGGTCTGCAAGGCTGCATTGTCCCATTGACGTTGCTTCAGGGGGTCTTGCTCGATCAAACCACATTATTCTGGAAGGGATCCAGAGCTTTTCATTTTCTGTGGAAACAAAATTAGAAATCCTTTTCCCCCAGTAACTTGTCCTTAGGCTTAAATTTTGAAGTCAAAGCATTACACACACACACACACACACACACACACACACACACACACACATATATAATTATATATATATATATATACATATATATATATATATAATTAATCCAGCAGCATTTTTCCTTCTTCTTTTAATAATAATATAATTTAAAAATTTTACATGTGGATTCCAATTTCCTCTCCCTTCCTCCCTCCAACCCTTCCTCCCTCCCTCCATCCCTCCCTCCCTCTTACCCTCTTTCCCTTGTGACATGCACCCTGGCCACCCTCCCCTCCCATCCCACACCCCCATTCCACTTGTAGGGCCATGCTATCCAGGTGGGGTCATGTAAGTCTGTCAAGTCATTTGAAGTAGGGACTAGGACTTCTCTCCTGTCTCTAGGTTAAGGGAGTATCCCTCCATGGGGGATGTGTCCACAAGGTCCTTTTGTGCACCAGAAATAGATCCTGTTTCTACTGCCTGAGGTCCCCCAGACTGCTCAGTCCTTCTAGCTGAGACCCATATTCAGGGGGTCTGAGTCAGTCCCTTGCTGGGTTCCTAGCCATCAGTCTGGGGGCCCAAGCTCCTCCTTGTTTAGGTCAGCTTTCTTTGTGAGTTTCTGCACCCTGGTCTTGTCACCTCTATCTGCATCTGGATTCTTGTTCGACTCAGTGCTTGGTTATGGGTGTTTGCTTAGAAACACCAATGACAACTTATGTTGGAGATAATGTGGAGAAAGGGGAACACTCCTTCACTGCTAGTGGGAGTGTAAACTCGTACAGCCATTTTGGAGATCAGTATAGTGGTTCCTCAGGAAAATGGGAATTAGCTTACCACAGGACCCAGCAATTCCACTCTTAGGTATATACCCAAATAACTCACATCCATGCAACAAAGACATGTGCTCAACTATGTTCATAGCAGCGTATGTACTCGCTCATATATGGATTTTAGACCTAGAACAAAGGATCACCAGCCTATAATACACACCACCAGATGAACTGGGATACAAGGTGTATTCTAAGAGATTCATATATGGTCCCTCACAAAAGGGGGAAGGGACAAGTTTCCCAGAACACATGGGAAATGGGGGGGGCAGTGAATGGAGAAAGAGAAGGGGAGGAGAGGAAAACAAGTGTGACTAGATAGGTTGAGGCAGGGTGGGTGGGCTTAAAAGAGGGAGCCATTACTGATTTGAAGAGAAAACTGAACCTAAAGAAAGGTCTAGAGAACTACAAGTTGGATGTGATCTTAAACAATGTGACATCTCTCCTGCCCATCTATTTCTTACTTTTGAGACAGAGTCTCTTCATGAATCTGAGACTGGCTTTGGACTCAGTGTGTGAACTACAGTGGCCTCAAAATTGCAATTATTTCCGTTCTGCCTTCAAGGGCTAAGATTTCAGACATGAACCAGCGCATATGGCTTGTATACTCTTGTAGGCAGCTGGTAAGAGAATGTATGAAAAGCCTTAGCCAGGTATAATGGGTACATCTCTGGTAACAATGTCTGAGTTAGGAAGAAATATGAACTTAATCTGGATATTGTATGTATGTGAAAGATTATAGATGGATAACTTAACATGTCTACCTGATAACAGAGAAATATAAATAGATATATTCACTATGTCTATGTTAGATGCCTGGAGTACTTGCCAACATGAGAAAGGTTAGTTGCAGACAGGGTAGAGAACAGTTGAATTGTACAGAACAGAGTATGAGGGTAGCGTTGCACCTTGTTAGTGCCTGAGACTTCTTACAGGAGATAATAAATAACCATACTATTTTGTCTCATTGAGTTAGAAATTCTATTACTTGAATCCAGTATTATTGTGCCTGATAAAATATGAGTTTTCTGAGTAGGCATAAAACCACTATTTTACAGATAATCTTGCTTTCCTAATATCTTCCTTCCTGAAGGTGTACCAATAGGTGCTTCCACGAGTTAAGGCCCCTAGCCCTTCTAACAGTAAATATACTTTCACAGGATGTGATATATTTGCCTTTAGTCTCAATATTTAAACAAATTATTGTTTGTCACCAAGAGCCTGAGAAAGTAGCAAACCAGAGAGTAGGGTCTGGTAATGAAAAGGGAGCCAGGAAAGACTGCAGGTGGGGATCATACCAGGGAGTGAAGCTTAGGAAGCTAAGCTTCAGGTGGGTGAGCTATGAGCAGCTTTGGGACAGCACAGTTCAAAGGTCAGGAGGCTAGTGTAATCCCAGTGTGAATGACAGAAGCAAATACAGCTTGTTTCAACCACAAGTCTACAGTGAGGAAGTGCTGGGATGTCATAGTTCTGAGCTGGGACACAGCACAGGATAGGGGTTTGCAGAATATCTGGTTGCTGCATGCAGGTTCCCTCTCCTGATCCTACAGCAAGTTCTGGCTGGTATAATTTTCAGTTGGCTGGAAGAGACAGTTGGCTGGAAGAGAGAGTAGTATACCCATAGGGTTTAATCTCAGGGAGAAATACTTATTCCTATGAAGCAGACTCAAAAATCTAATGACTTCGGTGCATATAGTTTGGTTTGGGTTTGATGAAGGAACACTGTTTTCCTTTCTTACACCCTCTAGTCACCGTCCTCTTCTTACTCTTCCATGAAAGGCAGACTCCTTCCTGCAGCATACTTTGTTGTTTTTCTTTCCTTCTCTTGGTGGACACTGATCAGAAAGAACTCATCTCAAGGACAGACGCTGAAAAGCAGATTCACATGAAGAATGAGGACAGGGGTAGCTTCTGTTGTCATCCTAAGTCACATTTTCTAAACAGAAACCTTCCCAATTTCCTCCTTAGTCGGAAGCCAGTGTGCTTCCCGCAGGTGCTGTCCGCACGAGAAGAGCATATGGTTGTGCTAATGTGCAATAAAACTGGAGAGAAATCACTGAAGCCCGGTCTCTTCTGGGAGCACAAAGCTTTCCTACCAATTCTCTCATGATCCACCCATGTCCTCTTGGCACCTCCCTTCTGGGCTCTGCCAAGCATTAGCTCATGGCTGCCTTTCATCTCAGCCTATTTGCTCATTGGAAACTAATCCCATGAATCCCATTTGTTAATTTTAGGAAGGGGAGGAGGAGGTAAATCAAGAGATGAAATTGTTTTGGAGATCACCTCAAGACAATTTCAATAATAAATGACCCTGGGGGTGAATTTCATATGCTAATTATAAGTGTTGAATCCAGCTTTTCTACAGAGTGCTTCTACTTCTGGTGAGCTCTTAGCTTAGTGCTATTTCAAAAACATGCCTTCGCTTTATTACACAGTCCGAGGAATGACCAGTGTAATATAGTTGCCAAACAGCTTCCCCCTTTCTTTCTTCACCACATTCTCTTTTCAATTACTGCAAAGTTTCAGGAAAATTCAGCTTTGTGCCTTCAATTTCCTACTTGATCCAGGCAAATGGGGCCAGAGTAAACAGATGGTACTACTGCTGCACTCCCGCAGGCCAGCAGCCTCAGATGCTGTTGGATTTGAATAGTTTTTAGTGCTTTGGGGCTACACATGAGTACTCAACATTTCACTATTCAGAATCACAACTCTTTCAGTCTGAGCTATGGGATCACTGGAGCCCCACAAGACCTAGCCCAAGTGATAATGTATAAGGGTTTCAGCCATGGGATTCAAATTTTTAGTAAATAATTACACATTTATTAAGGTGAAAATTAGTTAATCTGGCACTCTATCAGCTTGAACTCTCAAGTAGCAATTTTGCCCAATTATAGTAAAACACAATTAGTGCTCATAATGATGGCCCGAGTCCCTGCAATTATTGGAATGCCTTTATGACTCATCCAAGAGGGATGCCACTGTGATCAACACAGTTAGTTATGCTTGTCATGTATTCCATTCTTAAAAGTATAGGACTCTGCCCTTGACTTGAATTTAGTTATATGCAACTCTCTCTTGTAGCCTCTGATGGGTTGTTGAATTTATTTTATGCCCACATCATTTTGTTTATGTTGGTCATATTTTGGGTGTGTCTTTCTACTCTACATATTCCTATCTTCTAAGTAATACCTCACAGATGCAGGGATTTGTTTCCTTGTTGGTTCTAAATTCCATCAAGTTGAAAGGCATTATCAACCATCACAATACATTAGCTACTGATGTTTTAATGAATCATATCCTGTTTGCTTTCTGTAATTACCCTCTCAGAATAAGAGTCAGGCTCCTGGTTTAATAGACCAGGAAATAAAGGTACAGAGATGTTAAAGGAGAGAACTGACACTTAAAGTTAGGTTCCAGGTGATGGACTCAACTAGAATGTGGACTGCTTGCTCAGTCATTTGTGATATAATGGTGAGAGATGGAGGAAATGACCACAAACTGGTCCCTCACTTTTCTTTAGGCATACATTGTTCTTACTTTTGTAACCAATGAACAATGATTGACTAGACCTCTTTTATAATGCCATTTGTCATTAAAATAATTAATCATCAAGGTGATAAAATTTCCTTGAAAAGTTATTCTGAATCAAATGTTGTCTGTATGATCAAAGTTATTTTATATAATGAAATCAGCAAGATCTGGTTCCTGCTTTTCTGATTTTGTTTGTGTTATCTATTGCATATCTAGCTTTGCTCTGACCTCTAAAAGCTTAATATCTGTAGGCTGCAACTGAATGTATGGAATGTTAACTGTTTCCTTGACATTATTCTTTCTCTCATATTTTCCCTCTTCATTTTCAAATTACTTATTCCATCTTTTTGTTCTGTATGTGGTTTGGTAAATTGTCTTATGTTATCATTAGAACAAATGAAATTATAAATACTTTGTCTTTTCTTGGGCTATGCTAGGTCCTTGTCATCCTGTTTTACATGAGCATTTACATTTTCATTGTAGCATAAGATGAAATGTGATGCCTGGTCATAGCATCTTGGATACTGATGATAGCTATCTATCTACACAATAGTCACACATGTTTGGATTTTGACATGGATCACAATCTTTCTAAGGGAGGATGGGCAGTGTATACCACAATGTCAAGATAAAACTTATTCATTCAGAATTTGATACCCTAGGATGATCTTTTTGTATGATTGTATGATAGAGACCTCTCTCCGTTGTGTGGGTAATAGATATCCAAATCCTTTCCTTACACCCTTTATTGTAACTATGGGCCTTTTAATTAGTTTTCTATCAAATATGAGGTCATAAGAATCATTACTGAGTGTGGCTGATGTATTGATTAGGCTGAAGTATTAGGCTGGAATACTGACCCAACCTCTGCTAGCTACAATGTGTGAATTGAGCCCATTATTTAACTTCACTAAGCATCACTTTCTTTATCTTCAATATGGAGATAATTATGGTCTTTTAGGAAGCACAGTATAAAGACTGTATTTGATTCAAATAACTTTTTAAGGAAATTTTATCACCTTGATGATTAATTATTTTAATGACAAAGAACATTATAAAAGAGGTCTAGTCAATCATTGTTCATTGGATACAAAAGTAAGAACAATGTATGCCTAAACAAAGGTGAGGGACCAGTTTGTGGTCGTTTCCTCCATCTCTCACTATTATATCACAAATAACTGTGCAAGCAGTCCACATTTTAGTTAAGTCCATCACCAGGAATCTAATTTAAAATGCCAGCTCTCTCCTTTAACATCTCTGTACCTTTATTTCCTGGTCTATTAAACCAGGAGCCTGACTCTTATTCTGAGAGGGTAATTACAGAAATCAAACAGGATGTGATTCGTTAAAACATAAGTATCTAAAATATTGTGATGGTTGGTCATGACTGTCAAGTTGATGGAATTTAGAATTATCAAGGAAACAAATTCTTGAATGTGTTTGTGAGGGATTACTAAGAAGATAGAAAGATATAAGTCAGAAAGCCACACCTAAATTGTGGACAGTAACTTTCTATGGACTGAATAAAAAGTATAAATATACTGAATATATATACTGAATGAGTATAAATACCCTGGGCCAGAGGCATTCATCACTCTATGCTTCTTGATTGTTGTATTCAATGGGTCCCGCTGTCCTGGACTCCTGGGGTCATTACTTCCCCCATGAAGGAGGTGTCTTTGAACTATGAGCCAAAATAAACCCTCTCTTCCTTAAGTGACTTTTGTCAAGTATTTTGTAACATCAACAATACAGAAAAGAAAGGCACATATGAATCTAGAATTATAATAAGACCCTCCTGTTTTACTCATAAAACCACAGTTACATAGCACATAACTAATAAACATGCAAGAAATAATAAAAATAAAATTAATATAAGACACTCTTAAAACGTCTCAATGCACTAGAAAGTGTGTGACTAAAAAAAGCATTATACATGTGTACCTTAACAATTTCTTAATGTACAGTTCTTCCCAACTAATTATCTTCACACTAACATCCAGAATATTTCATTTTACAGAGCTGAAACTCTATCCCAATTAAACAACAATTAGCCATTTGCTCCTTCCCTGGTCTTCTCATAACCACCATTCTATATCTTGTTTCTGTGAATCTGACTAGCACAGATTCATGTATGAATGAGATCATGAAGCAATTGCTCAATTTTTACTGGCTTATTCCTGATGTACAATGCATCAAAATTATCTTTCTTGATAAGGCTGAAGAATATTCAACTTCATTTGTACATCACATTTTATTTATGCTTTTATTTGTGAGAGGAAACGTGAGTTAATTGCAGTCAGAAGTTACTGTGAATGTTACTATGAACATGGGTGTGCAAATGTCTCTTCAAAATCTTTCTGTGAATCTTTCGAATACATATGCAGAAGCTGAATCATATGGTAATTCTATTTTTAATTTTTGAATAACTACCATATTTCATTGCATTTTCTAAGAAATTTTTGGGTTAATTTGTGAATGGAATGCTACTTACTTTAAATAATAAATCCCTACTAAATTAGGGTTTATAAACATGGAATTTAACTTTTACTGCTTTTGTGCAATATTCTAAAAGGCTAGGCACTCAATACATTTGGACTTCTATATCTAAAACAGGAAGATGACTTAAAAGACATAAATAGATGCATGGCATCACATGACTGGTATGATCATACTCAGTTTTTCTATGACTTCACTGCTCAGTAACACTGACCATCGTGTGGCATTAAGTCAAAGCAATTTTGATTTTGATACATAGACATATTCTTTGCAGAGCTTTGAAAGATGCTATATAAAGAACTGAATAAATTATGCAGCTACTTACACCTCAAATGTTCTGCCTTGGCCACAGTCTCATTATCAACTTTTAATGGAACATTATATGGTATCAATACTCATTTCTCAAATCTGCCCCCTTTATGCAAAATGTATTTACATAAAAGGCTGAGGGAGAGTTCTTTTATTTTTCTGTTGAAACTGATCATGAATAAGTGGGTCATATACTTTCAGGGTGTATTTGGAATTGAGAGAAAGTAAGAGCAATGTGAGAATAGCAGGGTATTAGGGTGAAGGCTAGAGCCATCCCATTACCCCATGTCTCCTAGGAACAGTAATCCCAGCTCCATTAGTACAGAATGAGAGGCCATTTGGGTAAATATAGTCACATAAATATATCATTAGGCAGTTTTGTAAAATGCACATTATTTACTCAAGCAAATATGTAATTAGAACATTTTTTAAAACACAGATTATCTACCAAAGAGACTCAAACTGTTCCTTTGGAGCATTTGAGCCTATTGGGTAAAACTGTAATTAGGCCATTAATTAAACCCAAATCATATTATTTATTAAACGATGCTTTGCTTATCTGATAAGCATTTTCTTTGCTCTTTTAAGGCATTTTAATAATTGATTATTATGTGCCCCATGGCTATCACTTGCCCTTCATTCATTCCTTTCTGATTTTCTTCTTGTTTCATTTTATGATGATGGTTATAGATTTAGATTTCCCTGTGGATAATATGTGAAAAAATGCTTGATCTAGTATTGCCACTTCTTATTTCTGCAGAGTCCTTCAAGGCTCCGAAATGAAAGGACCAGCTCACTGTATTTGTTTTAAGCATATCCCCTTTGAATATTGTTTGTAGGGGGAGTGGTTGATAGATTTGTCCTTGTATTTTTCCCTTATTGTGTACATGGACTTGGTAAGAAAAAATGCTTTGAAATTCTGAAACATTGAGATAATTTAAACTTTTTGTAATTGGATTTGTTTGTAAAATACTGAGATTCCATCCTTGAACCATATTTGTAACTAGAGAATGTCCATCTGTAATTGAGGTATTTGTTTGTGGGCCAGAAAAAGACTGATGACCCACATTCTTTTTCATCCAGTCATATGCATTCTTCCATGATCACATATCCCAGAGGATTTTAATAGGTGGGATAGAGTAAATTGTTATCTAGCTTTGATTTTGTCTATGACAATCTCTCCAATATCTTCATTATATCTAGTGTTTTGTTATTTTTTTCTAAGATTTATATGATCAGTTTATCAGAGTTCAAAGTTTTTACATTTCCTCTACCTTCTTTTTATAACACCTCTTGTCTCTTGACTCTCTTGTGCTGTTACATGCAGTTTTCTGCCAGCCTGGTCCCAGAGTTGCATCAGTCCTGAAATAACACACAGAGGCTCTATTAGTTATAAAACTGTTGGCCTGTTACTAGTATTTCTTATCAGCTAAGTCTGTCTTAAATATTAACTCATTTCTATCAATTTAAGTATTTCCACATAGTCTTATCTTACTGGAGAAAGTGTCTGGACCTCTTCTCCCATGACTTACATCTTGACCCCTCTCTACCGCATCCCCCAGGATCCTCCTTGTCTCCTAGTCCCACCTATGTTGCCTTCCTATTTGCCAACAGTGCTTTATTCATTAACCAATAAGAGAAACCTATTTAGAGAATGGCATCTCTCATCACTGTGTCTTGGTGATTCAATGGCATGTAGATTTAAAAGCACATGGGGAAACCAGTCTGTTTTGGTCTGAATTGAGCTTCCTTTCTAATTATCCGTGTAGTCATCAAGTCATGCCCTTTTGACTTAGATCATTGTGAACTATTGCATACCAGGAATATTATTCATGGCTTTGTTTCTGGAAAGCCTTCCTTAATGTTCTACATCTGGACTCTCCTTACAATCTTTCCTGTTTTAGCCCTTGCCACACAATGCATTCACTTGCTTTATCATGACCAACTCTAAACTGAAAACTACATAAGCAAAAATGAGGAGACCCATCAGTATTATTCATTATAGTATTACAACATCAATCACAGTGCTACTAAACAGTATATGGTACCAGGAGCACCTAGCAATTTCAAGGTGCCGTGTTAAGTGATAAAGAAGTAGTACATAAGAATTTTATCACTTGCACTCTACTGCCTGATTTTTTCCCTTGGGAGATGTTAAGGGAAGTCTTTTTACCAAGACAGAAAGTCACCAAGGGATTTATATCCAAGACCAATTTTGTGAACTAGTGAATTCATTTGGTGTGAATTATAGAAGCATTGGTGAATCAAAGAATTTCAAGAATGGTCTTCTTAGGGCCACATGACAGATTTATGAAGATTTCATAAACTCATGAATCTTATGAGCTTTCTCCTACCTGTGAGTATGACTGTTAATTGGCCTACTTTCTTGAAGGTATTGGGAAGGTTATAACAGCTATTGTGCTACAAGATGACAATGGTTATCTTCAACTTGGAAGAAACAATTGCATGATACAATATTAAAGGTACAACAGACCACCTTAACAAAATATTGAATACAACTGGGTCCTATGATTTCTCAGCCACAGATTATCCATGCTTATAGTACCAAACATGAATTTCCTTCTGTGGCATGAACCTTAAAATCTGGAAATGTGGTTGGTTGTACCAATAATAGTTGTACAACTACTATACTCACAGAAATACATTGTTTGGTGTGCTGATAGCATGACATGTAAAGTTCATAATCAATCAGAACAATTGGTGACACTTTTCTCCCAGAAGTCTTCACAGTGCCTTCTAGTACTATAATGAACTATTCAGTCAAGAGGAAATTTCAACATGTGTTTTCCGTGACCTGCAACTAGGAAATATGCTGTTATCAGCAATAGTGTCCTAGTATCCAGTTTTTTTCATGAAGCCAAAGGCAGTAGTAATTGTCTATACAGTATGTGGGCTTCCTCAGGCAATAACTCACAAGAAATAGCTTACCATCAGCATTGAGACTTTCATTCAATAACCATATGGCTTCTAATAGTGCCTTTTTTTTCTATCCATGCAAGACACTTTCATTGTTTTAACTTTTTCACTGCTTTTTTCCCTGTTCATCCAGGTACTTATCTAAGTTTGTAATATATTCAAAGTTAGCTTTGTATCATCCATGTAAAGATTCCTTTTTACAGAGTATTCTAAATTACAAAGCATATTCCTAACTCATGTTTTCATGAAAAACAGTAAAAATGTGAAGACAACCTTGGGGAAATATTCTAAAGGTTCACTGCTGACAGTTCTTGAGACTTAATAGCTAAGGGGACATTATGACAGCAAAGCAAAGCAAAATACATTAATAAGGTCAAATATAGTATGAAAATGTCTCATCTATTGTTTCAACTGTTCAGTGTTGTGTATGGATGGGGGTGGTTCTAAAATTTTCAGGTGAAACGCTAAAATAATGATATGAAAGGTGAATCTCAGTATACTCACATGGCAAGATAAAGGGAACTTAATCTTTTTGTTTATTTTTACTTTATTATTTACATATTTATTCATTGCTTCCTTTCACTAATTAAGGTAGGCTAAGCTTTAGTATCCATCAAAACCTTAATAATAGGCATAACAGAGAACAAATGAATCTACAATTCAATACAGGAAATCTGTCTATCTTGTAAGTGCCTTACCTGAGGGCATTGGTCAACCTTTTAGGGAGCAGATGAATGGTTAATGGCCTATAGTATTTCTTCTTTCCACATTAGCTGGTGCACCAAGGGCTACATAGACCTCTCTCTCTTTAATTGCTCTGATGAAATGTTCATGCCTTACAGACTTTCAGAGACTCACTAACACAGAATATAACATTTTGTCAAAATTTTTCCTTAAGAGTTTTAGATTAACCTGAATCTTGCCTCATTTGCTTTTGAATGACCTGGACAGGCTCCTTTGTATGCTTTCCTTTTTTTCTCATTTCCATGTTTAGTCAATTAACTTGCCAGTTCAGAGGCTCAGCCTCAGTCTTATCACCCACACAAAGGTACACAGAACTATTACAATGGCTCTTTTACATTCCTATTTTAAACAGCTATTTTTAGGGTTCAGAATATGTTTATCCAGCCTTTCATCCATTTTCAGAACATCACCACACTCACATGGTGGACCACATTCATCAAGGAGTTACATTATCTCTGGGGCATGGATTCAAGTAATTACTCTAGATGCTTATCTTTGGTCCTATTAGGTCTGTCTTGTTCAAAATGCTGTATGAGCTTTCTTGGTAATCCATAAAGAAATGTCTATTTATCTCAGATATAGTGGATACATATAGAACAAAGAAAAACTTTGCCCAAAACCAGTGTGGTGAACCAATGGGCATATTGGCATTATTTCCAAGAAAATAAATGATTCATGGGTAGTCACTACCAGTACATTTTGCGATTAATATATGGAAAGCTATGCCAAGAAGTTCTACTCCAGTCAGAAACTTGCCTTATAGAGTAACCATTGTAATCCTAAAAGGATCTTTATGAGTACCTCATGTAGACCTTGTGATAGTCTTGTAGGACTTTTGTCATCATTAATAGGGTCATTGTCATGAAGATCTCATATGGAAGGCATTGATTTCCATGTACAACTTGAGGAAATGGTTGTAGTACACCCTCATATAGCTTATATTATAGTATGGAGACTAGATATTGAGGCAATTAATGTAAAGAAAACATAAACTTTAAATAAATAGGTTCTAAAAGCTTAGGTCTTTAATTTTATGAGACTAAAACATGGTGAGTATTCAGTACATGCCTCTTAAGAAGCAACACTTGGCTAAAATCTGAAAGATAAGTGGGACAGAGACAGGATGTGCAGAGTGGGCTTACCACAAACAAAAGATATTTTCTATTGTAAGTGGGAAACCACTGACATATTTAGGGAGAGAAAAAAAGACATGATCAAATGAACAATTAAGAGCATCAGTTATTTGAACATAGAGTTGAATATATTTGAAAGGAAAATAATAGATTGAGTAAAGAGGGTGAATCAATAAAAGAACAGCATACATTAATCAAACATATTTTTAGCAAAAACCAAGGGGGAAAAGTAGCATGAACTATGCTTAACATTGTTAAAATAGACAAAAAGGTAAATACATTTGAGAATGATTTAGTTGCGAGAGTCAAAAGGATTTAATGATGATTAGGTATGGATAATAACTAATTCAGGAAGAGAGGACCATAGATGATGCCTAGTATTGGTAAACATGAGAGATTAATTCTGTCACTTCCCAAGATGACACAAAAGAAGAGACAGGGTCTAGGATAGCAATGCTGAGACTGACTTGGCAGGATCCTGGGACACTGTAGACAGGACTTCAATAGGAAGATGAAAAACTGGTTTAGGCAATTGAAAATGAAATTTGGAATGCTGGTGCAACTATAGGTATCACCTTCAAATGGGTGAATTTTACATCTATACACATGAAAACAGTACCTAGTGGGAAGAGTTTTGAGTAAAATAATAAAGGAATGACAGATATGTCCACAAGTCTCCCAAATTGATTATTGGTAAGAGATCTATGAGCTTGTAAAGGTACAGATTAGAAGCAAAGACAAAGAAGGAAACTGAGAAAATTTCAAGAACCACGTGAAAAACAAGTCAAGGCCAGGTTCAGTGGTAAAAGTAGTATTTGGTAAGTGTGAGACCCTGGATTCAATTGTTTGGACTGAATGGCTTTGCCAATAAAGAAAGACAGACACCATTGGTAGAATAGGTTAATATGATCCAGAGAACAAAAGAGAAAGGGAGCTTCTTTTAATGACTATTTTCTCAGAATCTGTATTATGAAAAAATGTGTATTGTGATTTCAGTAAAGTAGAACTCTAGCATGCAACATCATATTTCATTCTTTTTGGATTGGATTCATGTTTTTCCCAATATACCTTGTAGATAAAGTTGTTTTGTGGAAATATTACCAGGCAGTATTTAGTTAAAACTATAATTTGAGAAATGATTCTTGATTTTGACATGTCTAACTTCGGAGGAAGGCTATCCAATATGCTTACATATCTTGTGTCGGAGGCATGTGATCATAAGAGAGGTTCACCTCTATTACTTGCCAAGTGACCTTCAGTATGTTATTAACACTCAGAAGACCTTAGTTTCTTCACCTATACAATGCATATTACAGTTGTATGAGTTTTAAATTAATCCATATATAAAAAGCACTTAGGAAAATGTCTAGTGCTCAGGAAGCAATTTAAAACTCAGAGATGATGAAGATGTTGATGATAATGAAGATGAAAAAAAGAAATGTCAGAAGGGATATTAGATGTTTTAGATATACAGAATAAATAACCAGTTTCTGCTGGGATTGAGGAGAAAATTGAGGAATGCTATTTTCTGTTGTTTAGTTAGCATTAAGATAAAAAAGAAAGCTAAAATTAGTGTACCCTTGACCTGTGTATGTTCATTTTTATTTTATGTATCTTTTTAAAATATCATTGCTATTATTTAATTCTGAGGCAAGATCTCACTATGTAGTTGTGGTTGGATTGCAATTCAAAACTTAGACCTGGTTGGCCTTGAACTCACAAAACTCTTCCTGCTTCTGACTCCTGAGTACAGGAATTAAACTCTTGCTGTTTGAAACATGTATTTATTGAGATATTTGGAGAACTTAGCCCAAATCTGCCCATCCATGTGGGCTTGTAAAAGTTGAGTGCCTGTTCAGATGCTTACATTTCACAAAAGAAGCTGACTCTGTCTTCCATCCTGTAATAAAAGCAACCTGCAGCCTTGCTATCACTCATGTACAATCCTTGTTTTCACCAGAAAACATTAATTGCTCCTTATCTCTTATTATAATCTTTGTTAGAAAGAAAATTACTTATATTTATACTATAAAAAAGATACAGTGTTCAACTAAACAATTCCCCTAAGTTAAAAAAAAATACCTTTAGATCATGATACCACAAGACTAGGAGGTTTATAAGCTGTTACTACAACCTTGTAGAATTCTTAACTTCTTAGTGTATTCAGCCCTGGGTTGTACCTACAGGCATGCTACAGAGGGAACTTTACAAAAGTCACTCTGCCAGGCTCTCATGGGAGATATTTATTGCAAGTCTCTGTGCTTCCACAAACTACTGATATACCATTAGTAACAAATGTAGTGCTATTTTGGAACTAATTATGCTTCATGTGTTCTGGCTAGGAGCAGAAGTGAACTGGAGGTAACTCTTTATGGAAGTTTTTACCTTTTTCCTGCATCTACCCTGCTCGGTGCTCTAGGGTCATACCTATGTGAGCGGTATCAAGGGATCACACTGTCCTTAGGCTTTCACTCGATTCAGCCAGTGAGAAGTACTAGAAAAAGATCCAAGGACAAGAAAAGCCTGAGAGCTGTGCTTATTCCCTGAGCTCTTGGCAAGCTAGGACATTGTAGGTCAGTTAGTTCCTTAATAAGTCCACCACTCTTTGGGGGTGCTACTCTTTACAGAGTTGTTTCTCTGGGTACAATGAACAAACTCCCTTATTTCCCCTTTAGGGCAAGAACAGTAAAAACTCCCAAAGGAACATTTCTGTTGTTTTTTGGAGGCACCCGACTACCCATTCCCCACATTTCAACCCTCCCAACATCATTGCAAATAAACATCATCTTTATTCAACTTTCCTTAATGGATTCAATTTGAGTGAGCCATCAGATTCCTGCTGAGACCTTGACTGATCTACTCTAGCAACAGTGCTAGGCACTGACTAATCACCTTGTGTTTTTCCTCTGCTCTACTTTATATATGTATAAATTTCTGCAAGCTGTAAACAATTATATTACCAAAGGTATCAAAATGAATTTTGATAGGTAGGTAGACAGCTGTAAATAGGCAGTAGAATATGTAAAAGAATTATGTGAAACGGAATAAAATGACAGTCCTTGGTGGAGGGCACTGTCTTAGTGGAGGATATCCACAGAAGCAAAATATCACAGTGTATTGTGGGGAATCACAAAGGTGGGAAGACAAAGTCTCATGAGGTTTTGAATGACGCTATTTCTTACTGTCCTTGGAGATGAAGAGAGGCCAGAGAGAAAGGATTAGTGGTCACAATAGGTGACACCTGGAGAAAGGCTAGCAGATCGCTCACAAGTAGTTATGAAGGCTAGTTATTTTTCTCTCTCCAATATCTGTATTTTTGCTTGGTGTGTTGGATCTCCCACTAGTTTCCCGAACCACTGCTTATTTATTATTTAAGAAGGCTTTTAATTCTCAAGTTTTGATTTGGGGGCAGGAAAAATGCAAAATACTTTGTTATTCTCCAAAGATTTATGTTTAACTCAAATGTGACTAATGAGCCATGCAAAATATGCCTAATTCCTTTCCCCTTTTATGTACTACAAGGGTTACATAAATCATAAATCTACTTCATCAAAGATTTTTTTTCACAAGTAAGATAATTACTGAGAGTATGAGCAGCAGGTAAGTCATGTCCAAGAAGTAAAACACACTTACTTTACTTTTAATAAGAGGCAAAAACTATTATGTTTTTTTGAAAGAAAATTGTGATTTACAGGTGATCTTAGACTATGTCCAAGGGTGGGACCAAAGATCCTTCAGGCAAACACAATGAGGCCTGCTATGTATGGCTACTTATTATCTGTCACATATGTTTTTTTTTTTTTTTTTTTGTTTTTAAGACTGAGTGATCAAAATCTCTGCATTGTTTAATTTTGGATTAATCAGAAGATGAAACATGGGCTCCCTGTCTTTCATCAGCCTTCAAATGAGTCCCGACCTAGTCTGCTAACTTAAAAATAAAACTGAGTGCAAGCCTTCCCTGCGGTGTCAAAAGGTTTGGCTAGCAGGCCTCCTGGACTTTTTTGTCTTTTTAGTTTTTAATGAGAACCAAAGTCTAGGTTCCTGGAACATTGTGAATTTTGATTACAGTGGGGTTCCAGCCTGGTTGGAATGGGAGAAATGTCAGAAGCCTTGTGTGCTCACCAGCCAGCTTCTAGATGAAAGGCTTCGGAGGTGCTTCTCAAATTCTGTTCAACTCTTGGTTTTTATCCAAACCTAAACTCTAAACCCACCGAGATTCAGTGAGCACAAAATCCTCTCCAATCATTGGCTTTGCAAAATGCCAATTCCTCATTCAGCCAACAATTATAAGGAATAATTACTACTAGAGGAAGTCAATCAACTTTCATAGATTTTTAATTGCCCATTTTATTTTGCTTCCTCATCAGTATCATAAATGTGTCATTGGATTTAGTAAACATTGTATTTTTGCTAAAGTTCTCACATACTGAAAGTGAGGAGGAGCTTCCGTGGTGTTCTTGTGACGTTCCAAATCTCTACCCAAAGCAAGCAGGAACAGTACACAGTGGCTACTAAGCATTCAGTGACTTGGTTTCTGGGCAAAGAGTCCCTCAGATCATGGCAATTAGTGACTTGGTGGGTGGTTTGTTTGTGTTGAGAAGCATCAAGACATAAGGATTGGTACAGGCAGTGTTTATCAAACTATTTAGGTCTTAGAAGGCTGTCATTACTTTTAAACCGTATCCAATTTAGAGGAAATGACATTGTTGAGATCATGTATTTACACTATTGCTATTAAACAGGGAGTCTCAAGCATTCCAGTGTCTCCGTTCATACTAAAACAAAGCTTTCATGGCCTGTCTAGCAAAATGAATGTGCTTGCTTCATAAGGTCAGATGAAGTATGTTGGGTGAAAGGGGGAAAGGAGGCAGAAGACGTCCTATGTTAGGAGATTTATAATAGTGGCAATAGGGCTGATTCAGTGATTGAGAGTACCCACTGTTTTCGCAGAAAGTCTGAGTTTGTTCCTGGCACTTGTGTCCAGTGGCTCAGAACTCCTGTCTAAGGGGATCAGGTGTTTCTTGGTTCTGAACTCTTAGGGCACCTGTTCTCATGAGTAAATACCCACATACAGGCACACATACTCACAACTATAATTAATAAAATAAGATCAAAGAAAGGAAGATGGGTACGAGATAAGATCATTTGAATGGATAGCTACCTTTCATACAATATACAGTAGTTACATTTTTATTTTTTAGTCTTCAAACTGGGATTTTCAAACAAAGGTTAGCTGGTGTCATCATGTAAAATACTTGCTGGAATTAAGCAAAGAACATTAAGGTGAGCTTCCTTGAGGAGCATCTAAGACCATTGGAAAGAATGCTTTTCTTTTTTTCCTTCTTTTATACTTTAATTACATCCTGACTACAGTTTTACCCACCCCACCACTTGTCCAAGCTCTCTCCCACTTTCCCCAGATCTACCTTTCCTCCATTTCCCTTCAAAAGTGAAGGTCTCCCAGGGATATCAACTAAATATGGCATAAAAAATACAATAAACGTAGGCACAAACCCTTCTATCAAGACTGAATGAGGCAACCCAGTAGGAGGAAAAGGGAGCAGGCAAAAGAATCAGAATACCTCCAACTCCTACATTTAGGAATCCCATGAGAACACCCAGTTACACAATCATAATGTATATGTAGAGGACCTAGCTCAGATCTATAAAGAGTCCATGATTGTTGCTTCAGTCTCTGTAATCTCCCATGAGCCCTGATTAGTTGGTTATGTGGGCTGTGTTCTCCTAGTATCTTCAATCCCTCTATCTCCTACAAGTACTTCCTTCCCCTCTTCTTCAGGGTCCTACTTAGTACTTGGTTGTGGGTCTCTGCATCAGGTCCCATCATTTCCTGGATGATATCCTTCTGCTGAAAACTGAGCCAGGTACTGACCTATGAGTATAGGTCATTTCACTGATTTTTTTTTCCAGTTGCATTTGCTTCTATCTTAGGTCACTGGGCTGTCTAGACTCTTGTTCTTGCTCATCCAGGCAGTGCCAGTCATGGGCTCTCTCTCCTGGCATGGGCTTCAAGTGAAGCTGGTTGTTGGTTGGCCACTCTCACAAGTTCTGTTCCACATATTGTAGGGAGGACAGACAGTGAGTAGGTTGAAGATTTTGTGGCTGGGTTGATGTGCCAGTTTCGCTGCTGGAAGTCTTTCCTGGTTACAGAAGATAGCCATTTCAGTCTCTGTATCCCTCATTACTAGACTACTTTTCTAGGGTCACTCTTGTAGAATTCAGGAAGATTCCACTGCACTAGGTTTCCACATCACTTCCCCAAATGTTCCAAATTCTAGGCATCTCTCCAAGTACTCTCCCCTTTCATGCTCCTAGACTGATTCTTCTTATTCCCATCTCCACTCAACTACAGTCCAATTGCAAAATGTCTTCTGTTTCCCCTTATCAGAGAGATCCAGGCATCCACCTTTGAGTCCTTCTCGTTACTTAGCTAATGTCAACTTACAAATAAGTACATACCATGTTTGTGTTTCTGGGTCTGGGTTACCTCCCTCAAGATGATTTCTTTTTTAGTTGCATCCACCTGCCTTCAAATTTACTGATGCCATTCTTTTAAACAGCCGAGTAATGCTCCATTGTGAAATTTGCCACATTTTATTTATCTATACTTCAGTTGAGGGATATTTAGGTTGTTTCCAATTTCTGTCTCATATGAATATAGTCATTATGAACATAGTTGTGCAAATGTCCTTGTGTAGAATGGAGAGTCCTTTGGGTAGATGACCAAGAGCTGTATAGCTGGGTCTCAAGGTAGATAGATTCCCAATTTTCCAAGGAACTGCCATATTGATCTCCATAGTGGCTGTAAAAGCTTGCATAACCACCAGCAATGTAGGAGTGTTCCTATGATCCACATTGTACCAGCATAAAATGCCACTTGTTTTTTATCTTAGTCATTCTAATATGTGCTAGATGGAATCTCAAAGCACTTTTGGTTTGCATTTTCCTGATGGCTAAGGATGCTGAACAGTTCTTTAAGTGTTTCTTAACTATTTGAGATTCCTCTGTTGAGAATTCTCTGTTTAGATCTGTACCCAATTTTTTGATTGGATTATATGTTTTTTTGATATCTACTCTCTTGAGTTCTTTATAAGTTTTTGAAATTAGCCCTCTCTGGGATGTGGATTTGGTGAAAATCTTTTCCCATTCCGTGGGCTGCTACTTTGTCCTATTTGGTGGTGTTTTTTTGTCTTACAGAAGCTTTTCAGTTTCATGAGGTCCCATTTATTGATTGTTGATCTTAGTGCCTGCATTATTGATGTTCAGTTCAGGGTGTTCAGATACTCACTATTAACATGTCAATGTGTCCAAAGATATTCCCCAGTTTTTCTTGCAGTGTATCTGGTCTTATGCTGATGTCTTTGATCCAAGTATTGGACTTGAGTTTTGTGCAAGGTGATAGATAAGAATCTATTTTCATCGTTCTACATGCTGTGTTGAAGATGCTTTTATTCCCATGTTGCATTTTTGGCTTCTTTTTAAAAGATCAGATGTTCGTAGGCGTATATATTGACTTCTGAGTTTTTTATTTCCATTCCAGTGATCATCCTGTCTACTTTTATTACTATAGTTCCACGGAACAACTTGCAATCAGTGAAGGGGATACTTCCAAAAGTCCTTTTATCATTTAGGATTGTTTTAGTTATCCTGAATTTTTTTATATGAATTTGAGTAGTGTCCTTTCAAGATTTTTTAAGAATTATATTGGAATTTTTATGGGGATTTCATTGAATCTATAGATTGTGTTTGGTTAGATGCCCATTTTTACTGTTATTCTTGTGATACATGCACATGTAAGATTTTTCTTTCTTCTGAGATACTTTTTTATTTCTTTCTTCAAGACTTGAAGTTATTGTCATAGAAGTCTTTCATATACTTGGTTAGAGCTGTTGGATGCACTTTAATTTGCCAGAATGAGATTTCTCCAATTTCTTTATGTAAGCACTTAGTGCTATGAACTTTCCTCTTTGCACTGGTTTCCTTGTGTTCTAAAAGTGTGGGTATGTGGTACATTCAGTTTCTTTGAATTCTAGGAAGTCTTTAATTTCTTCCTTTGTTTCTGCCTTGACACAGTAGTCATTTATTGGAAAGTTGCTCAGTTTTTATGAGTTTATAAGGTTTCTGTTGTCCCTGTTGTTGAAATCAAGCTTTAACCCTTGGTGGTGTGTTACAATACCAGAGGCCATTTCAATTTTTTATATCTGTTGAGACTTGAAAAATATAATGATTTGTGATAAATTTTGGAGAAAGTTCCATGAGGTACCGAGAAGAAGATGTATTCTTCTGTGTTTGAGTGAAATGTTCTGTAGATATCTTTTGGGTCAATTTGGTTCATAACATCTGTTAACTCCATTGTTTCTCTGTTTAGTTTTTGTCTGAATGACCTGTCCAGTGGTGAGAATGGGGTATTGATGTCTCCCATTGTTAATGAAGGCTGATGAATAATACAATCTTTAGTAGTGTTTTCTATACAGACATGGAAGCCATTGTGTTTGGGGCATGTTGAGCATTGAAAGACTGTCTTGATAGATTTTTTTCTTTGATAACTATGAAGTTATTATTCCCATTTCTTTTGATTAATTTTTGTTTGAATTCTATTTTGCTAAATATTAAAATGTTTACATTGCCTTGTTTCTTCAGTTCATTTACTTGGAAAATTCCCCTTACTCCCGACTTTTAACCCCTTTACTCTGAGGTAACGTCTGTCTTTGATGTTGAGGTGTGTTTCTCATAGGCAGCAGAAGGACAAATTGTATTTTAGCAACCATTCTGCTATTTAATCTGTATCTTTTTATTATTGAAATGAATTCATTGATATTGAGAGATATCAATGAGCAATGATTGATAATTCTGTTATTTTGTTGTTGTTGGTAGTTGTGAGTGTATGTGTGTATACTCAATTGCTCACTTGCTTCCCTTCTTTTGATTTTGCAGGTGTGAGATTACTTATTTTTGCGTTGTCATAGGTGTAGTTAACCTACTTACATTTTACTTTCCTTTCCAGTACCTTCTGTAGAATTGGATTTGTAAATAGATATTGTTTCAGTTTTACTTTATCATAGAAAATCTTGTTTTCTCCATCTATGGCTATTGAAATTTTACTGGGTTAATAGTCTTGACTGGCATCTGTGGTTTCTTAGAGTTTGAAGGACATCCATCTGCCCTTCTGGCTATTAGAGTTTTTGTTGAGAAGTTGAGTGTGATTCTGATAGGGCTGTCTTCACATATTACTTGGCTGTTTTCTCTGTCAGTTTTAAATATTCTTTTTTTGTTCTGTATGTTTAGTGTTTTATTTAGTTATTATGTGGTGAGGGGATTTTATTTTCTGGCCCAATTTATTTTGTTTGTAATCTTCTTGTACCTTTATAGGCATATTCTATATGCCTATAGATATAAAGGCTATATTCCTATAGCTTAGGACAATTTTTCTTCTATGATTTTGTTGAAATATTTTCTGTGTTTTTGAGCTAGGATTCTTTTTCTATTTGTAGGTTTGGTCTTTTTTTATCATGTCCAAGAATTTTTGTTAAATGCCAGAAATTTTTAAGAGTTAGCATTTTCTTTGACTGATGTATCTATTTCTTCTATCGTATCTTGAACTCCTGGTGTTCTCTCTTCCAGATTTTCTGGATGTTATATGTCAGGAAATTTTAGAGTTAATATTTTCTTTTACTGGTGTATTTATTTTTTCTATCCTATCTTGAACATCTGAGGTCTTCTCTTGTGTTATGTTGGTGATGTTTGTGTCTATAGTTCCTGTTTGCTTATATGGATTTTCCATTTCTAGAATTCCCTCAGGTTGTATTTTCTGCTTTGCTTCTATTTCCATTTCAGGTCTTAAACACTTTTATTCATTTCCTTCAATTGTTTGCTAATCCCTTGGATTTCTTTAAGGATTCATTCATTTCTTCCAATTTTTTTGTCTTTTTGTCAATATCTTTAAGGAATTTATTAATTTCCTGTTCAAGGAGCTCTATCTTTATAAAGTTGTCTCTATGATTGTTTTCTTGTTCTTTAGCTGTGTTGGGATATTCAGGACTTGCTGTAGTAGGATGGCTGGGCTCTGGTGATGATATATTTCCTTGGCTGCTATTGATTGTGTTTTTATACTTGCACCTGTTGGGATTATTATAGGTCTAGGTTCCAATTTCTAAGATTGATTTTGTTGGATCGGTGTTTTGCTCTTTGGTATCTCTTTCTTCTCTGGTCTTTTGGTTGGAGTGCCCTGTGGTTGTGTAGAGGGCTTCCACTGAAGTTAGGACTTGAACTTCAGATGGCTTGAGTGGCCTCTGGTCAAATAGGGAGTTTCTGTCTGACTTGAGGGCTGGAGTTCTGTCATCTGGTGGCCTCTGTAATAGCAAGGGACTTCTGCCACAGTTGTGGGATAGAATATGGTGATGAGGATAAGAGGTGCATTTGGGTGTAGACCTGATGGGCACTGAAGGACTCAGGGCAATCAGTGCATTGCGGGCTTACCTGGCATTCTGGCAGCTGGCATGGCCTATGGTGGAGCACAGGGTTTCTACTTGAGAGAACACTTTTTCTGGAGAATATAATTTCCGAGTCAAATCTTGACAAACAAGTAGACTATTATAAAAGTCTTGTATAGTTAATCTTCATTATCACTTTGACTGGATGTAGAATCACAATGTAAACACAGCTTTGAGTGTGTCTGTGAGGGTATGTCCAGAAAGGCTTATAGATCAGGAAAGATCCACCATGAAATATACCTGCAGCACTCTCCTGTGGGTTGAGGAAATAGACTGAAGGTATAGAAGAAAGGAGCTGTGCTAGCATTCATCTCTTCCTGTTTCCTAACTGTGGATGCAACGTGGCCACCATTTAATATTCCTGAAGCCATGATTTCTCTTTCACAATAGACTTTTATGATAAACCCAAATAAAGCTGTCTTTAAGTTGTTTTTGCCAGACATTTTGTAACAACAATGATTAAAAAAAAGAATGATAACATTTTTAGGAAAAGGAAGCACCATCACTAATGGAGTCAAGAGAGAGCATGACACATTTGGATGGCACCACTAATTGGGGGGGGGCTCTGATACTTGAATCTGCATGTGTATTGAAGTAAATATACCAGGTATATAAGCTTCAATGGGTATTATGAGGTTATGGATCCTATGTGTCCAAATATATTTGAAACAGAAAAGGTAAAATACTCTCTACTTCTGTTAAAAAACAGTCTTTGATTTGCTTGAAAACTTGTCCTTCCTCTACTTTCACCCATGTGATTGATATCACAGGAGCCTTGTGGCTTCTGCCAACTGTCTAGCAATTCAGGTTTATCAAGACATGGGAGATTGGGGCATGATCCTAGGGCATGATAGAATGAGAGACATAAAGTTGGCTTGCCCATGAATGACCTTGTAGGCTGTAAACCTGGAGTTTATTTGAGATCAATTGATACATTTTAGATAGAAGAACAACATAGTTCAACTGGACTTTTAGGAAAACTTTTAGAGGGTCCACTAAGGACACCAATTCATTATCATAAATGACACTGAGGTTTTAGTTTGCCACAATGCTACCTGTCCCTGTTTCTTTACAGCTGGCTAGATAACTTTATTATATGACTTAGGTTTGACTATAACCAAAGAACAGAATTCCTAAAGGATATTTGGAAACAGAGTTAAAAATAGCGAAAAAATACCAGAGTGAGTTTTATTTTCCTAATTCCTATTATTCTTCCAAACACCATTTTTAACTCTGTTAAAAGTGTACTTGAAAAACTATAGATAAAGACACAAATTGTAAAATGTGTTACAATTTAATTTTACTTGTAGTTTTTGTGGATGAATCTATTTTTTTCCTTTTAGAAAACAACTCATCTGAATTCTGTTCCTGTAGAAAATTTTCAAACTGGCACGGGATGTGTATGTTTCAAAGGTAATGATTAGGACTTAAGGGTCTAGAAGGCTTTGCCAATTTTTATATTGCTATTTAAATTTGTTATAAAATATTCTAAGCTATTTTGGATTGCAAGTTTTCAAAAGTTCTCATGCCTCTGGAAAACTTCTGAATAGATCCAAATTTTTCTGTTTTTGCTTGTATGTTGTTGCATGAAATTATCACAAGAGCCAGGCTTTCACTTATTTATGGATTATTTGTTTATTTATATATTAATTATCTGCATTTCAAACTTTTGTGCTCAGGTGACTATAATATTATTTTAGATCATCCTTGCTTTTCTTTCTCTCTGTTTCTCAAGAGTTTTCAATTATGTATTTTCACTTTTTGGTGTGCTGATATATATCTGAGCTTTCTATTGGAAGGAGATCATGAAGGTGGTTCACCAAGATGCATTTAGAGTCATAAGGTAGGGCATGCAGAACTGCATTTTCTTTAAATAGGGGTGAGATGCTAACATAGGAACCACCAATTGTTGGGTACTTATTATCAGTCACTCTTGTTAATCTCTGGAACTTTAAGATGGCCATTGATCTTGCTCAATGCCACACTGTTAGGATGAAAAATCAGTGTCTTTGATAGGAAAGTAGGGTCTTCCTGCCTCCCTTCCTTCTTCCCTCCCTCCCTCCCTCCCTCCCTCCCTCCCTCTCTTTTTCTTTTTTTTTCTTTCTTTCCTTCCTTCTTTCTATTTTTTTAATTGAAAATAGAATCTTGTTTCATAAAATACATTCTGCCCCCAGTTTCCTTTCCCTCAACTCCCCCAGCTCCGCTCCTCTTACCTCCCTTTCCCCTCCCCCATCCTGTTTCCTTTTCAGAAAAGAGCAGGCCTCCAAAAGATGACAGCCAAACAGGAAAACAAAACAAAACAACAACAAACAAACAAAAAACCAGGATAAAATAAGACAAGGCAAAAGCTTTCACATTGAGGCTGGACAAGGCAACTCACAAGCAAAAGAATCAGATATTCCTGATCCCTCTGTAATTTGCTTCCTCTGGTTTGCTCAACCTAATTTCTTATAAAACCCAGAACTACCAGCCCAGGGATGGCACCACCCAGGATGGACTGGGCCTTACCTCATTGATCACTAATTAATAAAATGCCTTACAACTGGATCTCATGGAGAAATTTACTCAACTGAGACTCCTTCTTCTCTGATGACTCCAGCTTGTGTGGTTGACACATAAAGTCAGACAATACAGAGTCCTATAAAAGCACCAAACTAACAGACAAACCATGTATTTGGAGGGCTTGCTACAGACCCATGCAGCTCCATGCTTGCCCTTTCCATCTTGATAACCATGTGAGCCATGCTTGGTGGACTTAGAAGGCCTTGTTCTCCTGGTGTCCTCAATCTCCTTGAGCCCTACAATATTTCCTCCTCATCTTCCAAGAAGTTTCCTGATCCAGAGGGGAGGGATCCCAGGGAAGGGACCTGATGGAGATCCCTTATTTATACTCTCTCTCTGAATAATGTCTGCCTGTGGCTCTCTGCTTGCACTCCTATCTGCTGCTGGAGGAAAACTCTGTTGATGACTGGACAAGGTACTGATTTGTGAGTAGAGCAGAAAATTACTAGGAATCATTTCGTTTATTTTCTTTGTTATCTTGTTTGTTTTTGTTTTGTTTAGTTTTTTAGTGTCTTTTTAAATTATTTTAGCATATTCTTCTAATTAATAATATAATTTAAATATTTTACATGTTGATTCCAGTTTAGTTTAGTTTTAAGACTGGCCATTTACAACTAGTTCTCTTGGCTATCCAGTCTCCAGTTCCTGGCCAGCCAAGCAGTATGGGGCATGGGTTCCCTCTTATGGATTGGGTCTCAAGTTAAATCTGGCATTGGTTGGACACTTCTACAACTTTTGTGCCACCACTGTCTCAGCACATCTTGCAGGAAGATTAAATTGTAAGAGAAGGGTTTTGTGGCTGAGTTGGTGTCTAGGTTTGTCTTTCTGTAGCCTAAAGAATATCTTTCTGTGGTGACATATAGTTAATGATCTAATAAAGCAACTGGTGGTCAAAATGCAAAGCTAGCCACAGCCACAGAGCCAGGCAGTGGTGGGACACACCTTTAATCCCAGGACCTGAGAGACCAAGGCAGACATATTTTTGTTAGCTCAAGGTCACACTGAGCTACATGAAATTGATTCAATCTGAAAGACAAACAGCTCACACAAAGGTGATCCTAGCACTTGGGATCTCACATGCCTTAAATCCTAGCACTCGGGAGTGGAGACAGGAGTGATATGGCTGGGCACAAAAAGGTACTCAGAGGATTTCAGTCTGAGGTCTGGTGGAGAGCAATGCAGTATGCATGGCACTCTGAAGATTTGTGGAGACAGGATCGCCTAATTTATCCTGAGGTAGAGGTAAGAGCTAGTGGCTGGCTGCTTTGCTTTTCTGATTTTTCAGCTTGAACCCCAATAACTGTCTCTGGCTTTTTATCATTCATGTTATATCTTTCCATACCAAAGACACTAGAACTTAGGGGTAAAGGCTCTAAGTTAACACCAGCTCAACCTCTTTGTGTTTAATGAACTGAGTACAAAATGTCCTCAGCATTAGGATCTTGCTCACAACTTTCAGGGGGTAATCTATTTTAGCGTCATTCTGGGCTGTTTATGGATCTCCACAGCACTTCTTCAGTCAAACTCAACTGAATGTAACCCAGTCCCACCATTGGAAAGAAGCCTTGCATGGAACTAGAAAAAAATCATCCTGAGTGAGGAAACCCAGACCCAGAAAGACAAATATGGCATGCACTGATTCATGGATATCATCTGTTATGTAAATGATAATTGAACTACAACCCACAGACCAAGAGAAGTTAAGTAAATAGAAGGGCTACAGGAGGAGACTTGAACTCCCTCCCCCTCTTTTTAAATTGGAAGTGACATAGAGGACAGTAGAGTGTAGGATAAGGAAAGACATGTTTTCTAGATAGTGAAATCTTATGTTATCTTTTCAATATTGTATAATCCTTTGTAGAGTAAACCTTCCTTTATTTCACACAAACAAAAAACCCCCACACTGATCCATTCCTTCCATTGGCAGTGAATTTCATATTTTCTATGCTGGCAAGGTTGCATTGTCTTCCATTGCAAACCTGTTAAATATTCTCCACCTTCAGCTGAGTCTGTCATTGACTGCTTTGCTTGCTGGTAATTCTTGGGATATTGTGTTAAATGATTATTAAAACCTAATTGTGTGGGTGTGTGCTCCTGAGAATGTAAACATTTCAAGGCTCTGTTTCATTTCAGTAAATTAGTACATTACTCTGATATCTGGAAATTCTTCGTGAGTTTAGATAATTAACATTTTGCTATTATAAGTGTTTTTTCCCTCTGGATAGCATTTCTGCAATTGATTGCCATGCAGTTTCCCCAAATATAAGTTAATTTAATTTTGATTGTGACTAAATAGAAGAATACTTTTTGAGTGTGAAAGTCGATGCTTATTATTTTAATTGTAATAAGGTGATAAAAATGATATCTTTATTATTGAATTGCCAAACCTTACAGCCTTAGGAAGAGAGTGACTTAGAACATGTAGAACCCCTACTAGAGTAACCAAAAATGTTCTCAGTAGTCATTGAATGTTCATATCTCTATATTTATTTTGCAATGTGCAAGCTAGAAACCTTATTTTGGCTTTGGTCATTTGAAAACAACACATGTTTTACTAGTTAGAGACCTTTCTCTGCAGACATCTGACAGCTCAGAAGGAAAATCAATATAACCATCTTCAGTTTGATATTTGGGGGACAACGTCCAATGCTAAGAGTTTCAGAAAGTAAAAATGCACAGTGAGCACAAGACCAGAGTAGACAAGCAGAAAAAACAGTGAAAGGAGACATGATAAACTCAAATGGGAAATTAATTGGAAGTAATTAATAAGACTCTGTCCACAAGCCATTTGGGTCTTGTTTACTGACTGTGTGTTTGTATGTGTAACTGTTTACCTCCTTAAACCTCAGGAACAAAACATGACAGGGATGGGGGAGGTAGTATTTTTATTTCTCACGTGACAAGGTTTACTTTCCTCTGTTTTAATACAGCATTTGAACTTAATACACATGAAGTTTGTTTGAATAGTAAATCTAACATTTTACACATTTCTGAAATGGAAGAAAATTGTGGAGAATAGAAGAGAAAATAGACAATGGATGTACATAATCACCATATAGAAAACACATTAATGTAAAGACTTCATAGAAAAACTGAGGGGGTATAGGATTAATAATTGATAGCAACGTTGGGGCAGACATGTGATAACATTTACTGAAATCTCCTTAGTGCCTGGCACTATATTGAACAATGTGGATGTAGTCCTTATATAAGTATATTTAAAAAGTAAAATAATGGTAAAGTGAGAAGGCTAGGCAAGCTAGGTAAGAAATAATGATCACTACTAATTAAAATAGCAGAGTTGTGAGGAAATGGGTTTTCTAAACAGTTACAGCATTCACCACCATGAGGAGAGAAGTTATAAAACATGCACATGAATTGCAAAAACAGCTATAGAGAAAGCAAATAGGTATCCTGTCAAGACACAGGAAAGGAGAAAAAAAATAGCCGTGAAAAGAGTAGGAAGTAAGGTGATTCAGGTAGACACGGAAAGTCACAAGGCTGTGGACAGAGGAAAGTCTGTGTGGAACTGAACAGTTTGGAACTGGAAGAATGTTAGAGTCCCCTAAAGGATGTGTTAGAAAGGATGCAATGAGGTAGGGCTGAAGAGGCAGGGGGTATACCTAGCAGGTGTGAACTATGTAATTCCTTAGAAAAGGCATTGAAGAGATTTTGCCACACATTTAGCAACATGCATAAAAACCTCATGGCAACTTTCAAAGATGATCGGAGGCTACAAAAAGTAAGTCATGCTTCTGAATGTCTTGGGCACTGTAGATCACTGTGCTAGCTTTTGGACATAGGTTTTTATTTACCCCCATAACTCACACTCTTGGGAAAGTTGTTTGTGAATATATCTATTAGGCTCACAATTGGTAAAAATGAGCCAGTCCTGAAATAATCTTCTAGAAGGCACTTTTGGGTTTTTGAAAAGTATGTTCTAGTGAGAAAGACCTTGTGAATGGATCCTCTTAGGTTTTTGGAGTCAATTTTATGGAGATCAAATGCTGCAGGAGGAGTGACCTACAGCATCTCCTATACACATATATAGATAAGGTGACCTGAGTTTTCTTTAGTTAAACAAAGGGCAAAACAAGACACTTCTGAGGTTCAGAAGTGTTCTTATATTTTATAAATTCAAAGAAAATGAGCTTATCCCTCAACTTTATAGTTTTTCTTAGTCTATCACTGATTCTCTGTTCTATGTAAATGTGGCTGGGCTTTGCAAGTCCCCTAAAATTATGTTGTCTCCTTTATTGGTCATGACAGTCAAGTAGCTAGTGAGTGAGCATCTGCTTTCCAATTCCCCATCTCTGTGGGTACAAAAGAGTGCAGTCTATTGGGCATCTTGGAGAATGACTGACAGCCAATGGGTTCGTGGCCAATGAAGATTCTTAGAGGTCTATATGTTTTTATACTTAATACAAAGACAAGTTTTACAGTCTTCTCGTGTCTTTTTAAAAATTTCTCATGGGTAAGAGCTTTCTAATGAGTATTCTCTAGAGCCTTTGAAAAAAGAAAAATGGAGTAATCATTAGGACAAGAGGGTTTGAACTGAAAACACAGCCTAATCATTGTGGTGAGTGCCGTCTGTTTGTTGGTGATCTGGGCAAGTGAAGGCGTCCTGGAGACCTGACAGCTGGCTGGCTTATTTCTCAATGAGTGAGGAAATTTTCCAGTTCATCTGTGGAGAATTTGGTCCGACATTAAGGCATGAGGCTGCCCATCTGCAGCTTGCAATTGGTACAGACAAGAGAATCACTATTACTTTGTGGAAAAATGCCACAAATCTGGAACAAGGCAGACTGGCATGTCTATTTGGGGTTGGCAGAGCTGTGGTGTAGTCTATTGTTACAAGGCAGCTTTGCCAGGGGAGAGTGAGAGTCCATGTGTATTGTGCCCTCATCACACATATTATCCTCAAATGAAGAGTGTGTGGAGCGAACTGTGGAACTCTGACTTTATGAAGTTGTTGTCTCACATTCCCTTGCTTGTTGTTTGTGTCCATCCTAATGGCTTAGTGCCCTTTTCTTCTGACAGCCATTTGTTATTCAAGTTGGATGGCTCTATTTTGATGCTGATATCAGTTTATGGGTTATTATATCCATTTGCAAATCATGACTCAAAAGAGGGAACTCTGGGATGTAAAACACTCCATATGCCCATAAATCACAAACTGAATCAAAGTTGGCAATAGGAAAGTAATTGTGTTGGGAATTTGAAAGTCTGTCAGCCAACCTTTATTGAAACTCTAATGTTGTATTCCACAGTGCTTGAGGGAATGCAAAGAAAATAAATCATATAGGAGCATAGGAGTATCTAGGAGGAAAGGAACTTGAAGGTCACATAGAACAAATGGCTATTCACTCAGGTGATGAGCTTCTTTCATTGGGTTGGTATTTTAAAGGGGGGCGATAACAGAAAAAAGAAAGAGCCTATGTCCTGTCCCAAATGGAGTAAAACAGGCTGTGGTTATTGAATATTTCTTTTAATTGGTGTACCCGAAATGTTTACATTATTATTATTATTAATCTTGGTGGGAAAATGACATGTTTGAAATTATTAAGCTGTTACCAGTTGTTGCTTTCCATATTTTGGCTTTATTGTGTTTTTTAATTTATTTTTTTTTATTTTATATATATTGCTCCTAGTTCCCTCTCCTTCCCTCTCTCCCATCTCCCCCTACCACCCTTCCATTCCATCCTCCCTCCACTCCACAGGGAAGGTGATGCCTTCCAGGAGGGATCAACAAAATCTGTCAAGTCATTTGGAGTAGGGACTAGGTTGCTTTCCATTTTTATTATATTACAAACATAGTATCCTGAATTTCTTTTGCCATAAAACTCTGAGGCAAATGTTATTATGAGTGCCATAGAAAACTATGTAAACTTGAAGTCATGAGCAACATGAAGGGTTTTACCTGAGGCTGGATCTACTATTCTCCGTACTTGAGGAAACAACTGTAGATGAAAAGTCAGAAGACATGAAATAAATGATTTTATTACTTATTTCTCGTTTAATTTTGTTTTATTTTGAGACTATGTGTTATATTGTTTATATTGTCGATGTTTATTCAGAAGTGCATTATGGAAATATACTGGTGAACTTGAGCTAGAGTGCATGTATTAGATAGAGTGCTGAAGAATATTACTTGATACCACTGTTCGGGCCAACTACCTTTCTACTGATGAATTCAGCATTTTTGACCTGGTATGTACATAGTTGTGTTGAAATCTATGACTATAGTAGCATATTTCCTGTGTATTGCTTGTTATTCTATCAAGCTATGACTCATAAGTTTTAATGATAATTATTGGGTCCATATATATTTAGGATTGTTTTACCATCTAGCAAAAATAGATGTCTTTATTTTCTGCAAATATCTATATTATGGGGATAACTTTCTTAGAAATTAATATATCATGCTGATACAAGATTGCATGTATTCAAGTTAGTATGGCTTTTTTTCCCAATTAGTGTCAGTGTATATTTTTTCATCTCTTTGTTTCTTTGCATTAAAGTATTACAAACACTATGAGGTAAGTCTTCTTTATTTTGTTTGTAAATCTGTAGGTTGGTAGCTTTGAGTGGTTATCATTTAAAATCTTTTTTTTTTTTTCAAAAAATTTTATTGGGGGGAAGGAGAAACGACAAAAAAAAATTTGGACTGTCATGAAACAAGGCATATTCATGTACTACAACTCATTCTCAGGACTATGATGGCCCTCTTCACTTTATAGCTATATTTTAAAAAGTGGTAAAAAAAAATCTTGTTTTGTGCAGGTGAGCCCATCTGACATTCAAATTCGCTCACACATTAATGAAATACTTATTTGTTTAAGGAAGATTTAAGGCAAGTTCAGGCCCTCTGAAGGCACTGAGACCATTATTTCCCCATTATTGCTACATGTCTGTATACTCAATGTCACAGTAGAGCTGGTACAGTCAGCATTTCTTTTTTTCTTGCTGGTTTATAAAGCTGGGAGTAGACAAGCATGCCACATGTGAGCCTGTTTGCAGAGTATGTGGTCACTCTTTCTCTCTTTAAAGCTGGGTGGGCCACAACCATTATACATTCCAAGTAAGAAAAACCCAAAACGTCCCTCCAACTACTTCCACAGCATTCGTAGATACATTTCTGTAAAGAAACTATGCAATCTTTCAAAAGTTATTGTAAACAAGGAAAGAAATTAATGAAATAAATATTACATACAATCTCTTAAATTAAATTAAGGTTTTCTTACTCATTTACAATAAAATAACCAAGTGAAGTTACAAAAGGCATATATTACAGTGGAAAGAGCATATGCTCCAGTTTGCCAATTAATAATGGCAATTATAATTTAACATAATAATAGGATATATGTCTATTGCTTTTCATCATCATACTCAATAAATACAGTATAAACATCCTCAATGTATACTTTTCACAAGGTAATACATAAGTTAAATAGTTAAATTTTCATATTGAGTTGTGATGCTGATCAACTCAAAACAGCTAAGAATGAAGCACTTATTTCCCAACAATTATGAACTGAGCTCTGCTCAAGGCTTCCAGAGAGCAGAGGGAATGGTTCTAAGCTAAACACCCACTAAATGTTGGCAATGAGACCAGTATCAATTTTGGAATACAAGCCCCCCCAAACATATATAACTTTATTAAAAAACAAAAACAAGAAAAACAACCACGACAAACCGGGCTGGAGGCTACTCGTTTCAAGGTATGTTCTTGGCATCACACTGAATCTTGAAGCTTATTAAGCGGAGGTGGCATTTTTGCAACCATTTTCCCCATTTCTTTCTGTTTTCTTCATTTTATTTGTGTATTTCTTATGAATCCGTTTTATCTTTTCTAGGCATATCAATTGTATTTCTTTTTAAATTTTACTTGTTTGCATTTAAAAAAAAATCTTATTTAACTTTGAGTCATATTATTCTGCCTCACAAGCAGCACGGATCTTTTTCCTATCACTGGGAGTCTCCCATTAATCCCTTGCTTTCTGGTGAATTTACTGTCATTCATTTTATTTACCCATGTGTTACAATCATATAAAACATTGTTAATGTTATATATGTAATGTTATATATCTTAAGTGTTCCAAACACTTTTTTCAGATCAATAAAAAATATCTTTCATTAAGATATTTTCTCCTCTGATGTTCTTCTTTTATTAGGTAGACTTGGGTTTTTGAGTTCATTTTCTTTCTGCAGGGATTGTTTCTTTTAGGATTTATGAGGGTGGGTATTGCACAATCCTCTTCGTGTACAATGACTTGGGAAATTTTTTAGCTTACTTATAAAGGTATTTCACTGGGAAAAAGTTCTTAGTTGGCCTTTTAATTCTTTCAATTAAAATATTTCACTCCACTTTATTGAGCTCAATGTTCTTTTTGGTTGTAGAGTTTCTAACCAGAAGTTCACTACCATTATTTTTTTAATTATATTTTATTTACTTTTTTATGGTTATACAGAATAAATTCAAGATCATCCTTCTTGTGCTTGAATGTGGGTATGATTTTGTGTGCATGAGTGTGTATATGCATGCACATGCAGATGTGTGTAAAGGCTAGAGTTCAACCTCAATTATCAATTCTCAGGTGCCATTCATTTTACTTTTTGAGATAGCATTTCTCATAGGGATCAGGTGCTTGCCAATTAGGATAGTCTGGTTAGCCCTCACCAGGATTCCTACTATCAGTGTCTCCCTGGAATCAGGATTATAAATACATACTACCTGTTATGCCCACCTGTCCCCTCCTCTTGCCCCTAACTCTCTCTCCCTTCCCTCCATGCTCCCAGTTTGTTGGGAGATCTTGTCCCTTTCTCCTTCTCCAGTGGACCATATATGTCTCTTATGGGGTCCCTCTAGTTTCCTAGCTTTTCTGGAAGTGTGGTTTGTAGGCTGGTAATCCTTTGCTCTAAGTCTAAAAGCCATATATGGGAGTACCTCCCACTTTTCTTCTAGTTCCATCTAGAATTCAATGGAATTTCAAGATTCCATTGTTTTTTTCAGCTGAGTAGTACTCCACTGTGTAAATGTACCACATTTTCTCTATCCATTTTTCAGTTGACAGACATTTAGATTGCTTCCAGGTTCTGGCTATTACAAATAATGTTGCTATGAACATAGATGAAAAGATGTCCTTGTTGATGAATGTGCATATTTCGGTATATGCTTAAGAGTGGAATTGCTAGAACTTGAGGTAGACTGATTCCTATTTTCCCGAGAAATCACCATATTGATTTCCAAAGTGGCTGTACAAGTTTTCACTCACACCAACAGTGGAGGACTGTTCCCCTTTCTTCACATACTCTTCAGCATAAACTTTCCTTGGTGTTTTTGATTTTAGCCATTCTGATAGGAGTAAGATGGTATCTCAGAGTTCTTTGATTTGCATTTCCCTGATTGCTAAGGATGTTGAGCAGCAAGATTAAGTCAGGGAAAGAATAGAGAAGAAGAGAAAAGAGATACCATAATAGGTGGAGCCATTATAAAATTTTTCTCTTTATTTTATATATCAATCCCAGTTCCCTCTCCCTCCCATCCTCCCATGTCCCCCCACTCCCCTAACCACATTCCCCATCCACTACACAGGGAGATTGAGGCCTTCTAGGAAAGACCATCAAAATCTGCCAGTCATTTGGGGTAGGGCCTAGGCCTACCCTTGTATCTCTAGGCTAAGGGAGTATCCCTCCATGGGGAACATCCTCCCTAAATCCTTTCATACACCAGGAATACATCCTGGTTCCTCTGTCAGAGGTCCCATAGACTGCCCAGGCCTTCTAACTGAGACCCACATTCATGAGGACTGGTTTAGTCCTAAGCTAGTTTCCCAGCTAGCAGTCTGGGGTCCATGAGATCCCCCTTGTTTAGGTCATCCATCTCTGTGGGTTTCTGCAGCCTGGTCTTGACCTCTTTGCTCATAACTTCTTCCTCTCAGCAACTGGATTCCTGGAGTTCGACTCAGTGTTCAGCTGTGGGTGTTTGCTTCTGTTTCCATCAGCTACTGGATAAAAGCTCTATGATGACATATACGATAGTTATCTATCTCATTATCAAGGAAGGGCATTTAAGGTAGCCTCCCCACTATTGCTCAGATTTTTAGTTGGGGTCATCCTTGTAGGTCTTGGGACATTTCTTTAGTGCCAGTTTTCTCTTCAAACCTATAATGGCTGTTTCTATCACTTTTCTTGGTTATCTGTTCCTCTCCTGACTCCATCTTTCTGCTCCCTCATGTTTTCCTCTCCCCTCCTCTTCTCCCTTTGTCTTTCTTCTAACTCTCTTTCCACTCCCCCTCCCCAAGGCTCCCAATATGCTCAGGAGATCTTGTCTCTTTCCCCTTTTGTGGGAGACCATATATGTCTCTCTTAGGGTTTTCTTTGTATCCTAGCTTCTCTGGTGGTGTGAATTGTAGGCTGGTAATCCTTTGATCTATGTCTAAAAGCCACATATGAGTGAGTACATATCATGTTCCTCTTTTTGTGACTGGGCTACCTCACTCAGGATGGTTTCTTCTAGTTCCATCCATTTGCCTGTGAGTTTCAAGATTCCATTGGTTTTTTTTTTCAGTTGAGTAGTACTCCATTGTATAAATATACCACATTTTCTACACCCATTCTTCATTTGTGGGGCATCTAGGATGTTTCCAGATTCTAGTTATTACAAATAATGTTGCTATGAACATAGTTGAACAGATATCTTTGTTGCACGGATGCGCATCTTTTGGATAAATGCCTAAGAGTGGAATTGCTGGATCCTGTGGTAGACCGATTCCCATTTTCCTGAGGAAACACCATACCGATGTCCAAAATGGTTGTACAAGTTGGCACTCCCACCAGCAACGTAGGAGTGTTCTACTCTCTCCACATCCTTTCCAGCATAACCTGTCATTGGTGTTTCCAATTTAGCCATTCTGACAGGAGTAAGATGGCATCTCAGAGTTGCCTTGATTTGCATTTCCCTGATGGCTAAGGATGTTCAGCACTTTCTTATGTGTCTTTCAGCCATTTTGGATTTCTCTATTGAGAATTATCTATTCAGTTCTGTATTCCACTTTTTAATTGGATCATTTGGTGTTTTGGTGATTAGCTTTTGGAATTCTTTGTATAGTTTGGAAATCAGTCCTCTGTCAGATGTGTGGGGAGGGTTAGTGAAGATCTTTTCCCACTCTGTGGGCTGCCGGGTTTTTTTTTTTTTTTGTCTTGTCGACTGTGTCCTTTGCCTTACAGAAGGTTCTCAGTTTGAGGGGGTCCCATTGATTGTCAATCTCAGTGTCTGTGCTACTGGTGTTATGCTCAAGAAGCGGTCTCCTGTACCAGTTAGTTCAAGGGTATCTCCCACTTTCTCTTCTTAGAGGTTCAGTATGTCTGGATTTATGTTGAGGTCTTTGATACATTTGGACTTAAGTTTTGTGCATGGTGATAGACAAGAGCCTCTCTGAAGTCTTCTACACACCATCATCCTGTTATTCCAGAACTATTTGTTGAAGATGTTTTCGTCCTCACATTGTATACTTTTAGCTGTTTTGTCAAAAATCATGTTTTCATAGGTATGTGGGTTAATATTGGGATTTTTGGTTCAATTCCATTGGTCTTCCTTTCTATTTTTGTGCCAGTACCATTTCTCAAAGTAAAAAATAACAATCTTGCCAAAAGCAATCTACAGATTCAATGCAATCCCCATCAAAACCCCAGCACAATTTTTCACAGACCTTGAAAGGATAATCCTCAACTTTATATGGAAAAACAAAAGACCCAAAATAGCCAAAACAACCCTATACAATGAAGGGACTTCCAGAGGCATCATCATTCCTGACTTCAAGCTCTACTATAGAGATATAGTCCTGAAAACAGCTAGGTATTGGTACAGCCATTATAGGCTTTAAGGGAAATCCGGCACTAGGAAAATGTCCAGAGATCTACAAGGATGACCTCAACTAACAATCTAAGCAACAGTAGAGAGACTACCTCAAATGCCCTTCCCTGATAATGAGATTGATGACTACCTTATATGCCATCCTAGAGCCTTCATCTAGTAGCTGATGGAAGCAGAAGCAGACACCTGCAGCTAAGCACTGAGTTGAACTCTTGAAATTCAGTAGCAATGATGGAGGAGTGATGAGTAAAGGGGTCAACACAAGGCTAAAGAAACACATAGAAACTGCTGAGCTGACTAAGGGGGAGCTCATGGACTTCAGTCTGATAGCTGGGAAACCAGCATAGGACCTATCGAGATTCTCTGAATGTGGTGTTAGCTGGGAGGACTGGGTAGTCTATGGGGCCTCTGGTAGTGGATTGGTATTTGTCCCTAGTATAAAAATGGACTTTGGAAGCCCATTCCACATAGAGGGATACTCCCTTAGCCTAGACACATGGGGTGGTCCTGGGCCCTGTTCCAAATTATATAAAAAGAACAAAATCAAAAAATAAATACATACCATCATTTTTGGTGTTTTATGTGGGTCCTGGGGATAGAACTCAGCTTCCCATATTTGTGTGGCAAGCACTTTATTGACTTAACTATGTTCCCAATCTCTCTACTGCTACAGTTATATGTTTTCCTGTTTCAGTCTTGTTTCTACTCCCCTCTTAAATCTTTCACAATTTTCTCATTGTCTGATATTCTGTGACTTTGATACAGTATGCATTGATTTTTGGTTTTATCTTGTTTTGCTTTGTGCTTCTTGGACCAGTGGTTTGTGTCACTTATCAGTTTTTGAGAGTTCTTGGAATGACCTTCATAATCTTGTTCTTTTGCCCTTTCAGGTTGGAAATATATAGATATGATGAACTTTAGACCATGCTTTTGCTTACATGTCATATTTATTTTGTTAAATGGTGTTTTTTAAAGATAATCAGGACCAACATAAATAGGTAGGCTTTTAGTGTGAGGATTTATGATAATTTTATAGGAGTTTGGGCTGGGTTTAATACTTTCTATCTGAGAGTGCTAGGGTTCTGAAATTTACAAAGTGTCTTTTTGCATTCTTCTAATTTATAGGCTTCCTAAAGTCTCCCTTCTCAGAGTTGATGCCTTTTTGCTGTACCAGCTATGTGTGTATGATGATAAACTATGATATTATAACTAGTCTTTTTTTTTCATTTTTTACATAGCCAGTGTTCACTGGCTGTGGTATTAACAAAGGGTTTTCATCAGTATAGCTCCCCACCAACCTGTCCATTTTCAGACTTTCCTATTCTGGATCTTATTCTTTGAAGTCTGAATTTTTGTTGAATATATTTATAGATGATGGATAGGACAGTAACATGTGAGGACATGAGTGCCATTCCCAGTAGTGATTGGCATGGGCAAAATAAATAAAACTAAGAGACCCATCTCCTTTCTTGAAGGGAAAGAGTGGACACTTTGTCATAGAGAACTATCTCCTTGAGTTTCACAGATATTAGATTTTTTCCTTCACTCTCCCAGAGCCACCAGGAGCTCTTTCTTAGATCTTTGCCATAAATACTGGATGATTTCATGGTAGACACATCCTATATTTGTCTCTAGTTAAGTCTTCAAATAGTATCTCTCATGCTGGTCTGTACTTAACTTCTAGTAACCCATCAAAATCTCCCCTCCTACTCTGCCTTCACCTCTGCTTCCTCCTCATTCCCCTCTTCCTCTAGCAGAATCTTTAGTACAGGGTGACCTCAAGATCTTGAACCTCTGATCCCCCTGCTTTTGTACCCTATGTACTGGAGAGGATTGTGTCAGGATTGTTTATATACTATCAACAATCAAACTCAACACCTTGTGCATGTTAGGCAAGATTCTACCAACTGCACCAAATTCCCATCTTACAACCATTATCATCACTAGGAAGTCTAAGTCACACTTTAAATAGACTTATGATGCACATTCAAGGATTTTGTCTGTTTTTCTGGATGTGTCTACTTCCCTAGAGTTTAGAGCTGAAGTTTGCCCTGCAACCTTTTTTCTTTGATATTAACAAGAAATAAAGTTGTTAACTTTTAGTTAACATAGGTTTGACTTACTAGACTGAAACTAATGTACCCATGGCTTCCCAAGTGCTGTAGTTAAAACTGAAGTCAGAGGAGATAATCTTCATGGATTCTGTGGTGGTTTTCATGAGAACGCCTCTCCACAGGGTAATACATTTGATACTTGGTCTCTGGTTGGTGGAAATGTTTTGGAAATATTAGGAAATGTGATCTCATTAGAGGCAGTATGTTACTGGAGGCAGACAATGAGGTTTCAAAAGCCCCCACAATGTGCATGCCACTCCCATTTAGCTCTCTGTGCCCTGTGCCTGTGTATTAACATATGACTCTCAAAGCTGCTGCTCCAGTAGCATGCCTGCCTTTCTGGGACCATTCTCCCTATCTTCACGAACATAGACTCAAACCCTCTGAAACTGTAAACTTCAAATTAAACATTTTGTTTCATAAACTGCTTTAGTTATTATATTTTGTCACAGCAACAGAATAATAACAAAGACTGATCTGATACTTCAAAGGTGTAGGGAGCCGTTACAAGTACCGTTGGTAGACAGGAGAGATGCGCATGCGCTGGGTAACTGTCAAACCCTGGGTCCCTGCCTCTCCCGTGGTGTCATATGGGCCGATGAGCAGCAGCCAGTCAGGGGGTGACACGTCCAAGGCAGAGGCTGCTAGCCTATATAAGGGATGGGTTTTGTGTGTTTGGGGTCTCTCCTGTAAGCTTATGCTCTCCCTCTCAAGAGCATTAAATCTTTACTGCAGAAGGATCCTGAGTGTGCCGCGTCGTTCTTGCTGGCGAGACGGTAGCGCGGGACACAAAGGCATGAGTTAGGTTTGGGAAACAAGGTTCAAGAAATAGGTATGGTTGCATTATGGTAAGCACTTTAGTGTCATGCTAATAGTTTGGACTTTATGCCATAGGCCAGAACTGTTCAAAGGCAGATTTTCAGTGGGATGACACAAACAGAAGAGTAATACTGGTACAAGAGCAGAGATTTATTTCTTGGTGACTAGAGGTATAGATGTAACCATATAATGACATCTCATACACTAATTCCATTTAATTAGCTTACATGCTTCTAGTGCTAATTCCTGCTCATGATTTCAGCAGCACACATGCTACTATTTAATTGGACCAGAAAGAAAGCGTGTGTGTGTGTGTGTGTGTGTGTGTGTGTGTGTGTGTGTGCGCGCGCAATTTTATTCTGTACTGTTTTTTCAATCAGTTAGGCATAACAAATACTTAAGTAGCAATTGAATTGAGTGAACCAAACTATTCAAGGGTTTTAAAGCTATTTCAGTCCAGGCTTCCTTTGGTAGATATGTTGTGGAAAATATAGGTTTCAAGTGACTTAATATACCATTTTTCTTTATAGAAAGACATGCTGATTTCATAGGTTTGGGCAAAGAGGAGACAAAAGGAGATTGCCCCTGCCTGATGTTTTTTAAAGGGGCTATTTTATGAAAATCTAGAAAAATGTGCAGTATACACACATTTATGTTATTAAAATAGCATATATCATTTTACTCATATGGATTAATAGCTAAGGGTGTTGCCACCTTGTTTTTAAACAGAGCTCCAGGGAATCATTGTTTCAAGTGCTAGTTGACTTGACTCAAAAAACAATAAGCTAGTACCATTAATGAGCTAGGCACTAGCCACTATTACAAACAAAATATGACAATTATGGATCTGTCTCTAATGACTATAAGTCAAGTGGAATCTTTAGTATCTGAGTATCATTCTATTGAGATAAGTGATTGCATTACAATAAAATTATGAACTTAATGCAAATACTTTTATTTTTATTGTCAAAATGAGGTAACACAGGAGTTAAATCTTATGTTTTCATATTTATTTCACATCTGTCTTAAATATAAGTTTAACTTTGTCATCTCAGGATCAGGACTCAGTCACTCTGGACACAGTTTACCAGTTCTGCCTCCCTTTGTTTCTCAATGTAGTCAGTTGAGATATCTACTTTAGACAACTTTCTACTGGTGTTAACGCACTTAGGAGTTAACTACAGACAACCTACTTGCCCATCCTTGCTGACTCTCATGTTACGTAGGCTGGGTAGATGTACAAAGGCAGTATTGCTGTCACAATGAGACTATCTACCATGTATGTCAGTTTTTTTCTAACTCCACCAGTAAAAATTCTCTGTTAGAAGTTCATTTATATAATGCCCTGCCCTAGATACACTTCTCATCATTTCCCCTTTCTCAGTATCTTCTGATATCTTTATGTCTGGCCTTTAAGACCTATAAAGTGTAAACTCTATTTCTGTCCTGTATCTCTTAGATCCTAAATTAAAACAAATACTATGTCACACATTTTGTACAGATAATCTATACAGACACTTTGATACATCAATATTATACTCTTTAAGAGGTAAGCCCCCTAGACTTTAGGTGTTTTGCCCAAATTCTTCACTTCTGGCATGGCATAACTGAGGGCAAAGAAGGCATCTGTGTGTAACTGAACGTAAAGATGCCTAGCCTTGGTGGGTGAACATGGAAAAAGGGAAGGATGTTTACTGTCATGCTGATGCAAGAGTTATGCATAGTGGAGAGGTTTGGAACAGGAATGGAAATGATATTTCATATTTCATCCATATTTCAGTGAGATTTTCCTATGGGAATATAGAAAATGAAAGTGTTAAAAAATTTCTAGGGGTGTGGAGGTCACTTTAACTCTATTGTACACACAGGAACCGTTATTATTGATTGAAACATTTACTTTTTAATATTCAAATATTTTCTGTCCCCTTATAAGAAATAAAAGTAAGACCTCTTGCATCTTTTGAGGTTTTGCTCAGTTATGTTTGTTTGAGTAATAAAAAAAAGAGTTAAATCCTTGTTTCTAAAGAGAAGACATGTTTCTTTGGAACAAGTGCAGAAACAAAGCAAAATAAAAATGTTCCAAATTCATCATTTACAAAAAGATTAATCAATATTCATTTAGTTTTAAAAGTCATAATTTAATTCTTAATGTGTTAGATATCCCTGTTTTAGAAAACATATTTGAGCTACATTAAAAGCTCTGTTCTATACACTAACGTTAGAATGGCAAATAAAACAGGTACACATTCTATTCTCTGAGGAGCTAGTCAACCAAATTGGGGTGTGGTAGAAGAGTCCCCTATTATAGAGAAGACAATAACCAAAGTTGGATAGAATACAAGACTCGTTTTGATTTTGAAAGTTTTCATAAGGCTGATATAATTTTGCTTGCACACATCATTTGCCTTTTTACTTTTATGGATTGAGACTATTTTCCTTTGTTTCTGGCTTACTATTTCCCCAGGTTTCTTTTCAAATGTGATAAGGTTTTGATCCACTACTGTGATGGCTAATCTTCATTGTTAACTTGCTTGGACTTAGCGTCACCATGGAAACACACAACTCATTTGTCTATGATGTTCTCAGTAAATTGTTACTGGATAGGCAATACCCACCTTTTTGTGAGTGGAAAAACCACATGAATTAGGGTCCTGAACTGAATAAAAGGGAGAAATTCAATAAAGCCCCACAATTAATCTCTCTCTGTTTCCTGGTTATGATACAATATGACCAGAAACCCCATATTCTTGTCACCATACCTCTTTTGCCATGATGTAACTGTACCCTGACACAATAAGACAAAACAAAATCTTCCTTTCTGGTTACTCTTGTCAAGTATTTTGTCTCAGCAATGAGAAATATTAACTCATACACTTACTTGTCATGCAGATTAAAATTTCTTTTGAATAACCCAGGCTGTATGGGTGCTCTCATGCTCTGATCTGGTTCAGGGTCCTCTTACAAACAAGGAACACCCTCCTCCCAATTGAGTGTCTAAGATCTCTGTGGTATACCTTTGACCATGATGGTCCTCATATTTGTGTTGCAATTTTCATTGAACAAAATTGGGGATCAGGGTCCTGAATATTGAAATTGAAATTAAAGTATACTTAATAATCATAATATTTTAAAAATTCATTTCTATTAAAATTTCAGTGATTTTTGAGTCTCATGAAATGAAATTGTTCAAACAGATGGCTGGTTAATAAAGCCCATTCTGTGGAAGAGGTTCCAACAATTCTATTTCTTGCATGTCATTGACATTCTTCAACAAATAACATGCATTTCTCCATCAGCAATTAAGCTAGGAAAAGACTTGAAACAAAACAGCCTGGAACTGGAGTAACAAGCTTGAGTGAAATTCCAACAGTGCATATCAGTGGAATGCAGCACCGAATGGTCATAAAGGGCCTCTTGGCGTCTGGGAGGGACAGTAACAGAACTAGGTAGTAGGCAAAAGAGCCTGAGAAAATGAATAAGCTTTCTGTGAAACGGGAAGTGCAGATCCTCAGCCAAGACCTCTTTTACTTGGCAATAGGTCCGCTTGGGATTGGCACAGTTTCTCACCAAGTGAAGGCAGACCATCATAGATGGGCCATCTGCTGTTTCCTCAGTAATGGCACTTATTCAGTTCTTACCTTTAGAACCTGAGCCTCTTGGTGAGGTAAACAATATGTCTAAAACACCAGAGACGCTGTGCAGCTTAGCAGAGAAATGATGTTTTATGAAGTGTCATCCTGTGCAGCCATCTGCAGAGAGTCAAATTTGCCCATCCTTAGGGACTTTCCCACATATCCCTGGGTTTTGATTTCATCCATTGAAAATGTCATTAATTTGTTTAATGTAGCATACTTTGGTGGCCCTTTTCTTTGGTGGTAGAGGATTTTCCTTTATATACTGACATAAAGTCATGATACACTAGAGATGAACTATTAATACATGACATAAAACAATATTTTACTAATGGATGGTTGTAAACCTGTTTCCTGTCTTTCATAAACCAATTATTCAGATATGTTAACTATCCTTCCTCAAGATTAGCTAGAAGTTGAGTTAGTTTAATTTAAGAAGCAATAAAACATGTACTTATATTAAACATTAACATAATTAAAAAGGTAAATCAATTTGAATAGTGCAATGACATCATATAACCTATGGTCACTTACAAATTTTCAATGGAAAAAACTCTGCTCAGATCTTTCATCCATTAATTTTAATTGGATTGGTTGTATAGTATTTTGTTGTTGAGCTGGAAAAGTGTAAATAGCAATCTCTTATTGAACAGTAAACGTATCACTTACAAATATTTTCTACCATCTTATTCATAGTGTGTTTATTTTACCAACTATTTTCACAGTGATGCAGAAGAGCTTAACATTTTTTTCACCTGTGTTCTGGGTGTCCCCCGCCCCCAATGCGACTTTATGGAACACTCCTGATATTTACTTCTAGACAATTTTAGCATTTTTGACCTTTTGTTATAATCTGTACTCTAATTTCATGTAATTTTATGAATGGTCTTCTTTAAGGATCAGTTTAATTTTTTGTCCTTCATGATGTCTGATTGTCCAGCAGAAATCACATCATTTATTGAAGAGACTAGTCTTTTCCTATATGTATTCCTTGTTGTTTTGTTGATGATAAGTTCACCAAATGCACATAAATATATTTCTGGGATTCTGTTTTTTTCTTTGTCCTATGCTTACGTTTTTCCAACACTACTATGAACTTTGATGACTGTAAATCTCTTATATCACATGAAATTGGGGAGTATTATTTCTTAGCTTTTTCTTTCTTTCTTCTTTTATTTATTTATTCATTTTTGACTGAAGATTACTTTGGCTACTTAGGGTTTTGTGGTAGCACATGGGTTTTCTATTTCTTTGAAAAATAACCATTGGAAGTTGGTTAGATACTGGATGGACTCTAAAGAATAGTATGTACAGCCATGTATATCATATTGATTATTCTAATCTTTAGTCACAAGATGCCATCAATTTTTTTATGTCCTCTTTGACTTCTTTCAATGTTAAAAAGTTTTCACTGTATAGCTATTTTGTCTCTTAAGGCTAACCTTACATATGAATACACTTTCTAGTGACATTATAAAAGGCACTTATTTATTTCTCCTATTTTAGGTTGTGAGCCTAGCCTTTAATGGCTGAACCATCTCTTCAGCCCAACATTTATTTATTTCTTAACTGAATTGTCAGATCATCTGTACACAATAATATTTTTATTCTTATTATTCACACAGAAAAGCTATCCTTAAAAATTGTGGAGAATTATTAGAGGACAATATATATTTCCTTACCCATACATTGTGTGAGATACTAATTACTGACGCTACAAGGATATAGAATTTAACTGATGATGCTAAATGAATCACTCATTTTAATGTGATGAGCTGAAAAGGTGCAAAACAATTGCATTTGTGCAAAAGAACACACATTATTTTTAAATTCATGCAAAGTAGTTTCCAGGATAGATTATAATCATACTCCAAATACCTGCTTAACAAGTTTAACTTTTCTAAAAATAAACAATGCTAAAAACTTTGAAAAATTCAAGAAAAATGAAAACTAATGTGATAATTTGAAAGTAAACTAATAAAAAAGAAATTAAAATGCAAATTTAAAACTATATTGAGACAATAAACGTGGAAACATACAAAATTCATAGTATAAATCAAAATTGTCATGAGAGGAGAGTTTATTGTAATATATTTTTATTTTTTTTAATATTATTCTTATGATACTGTTTACTATATACTTCCTTGTAGGCTTTAAAACAATTGCTTGGAGCTGGACATGGTGGTGTACTTCTTTTATCTGAGCACTAGAGAGGCAGAGGCAAGAAGACCTTGGTGAATTCTAGGCAAACCTGGTCTACAGAGTTAGTTTCAGGACAGCTAGGGCTACACTGAGAAATACTGTCTCAGAAAAAATAAAACAAAAAACAAAAACAAAACCTTAGAATTCATTGTTAGAAAAATTGATAGGTATTTCTGATATTTCTAAGATGAATTCTGGAATATTCATGTATTCTTTGTGATACAATTTTCCTTTAAAAATATGTAAGTAGAACATGGTATATACTCTCTCATATATGGATTTTAGACATAGAGCAAAGGATCCCTAGCCTATAATTCACCCCACCAAAGAAACTAGGAAACGAGGAGGAACCTAAGAGAGTCATACAAGGTCCCTCACAGAAGGGGAAAGGAACAAGATCTCTTGAGCATATTGGAAGGGGGGGGCAGTGAGGGGAGAAGGAGTTAGGAGAAAGAGAAGGGAAGGAGGGAGAACTTGTGGTACCAGTCAGGAACGAATACAGGAGAAGAAAACAAAACAAAACAAAACAAACAAAGCAAACCAAAACAAAAAAAGATACCATAATAGAGGGAGCCATTATAGGTTTGAAGGGAAAACTGATTCTGGAGAAGTGTCTAGAGACCTACAAAGATGACCCCAACTAACAATCTGAGCAACACTGGAGAGGCTACCTTAAATGCCTTTCCCTGATAATGAGATAGTTAACTAACTTATATGCCATCCTAGAGCCCTCATCTAGTAGCTGCTGGAAACAGAAGCAGACACCCACAGCTAAACACTGAGCCAAACTCCTGGAATCCAGTTGCAGAGAGGGAGGAGTGATAAGAAAATGAGCCAAGACCAGGCTACAGAAACCCACAGAGACAGCTGACCTGAACAAGGGGGAGCTCATGTACACCCAGACTCATAGCTGGGAAACCAGCATTGGACCGACTCAAACATCCTGAACATGGGTCTCAGTTAGAAGTCCTGGGCAGTCTAAGGGAAGTCTGACAGTGGAACCAGGATGTATCCCTGGTGCATGAAAGGACTTTGGGAGCACATTCCCCATGGGGGGATACTCCCTTAGCCTAGAGGCAGGAGGGAGGCCTAGTCCCTATTCCAAATGACTTGACAGATTTTGATTTTGATGATCCCTCCTGGAAGGCATCACCCTCCCTGTGGAGTGGGGAGGGAGGATGGGATGGGAGGGGAGATGGGGGGCATGGGAGGGAGGGAGAGAGGGAGAGGGAACTGGGATCAATATGTAAAATAAGAAAAAAGTATATATATATATATATATATATATGTATGTACATACATATATATATATATCATAAGAATTAATGAAGATTCCATGTTTTTCCACTGAGTAGTACTCCATTGTGTACCAAACCAGACCCCATGAATGTAGGTGTGAGCTAGGAGGACTGATCAGTCTCCTAGCAGTAGAAATAGGATGTATCCCTAGTGCATGCATGAGTGCATTGGACTTCAGGAGCCCAGCCTAGATACATGGGTGTGGGCCTAGGCCCTACAACAAATGATGTGAGAAATCTTGATGGTCCCTAGTGGGAGGCCTCACCTTCCCTGGGGAATGGATAGGGGATGGGAGGGGATGATGATTAAACACACACACACACACACACACACACACACACACACACACACACACACACGAGAGAGAGAGAGAGAGAGAGAGAGAGAGAGAGAGAGCATGAATTTGAAAGCAACGTGAAGGAGATACATATGGGCTGATATGGATGGAGAAAAAGGGAAGAACAAAATATTGTTTTGCTTTTCTTTATTCCCAATTGGGGAAGCACACATCTGTGTTCTAGTTTGTATTTAAAATGCCCCACAAATTTGATGCATTGTGCATCTGATCTATAGCTGATGATACTGTTGGGAGGAGACCTTCAGGATATGGGGCATAATAGAAGAATATTAACTCTGGGGGTGCCCATTAGCTCCTCGTTGTTCAGGTCAGCTGTCTCTGTGTGTTTCTACAACCTGGTCTTGTCCTCTCTCTCTGCACTTGGATTCTAGTTTGCTTCTGTTTCCAACTAGATGAGGGCTCCGTGATGGTGGATAAGTTAGTTGTTGATCTCACTATCAGGAAAGGGCATTTATGGTAGCCTTTGCACTGTTGCTCAGATTGTTAGTTGGAGTCAGTCTTATAGGTCTCTAGACCGATCTTTAGGTTCAGTTTTCTCTTCAAACCAATAATGGCTCCCTCTTTTATATTCTCTCTCTCTCTCTCTCTCTCTCTCTCTCTCTCTCTCTCTCTCTCTCTCTCTTCCAGGTTGCAGAAACACATAGAGACAGCTGACCTGAACAAGGAGGAGCTAATGGGCCCCCCAGACTGATTGCTGGGAAACCAGCATGGGACTGACTCAGACCCCTTGAATATAGGTCTCAGCTAGAAAGACTGAGCAGTCTAAGGGACCTCAGACAGTGGGACCAGGATGTATTCCTTGTGCACAAAAGGACCTGAGGACACATCCCCCATGGAGGGATACCCCCTTAACCTAGAGACAGGAGAGAAGTCCTAGTCCCTACTTCAAATGACTTGAAAGATTTACCCCAACTGGATGGCATAGCCCTACATGTGGAATGAGGATGGGGGATGGGAGGGTTGTCAGGGTGCATGTGAAGGGAGAGAGAGGGTAAGAGGGAGGGAGAGGGAACTGGGATTGACATGTGAAATAATAATAATAATAATAATAATAATAATAATAATAGTAATAAAGACTCTCAAAAAAATATTAACTCTTTGGGTTTATGTCCTTGACAGGGTTATTGAGATTTCAAACCTGCTTTGTCTTTGTTTTTGGTCACTGAGAAGTGAACATTCATTTTCCAACTAAGCTTTTTTTTTTTAAAACAATGATAGAGTGTTTTCCACAGACACAAAGGAAAACACCAGCAAATGATCATGCACTGACACTTCTGAAACAGTGGCCAAACCAAATAAACAAAACAAAACAAAAAGTGTTTTCTCTGCTTAGTTTGTTTTTCACAGGCGTTTTGTCACAGTAATAGAAATAGGACTGATATTAGACTTAATGAGTTGTTTGTGTTGGAGCAAGATCCCCACTCATGGATGGATTTATGAGCAGTGACAAGGGATAGGTAATCTTTCCAGTCATATAGTCAGTGTGTTTAAGCGTTCTGTCTGTAAAATTTTACCATTTGAAGTCCATATTTGTAAAGACTGTAGTTGCCCTTGGTAACTAGGTCTATGACAGTGGGGATTTTTGTGGTCTTGAGTTGCAGAAGATCCTGGGGTCCTTCTAATTTATTTTCATTCCATAGAGATAGATACGGTCAAGGAGTTCTGGGTACCAGTTCTGGCTCACAGATATACTTTACTAATGGTAGCACTGTTTGCTGACACACTGCTTCTGAGAAATGATAGAATAGTTAGGATCTGGAGTGAGAATGCATTTTTGAAGAGATCATGGTGACAGGGCCTACAGTGGTGGTAGATAATATTTATATCTGGGATACATGTACTAATGCTTTAATGTATGAATCATGATGTTTTCTGCACAGCTTAGTAGAACATGTCTGTTATGACAAGAAGAAATGTACTTGATTTCCTCATCTTTTATTCTTTATTGAACAACTACTTCATGATAACCAGTAGGCAATTCAATAAATTTATTTATTTTGTTGTATTTAACAGGCTTAGCACTGGAGTTTTCACTTAATAATTTTGGGATAATAGTTCAAAACACAATACATTTGAGTGTTTGCTTATAGTAAAGGGAGGGGGAATTGGTTTAAAAAGAAAGAGAGGATCGATAAGATTAGAGAGGAAAGATAACGTAGAAATGGACAATATGGAAATTCAAAGAATCTTACAAATGCCCTTCCCTGATAATGAGATTGATGACTAACCATCATAGAGCCCTCATCTAGTAGCTGATGGAAACAGAAGCAGACACCCGCTGCTAAACACTGAGTCAAACTGGAATACAGATGCAGAGAGGGAGGACAAGACCAGGCTACAGAAACCCACAGAGACAGCTTACCTGAACAAGGAGGAGCCAATGGGCCCCAGACTGATAACTGGGAAACCAGCATTGAACCATCTCAGACCTCCTGAACATGGATCTCAGTTAGAAGGCCTGGGCAGTCTAAGGGACCTCGGACAGTGGAACCAGAATGTATTCCTGGTGCACAAAATGACTTTGGAGAGCATATTCCCCATGGAGGGATACTCCCTTAACCTAGAGACAGGAGAAAAGGCCTAGTCCCTACTCCAAATGACTTGATAAGTTTTATTGACTCCTCCTGGAAGACACCACCCTCCTTGTGGAGTGGGGGGGGTGCGATGGGAGGGATGGAGAGATGGAGAACTGGGATCAGTATGTAAAATAAGGAAAAAAAGGATACAGATGAACATAAACATGAAAGTACTCAAAAATATTTGGAAGTGAAATTTCACATCCAACAAATTATCTGCCATAATCAAGTTGGCTTCATGGCAGTGTTCTAAGGATGGTTCAGCTACAAAAACCTATAAAATATAATCCACCACATAAATCGACTAAGGATAGAAACCACATGACTATCTTATTAGATCATCTCATTAGATTTGCCTCTCACATTTATTCATAACAGTGTGGAATAAACATGGAAGAAGGAAACATATCTCAACATAATAAACATAATATACTGAAAGCCTAGATGAAGCACAAAACCATAGCATTTGAACTAAAATCAGAAACAAGGCAAGAATATCTACCCCACACTGACTATTTAAAGTGGCATTTGAAGTCTTGGCTTGAACAATAAGACAACTTAAGGAGGTCAAGGGGATCTGAGTTGGATAGGAGAAGGTATCCTTACTTCCAGATTATATCATTCTATATGTAAAAGACCCTAAAGGCTCCAGAAGAAAAGTACTGTAATGGGTAAACATATTTAGCAATATAGCAGAGACAAAATTAACACACAGAAATCAGTAGCCTTCCATATAACAAATGTCAAGCACATTGAGAAAGAAATTAGGGAAATAATATCACTCACAATAGCCTCAACAAACTAAAATATTTTGTGATAAATCTAAGAAAGGAGGTAAAAGACTTGTACAATGAAAACTTCAAGACACTAAAAATAAAACTGAAGAAGATAACTAAAATGGAAAAATTTCCCCTTATGGATTTATAGGATTGATATTACTGTGGAAAAAGGCCATCCCACCACGATCAATCTACAGATTCCTTGCAATTACCTTTAAGATCCCAATATAATTCCTCACAGACATTGAGCAAATAACCTTAAAATCCACATGGGAATATAAAGACCCATGATTGTCAGAATAATCCTGAACAATAACAACAATAAGTAAAAATAATAGTAACAACAATAGAAGTAATAATTAAAAACTGCTGTGGGTATCACATTCTCAGATTTCAAGCTGTTGTACAGAGCTATTGTAATGAAAACAGCATTATACTGGCATAAAGGCAAACTCATTGATCAATGGAATAGACTTGAGGATCTGTATATAAATTGATACTTCTACAGCCATCTTAGCTTTGACAGAATAGTCATAAATAGACATTGGAAAGAAACCTAAAGGTTCAACAAATAGTGCTAGTCAAATTGGATAGTAACATGTAGAAAAAAGATATGGTATCCTTATATCTCACTCTGTATAAACCACAATTCCAAATGGATTAAGGACATCAATGTAAGTCATGATACTCTGAATCTGATAGAAGATAATGGAGGAATATGCAGGAATTCATTGTCACAAGAAACAAATTTCATAGCATAGGCAATAGGTTCAATGATTAATAAATGGGGTCCCATGAAACTAAAAAGATTCAGCACAGCAAAAGACATGAGAGAAATAAAAATTGAAGTGGCAACCTATGGAGAAAGAAAAGACTTTACCACTATACATTTGAAAGAGGGTTAATGACTAGAATATATAACTAACTAAAAAACTGAACATAAAAAATGAAGTAATTCAGTTAAAATTGGGGGTATGGACCTAAACAAACTGTTCTCAAAAGATTAAATACAAATGACTGGTAAACATTTGTTTTTAATGTTCAAAATTACTAGTCATTAAGGAACTTACTATGAGATTTCTTCTTACCTCAGTCAGAATGGCTAAGATTGTAAAAATGAAAACAGATGTTAATATGAATATGAGGGAAAGAGAACACTTACTCATTGCTGGTGGGAACTCTAAGTGATAAGGCAACTATAGAAATAGAGTAAAATCCTTCAAAATACTAAAAAAATCCTCACATGATCCAGCTATATAATTCTTGGGTACATAACCAAAGTTCACTATATCCTACTATAGTACTATAGAGATAGTTAATCACATTCTTTGCTGCCCAATCACAGGAAACAGAAGTAGACTAGATGTCAATTAAATCATAAATGAATAATGAAATCCTGTTATATTTATACAACTAAATATTACTCATCCCTGATTACAAATGATGATTTGAGATTTGAAGGTAAATGGATGGATCTGGAAACAAATATTGTGAATGATCCAGAAAGGCTAGCATCACATAATTTCCTCTCATTTCTAGTTGTTAGCTTTGAATCTTCAGATACATATGTTTATTTGCAGTATCCATGGAGGCCAGGAAGTTAGTTAGGAGGTGCTTTTAAGGGAGTAGAGATAGAATTCCATGGTATGAAGATTTAAGGGGACAAATAACTGAACAAGAAATATTAAATTGGAGATGGTGCTGGGATAGCAGGGTAGAATAGGGACTATGGACCTGGATAAACACACTGAATACTTTTTGAAACCTACTTGCTACTGACTGAAAACACTTCCTAAAGCACACACATGCCTGTGAACATGTGTGCATGCACACACACACGTATACACTCACACACATGCACGCACGCATACACACACACACACACAGAGTGTTAAAATGGAGTCACCTACAATAGAGGAACAATGACTTTACTAGGATAACAAAAAGCTCAGGGCCAGAAATGGATTTCCTCCTTTGGAGTTGTTGGCCTACGAGTTCCTATCACTCCAATATTACAGGCTGTTTCTGATGTGATTTTTGGTTTCCTTATAGACCTTGATGGTAATATTATACTGCTGAACACACCACATACCTGAGTTATAAACATATAGGCATCAAAATTGTACTCACCTGGAAGCTTCATCTCTGTTGGCTAATTTTCAAAGTGGTAGGACATGCTATGCAGAATAGAAGAGGAGAACAATCATCAACCTTACCTAGCTCTGAACATTGATAACTATAATAACGCCTGGCTTGGCACGATATGCCCACATGAGTGAAGTGAATATCATGGTCACAAACAACTTTCTTACTGAATTTAGGGTTTGCTCCACAAAATGAAAACTGTATTTAGCACCATGATTTGGGTCAAGAACCTGTGATTTTCCTGATCATAGGTACTGTTATCCTGATAAATAGAGCATTAAACTGATTCCTAAAGTGTGGTGATATCTTGTATGTACAAATAAAGCTTTTTGAAGATCAGAGGGCAGAGCTAGCCACTAGTTAACCATAGAGGTCTGAAGGTCTGTACAGAGAGACAGGAAGTGATATGGCTGGGTGGAGATAGAAAGTGCCAATGTGGGAGGACACAGGAGATCAGTCTCTTTTCAGCTGGGAAGTTGAGTAGGTAAGGTGTCTGTGGTTTTGCCTTTTCATTTCTCAGATCTCTCAGTATTTTCCCCTATATCTTACTCAGAGCTTTTATTATTAATACCTATTAGAACTCGTGTTACACTATAGACTTGTTTTACCTAAAGAGTAATCTAACCCCCAACCCTCATCAGAAAATCTTCTATATGCATTATATGGTGGTTAATACAGAGACTGACAACTAGTAAGATGCAGAGAACAAGAGCCTTCAGGATGCTCGGCCTTCAGTGGATGTCTTTATCACCCGTGGGAGAGGGGACAGGAAGTATGGAAGAGGCCAGTGTAGCAAATGGCTATAAGGAAACAGTGTCTCCCAGACACCTGCGTATAAGGAAACAGTGTCACCCATAGCCACTCTGAAAGCATGCACAAAGCCTGCAGAAGCTCAAGCCAGACAAAACCACACCATGGACCAGGGAGGCAGGCATGAAGGCCTACCACTTCTGAATGCTCCTGGTCACTGAAAGCCAGTTTTCTTTAATTATGTGTCCCATCATATGTCTACCATGTTTCAGGGGATTGTTTTACACCCAAAAATATATGGAGAACACAAATTAAACTTGGTGGTCTTAATAAACTAGATAATATAAAGTTTGATAATTAGGACAGGGTTGGGACTAGGAGGGATGGGGTTGGAGGATGAATATGATAAAAATTACATTGTAAGGCATTCCTAGAGAACTAGAAAATTTTGTAAAGGGCAACTGTAGAGCGACAGTGCCATAATGACAAGCAATAAATTTAAAAGCCTATTCAGATCTTTTATATTCTGCCTTACTGATATCTCATGAAAAGTGTGTTAGACATAGAGGTAAATGCTTAAGAAATCTGGAGACATAGCTCAGTTGTTATAGGCCAGGCTCACTACCCAAAGTACAAAAAGTCTTAGGTATCAAAACAGAACTATACAAAAGATCAAATTTAGGCATAGGACCAGAAAATTCCAGCTCTAGGGCTTGGTAAATAAGGAAGAAAGGGAAACAGTATACCCAATGACATAGAGAATACTTTAGGGCAAAGCTACAATCTCTAATGTAAGACAACCAATCAAAAATACCAATGCCAGTACACATAAATAAATATCTGAACATTATTTAATAAAATAAAGATAGAGAGGAATACATGCAATGTGATTGATTCTACTATAACTTCAAGAACAGGAAAACTATTACATGAAATAAATTGGAGCAGAGGTTGCTTCTGCTGAGTACTGTCTGGAAAGAAGAACAAAGGAATTTTTCTGGATGATGAAATATTCTGTATGCCATTTTTGAGTGTTTGTTACAGGACAATATACATTTGTCAAACATGAAATTGTGCTTTCACAATCAGCTGTGTCATTTGGTTTCTGCTTTCTGCTTGGCTTCCCAGCCTCCCAGACCTTGGTACATTGAATCAGTGAATTCCTTGAGGGTGAGGATAGCAGAGAATGCCTGTCCATCACAATTCATTTTTCTTTATAGAGTAACCGATTTGCTCAAGTCCCAGAGAACACAATAGTAGTGTAATATCCACAAGCAATTCATTTTATATTATTATCAATGCTATTTTATATTAATGCTTCTATTTTGTCTAATCAAGGTACAAGCTAGTCCATCTCATCCAGGAATGGATATCTAAAATAGACTGTTAGAATATTTTGCCAAATGAGAAACCATATGGAAAAAGATAAAAATTGAATATGTTCTTCACACTGTACACCTGTGTGAATATCAAGTGGCTCAGAATAAGAAACTTCATAAGTAGTGAGAAAAAAATTGATGAATTCTTCCATAAATCAGAAGTAGATATAAATTTGCTCTAATTCAAATCCAGCAGGTGCAAAACCAAAGAGCAGAAAGCATAGTCCAGGAAGCTCTGCTGCATAGTTCCAATCTTTTGCAGGTCTGGAAGAGAGTGCAGAGTGGAAAATAAAAGTAAAACCCAGACACTTCTTTGCCAGGTATGGTAGCACATGCATGTAACCCCAATACTTAGGAGGCTAGGAGGTGAATCACCATTTTGTGGTTGGTCTAGGCTACAGAATGAGAACCTATCTAAAAAAAATAATACAAAAGAAATGTAGGCATGCAACAGAAACTTGAAATATTTGAACACATACAAATTAAGTGTAAAAACTAAATCATGACAATAATGTGACAAAATAGAATAATAATATAATGGAGAAAATTGTAAGTTACATCATAGTTTTGTGTATATATAACAATAAAAATACTTATCATATTTAGTAAGAAGATGATATGTGAAATACAAAAATTAGAAAGAAGACACAGATAGCATAGAAGGAACTTGGATGATATTAAATACAAAAGCTACATATTTACAGAATAACATCTCCCATCACTTATCTTCATCAGAAAGTAAGAGTCTTGTAGCAAACAGCGAGCTGTCCAGTACCTTTATCTTTTACTATAGGACAGTAGTTTACAGCCTTCCTAGTATCATAAACTTTTAATACAGTTGCTCATGTTGTGGTGACCCAGACATACAACTATGTTCATTGCTATTTCATAACTATAATTTTACTACTGTCATAAATTGTATTGTAATTATCTGTGTTTTCTGTTGATCTTAAGCCATCCCATGAAAGGGTCATTTGTCCCCAAAGAATCATAACCCACTGGTTGAGTACCACTGCTTGTAGGACTTACCTACAGTGTTTTTCTTGTTTGTTTGTTTTAATACAACAGACACTCAAACACATAAAGACTGGTAATACATGAAGGCATGTTACCTACACTGAAATGCTTAGTAAAATGCAATATTACACAAAAACATGTAGCAACCACAACTTTTGATAGCAGAGCCAAAGCATCAAAGGCATTAAAAACAAAGTGAACATCTGGATTCAAAAATGAGATGAAGTATCAGAGGGAAAACTTGGTCATAAGAATGCACTGTAACTGAAATACACGAGAGGTTCCGCTTACAGTGAACGGTTTTCTCAGCAAATGGATTCTATAACTGGGATTTTTGTTTCTTCTTTTCCTCTGAGAGTGTGTGGATGAGAGTTAATTCATGTGGTGAAATTGCACAATGTCTGTAAATATGAAAATTTCAATAAGAGCCAAAATGTAATATACCTCTGTAATTTGCATGTTGCTAGGAGAAAAAGTAAAGGGAGCCTATATCTGGTCTCTGACATTAACGTTCCAGAGGTATGATTTTATAACTGGACAAGGGTTAAAATGGAAGAATACAAGCTTCAGACTTATAATGAATTATTTTAAAATCCCAGCTGTATTTTAAGTGTGACTCTCAAAGGTCAGGGCTTTAAGATCACATTTAAACTTGTGTAGTCAAAGATTTTGTGCTTTGGGTATGAGATGTCTCTTGGAGACTGTATGTTGAAAGTGTTGTACTCAATGCAGAAAAAGATGGAGGTTGCTTCTGAGATGTGATGGAATCACAAGAGTTCTTAATGCATCAGTAGGTCAACTCATAGGTGTACCAATTACTGGAGATAGGACTTAGCCAGAGGGAGTAGGTCACTGAAGCATACCCATGGGGAGCATGTGTTCTCCATAGCACCTAGTCCCTTCATCCCAGCCACCATGAGTGTGCAGACTTCCTTGCAACGTGTTCCCATTGTGTGCTATTCTAACTTGATCAGACTCAAATTGTTAGAATCAGGCAAATATCAACTGAAAATTCTGAAACAATGAGGAATAATACTCCATTAAATAGGACAACCTAAAAGAAATGCTTTAATCACTGAGCCATGAGTGGCACAGCTGGAGACCCCCTATCCTAATAAGGCACCCCTGCCGTCCCAGGGCCAGGACTCAGAGGCAGGATACTCCAGAGACCCGGAATAGAACCGAACACAAATGGAAAATGATTCCTAATGATGCTCTGCTACACTCATAGTTTGGTGCCTTATCCCAACTGTCATCAAAGATGTCTCACCCAGCAACTGATTGAATGAATCTCCAAATGCTTTTGGTAATGGTTTTTCATCACAGCAATAGTAACACTAACTATGACAAATCCCCTCAACATTTCATCATGGATGGGAAAAAGGCCATTTGGTTACAGTCCTCCTTGAGGACTGCTGTTAGTTAATGGTTGTTGAAGGAAGATAGTGTAATTTTGTTCAGTATTGTAGCTACTGGTACTTACCCTTTCTCCAGTAAGTAACTTTCCTACCTATGTTCAGGCATGAAACTCTAATTAAACTTAGTGGATCACTGTTTCTCTCTCTCTCTCTCTCTCTCTCTCTCTCTCTCTCTCTCTCTCTCTCTCTCTCTCTCTCTCTCTCACACACACACACACACACATACACAGAGACACTCCTCACCAGATAAATAAGTAAATAGAAAGAAGACATGGCAAGAGAAAAGGAAAAAAGGGATTCTAATTGAAGAAAGATAAGGTAAAAATGATAAAAATGTGTTATGTAGATAGATGAAATTGTCAAAATATATTTTTTCTCTTATTGGAAATAACTGTTTTCATACATTATATTCTGATTACACTCTTTCCTCCTTCAGTCCTCCTAGTTTCCCACCTCCCTTCCTGCTCAGATTTATTCCTTTTTTTGTCTTCATTAGAAAAGAAAGAGGTATGTAAGAGACAATAGTAAAATAAAATATAACAAAAAAACCCCAAATACTAATTAATTGGAAGAGGACAAAACAAGCAAACAGAAGGAAAAAGAAAAACAAGAAAAAGCATAAGAAACAGATATAGATGTAGAGGCACACTCATTTGCTCACTCAAGGATCTTATAAAAACACAAAACTGGATGTCATAAAATATATACACAAAACCCTTAAGATTAAATAAATAAAGTTAAGTAAAAGTAAAACTAAAAATAAGAAGTAAAATTAAATGAAAAAAATTCTGATATGACATTTTGGTAAAGCATAAGTTTTTAAAAAATAATATCAGTATCTGATTTAATATTACACAAATTTGCTTTCATCTTTAAATGAAGGTTAAAACTATTTGCATACCAAACAATTCTAAAATAAACTTTCTTATTATGCATTATCAGTAAACTTTTATTTTGAAACCTATTTTATACACCTATGTACTTGGAGTCTCGGAAATACAAATTTCCGAGAGAAAAAGGTGTTGTAGGTGGAGAAAAGGTAATCACTGTACTCTAGGTTAAGTAAAGTATACCAACTATCAATTGATTTTGATAGAAGAGAGCAAAACAGAAAACAAAATAGAAAAGAAAATGTATGTTAATATATCTTATTTAGTTCATTTGTGATATTATTTTCAAGTTAAGAGTTTGCATATTGGAAAAAAGAATTTATATAACTACTTATCTTCATTTATGGGCAAAAACAATCATGAGTTTTTTCTTATAATTAGCAAATGTATTTAAAATATACTATGCAAGTACACTGCTAATTCTGGAGCAATCAAAAATAGAAATAATGCTGTTTTTGTTCCCCCAAACACATTACAATAATTGCAAAGAAAATAAGAACAGATTTTAGAAAAGATTAGTCAATCTTGAATTCAGTTGATGTTTCAGTAATACAAAAGACAATTTATACATTTTTATGATTTATCACCACTTCAAGTAAACTCTGAAAGGAGCATGTTATTCTTTATACTAGTCATGAAGAGAATCAGGCCACTAGATTAAAATATAATTATATAATTTTTCCTTTCCTGTTCCTCCCTTTAAACCATCCTCTCTACTCTTCCTTATCTCTTATAAATTTAAGGCTTCTGTTCTTATATATGTTGTTACATATAGAAATATGTATAAGCATATATTCCTAAGTAGTAAGTAAAACTTGCTCAGTGAGTATAATGTTACTTTTATTTAGTTTTCAGAGCTGACCATCTGGTATTAGATAACCAATCGTGTGCTCATCCCTGGGGAAGACTATTTCAGTACCTCTCCACATTGATTAGTTACCTGTAGTTATTTGTGTAGTGTTCAGGTCTTGTGAGCTTTCTCCTGTCCATTTCAGCAGATCTGTTGGATTTCTCCTGTGTCAGGTCATGTTTTGGCATCCATATCTCTGAGACTTTATGGGTATAGCTTCTGACATTCCTTAGAGACATGATCTCACAACAAACTCTATTCTCCTGGCTTTTATAATCCTTAACCTCCCCTTCTGCAATGATCCCTGAGCCTTAAGTGTGTCTTGTATTGTAGATGTATCAATTGGGTCTGGACTCTGCAACTCTGTATTTTGGTTGCTTGTTGTTTTCTGTAATGATCTTTGTCATTGAAAAGTGAAACTTCTTTGATGAAGGGTGAGTATTACTTTTTTCTGTGGGTATAAAAAGAAATATTTTAATGTTTTGCAAAGTAGGATTGTATGTTCTCCAAGATTCATGGCTTAGCTGTCAGTACTAGCATTATATCTTTCTTATTGGGTGGACCTTAAGTTCAATTAAAGAGCTGTTGGTTTCTGCCAGGGTATGTATGCCACTATTTTACATAACTAGAGTTATTGTGCCATGCTGGTTGTTGTTATGATTCATAGGCATAATAGTTGGGTAGAACAATTGGTTGATTTTCTTCTTTGCATGGTGTCTTCTGGTACCATGAAAGCTTGGCTTCAATATGTGTGCATTAAAGCCAGTTCTAGATCAGTGACCTCTGGGCCCTTGGTTTGAAATTCATCATGTTTCCAGCAATATGAACTTACTTTTTGTCCTTGGTGGGCATCAAGGGCAATAGCAACAGCCTGTAATGTTTTGGATATTTCTAAAAAAAAATGTAACAAACAACTCAAATATTTATTTCTCATGCCTAGTGTTTGGGACTTTGTTAGGTGGTCTTTGACTCTTTGAGGGATTATTCTCAGCTCAAATTAAAAAAAAACTGCATATAAACTATGTATATCTATTTATATACCAACTTAAGTGGTTTGTTTGCATTTTAAGATAGGTAGTTAACACGATTCCTTATGAAATTTTTAGACATCCTTACTCTTATCTTACCTCTTTCTCTTTTCCTTTTGTATTTGTTTCCCTCCCCTTCCCCTAATTTGGAACCCCATTTTCCCCATTTCTATTCATTAAATCACTAGATCATTGTTAACTTCAAGTTTTCTTAGAAATTATCTCACAGTTGAGAGAGTTTCAGGTAAACTTTGAAATACTACTTTGGTTAGTAAGCTTTCCTTAGCTCCTTGTATTCAATGATGTCTTTTAGGCAAATATGAACCAGATTCTCAACATTACATATATTCACATGTGTGTGACTGTGTGTGAGTGTCACTTGTTATGTGTTGATGGAAATGTATCACCCTGTTCCTCTGGTGAGTCTGCAGGGTTTTTATGGAGCCATGGGTTCCTTAACCTATGACATACTTTGCTGTCTAAATGCATTTATAACATGTGCTAATAACTTTATTAGTGAATGCTTGATCATCAAGGGACCTAAGCAAAGACCACTAAAGTAAGGAAGGATTCTACATCGATCCCAAATATATTCTAAATTCATGGTTATAACATTGCCTTCCAGAATAGTATTGGCAAGTACACATTTCCAGATACACATATACATACACACACACACACACACACACACATGCATATAGTCTGCATGATACATGACCTGTATGTTCATATGGAGTGGTCAAGAAACATAGGCAAATATAAGTAAATAAATACAATATAATGAGAGTTTAAAATGGGGCTAAATCACTCTAGATTCAAAAACGTTTTAAATTAAAGGGAATGATACAGATATGTATTTAAAAATAAATGAAATAAAATTAAAGATTCCAAAGAGAGTAGCATATGTAAAAGCATAACATTTTTGGAGATACTGTGAACTTCTTAGTGCTGGGATCTGTGCAGTAAGCTGCTCCAGGAGAGGAGGCTCCTGAAAATCAAAGGCTACTGTGAAAAGTCCATGTGCTTGCTTCAGAATCCCCCTTATTTATAAAGTTACTCAGAGAAGCCTTAATCATTACTATATTGCAAGGCTAGAAATGTGCTTTAGAAAAACCTTCTAGCTGCATTAATGGAGAATGCACTGCAAATCTGAACTTTGATCCTAATTAGTCTTATCAAGAAAAACCAGGCATCAGAAATTGGGGTGACAACCTGGTAGATCAGATTACTGGAAGCAGTTGCCAGTTGCTCCCTACCTGTCTCTGTTCCTCCATCTAAAAGACTGAGAGCCTGTCTCCAGTGTATCGTATCACTTCCTTTTTCCTCCTCCAGAGTTCTTGGAATAAAGCCCTGAACCAACACCAAGAGCTTCTATGGTTAACTAGTGGCTAGCTATATCATCTGACCTCCAGGCAAGCTTTATTTGTCAGAACACAAACAAAATACCACACAACATGAATCTATTGAGAGAACATACATTTACTCAAATTCAAGAAACCAACATCCTAAAAGTTGATGGTAAATATGCTAGCTTCAGGGACTTCTCTGGAAAATTTCATCTGCTATAGTACATGTCAGTAAGTGCCTGGGTCTGAGCATATGTCCAGAGAGAAAAATGCACAAGGCATAATAAAGATCAGGGTTTGTTTCTCCCTACATCTAAGCTTAGAATTTAAGCATTTCTACTTGCCTCTTGTTGCAAAGAGCAGACAAGTGTGATAAAAAGGAGGAGGAATGAAAGAAAAAACTTTCCATAAATAAAGCAAAGGCAAGATTATTCTTCATATGTGAATTATACAAACAAAAATATCTCCAATTATGACAATTCCTGAAAGAAAGCAGAGTGCCAAATTGTTTATGAACAAAGGTCAAATAATATCCTCTGCAAAAAAAGAGATAAACACAAAAAGAGATAAACAAAACAAAACAAAAAATTAACAGGAGTGTCTCCCCATACCAACCAACCAGGATCCCTTTCTGCTATTCCTCTGGTCACATATTCCACTGCCACTCCTTCATGAACTTCAAGCCCCAGTCAAGGTAAATGAGCCCACCCCTGCTCTCACCCAGAACTTGTTTGCTTTGTAGCCAGCTCACATGCTGATCACCAAAGCTAATCAATGCCAATGTGGTACCTCTAGCCCAAGGTCTGTAAGTGATCCTACTCTTGCCTCAAGCATGACCTTCTCTGCCACTGAACTCACACACCAACCTGCTTCCCATCTTTCTTCCAGCTCTAAGCCTAGCAATAACCCCATCCCTGTATTGCCCTCTCAACATCAGGCCTGCACTTACCCTTGACCCCTAGTCTTTCTTCTTCTGTTCCTATTATTCACAAACTCTCTACACATTTTGTTTGGCCACAGCTCTGAATTTGGTGCAAAATTCTACAACTATCTTGGATGTCCATGGACGTCAGTCTTGTTTCTGGTCCTTCTACTCTTCCTCAGCCCACCATTACACTTTGAGATTCCGTAATAGTAGATTAAAACTCATAGAAAAAAAAAAACAATATCCCAAGTCTAGATGTAGCTGTCATACCACATGATCAAGAAAAATAATGTTCTCCCTAAATAATCATCAAATCAATAGTGATCTTCCATAAGAACAACTTACATTAAATTCAAGAAATATAATTTAGAAGAAAAGTTATGAACATGTTTAATGAATTTGGGGCATGAAATAAAACATACGAACATAATTGGATAGATATAAAGAGGACAGGAATAAAATGAATGAAGTCCAAGAAATCAGTAATAGATGAAGTAAGGAAGACAGTTCAGAAGGTGAACATGGAAGCCAGTAAAGAGAAATACAAAAGAAAATTCAAACTGAAATGAAGCAGGAAGTGAACAATTCAAAACATCTAATAAAATCTTAGTGCAAAGTTTCAATAGTGGAATGGATCAAGAAGAAGAGAGAATAAAAGGGCTTGTTGCTAAAGCAGAGGAACTGGATCACTCAATCAAAGACATGATACATCTCAAACCATATAAATTACAAAATGTTTAAATCCAAGATTTATGGGATTAGAAGAAGATTATTTATGGGTGGAAGGCATAGTTAACATAGTCAATAAAATCACAGAAGAAATTTTCAAACTCTAGATAAAAAAATGTGAGTGTAAATATAAACGGTTTATAGAACATGAGATATAAATGATCAGCAACAAAACCCCATACTCCATAGTGTGTACTAACACTGATTAAAGAAAAGAAATAGAAAACTGTGAGAGATAAGGAAGAAGACACACATAAAGGCAGACCCCAAAGAATAAGAGCTTATTATTTTATAGAAATGCCCAAATCAAATAGTGTACAAAGTTGTATTCTGATTTTTGAATCACAATTTTCAGCATAAATTATTATATCCTGAAAAGCTATCAATGAAAATTGAAGGAGAAATAAACTTTCTATGATTAAAAAACAAAACTAAAACCAAAACAATATAAAACACTAAAGGACTAAGCAACCAACTATTAACCCAGCTATAAACAGGAAGAAATACTTTGAATTAAATAAAACCTTAAACATACTCAAGAGGCCACATAGGAAAATTAGTCAATAAAAAGACAGTTTCTCAAGCAATGATTAAGAAAACACTGAAATATCAACACAATGACAAAAAACTAATATGTATCTCTCAATAATAAATTGAATATTAATGGTTTCAAGTCCTCAGTCAAAAAGACAGGTACTATCAAATTCAATTAGGAATCAAGATCCTTCTTTTTTGTTGCATCTAAGAAACACATCTCACCTTCAAAGGTAGACACCATTCCAGGGCAAGAGGATGGAAAAGGTATTCCAAGAGAATGGAACTATAAAATAATCTGACAAAATGGAAGTAATATCAAATTATAAAGATTCAAACTAAAATGAGTGAGGATAAAGTTACCCCATTCTCACTGAATGAGAATTCACCAAGAAGATATACTTCTAAGCATATATTCATCAAATTCAGGTTCACTGAATTTCATTAAACACATTTTAGTAGATATAAAGACACTGATTAATTCCAATACAATAATAGTAGGATATTTTAGTATCTATCACCAATAGAGAGGTCATTTGGACAAACAATAAGCAGACAAGTATTGGAGTTAAATGGAAACATAAATAAATGTTTATCAGATATCTACAAAGCATTCCACTCAAACACTAAAAATGTACATTCCTGTCAGCAGGCTATAAAAATTTTTTCAAAACACATTAAGCCTCCCTAAATACAAACACCCTCAGTGGTACAAAGCTAGACAAGGACACGTAAAGAAACTATAGTAAGTAAGCAAACTCATGGGTATTAACAATACACTACTAAAAAATAACAAATGACTGAAGAAATTAAGAAAAATTTCCTAGAGTTGAGAGAAAAACCACACCATAGAGAGGAATATTTATAGCCTTCTTAAAATAGTTGCGGTCTCAAATAAATAGCTTAATGATGATTTTTAAGACCATGGGAAAACAAGAATATGCCAAGATCCAAAGTGGTAGATGGAGATATATTGTAAATATCAGATCAATTAATAAAATATAAACAAACAAACAAAACCAAAGAACAAAGCAATAAAACAGATTTAGTTGTTTCAAAAGATAAACAAGATTGATAAATCATTATTAGCCCAATTGCAAAAGAAAGAGATGAAACATATCTTAAGAAAATTATAGATGAAAATGAAGACATTGCAACAGATACCAATGGAACTAAGAAAATCATAAAGAAAAACAATTAAATCTGTATTCCAATAAATTGGAAAATCTAAAAGAAATGGATGAATTCCTAGATGTGTGTGTGTGTATATATATATATATATATATATATATATATATATATATATGCTACCAATATTAAACATAAAATCATGTTCAAAAACAGTTTAAACATGTTTCTAATCAGCATGAAGACAGAAACTGCAATACAAATTATCTCTCTCAAAAAATACACTTCAAAATCAGACAAATAACTTCAAGTATCTACCAAACCTTCAAAGACCTAACATAAATTTTTTTTCAAACTATTCTGTAAATAGAAAAATAAGGAATGCTACCAAACTCTTTTTATGAAGTAAGAATAATCCAAACACCAAAGCCAGACAAAGATACAGAAAAAAACACAAAGTTGCAATTTGATCTCCCTGACAAATATAGATATAAAAATATCCAGAAAATACTAGGAAACCTAATTTACTATCACATCAAATTGATAATCCTCTGTGACAAACTTGGCTCTGTTAAATAGAGGAATGATTTAACACATATAAAGCAATAAATGCTATCCATTACACAAATTGACTCAAGGATGAAAAGAAGAAAAAAAAATACTCTGACAAAAAATCCATCACCCATCATGACAAAATTCGTGGAAAGGGTATTAATGGAAGGAACATTCCTCAACAGAGTAAAAGCTGCATACAATAAACCCACAGCCAACATCATGCTAAATGAAACATAATACAGAATTTCAATACTGGCATGTCCACACTTTCCACTCGTATTCCATATGATGCTTGAAGAAAACTAGGGAGTGGGTATTGAAAAGCTGCCTTAAGAAAATGGGGACACCAGGACACAGGTAATTAGAAAGCAAGGAGAGAAATACTTAGGAGGAATGAGAAGATGGGAGGTTTAGGAGCTGAGGGCATGTAGCATGAAGGGTATATCAAAAAGCCATAAAGAGGCTGTCAGGTCCAAAGGAAACTTCACTTCACCAATTTCCAAAAGACAGAAAAACACATGGCTATCTGTGGTGTCTATTAACATATGGAAGTGCATGCTGGCCTCCAGGCTCCCTCAGTGTCACAAGTACCTGTTACACATTTCAGAGCCCTTGCTAGCATCCTAACTCTTTCTCACTACCCACATCCCTGAACTTCACCTGCTCAGGGGCTTCCTCCTACCAGCTAATCATTCTCCTTATAACCCTGATTTTTAGTCTATGCTTTTTCTGTTTTCCTCTCTCCCTTGCAGGCACTCTCTTTCTCCCTTCTCCTCCTCTCTCTACACACCTGCTCTCTTCCTCCTTCTATGTCCCACAATCCTACCCTGCTCTGCTTCTCTTATGGCCAGTGCCAGTCTTCTGGTCATGTCTGCTCTGGACTCTTCCAGATGCCTCTGGATATTTTCTCTCATATCTAAAAAAACAAAAAAAACAAAAAACAAAAAACAAAACAAAAAAAAAAAACCAAAAAACAAAACCTATCCCGTGACCATACCATGGAGCGGTCATGTCACTTTATACAAAAATATACATCTTCTAAAATTTACAAAAGAAAGAGTAAAGTGAGTTGTCTTGCATGACAGGACAACGCTGCCCTTAGAAGCAGTGGGTTACTGAAAATTTATCTGATTCAGGTGTGGGACACCTCCACAGGAGTTGGTCTAGGAGGCCCCAGAAAACCCCAAACAATCAGGCTGTTGACACTTGTTCACCACCATAATTGGAAGATAAGATGCTAACTACATCATTGGCAAGCTGTGGAGAAAGCAAGCTGGAACTGAACTGAAAGCATCCTCCATGGTGGTTAAGCCATTAGAGTGCCAGGAGGTAATAATATTTGGGTTACTGGGGTTGAGGAACACATCACTGGGATTACTCAGATATTAATCTTACAAAAGAAAAAAATTACATGACTGGCAACATGTGACCTTATATGCAATTGTGGCACAACTGTTGCATTGTAACCAGCTACCCTCTGATTGGATTTGAGTGCTGCTTTATAGGAGGGAACCCCATTCTGTACTGTGAGTTTACATATCAATCTATTTCAAAGATGGTTATAGACCAAAGTGAGAAAATTACTATTATTGTTTAATTAAACTGAAAAAGAATAAAAATTCTTGAAAATCTCTTTTTATAGCAACAGGACAGAATCTACTCTAAACCTTAATCAGATAATTGCTTTTTGAAGTGTATGATAATGAGCCCAGATTCATGAATACCCAAGATGCTGAGAATATGTGCCTGGAGAGGGCTCTGACCTATGTAAGACATTTATACCACAATCTCAAAGGTTCAGAGAACATTGTGAAAGAGGAATTGGGAAGTAGGTAATGTCTAGAAGATAGGGTGAAGGGCTTTGGGATGTCAAATTCTAGACTAGATAGAAAACACTGCAGTTATGGACTGTAAACAGCTGCAGCGGTTTACACTGGGCACACATATGACTGGTTCTGACAATAATCAGAAGAATGAGAGGCTGGAAGGCTCCTAGTCATTACTGGTAAACTATTGGCCATTTAGCAGGGTTGGAGAGGGAACCATGATCTTCAGTTGTGTACTCATGGCTGAGGAATAAAAGCAAATATGAGGAAGGCTGCTGAGACAGGTCAATTTGACTAAATGGAAGAAGCCTTGATGATCTGTTTCAAAGCAACACTCTGGTGGGGGGGGGGCAAAGTTTGAGGCAAAGCAAGAGGTAATTAGAAATAGATTATACTTGTTAGTAGGAAACATTGCATTGATTTTTTCCTTAATGAAATGTTAATGATATAGATTCTCCAAAGAATTCTTGGCTTAAAATTTTGTGGACTTCTTAGGCTTTGCAAAGACAACTAGATTTTCACAAATTTATCAAACCATTGGCAAAGTAAAGTGACTGAGGACTCTCAAGATGCTAATGGTATTCTTAACAAAGACTTCAAAATAGATGAACTCAAAAGACAAGTTAATTAACACATGCCAATGTAACTAATAGGAAAATTATTGGTGTATGTGTAGCTATGTGTGAGAGAGTGTATAATGTGGAAACTGAAGTTGAAAGCAATAATCAAGGAACTCAGGGGCCCTCTATTAGTTAAGAATTTTCCAGGGATATAGCTGAAATAAATACTTATCCCAGGTTACTAGACATCCTTATAAATCTCTTAAAAGTCAGAAAGTTCAGGACAAGGATTTCCACGTCTGGAGATTTGAGTGTTTATATTTTTAAAAAATGACTTATTGTATGAGGTCAGCTACACTATCCACACTCATTATGGAGAGCAACACACTTTTGTAACAAGATGTTTAGGTGCTAAGCACATTGATATCACGTGTCAGCTTCTCTGCTTACTATAGTATGGAAAAGAAAAGTCACCTGGGTAGGTGACCTACATTCAGAAGACTACTTGGCAATCACATGGATAGCTAGCATAGGTGGTATAATCTAATATAGGCACAAAAACATCATGGCTTGTGTGTCTAAAGTGATACAAGGAGACCCCAAGCCCCCAAAATTTCATTTGCTGGCTTTTTAGAGTATGACTTTTTCCTTAATATTGTCAAGGACATGTTTGTAAATGTTTCTTTTCTAAATGCTGTACAAATTATTTTCCTTTCTCATTCAGTAAAATAAGAGAGTGGTGGAAAAACTATGATTATTTTTTATAAGTTTAGCACAAAATGGAGGAAAGGTATTAGTTTACTTAGGGCTTGAGCTAAATTAAGCTTCACAATGGAAGGGAAGCAGTAACCGCAGCGGTTTATACCTGAAGCAGGAATGATGAATCAAGACCCAAGGGGAGAGCATTGGAGGCAGCATAACTATTTGGAATTCATGGCAATACCTGATCATGGGAGAGAACATGAGGATATCAGTGACTTTGACATGATGGATGCAGGACTGTCTATCCTCTCAGAGCAAATGGGAAGAACAAGTGTCAAAGGAGTTGAGAAGATGGTATTACCAAATTAAAAAACAAGACAAAGGAAATTGAAACATTGTAGTACCTAGTTAGGAAGTAACTAGACAATGGAAGTAGAGAACATGGTATTACATAGGAAGTAAGTAGACAAGGGAAGCTGAGAAAATGGTGTTACCTAGTTAGGAAGTAAACAGACAAAGGAAGATAATATTACCTCAAGGGATCCACTAAATCTGCTTTCAAATAAGGATAGCCTGGGCTATTTCTGATATCTTGATTTCTAAGCCAATTTTTTCCCTTTTGATTGCTACTATTGGAGGAAGATACTATGTCAGGAACTGAAAAGTTGAAGCCTACACTTCCTGAGTGCATGGTCTTCAGTCTCAAGCAATCACTCAGAGATTCACAGGTATTTCACAGTTGCTGTTACCTGGTGTTTTAATCCAAAGTCATGGCTAAGTCACATCCAGATGCGTTTTCATAACCCACCCTGACACATAATTGATGGCTAGTTAATTTTGAGTTGAGGAGAAAATGAATCCTAGGTGTTTAATTGATACCAGCAGTTATGATTTGTAGCAGGGTAGTAGTTAAATGTCAGCATCTAGAGTTGCTGTAGATGGGAAGTATATCAATTTTATTTAAAATTAATTTTATTTAAATTAAAAACAATCTTATTTTACATACCAATACCAGGTTACTCTCCTTCTTGTCCTCCAAATGTGCACACTATTCCTCATCCCAACCCCACCCACTCCTCAGGGAAAGTGAGGCCTCCCATGGGGGACCATCTAATTCTGTCACATCATTTGGGGCAGGACCTAGGCCCTCCCCCATGTATCTAGGCTGAGAGAGTATCCCTCCATAGGGAATGGGCTTGTAAAGCCCATTTGTGCACTAGGGATAAATACTGGTTCCACTGCCAGAGGCCCTATAGACTGTCCAAGCCACCCACCTGTCACCCATGTTCAGGGGTCCCAGTTTGGTCTTATGCTTGTTCCCCAACTGTCAGTCTGAGGTACCCCAGCATGGTCTTGACCCCTTTGTTCATCACTCCTCCCTCTTTACAATTGGATTCCAGGAGTTTGGCTCAGTATTTGGCTATGAATCTCTGCTTCTGCTTCCATCAGCTACTGGATGAAGGCTCTGATGGAATTTAAGGTAGTCATCAATCTCATTGTAGGGGAAAAGCTTTAAGGTAGCCTCTCCACTATTGCTTGGATTCTTAGTTGGAGTCATCCTTGTGGATTATTGGAGATTTTCCTAGTGCCAGATTTCTTGTTAAGCACATAACTACTCCCTCTATTAGCATATCTCTTTCCTTGTTCTCCTCTGTTCTTACCCAAATTCGATTTGCCAGTATTTTATTGAGTATTTTTGCATCAATGTTCAAGAGGGAGATTGGTCTGTATGTCTCTTTCATAGTTGGGTCTTTATGTGGTTTGGGTACCAATGTAATTATAGCCTCATAAAAAGAGCTTGACAATGTCCCTCCTGCTTCTATTGTGTGGAACAATTTGAGGAGTATTGGTATTAGCTATTCTTTGAATTTCTAGTAGAGTTTTGCACTGAAATCACTTGACCCTGAGCTTTTTTTTTTTGGTTGGGAGATTTTTGATGACTGCTACTGTTTCATTAGGGCTTATAGGGCTATTTAAATTGCTTATCTGTTCTTGATTAAATTTTGGTATGTGAAACTTATCCATAAAATTGTCCATTTCTTTTAAATTTTCAAATTTTGTGGAGTACAGGTTTTCAAAGTATGACCTGATGATTCTCTGGATTTCCTCAGTGCCCAATTTTATGTCTCCCTCTTTGTTTCTGATTTTGTTAATTTTCATTGTTTTCTTTGTCTCCACTTTATTGATTTCAGCTTTCAATTTGATTATTTTCTGGCATCTATTCCTCCTGAGTGAGTTTGCTTCCTCACTTTCAGGTGTGCTTTCAGGTGTGCTGTTAAGACTCTAGTGTGACCATTCCCCTGTTTCTTTATGAGGGCACTTAGTGCTATGGAGTTTCCTCTTAGTACTGCTTTCAAAGTGTCCCATAAGTTTGGGTATGTTGTGCCTTTATTTTCATTGAATTCTAGGAATTCTTTAGTTTCTTTATTTCTTTCTTGAGCCAGGAGTGATGCAATTTAAGCATTGTTCAATTTCCATGAGTTTGTAGGGTTTCTGCAATTTGTATTGTTGTTGAATTCTAACTTTAAACTGTGGTGATCCAATAAGATATGGGAGTTTGTAGTGGGATATTCACTGTGTCTGCTTCTGTGGCACTGACCACACCCATTGAGGGGTGGAGCCAGGGGCGGAAGTGACCTGTGGAGTTTAGCCTCAGGAGGAGGCAGAAAAAAGCCTTTTCTGGCGGGACACGGAGAGAGGAGCATCCAGTTTTAACTGCTGTGTTCATCTGTCTGTGTTGTGAGTTGTTTCTCCCTTAATAAATATCTATTCGACCTATTTGTTTATCCTGACCCTTATTGAACCTCAATATCTGGTGTCAGAAGCGGGATCAGGATTTTCACGGCACCTGGGTTTTACCCAGGTGCCGCAGCAACCCTTCCCCCACCTTCCTTGAACGCGCAGGATATACTCTGCCCTAGAACTCCTTTTATCTCCATCTTGGCCCTGAGACTACTGCTCATCTTCTGCCCATTCCCTCAGATTGCATTCGCACAGAGCCCTGCGGCATTAGCCGTGCCTTTTGTGTTGCAGCACTAGGCCTGTACTCAGCCTGCTCTGTTTGAGTGCTTGCAGGCTCCGGCAGCTGCGGCAGCTGCAGCCAGTGGACTGGCAGAAAATAGACACACTGCAGTTACTTGCGGCTCCTGTTTTCCCTGTGGTCTCAACAATTGTACAAGGCTCGTTTCACTCCTTTGTTTAACAAAATTTTGCTTGCCTTAGTTTGTTAAAAGCTATTCTACAGGGACCGGGATCAGAAGGATCGTTTCCTGCCGGAGGCTATTTGGTGGACACTCTTTGGTGGTACAATTCCGGATAGAACCGGAATTGGAAGGCTCCTCTGCTGCCGGATGCTTTTACTGCTACACCTCCGAGTGTAACTACAGCAAGTTGAGATCTACAGCTAAAAGCATCAAAGCTCCAGGACAGCGGAATTACATCTAAGGTAATTGTAACATCTTTTGCAACTTAAGCTGATATAATATCTGAGATCAATTGTTCCATAGCTATGGCAGATAATTTTACAATGCAGTACTTTAGGAATTTTTTTACTTCATATATAGAAGGAATCTTAGCAGAAGAAAATTATGACTGGATCAATATATACACCTTTTTCGTAATAGTAATGGGTTTTATCATTAATATGATATTCTCAAAGAAATGGTTTGAGATTAGCACAAACAATAAGGAACTTGTACAAACCATACGAGACTTGGTAACAAAGATTCAAAACATTGAAAATGACAGAATGCAAAACATGGAATGTTAAGGAAAAAAGTTTCAGGATATTGAAGATGGCAACAGAGAGCTGACAGGTAGAATACAGAACATGGAATATAAAAATGATCAAATAGAAAACAAAATTTGTTCCATGTCTGATGTTGCCTCAACAACCAAAACAGAAACAATGCAATGCATTAACACGCTAGCAGAAACAGCTCATTCCTGGTTGGATGAAGCTACTAATAAGGTTAAAAAACTGGAATATCAGATGGCAAGAGTAGCAGATAGAATCTCTTCCATGTCTGAAGATAATGGCAAGCTAGCAGATAGAACATTGTTTTTAGAAGGCAGTTTACATGCCATTCAGATAATATCTAAGGATGAGAATATCAAAAACATGGAATCATTTGTAGTTGGAGAAAGTAAGAAACTGACAGATGCAATGAAGGCTCTAGAAAGGGATATGCTTCAAGAAGTTCAGACACTCAAAGAAGCAATAATTAATAGACTTCAGGCTTTAGAAGACCTTCAATCTGATACATCAGAAGAAGAGCTCCAGGTAATAGGGCATGAAAAAAACTTAAAAGTTTCCACACCATTTAGGGTCAGAGGAGCTTTCCCTGTATCTGTTAATGGAAAATCAGCAATGAAAAAACACCCAAAAGGTGTTGTTGCTTATCAATGGGAACCAATATGCATGAAAGATTTAAAAAGTATAAAGGAAGCAGTAGTCTCTTATGGCATGCACTCACCATATGTGAAGCAATTAATAGAATCATGGGCAATGAATAACAAGGTAACCCCTAAGGATTGGGAACAATTAATATCAGCTGTCCTTGAAAACTCCTCTCAATTAGAATGGAGGGCTTTATGGAGAGAAGAAGCAAAGGCTCTTGAACTTCAGGGCTTAAAGAAAGGTTATGAAGCTCCCAAAGATAAAATTCTTGGTGAGGGTATTTATGATGACCCAGAAACCCAAGCTGCCTATGATGAACATATCTTGTCTCTATGCAGTACGGCAGCTCTGAATGCTTGGGATAAGATTCATGAACTAGGGGAGAGGATAGAATCTTATACCAAAATAAGGCAAGGACCAAGAGAATGCTTCATTGTGTTTCTAGAAAGGCTGTCTAGAGCAGTACAATTAGAGGTAGCTGACATAGATTCTAGGCGAATACTCATAGAATCGTTAGCCTATGAGAATGCAAATCCTCAATGCAAACAAGTGCTTTGGCCATTAAAAATTCAATCAGCACCTTTGGATGAATGGGTCTGATATACAGCCAACATTGACTATAATAGCAATAACACTGAAGCATAGGTAGGAGAAGCTATATCTAAAGGTTTGGGCAGTAATCAAGAGAACAGAAGTTGCAACTATGGTGACATAAAAGCTTGGATAGGAGAAGCCGTCTCCAAAAGTTTAAAGAGATATCAACATGTCAGATGTTATAACTGTGGTAAGATAGGACATCTAAAAAGAAATTGTAGGCAAATCATCTCTAGAAATAATACTCCCAAGAATGAATTGAACAGAAGACCTAAGCCTTCTGGGTTATGTAGAAGGTGTGGCAAAGGCAGACACTGGACAAATGAGTGTAGATCAACTAGAGACAAGCAAGGAAACCCTTTACCACCGGGAAACTCCTTGGGGGGCCTCTCGAAGGCCCCCATGTCAAAGGTGGTCCGAACATTCCCAGTCACAGTGGAGGACAACCTCCCACAGGACAATTAGAAAATCCTTGGCCTATTGTAAAAACTCATACCGCTCTGGCTGACAAACTAGTGACAGAAGTTGAATCAGACATGACAGAAGAAAATAAAAAACGTATATTTTGGCAAACCTCTATAAACAGTCAAAGGCCTAGATTGATAGTTAAAATGAATAACAGACTGTTTGAAGGCCTCCTGGACACAGGGGCGGACGTAACTATCATAACTAATAAATCCTGGCCTCGAAATTGGCCCCTGAAAGAGGTTAATATTCAATTCTTAGGGATTGGAACCCTGTCTCAGATAAAACAAAGCATGAGATGGATTGAATGTGTAGGACCAGAAGGACAGCAAGGAAGGTTAAGACCATATGTGGCTGATGTATTGATAAATTTATGGGGTCATGATCTATTACAGCAATGGAATACACAGATTAACATTCCTCCAGTATTACATAGGAACCATAAACGACCTCATGATTGTGGAAAAAATGTTATAAAGTACTATACAAGACAGACACCAAATATCCAGGCTGTACAAAGACAGAATGCAAGTGCTGAACAAACAGATGAACCAAAAGCCTTACCCTTAAAATGGTTAACAGAGGAACCTGTCTGGATAGGACAGTGGCCTATGACTTCTGAGAAGTTAGAAGCTTTAGAAAACCTGGTTCAGGAACAGCTAAATGCTGGGCATATCAAGGAATCAACCAGCCCTTGGAATTCTCCTGTATTTGTTATCAAAAAGAAATCTGGCAAATGGAGAATGCTTACAGACCTGAGAGCCATTAATAAAGTTATCCAGCCAATGGGCTCTTTACAGCCTGGAATGCCATTGCCTTCTTTGATACCTAAAGAATGGCCTATTATAGTTATTGATTTAAAGGATTGCTTCTTCACTATACCTTTACAAGAACAAGACAAAGAGAAATTTGCCTTCATGGTACCTAATTACAATAATTCTCAACCAGTGAAGAGATATCAATGGAAGGTTTTGCCACAGGGAATGCTAAATAGCCCAACCCTGTGCCAATATTTTGTACAAAAACCACTGGAAATAATTCGTAAACAGTTTCCACAATCCATAATCTATCATTACATGGATGATATATTGTTAGCTGACTCGAAAGCAGACATATTAGAAAAAATGTTTGAGAAACTGAAGGAAGTTTTACCTCGCTGGGGATTACAAATTGCACCTGAAAAAATACAAAAAGGAGAGTTAATCAACTACTTAGGATATAAAATAGGTCTACAGAAAATTAGACCACAAAAAGTACAGATCAGGAGAGATCGCTACCAGACTCTTAATGATCTTCAAAAATTACTAGGAGAGATTTCTCAACTGCAAACTATTATTGGAGTTGAAGGGCATGATTTGAAAAACTTGAAAATGGCCCTAAAAGGGGACAAGGATTTGAATAGTCCCCGAATACTATCAGCTGAAGCGGAAAAGGAATTAGAATGGGTAGAAAAGAGGATATTAGAAGCACATGTGGACTGTGTGGATCCAAATCTAGACTGTATTCTGGTTATATTACCATCTAGAGAATATCCTTCAGGGATTTTGATGCAGAGAGAAGACATCATATTGGAATGGATATACTTACCACATAAACAGAATAAAAAACTAAAAACATATATAGAAAAGATCTCTGACTTGATTTTAAAAGGTAAATTAAGACTTCGTCAATTAACAGGAAGAGATCCAGCAGAAATTATTGTACCTTTAACTAATGAGGAAATTTCCTCCTTATGGAAAGATAATGAATATTGGCAGAGAGCATGCAGTAATTTTTTGGGAATAATTAGCAACAATTATCCCAAAACTGAAAGAATCAAATTCATAAAGAAGACGATTTGGAGCCTTCCACGCATTGTAAGACAAACAGCTATCTCTAGAGTTCCTACATTCTACACTGATGCAAACAAATCTGGTAAAGCAGGATATAAATCAGGAGAAATAAGCAAAGTAGTTCAAAGCCCTTACAATTCTGTACAAAAGGCAGAATTGTATGCCATTCTCCTGGTACTTATGGACTTTACAGAACCCCTCAATATAGTTACTGACTCTCAATATGCAGAGAGAGTAGTCTTACACATCGAGAATGCAGAATTTATTCCTGATGATACAGAATTAACTTCATTGTTTATACAGTTACAAGATACTATCAGAAAGAGGATTCATCCTATATATATAACACACATCAGATCCCATACGGGTCTGCCAGGTCCTCTAGCACAAGGCAATGATGAAATTGATTGGTTATTGATAGGAAGTGTGCTAGAAGCCTCAGAGTTTCATAAGAAACACCATGTGAACAGCAAAGGATTGAAAAAGGATTTTTCTATCACTTGGCAACAAGCCAAGGAAATAGTAAGGAAATGTCCTACTTGCTCATTCTATAACCAAACTCCTTTACCACCAGGCAGTAACCCTAAAGGTATATATAGAAATGAAATATGGCAAATGGATGTGTTTCATTTTGCAGAATTTGGAAAATTAAAATACGTACATCACACTATAGATACATTTTCAGGGTTTCAATGGGCTACTGCTCTGAGCTCTGAAAAGGCTGATTCTGTTATCACACACCTTTTAGAGGTAATGGCCATTATGGGCATACCTGCACAAATAAAAACTGACAACGCTCCCGCATATATTTCCAGCAAATTGAAACAATTGAAACAGTTTTTTGAGTATTATAACATAAAACACATAGCTGGTATACCACACAATCCTACAGGACAAGCAGTAGTTGAGAGATCTAATCGTACTTTAAAGGAAATGCTTCATAAACAGGCAGGATGAACCAAGACACCCAAACACAGATTACATAATGCTTTATTAACATTAAACTTTCTTAATGCTGATGAAAAAGGGAAAACAGCTGCAGAAAGACACTGGACAATAGAAAAAACTTCTGAACTACATCAGCCGGTGTACTTCAAGGATGTATTGACCTCAGAATGGAAATCAGGATATGTGTTACGTTGGGGTAGGGGTTTTGCATTTGTATCTACAGGAGAAGAAAAGCTATGGATACCATCTAAGTTAATCAAGATCCGGGTTGAACAAGAGTAACATCTTAATGAAGAGAAATGACAAGTCATCCAATAAATAAGGTCCCATGAGATGTGTGGAGACTTCTCAAAGGTAGGGGAAGTGTTCTGTTCTTGTCCTTACAGGAAAACAGAGAACACCTATCTTCAAACAACCAAAGGACACTAAACATGTAGGTACCTACAGAAGAGAAGACAGCTCTCCAGAAAGAATCACTTAATGAAGAGGAATCTGATTTATGGTAAAAATATTTAAGTCTAGTAAACTGTTTCTATACTGAAATCTAGTTTTCTTTACTATCTAATATTTCTGTAGTCCCAGTTCATGTAAACCAATGCTGGCTTTGGAGTTGGATTTGGCTTTCCTTCTCTAAATTCAAGCATGTTGTTAAGATTAAATTCACAGTTTCTGCCTTATATCAAGAAGCCAATTGGTGTAAGGCAGAAGAAAACAAAATCTAAGGACTCATTCACTTATTCGCAATTTTCTGTCTGAAATCCTAATTTTCTCATTTACATTTTAATGCTTACTGTTGCCTTTCCGTAATGCATACCGTAAAATTAAAAATTTTACCTTGATATTGATATTTAAATTTTCCTCAAGGACTATAACAGTTCTCAACATCAATCTTTGAACACTCTGGAAAGGAAATGGGGCCCCAATTGGACATTTCCACTTCACTCAACCTGATGCATCTGGACTGAAAACTGCACCCTAAACCGGTTTGAGACTGCTTTTCTCGAGACAACTCATGACTAGCTAGCTGTATTGGTGCACCTTCTTATTACAACCTGGCCAGAGTTTCAAGTAGAATTCCAGTCAAGCATTTTCTGCCACACAATGACTACCTACATATGTTACAGCCAGTTCTGTTTAGAAATTTGGTTGCTAAAAATTTTTTTTCCAACAGGATCCCATGGAGAAATCATCGTCCCATTTCAGCAGGAAGTAATCTTATGATAAAAACGCCCCCTTTCCCCACTCTTGGAATTTAGGAATAATATTCATCTTCATAGGGTTGGTTTTAGTTACTTGGGGTTCTGTTTGGAAGGTGATACTTAGACTTGGTTATCTCTTTTAGACAGGAATAGGGTATGGTTGGGAAAGGTATGATTCAGAATGGAACTAGGTAGATTAGCCTATTTTCTTGTGAATTATTCAGTAAGAATGAGACATTGATATTACAGCTTACATCGTTATATATTATTATTTGTGGTAACCTATGTAAAATTAAGTTTATTCCCTTCCTGGAAGAATTGTATCTTATATTTGTTGTATTGTGTGAAATCTTTCCATTTATGATGTTTTATGTACATTATACTTGCCATATTCTATGTATGTATACTATTGCTTGTGTTCAACATGTTTTGTATTTGTTACAATTTGGGATATTTGTCTTGCTGCCCTTTAGAGCTCTACCTCTTGTTTAGACATTTTTACTCTACCTCTACTTTAGGAATTTACATGTGAGATATATATATATATATATATATATATATATATATATATATATATACATGTACATAGTTATATTGTTTAGGTATTTATCCTTGCTTTACTCAAGGAAGTTTTATTCAGGCTTGTTAGCCAAGTTCCTGAGTATTACAGATTATCCTCACCCATGTTTCCTTTGCCTATGAGATTAGTCAGACATAGATGCTTAATCTTCAATCACTTCATAGACCTGCAGAACATGGCATTTAAATGTTTTATATATTAGTACTCTGTTGACATGAGACACTGTTGCTCCTGACAGCACCGTGCACTTTCCCGAAAGTATGTTGGACACTGTTGTTGCTCCTTCTGGAGTTCATCTTCGCTTCGGCTAATGGCCTCTTGGGCAAGGAACTGCCTCAGCCTTGACCACTGATTTGGACATGCAGTCCTATATGCTTGCAGGAGACAAACTTAGAAGACTGCTGAACCTTGCCAAGTCAGGGTAAGACAGCCTTTCTACCTCCCTGCTTTTGTTGTGGTCTGTCAAATACTCCTGGCCTTAGTCATATCTGGCTGTACCAACATTGCTGTGAGACCTTGGGTGACTGTCCAGGTAGCTTGCTGTTTCTGTCCTCACTGCACCTTTTGGAAGTTGCCCATCTGCACTTCCCGTCTACCCTAGTATTGTAATTTTCCTTCTCAGGTCTTGGTGAAGTTGTAGATTAAACTATCTTAGTATTATTCTCTCTTCCTAGTTAGATATTAAGTACTAGACTTAAGCTTTTCAGCTTAGGACAACTCTATTGTAACTCCCTTATGCCTTCACCCTAGGACTAGGTATGTTTGTGGTTTTGGTCTCGATTTTCCTTTTCTTAGAGCACACTTGTTATTCACTGTTTTGTATATAGTTTTGTATCAAGCTTAAATCTTTTCTTTAGACTAAAAGGGGAATTGTAGTCGGATATTCACTGTGTCTGCTTCTGTGGCACTGACCACACCCATTGAGGGGTGGAGCCAGGGGCGGAAGTGACCTGTGGAGTTTAGCCTCGGGAGGAGGCAGAAAAAAGCCTTTTCTGGCGGGACACGGAGAGAGGAGCATCCAGTTTTAACTGCTGTGTTCATCTGTCTGTGTTGTGAGTTGTTTCTCCCTTAATAAATATCTATTCGACCTATTTGTTTATCCTGACCCTTATCATCACATCTCCCATCAGGGTTTATTCCAATTTTTTTTTGTATCTGTTGAGGTTTGCTCTGATGCTGAGTATGTGGTTGATTTTAGAAAAAGTTCCATGTTGTACTGAGAAGAAGGTATATTCTTTTGCATTTGGATGGAATGCTCTATAGATGTCTGTTAAACCCAATTGGGTCATAACTTCTTTTAGTTCCTTTGTTTCTTTGTTAAGTTTCTGTCTGGTAGTCCTGTCCGGTGGTGAAAGTGGGCTGTTGAAATCTCTCACTATAACTGTGTGGGGTTTTATGTGTGATTTAAATTTTAGTAATGTTCTTTTACGAATGTGGGTGGGTGACTTTGAATTTGGGGCATAGATGTTCAGAATTGAGACTTAATCTTGATGGACTTTTTCTGTGATGAGTATGAAATAACCTTCTTCATCTTTGTTGATTAATTTTAGTTTAAATTCTAATTTGTTAGATATTAGGATATCTACACCAGCTTGTTTATAAGGTACATTTGATTGGAAAATCTTTTCCCAACACTTTACTCTGAGGTAACATCTGTCTTTAAAGTTAAGGTATATTTCTTGTATGCAGCAGGAGGGTGGATTCTGTCTTTATATCCACTCTGTCAGTCTGTCTTTTTATAGGTGAATTATGGCCATTAATATTAAGGGATACTAATAACCATATCAGTTGTTGATTCTTGATAGTTTTGGATTTGGTGCTGGTGGTGGTATTGTGTGTGTGTTTTCCTTTTTAGGGGGGCTTTTGGTAATGTGGGGTTAAATATTGCTTATGTTTTTGTTAGTGTAGCTAACTTCCTTGGGTCACAATTTTCCTTCCAGTACTTTCTGTAGGGTTGGATTTGTGGATATGTATTGTTTAAATATTGTTTTGTCATGGAATATCTTGTTTTCTCCTTCTATAGTAATTGAAAGCTTTGCTGGGTATAGTAGTCTGGGCATCCATGGTCATTTAGTGTTTGTACAAAAGCTATCTAGGATTGTCTGGCTTTTAGAGTTTCCATTGAGAAGTCTGAAAAGTCTGGTGTAATTCTGATAGGTCTGCCTTTATGTGTTACTTAACCTTTTCCCTTTGTAACTCTTAATATTCCTTCTTTATTCTGTATGTTTGGTGTCTTGACTATTTTGTGGAGAAGGATTTTTTTTTTGTCCCATTCTCTTTGGTGCTCTGTAAGCTTCTTCTCATATTTTCTTTTTCTTTTTAAATTGTTATTTTAATTTAAATTTGAAACAAGCTTGTTTTACATGTCAATCCCTGTTCTTTCACTCTCCCTTCCTCCCCTATCTCCTCCCTGACCCCCATCCCATTCCCTTTCTGCTCTTCATGGAGGATGAGGCCTTCCATGGGGGGGATTCCAAGGATTCCAAGTCTTTGGAGCATTTGGAGCAGGGCCCAGGCCTTTACTAACCTGTTAAGGCTGAGAGAGTATCCCTCTGTGTGGAATGGGCTCCCAAAGTCTATTAGTATATTAAGGGTGAATACTGATCCACTACCAGAGACCCTATAGACTTCCCAGTCCTCCTAACTAACACCCACATTCACGGGACCTGGGTTGGTGCTATGCTGGTTTCCCAGCTATCAGACTGGAGTTCATGAGCTCCTCTTTATTCAGGTCAGCTGTTTCTGTGGGTTTCTCCAGTCTTGTCTTAACCCCGTTGCTCATCACTCCTCCTTCTCTGCAACTGAATTCCATGAGTTTGGCTCAGTGTTTAGCTGTGGGTGTCTGCTTCTGCTTCCATCAGCCACTGGATGAAAGCTCTAGGATGGCATATAAAGTAGTCATCAATCTCATTATCAGTGAAAGGCATTTAAGGTAGCTTTTCTATTATTACTGTTAGTTGCATTCATCCTTGTAGATCTCTGAACATTTCCCTAGTGCCAGGTTTCTCTTTGTACTTGAAATGGCTCCCTCTATTATGGTATCTCTTTTGTTACTCTCCTCTATTCTCCCCCTCCAACTCAAATCTTCCTACTCCCTCATGTCCTCTTGTCCCCTCTTCTTCTCCCTTTCTCTTTCTCCTAATACCCCCCCCCTATGCTCAGGAGATCTTGTCCTTTCATTTTTTTCAGGGGGACTAAGTGGGTCTTTCTTAGGGTCCTCCTTGTTTCCTAGCTATCCTGGTGGTGTGGATTGTAGGTTGATGATCCTTTGCTCTATGTCTAAAATCCATATGTGAATGAATACATATCATGTTTGTTTTTTGTGACTGGGTGGTTTCTTGTATTTTCATCCATTTGCCTGTAAATTTCAAGATTCCATTGGTTTTTCTTTTTGTTTGTTCGTTTGTTTTGTTTTTTCTGCTGAGTAGTACTACATTGTGTAAATGTACATTTGCTACTCTTAATATTCTTAATATTCTTTCTTTTTTCTGTATGTTTGATATTTTGATTATATAGTGAAGGAACATTTTTTTTTTTGTGTGTGGTCCACTCTTTTAGTGTTCTGTAAGCTTCTTGTACTTTCCTTGACATGTCATTCTTTAGGTTGGGAAAGTTTTCTTCTATGATTTTGTTGAATATATTTTCTTCACCTTTGAGGTGGGTTTCTTCACCTTCTCCTATACCTATTATTCTTAGGTTTGGTCTTCTCATAGTGTCCCATATTTCCTGAATATTTTGTGTCAGATTGAACTTAAGATTTTCTTTGGTCAATGAATCTGTTTCTTCCAGTGTATCTTCAACACCTGAGATTCTGTCTTCCATCTCTTGTATTCTGTTAGTTATGCTTGCATCTGTAGTTCCTGGTCATTTACCCAGGTTTTCTATTTCCAGCATTCCCTAAGACTGTGTGTGTGTGTGTGTGTGTGTGTGTGTGTGTGTGTGTGTGTTATGTGTATTTGTTTCTTTTGTCTCTATTTCAGCTTTCAAGCCTTGCACTGATTGAATTGTTTCTTGTAAGTTTTTGTTTGTCTTTTCCTCCATGTCTTGAAATTTTTGTTTTGTTTTTTCATTTCTTAAGGGATTTTCTCATCACCTCTTTGAGGGTATGTATCATTGTCATAAAGTTGTTTTTAGGGTCATTCTCTTCTGCTTCCTCTTTGTTGTTACGGTCAGGTCTTGTTAGTGTGGAGTCCCTAGTGTTACTCTGTGTACTTTCCCCAGGCCTTGGTAGGCTCTGAGCAGGGCCCTGGAAGGTGGGCCAGAAACAGGCCTAAGCTTACCTCCTCCCACGTTTGGAGGTGTTACTAGTAAGCTGGCAGACTCTGGATGGTCTAAGTCCACTGGGACAAGCTCCTGCATGTGTGCACAGGCCCCAGTACTCAGGAGGATCTGAACAGGGCATCAGAAGGCAGGTTCCTCCTTTGGATGGAGGCAGGACCAGGATGCTCTCTTGTACTCTCATGGGCATGTTCTTCCTTAGGTTAGGAAAGTTTTCTTCTTTGATTTTGTTGAATATGTTTTCTGTGTCTTTGAGCTAGACCCCTTCACCATCTTCTATACCTATTATTTGTAGGTTTGGTCTTTTCATGGTGTTTTATATTTCCTTGATATTTTTTTTGTTAAGATTTGTTGGATTTAATATTTTCTTTGATTGATCAATCACTTTCCTCTAGTGTATTTTCAACATCTGAGGTTCTCTCTTCTGTCTTTTTTATTCTGTTGTTTATGGTTGCTTCTGTAGTTCCTTATCATTTACCTACAGTTTGCAATGTATCAATTTTAATAAAAGCCATTATCTTTATTTTTCTCAAGTGAGCAAACTTTTTCACTTTTTGCAAACATGTTTAAGAAGAATCTCATTCTCAAAAGTATTGGATCTGAACATGACTTCCATCCAAGGAACACAGAAACTTTTCCCAGAACCAGTTACTTTAGGACACACTACAACATTGAATAAACAATATGAAGACCAATTAATTCTGAGCTTATTGAAGGAACTCCAAACCTTTAGAAATATAATTATTAAAGCCATGGCTTGAATTTAATTGAGCAGATTTTGAATAGAATTTGGAATAAACACTGTAATTAACAGTAGCCACAACAAAAAGTGCAGATATAAAATCATACAGAGGTGTAGGATATAGATCAAGAATTTGGATTTCAGTGAAAATCTTGGTAAGCTATAACAATTACAGAATATATATATATATATGTATATATATATATATATATATATATATATTGTGGCTTAGCTTATTTTTTTCTCACAGTGCTATGTTGTTGAAAAGATATGTACCCCTGAAGCACCAATTGGATCAGTTATAAAGTTGGGGATCAGTGAATGCAGGTGACAGAGCCACATAGGCTAATGATAACTTCAAGTAGTTGTCTGTTACAAGCATTCTTTCTCACCAGCCTGGTCACAGAGCCACATAAGCCCCAAATAAAATACACAGATGCTATATTAAAATGAAATTGTTGGGCGATGCCTTGGGCTTCTTATTGGATAGTTCTGTCTTAATTATTAATTCATTTCTATCAAATTATTGCCATGAGGCTGTGGCTTATCCAATAATGCATGGTGTTATTCCTCTGGCAACATAGTGACTCTGTCTGGTGGACTCACTCTGCCTACCTTTTCCATAGTTCTCATCCTCTCCTAGCCGTACCTATCTTCCTGCCTGGCCAAGCTATGCTTTATTCATCAATCAATAAGAGAAATATACAGACTAACATCTCTCATCAGTTTTCTTAGTTAGGGGTTCTATTTGCTGTGATAAAGCACCATGACCAAAGGTAACTTGAAGGATGGATTTACTTCATCTTATAGTTCCATATCACAGTTCATCACAGAAAGGAATCAGGGCAGGAACTCAGGGCATAAATATGGAAGTAGGGACTGATGCAGAGGATATGGAGGAATGTTGCTTCCTAGCTTGTTTCAATGGCTTACTTAGTTTACTATCCAAGACTACTTTCCCAAGGGTAGCACCATAACCTTGCTTTCTCAATATCAGTTAATAAAATGCCCTATAGAGAAAGCAACAGGACAATCCAATGACCTGAGTTTTTCTCAACTAAGATTCCTTTTCCCAGATAAATGAAGATTGTACCACCAGATTAACATAAAAACCAGACAGCACACTTTAACCCTTGTCAAGTGGGCACACAAACACATCATTATTCATCTAGAACCTTTCCTCTCTTGTCACCAAAGTGATATGTTGATAGTAGTGCAACAGTATGCAATATTTCAACTTTGAAAAGTTCCACAGTCTTAAAATTTTCTAACACTTTAGAAGTTCAGCCTCTATAAAATACCCAAAGTAGCAAAGTTCAAAGCCTATCTAAACACTATCCAAATTTGCTTTAAAATCCCAGTCTCTTAATTGCATCATCCAGGAAAAATAGAAAAATAAGTAAAACATTTTCTTATTCGAAAAGGTACAAGAGAATAGCCTCAGTTAGATCGAAGCAAAACCAAAATTCAACAGTGGAACAAGTTCAGTGCTTGATGTCTGAGACCACCTTATCTAGGATCCAAAGGGCTTGACTGGTCTCAATTCTTTGGCTCTGCCATTTACAACACATGGCACTTGTCTCACAGGCTCAGAACTATATAGCTGCTGCTATCCTTGGTGTTGTCCCAAAGCACAGGCAGCTCCAAATTCCTGGGGTCTTCATGGCAATTTGGATGAACTTTTACCAGCCTCTCTCCTTGATCCCATTGATCCTGGGGTTCTCACTGCCACTGAGGCTGCACATTCACCAATATCCTCTGCTGCTTACAATGACATTATGATGCCTTCAAACCTTGTTTCCTTTAGAAAACTTTCACCCATCACATTATACTGCTAGCATGAGGTCTCCACTGAAACATAGCCTCTGAATCACTGCTTCTTTGTAATGATTGCTAGGAAACACTTCCTATATTTCACTTCAATAATGATGGTCTCTTATTAATTGTCAACATCACGCACAGCCTCAGTAGACTCTTGTTTCCCTATGACATTTCGTGAGCCAGGTTTCCACCATCTGCATGTCTCTTAAAATATTTCCTTTCCAATCTTCTCCAGTATAACCCACTGAGCTTTGAACATCCAATGGCTTTTCCAATCCAAAGTTCCAAAGTTTTTTCATAATGTTCCCTAAAACACACGGTCAGGTCTATCAACAATAATACCTCATGGTTTGGCACCAGTTTCTGTCTTAGTTGGGGTTTATATAACTGTGATAAAACACCATGACCCAAAGCAACTCTGAGTTTAACATCCATCACTGAGGGAAGTCAGGACAGGCACCTGGAGGCAGGAACTGAAGCAGAAGTCACTAAGAAATGCTTCTTAATGGCTTGCTCATTCTTCTTTCTTATATCACCCAGAACCACTTGCCTAGGGGTGGCAATATCTACAGTAACTAGACCTTCACACATCTGTTATGCACCAAGAAAATGCCCTAAGATTTGACTACTATTAAATCCCTTGGAGGTGTTTTCTCAATTAAGATTCTTTGTTCTCAGATGACACTAGCTTGTGTTGGGTTGATATAAAATTAGTCAGCACAGGAACAGACTGAAAACAGAGCCTGCTATATTGGGTGTACATGGTGAAGGGTTTCTAGGACTCCTATGAAACTAAAAGATTAATATGCCCTGAAACACTAGGTTTATTGCAGATCTCAATTTAGTGTAAATATGGATTTCTAGTCTATTGGTTGTGTCAATGACTCCAAGTCCAGCTTGCATGGAAACCATTGAATGACCTTTGTCAACAGGCCCTAAGGAAATGTAACTCTAGGTTTTACTTATTTCATGGGCTTGGGTTTATGGACTGCAGTGCCAGTGAAAAACCCTCAGATTTTCCAGCTAAGCATGGCTAGGAAGCCTGTTTAATAGAGGACATGGTAATCTGCCAGACGATTGTTTTTGATCCTTCTTGAGAACTGACTCACTCTACCAAGGGCTTAAAACCTTGCTGTTTATTATTAGCTGTGCACTATAAAACCTTTCGTTTACAAATCATTTAAATTAGTTTTTCCTCCCACGGGCTGCTGATTAACTCACAGGCTGAGGAGCAAAGAATGGCTGAAGCAGGTTAAAAGACTGCTTGGTGTTACGTGGCAAAGCTGTGGGGGCAGAGCTGGTGTGCCAACAGAATTCCCAGGAGTGCTGTCAGCCCACTGAGTCAGTGTGTAGCTGAGCACTGCTCCTTTTAGCTCAGTTTGTGATTCCTAAAGCAACCCTCACCACAGGCACATTGCAGATCTTCTATTTGGTGTCCACAGCTATGAGTTATCCTTTAGCAAAATGTATCTAAGCTACAGGGTAAGTAATTGAGTTAAAATTCTTCTTTTGACTTTTGAACCTGGGAAAAACTGGTTTCCTTAAGCTTCCCACAGCCTCCTTATACAACTTTCTAAAGGTCTGTCAAACCTCTCGAATATTCAAGGAGAGATAGTTTGTACTTGAGTTTGAAAATGTGTTTATTTTTGGCCTTGGCTGACTAGAATAATGGTCTGCGAAATGTGTGCATGAGACAGTGAATTATGATAAATGCCCCACATTTGACTCCCACACTGACAACCCACCTCCATAAACTCATATGCCTTCTGACTTACTTTTCCCCTCTTTAAATATATAAGGCTACTGAAAAATAGCTGGAGAAGTTTTTTTTATAGTACAATATGGAGATTTTTAATCAAATAGTTGATAGATGTTGAGAAGACTTGTTTCTGTGGCAGATAAAGATATTAAGGCTGCTCTTGTGTGTGTGTGTGTGTGTGTGTGTGTGTGTGTGTGTGTGTGTGTGTGTGTGTGTGTGTGTGTGTGATATGTGTAGATTGTTTACTGTTACCCACTTCTCATGGCCTGGTTTTTGGATGGTATGTGAAATGTTCTGCAGGAAGGCTAATGTACTTGTTAACTTGACGCCAGATGGTGGTGCTTTTCGAAAAGTTCATCAATTCTTTAGGAGATGGAGCCATGGTAGAGAAAGAATGTCACTGGTGGTGAGGCTTGACATTTTGTAGCCTAGCCCTAGGTCTGGCTCACTTTCTGCCCATGTAATGTGGTGGGCTGTCCCCTTCTACTGTTGCCATGCATTCCTCATCAGGAAGTACCATAGCCCCATGAACTATAAGCAAAAATCAATCCCCCATGTAAGTTACTTTTGTCAGTTTTTTTTTTCTCACAACAAGATAAGTAACTAATATACAAGCCTCTATATTCCTCTAAATTCTCACAATAAAATATATTCCCTGAGTATTATGGTGTGAGGGAGCAATGCCTCTGGGAATAACTAGGTCATGGTATAGAGCTTTTAGGAGCCCTTATAATAGAAAACACTGGAGATCAGACTTAGACTGAGAAGCAGGCCATCTGTAACCCGGAGTGGGGCCTTCACTAAGTCCCCAAACACTTGTACCCTGAGATTGAACTGGCAGTATCTAGAAGTACTGTCATTGTGTATATGCCTCCCAGTTTCTATTTTGTTAAAGCCGTCCAAACTAACTTGCCCCCCCATATATATATATATATATATATATATATATATATATATATATAGCATGGGTTCTCCAGGTCCAAATTGAAGCAATTTGTCTTTTGTTTCTAGGCCAATAGCTCTCTTCTCCACTTATCCTTCCTGGCTGCTTAAAAACCTTCATCCACTTTAGCATCCCACCCAAGCATATCTCCTCTTCTAGCCCCTCTCCCATACCCCAAGATTGTTCTACTCTTTTCTCTCTACTCTGGTTATGTGTTCATTACTCTGGGGATTACCTCTTGGGGTTTCAGAGAGAAACAATCTGACAAGGCAGCCAGTGCACTCTGCATAAAGAACTTAATTGTTAAACTAATTCCCTCAGAGTTATTTACCTTTCAAAATGGGCTTGTTAACCCAAATGAATCTTCATTTGGTAGAATTTCACACCTGAGAAGATGAAAAGCAACCTATTCAGGCAGTGTGAAAAAGAGACTCAAGGACAGTTAGTCAGATTCCACCTGTCTCTAGTATTGCAGTTCATATATTTATCCATGATGTTAGATAACAATAAGTGCTGTTAAAACTGCCTCTAATTTTAGTATTATTTCCCTGTAGAATATTGGTCCATTCAACTAATCCTTAGACAAAATTGATGAAGATTAAATGAGAAACATCTGGATTGTTGGATTTCTGTTCAACTTACTTGTAATCATGCTATTCATAAAAAAGATTACTTATTTATATTCTAAGGGGTCTAGGACATCCCTCTATGTTTGACATATCACGTCCTAATATTTTCTTGAAATTTACAATATCAGTCATAGCAAGTGAAAAAAGAAAGTGGATGACCTGAACTCCTGGAATCCAGTTGCAGTGGAGGAGTGATGAGCAAATGGGTCAAGACCAGGCTGGAGAACCACAGAAACAGTTGATTTGAGCAAGGGGGAGCTCATAAACCCCAGAATAATAGCTGGGAAATCAGCATTAGACTGACCCAGACTCACTGAATCCCTGAACGTGGGTGTCAGTTAGGAGGCCTGGGCAATCTATGGGGCCTCTGGTAGTGGATCAGTATTTGTACCTAGTATATGAATGGACTTTGGGAGCCCATTCCAGAGGGGTACTCTCTCAGCATAGACACATGAGAGGAGGGCCCGGGCCCTATTCCAAATGATATTACAGACTTTGAAGCTCCCCCATGGAAGGCCTCACCCTCACTAGGGAACAGTAAGGGGATGAGATAGGAGCTTGGTGGGGAACAAGGAAGGAAGAGAGGGTGAGGGAACTGGAATTGACATGTAAAACAAACTGGTTTCTAATTTAAATAAAAAAGGGGAGGAAGAGAAAACAAAGTGGAAATTGTTTATTTTGTTCAGCAATGTTTTTTTTTTCCCCCCTCCCTCTTCTTTTGTGGGCACAGAGCTAAATTGATATCATTTACCCCTTGGTGATTTTGATTCTATAGGAATGGGGTATAAAATAATTCTATGTCATAGCTTCTCATAATTTTGATAGAATGGCAAAATAGTTACAAAGAAACTGACCTCGAACTGTCAACTGTGTGGTGATGAGGACATGAATTCTCACTGGAAAAATGCTCTCTATATCCTTCCTTAACACTTTGCAGTTGAAATAGATTTCATCCTTGCCCTGTAGAAAATGATAATAGATGAGAAAAGAGCAAAACTGAATAAACCAATCTACTTTAAGAAGATAAAAATCATTGAAGAACAGGTTATTACCAGTTGGCTCTGTTCAATACATGAGGAAAATCAAAGAATAAAAATTACTTGGAATTAGATGACAGGAGAAGTCTCTAATTGTCCAATTATAAAGAAAATAAGAGAAATACCTTGAGTTGGTAACAATTTCCCTTTAAACTCAGCTGTTTCAGATTGTAGTCTAGAACTATGATTCCACGAAGACTCCAAGAGGCCACTTATATAACTTGAGATTTCAGACAAAACATGATCACACCTAGTGGGCACTAGAAAAATCTGGAGCATATTCAGCCAAACAATCAGAACATAGGATGCCTAATCAAGTTGTCTCCTACTCTGCTACCTGCAGATTATTCTCTTTACTGGGCAGTCTGCCACCTGATCTTGTTTGGAAGGGGACACATTGTAGAGAAGATGACCTGTTCTTTCTCCAATTCCTGGTAGTTATTATATGATTCCTCTTTACTTCCATTTGATAGACTGGTCTTCCATTGTTGTCTCTGCTCACATTGTTTTGAAACTCTGGTCCAACTCATATCTGCTATTATTCAATTTAAAAAATAAGTGTTATTTATAATTACACATTAAATGGCATTTTGATGTCCACTGTGTGTTCTCAGATTGTCATTAGTTGGCCTACAGTGCTTTCTAACATTTGCCTTTATTGACAGAACTTACACTCCCTGAAGTCACTTCCATCATTCACCTTCTTGCCTATTGCTTGTATGTGACAACAGAATGTAAGATCCAGGGAGGAAAAACATATGGCATTTGTAGGAAACATCATATTTGAACACCTAGAACAAAATTTGGCTGCAAAAAGTAGCCTCAGAATAAACATTTATCAGATGAAAAAATTAAGCAAGAAAATTTATCCTGTGCTGAGTTGATAAATGAATGAATGCTAGTTTCAATCCTAATCTAATTTCACTGTCCAGGAGGATTTGACACAGTTTGACATTCTTTTCATAATTAAGCATGCTTTGTCCTTAGATTCTGTGGAAATATTCTTTGTCTGTCCATTTTTAGGCTTTTCACCAGTTATACTTACAAAATCTATATTTAGAGCTCTTAGTGGTGTGTTGTAAACATTCTCCTCTTACTTAAATGACTTCTTCAAGATATGGCATCTATTTCCTTGGTTTTTAAAAAACTGCATATGCAGATTTGTTATTTCTAATTTATTTTTTCCTTATATATGTCTTTACTAGTTCTTTGAACATTTCCTATAAGTTTTGGCATTATCTCCCCTTCCTCGCTCTACAGATTACTTTTTTAAAAAAAATTAAATAGATTATTTTTATTTATTCATTGGGTATGAATATTGTATGTACATACAATATATTTTGAACTTATTCTGACACCCTCTTTCTACTTCCTACTCTTTATAGATTGCCTTCCCATTCAAAATATACAATTATCCAGGACAATATCCATTTCAGACATATACATTTAACTGCTTATTTGCTTTGCACTTGAATGTCTCACAGCTTTCTTAAATTTAATATTTTAATGAAACTCTAAAACTCCCAACCAGCCATCCCCAACAGTCAACCAGTCAGTCAAAAAAAAAAAAAAAAAAAAAAAACCAGAACAAACAAAACAATAATCAAACAAAGCCTGCCCTTTGCTTCCTCTAATCAGCTCCATAAATTGTAACATCACCCACTCAATGCCTTACATCAGAAGCCTAGGAGTCATTCCTGAGTCATGCTTTTCCTACATATGCAGAACAACTTATCTGATTGCTTCTATTTTTCATATCAACATTGTGCCTGAGCTTTCTTATCTTCACATTTCCTCTGATAAATGCTGTAGGTTCATAGGTTTTCTTCTTCGCATGTCTTTGAATTATACCCAGTGAACATAATTCATGATTCTTCTCCCTGAATTAAGGTTCTCTTTTTTTGCCCCACAAACCCAACTGTGCCATATGCCGCCCTGAAAGACTTCATCCTAGTTTCTATTTCACTTGCTGTTCTTCAACTACACCTTTTTTGTTTTTAAGTTTCTCATAGTTTTCTAGTTTGTGTTTGTATCAAAAATTTCACTCATGCTTTGGGTTGAAATAAAGCTGAATTCTTCTCACTAGCCCAAGTCACATATTCGATGTAAAGTTATTCTCTATAATGTTTTTGTTGTAGTCCCTACCTCTAGACTGTTCAACTGACCCTTTCAATTGTGGTAATCATTAGCGCTGATTACTCTAAATTTTGTTAAGTTAAAACACAGAGTGGCAAAGATGTTCTGAGTCTTCTTGAAGTACTGCATTGAGAAAGATTCATGAATAGAAGAAAAAATTACAAATGACATGGTCTTTGATATTTTGAGGCTACTCATTATTACAGCATGGTAAAGCCTACCTTGAGCAACATATATAATTTCCTTGTTTCATTTATTTTTCTCTATAACAGCAGGAGCCACATATGTATGACTCTATAATATATACTTACTAGGTAATGAAATGCATAACATAAAAGGTACTTTAAAAACATGAGTAGGACTAGGCATATCTACAGTCCAAGCATTTGGGAAGCTGATGCAAGACTGTTGTTGTGAATTTAAGGCCAGCTTGGATTACATACTAAGATCATGTTTCAAACCTCCAAGCCACCCAAACAGAAGTATACAATAAAAGAGATTTTTTTAAAATTCCTAAACATGACTCCAAACTTTCACTAATATGAAGTTTTAGAGAAATAATTTTGCTTCACATAGATCTATACATATGCGGGAATAGGGAATCTTGTGAAAGAATCTCTGTAGAATTGACCAGGGGGCTAGTCTACAGGACAGTTTTTGGTTAGTGATTGATGTGGGAGGGGGGTCCATCTCACTGAGAGGTACTATCCCTGAGCAGTTGATTCTAGAAGGTGTAGAAAAGCAGGCTAAGCAAACCAAGAGGAGCAATTCAGTTAGCAACACTTGTCCAAGGGATTCCTGCTTCAGTTCCTGCTTCTAGTTGCCTGCCCTGCTTTTATATGCAGAGATGGACTGTGATCAATGCATGTATGCCAAACAAACTCTTAGTTCCCCACACTACTTTTTGGTCATAGTGTTTTATCACAACAATAGAAATCCAAACAAAGAAAAAATGATATGTAATTACATATATAATTAAACATATAATTAAAGAAACCTGTGAAAATATATAAGCTCACATTATCGATCCACCCACTTTGAAACCCACTGAGCTTCTGTTGTAGAGGTTACAATTGTGCATGCAGAGTAAGGATAAAGTTAACAGTGGTTACCTGAGCACATTGTTAGGGAGGTGTAAGAGCAGTGTGGAGGCAAACCTGACTGCGTGGTGAAGCTTCTAAAACAGGTATTGTTGTTCTTTGCTCCTACATGCTCGCTCTGTAGCATAGGGCTTCTGAGACATTGCCCTTGGGTTATTACTACTCTGAAAGGGTAGTAGTAACAGGAATCATAGGAGTAACTGGAAGGAAAAAGACTGCTTTACTTGTTTCAATTTGGTATGGTAGATCCCACCAGATATCAGGAACAATCCTATTAGAACAACTAATAGTCACAGTGTTGAAAGAAATTTAGGGACTACTGGAGTGCATCTTGCACAATGCCTGAGTGCCAACAAATAAAAACAAAATCAAGAGAAACCAAAATAACCCCCACAAACAGAAACGTCACTTAACAAACAGAAGTGGCTCCTCTGACTCTTAAAGCTACTTAGCTACTTTGTTATATTTTCCTTACTCCGTTGTTATGGAGTCTGTACATCTCCTGGCCATTTTTGGCTAATGCTGTGAGGCTGTATCTTCCCTCCATTTGTTCCCCTTCCCCTAGTCCACTTTTGCAGTTTTTCAAGCCATCACTCTCAGTTGTGTAAATTAGTAACACTCCAATATAACCACTAAAACTGCCAATATAATGTGGTGTTCTTCTGTAGCAACATTGGGAATTCAGAACTCCAGAGGCGCTGGAGCTGACTTATCTTCAGTGGTACAGGTGTTCTAAGTGGTTGGGTCCTTCCTTCCAGCTGTTTGCTCAACAGCTGCCTGCAGCACCTGCTCATATCAGCCACCAGGGGGCAGCGATATGACAATAGCCTTTAGACTTTTTCATAGCAGATAAAAGGACTATTTCAGTTACCCAGAGAAAACCTTGGTTTTAGAAAACCCAGGGTTGTAAGCTTTCCAAAGTATAATAGTCTATACAATTTTATTAATATAGTAATACGTTAAATATAGAGATAATAATGATTACCTCTCATGCTCATGGAGAATTTGAGAAAACTAATGAGATTATATTTATAACACTCTCAGGCTTCTTCGCAAATAATTGGTATGTAATGTCATGAATAATTAATGATTACTTATTTGCTTTGTGTGCATGCTCAGCACAGAGAGATATTATGCTTTACTCTTTGGCTAAACATGAATTTTAAAAATGATCAGATTGGGAAATAATAATTGATTTGATAGAATACATGCCAGGGACAAACAGTAGGAATCCCAGGCTACTGCACTTTTCTGATGCCTTTGAATTTATATTTAGTTCTCTGATTTCTCAGTGTTTTTATGAATTGACCAAAGGCAGTCTCATCTGCTTCAGAATGTGCACTGGAATTTGAAGTTGATTGTCAACCCTAATAAAGTAACCACACCAAATTTTAAAAGAAAGAAACCTAAGTTAACTGGGACACAAATATCAAATGCTCTATAAAGTGGCCAACTCTCTATAATGGTGGTCAATGGAATTTGCTAAGAAAAAGAAGTATCAGAAAAAAATATTTAAATTGTCCCATTTGTAGATATGAAAGGACAAATTTAATAATTTTTCTATTCTTACTTTTATTTAAGGGATGCTGAATTGAGGGCCTATTACTTTTATTTTCATTTCCAAATCATGTCAATTTAATAGCCACTATGTGCAATATACTGTACCAGGCTCTTCCTTTATGAAGGATTATAAAATACTGTTTAATGATGTCTGGGCATGCAAATATAAGAGCAATAACAAAGCAGGATATAGCAAACACTGAAGAACAATATGGGAAATAAATATTGTGAAAGTTTAATGTGTGTAGCATTCAGCCTCTTGAAATTACATATAGTTTATTAGTTTCTGCATAACTGCTAGTTTTGTGTATATATGTGAGTTTGTGTGTAAGGTGCTCAGTCTGATTCTTCGCTGTTGTTTGATGGCTATACTTTTCAACCGTACATAATAAGGTTTCTTTATATATGATGGAAATAAGATATTTACCTATACAAGTTAGATATATAAATTTGAGACATTTTTTTCCAATCTACTGGTTGATGTTTTACTTTCCTTTATTTGTTGGGATCTTCTGAAGCACAATTTAATTTTCATGATATGTCCAATACATCATTGCCATTTTCTTCCATCAATAATTGTGTTGCATCTAAGAAATTTTTACCTAATTTGATAATATTTTTCTTGCCATGCACAGTGGTGCACACCCTGGATCCTAGCACTCTGGAAGCAGAGGCAGGCAGATCTTTGTGTCTGAGGTCAGTCTGTTATACAGAGTTGAGTTCTATGACAGCCAGGTCTATGTAGAGAGACCCTGGATAAAATTTTTCTCCTTTGTATTTTTTCTAGAAGCTCTTCAGTTCCAGCTATTTTAGGTTTGGCATGTTATCTATTTTGCATTAACTTTATGAGTAGTGTGAAATAAAGGTGTAATTTCACCATTTTATATAAGGTTCCCAGTTACTTCATTTCTATTGTTGAATGGACTATTTTCTCCCATACAAGAACTTGATACACTTTATGAAGATCACTTAACTATAAATTGAAGAGTTTACATCTATACTCCCAACTTTGTTCCTGTGGTTTCTATCCCTCTACGCAGTTCTACTCTGTTTTAATTACTGTATAATTACAGTAATTTGGATTGGGCATATGAGCTCCTTTAAATTTTTTTCTACAGAATGGTTTTAACTATTTTGTGTTTCTTGCATTTCAAGATAATGCTTAGGAATAGTTTCTCAATTTGTATAAAAATACTCATCCTTTTTTATTTTGCCAGCAACTACTTTGATTTTATAGATTGTAGGGTGGGGGGATTTTATTTAGCCTTGACAAGACTGTATATGAATGTATGTTCTTTTCTCATTCATTTAGAAATTTTTCAATTCTTGTGAAGATTTTTTGTCATTTTCTATATAAGACTTGTAAATCTTTTATTAGATTTAAGTCTTCTTTCCCCCTTTAGGAAGATTTCGCAAATGGATTTATTTATTATACATAGAATTGGTCCATTGTTCATATGTAGATATTAAATACATACTTCTGTATTTACATTGGGCATGACCATGATGTGGATTCATTAGTGTATGATCCATATTGTGTAAATAAATATAGTTTGTTTTCTTCCTTTCCAAGATGGATTCCTTTAGTTTACTTACACTGCCATAGTACATTCACTAACCCTTTATTTTTGTGTTTGAAGAGAAGTGCAGAGAGTATTTTTATCTATGTCCAATTCCAGGGAAAGTATTCAGGCTTTCTTTAAGAAATAGAGTACTAGTTGTAGATTGTTCTGTAAATATCCTTTGTAAGACAGAGTTTTAAATCTTGAGTGGGTAACAGATATTTTTCAATAAATTTTACTATTAAGATGACCAAGAAGGCTTCGTCCCTGGCTTGCAGGGATAGTTCAACATACGAAAATCTATCAGTGTGATCCACCACATAAACAAACTTGTAGCTAGTTGTTTTCCGCCAGTCAGCCTGGTCCCACCGCCACAGCAGCCATAAATAACATGCTGAGACTCTGTATTTGATATAATTCTGTTGGCCAGTTACTAATTTCTTACCGGCTAGCTCTGTCTTATTTATTAACTCATTTCTACTATTCTAAGTATTTTCACGTGGCTCATATTACAGGCTAGAGCAGTTGGCTGGTGCTCTACCTCTCCGGACTCTCCATGTTGATTCCTCCTTCCTACTTCCTCTTTCCTGCTCCTAGTCTCCTAGCCCTGCCTATCTTGCTTTCCTATTGGCCAACAGGGCTTTATTCATTAACCAGTATGAGAAACATATTCACAGAATAACATCTCCCATCATCTCCTCTTTTCTGTCTAAGAGTTTTAACCTTAACATAGCAAAATATATCACACAAAAGTTATCAAATAAGAATCACAGTTAACAATATTTAGTCCATTAACATTTTGAAAGACTTAAAGAAAATATCATCTATCCTATCTTTGCATGTCTAAAGTCCTATATGTAACTTATCTTTAATCCTAACTAAGGAAAACTATAATGATAACTATCTGTCTTCAACTCCTTCAAAGACCACAGAAGGATAATACATAAACTCTAGAATGACAGAGACAACTCACTGCCTGGTCAGTCACCCAAAGTTCTTCTGTAATGTTCCATCTTCAGCCCATAGGCCATGGTGTGTCTGGCAGACTTCTCAGCAAAGCAGAAAACTGTCCATCTGTGTTGACAGCTTGTCAGTCACTTTTCTCTGTGTCTTGTAGACTATCTGGCAGGAATTCCATGAAGCAGGAATCCTATAGCACTATCCATCTTGTATCAGCAGTCACTTTTCTGTGGGTCCTGCATGTCCAGTTTATACAGCATGAAGTCAAACAGTCCAAACAAGAGCAGTATCTTGCCCATATGGCTAGTCCTGCTATATTGAAAGCAAACTTCGTAATGAGTTTCTTCAATGTCCGTCTTCCTTTCTGACGTAGGTGGTGTTGCCAGGAGCAATTGTTCCTCACTGTCAAGAAAACCCTAAACCATTTTAAATGCCATATTCAATAGGACTTTGAAAGGTTTGAAGAATGCCTATTTATCTCAAATACATCTCTGTATATGTAGAAATCCTAAGTAACTAAACTCTAAGTTTTCACTATCATAGGGAACTCTCTATAATCTGTACTAAATTATATATTACATTTCTAACTGAGCTATATAAACACAATACCTAAACAAGAGGAGAAAAATACATATCACAAAATTGACCTTAAATTTTTATCAATAAGTGAAATCCATTCCAAAACAAAGCATTCATATATATATATATATATATATATATATATATATATATATATATATATAGCATAATTCCCTTTTTACCTTTAAAAAGGTTGCTTGTGGTCATTAACCATTTATAACCAAGCCCACTTAAATGAAAACAAACATTTATAAACAATATTTGGGAATTTGGGAGTCATTCTTTCCAAACTGCTTCCTGCTGGTAACGGGCACTGTCATGGGGATGCTAAGAAGACTCAGAAATCTTGGCAGTAGTCTGCAAGGCTGCTTTGTCCCAACTGCTTTGAATGTTGGATCACTTGGGGTGCTGTTTCAGGGGGTCTGGCTTGATCAAACTACGTTAGTCTGGAAGGAATCCACATCTTTTCATTTTCTGTGGAAACAAAATTAGAAATCCTTTTCCCCAGTAACTTATCCTTGGAATTAAATTTTGGAGTCAAAACATTTTTAAAATATATACATTGAATTAATCCAGCAGCATTTCTTTTATCAGTAGTTGTTATTTCCTCAGCAATCAAACAATTTAAAGATAACAGAACATCGTACAATATCCAAAGTTTCTCTGTGCTTTCCATCTTTACATGGCTTTTTATTACTCTATTTCTTTTACTTATATTTTTACATATTTTGAGACAGGGTTTCTCTGTGTAACTTTTATCTGTCCTGGAATTCACTCTGTATACCAGGTTTCCTTTGAAATCACAGAGATCTGTTTGTCTCTGCCTACGGAGTGCTGGGATTAAAGGCGTGTGCCACCAAACCCAGTTACTCTACTTCCTTTTTTCTTTTATAAACCATTGCATCCTGTTTCTTTTTGCCTCCCAAGCCAACATATAAATTAAAACACACTGTATACCTTCCTTGCAGCCCTTGTACACATCAATGAATTGTTAGCATAGCTCTTTAAAAGCAATGCGGTATTTTTGCCCCTTATGCTAATTCAGGAAACCTCCCTTAAAGGGGCTGCTCAAATCTTTACTTGTCTCTCACAAAAGAGAGTCCAACCCAGAAAAATGCTACCACCAAGAAGTCTTGCTTGTCTCTGTTCTTTTGTTTCTAAAAACTATTTTTTAAGCTTTTGTTAAGTTTTAAGTGAAAGTTCTCAGTTCTACTTCTGATACCATTATGTTCCTCCTCCTAGTCTCCTAGCCCCACCTATCTTGCTTTCCTATTGGCCAACAGGGCTTTATTCATTAACCAGTATGAGAAACATGTTTACAGAATAACATCCCCATCACAAACTGAAAAAGAGAAACCACATGATCATCTCACTAGACGCTGAAAAAGCCTTTGACAATGGCATTAGGCAATGGCATTAGGGTGTGGCTTCACTGTGTGGATGTGACCCCTTGCAAAGAAGAGGAAGGGCTTGTTCTACCTCTTTTGGGTTGTGTGTGGAACATCCTGAGAGACAGATGCTGTGCTTCCAGGAGCAAATGACTGTGGGTGTTTATTTACCATCATTGTGTGAGTGCTCCCCAAATAAATATCTGTTAATTCTTTATTTGGGCATTCATGGACTTCCTTTAACCCACCTTCATATGTGTTCATTTTTTTAAGTGTGAAATTTTGCATTCATATCAAGAGGAAGCATTTTAGAGTCAAATTATGAGATGAGTTTTCATTTACTTAGTAAAATGTAATTATTTAGAATATATTCTTATAATAAAGTTTCTTAAAAATAATTTCTTTTTTTTTTTTTAGAAAAAAACTAAAGGCCTGGTTTGTTGTCTGCCACATATAAATTATGTAGGCATTTGTCAGATTTGTAACTAAATACTTAATTAAAAAAATTAGTTTAAATAGATTTTTTTAATTTTAATTAGAAACAATCTTGTTTTACATGTCAATCCAGTTCCCTCTTCCTCCCTTCCTCCTGTGAAACCCACAGATCCCCTATCCCATCCCCTTTCTGCTCCCCATGCTGAGTAACACCTTCCATGGGGGAATCTTCAAAGTATGTCACATCATTTGGAACAGGGTCTAGGCCCTCTCTTTAGTGTCTAGGCTGAGAGAGTATCCCTCATATGGAATGGGCTCCAAAAGTCCATTTGTATACTAGGGATAAATACTGATTTACTATCAGAAGCACCATAGACTGCCCAGTCTTTCTAACTGACACCACTCTCAGGGGGTCTGGGTTGATCCTATGCTGGTTCCCCAGCTATCAATCTGGAGTTCATGAGCTGCCACTTGTTCAGGTCAGATGTTTCTGTGGGTTTCTCCAGCCTGGTCTTGACCCCTTTGCTCATCAATCCTTTCTCTTTGCAACTGGATTCCAGGAGCTCAGCTCAGTGCTTAGCTGTGGGTGTCTGCTTTTGCTTCCATCAGCTATTGGATGAAGGCTCTAGAATGGCATATAAATTATCAATCTCAACATCAGGGAAGGACATTTAAGGTAGCCTCTCCACTGTTGCTTAGATTCTTAGTTGGGGTCATTCTTGTGGACCCCTGAACATTTCCCTAGTGCCAGATTTCTCTTTAAATGTATAATGGCTCCCACTATTATGGTACTAAATTAGATTTTTTAAATGCTGAAATTCTAATTAACTGCCTCATACATAGGGTTACAGTTGACTTTAGTATTTTAACATTTTATACTATAATCTGTCATCATTAATGAGGTTCAAGAGTATTTGGTAGATCCCTTGGGATATTTATCAATCATGTTATATTATAATTTTATTTTTGTTTTTGAGAAGTAATTTCACTCATGGAAAATGTCTGTTGATTGTTTGTGGTCTCTATATTAATGGGCTATGTTTTTCCTGCTGTTTTAAAACTTTGGTTTTTAGCTTTAAACAGTTGAGTATGATGTCTTTAGCTATGAACTGCTTTAGGCCTTTGAAAATTTTTAAATTTCCTTTTTTTTTTTTTTTTTTTAATTCACCCACATTTGGGATCCACTTTGCTTACAGTTGTGTTTCCTCAAATCTGTGAGACTATTTAATTTTTTTTTAACTGTTCATTTTTTTTTTCCCCAATTGGCTTTCTTCTGCTATCTACATCTTGTCAAGCCTTCTTGCTCCAATAATTGCCCCTTTAAAAATCATAGTTATTGTTTTATATTTAAAATTTTCATTTGGTTATTCTAAATAATAAAACATATTTAATAAATGTTTAATAAATATGTTTTATTTGATGAATCGTTGCTGTTATAACCCCACATTTTTTTAAAAATAAAAGTTGGTTTTCATTAGTTTTTTTTTTAACATATTTATAATACCTGTTTTGGATTAGCTATTAACCTCTTCATTTCTGTATCCTCAGAGACAGCCCCTAGTTACTACTTGTGGTACCTGAATATGGTCCTCTGTATTTTTGCTGAAAACTAGACATTTTTGGTAATCCTTACACTACAATGTTAACTCTGCTCAAGTTTGTCTTTATGTCCATTTGCTCATTTGTGACTTGAGTGCATTGATTTTGTAGACATACTCTCTCACAGTCTGTAGTAAATATAACTATGCTGCACCACAATGTGCACAATGTGATTACTGAGTAGTGAAAAGTCAACCTTCCCAGGGAGAGTGGGGGAATTTTAGCTTTATTCTCATGGGCTCTAGCTTAAGCTAATTCTATGCAAAAGTCCAGTGCTTTCTATTTCTTACAGCTTTATAGTTAATTGACAATGTTGAAATTCTAGTCTACATGACCACTGGTATGTAGTCTTTCATTCCCATGCCCAACCATGAGGATTTTGACCAGTTTAAAGGAATGAACATTTCAGGGGGCAATTAAAATATTGCAGGAGACAAAACAAAACAAACCCTGTGGTTTGAGCAGATAGGTGTGCTAAATATTTAAGATAGTTTCTTCTAAACTTTTGCTTTCTAAACCTATCAGGAATGGGTGCTAACAAGGTGCTTACTCAGATTTAAGTATTTCAGAAATAAAAGTTTAACTCATTATGTCTATCCCTAGTTCCTTCACCATCCTATAGTTTATAGGCAAGAATTGTTATTAAGTTATTATAAGAGAGAGCGGTAATTCGATTTTGTTGAGCAGCTTTGGATATCAGTAACTAAACAGTCTCAGAACTGGTCAAAATGATGATGGTAAGTTGTTAGACACTTAATTCTACATGGGAAGATTCATTTAGTTTCTATTGCTGTGATAAAACACCATGAACAAAAACTACATGGGGAAGAAAAGGTTTATTTCAGGTTATATTTATAGTGTTTCATGAAGAGAATTAAGGGTAAGTAGTTAAGACAGGAACCTAGGGACAGGAAGTGAAGCAGAAACACTGCTTACAGGCTCCCTTGGTTTTCTTTCTTATATAATTCCAGGAACATCAGCCCGAGGATAGTATTGATCACAATGGACTGGGTCCTTCCACATCTATCATAAGTCAAGGGGATGTTCCACAGGCTTGCCTCCAGGCCAGTCTGATGGAAGTATTTTCTCACTTGTTTTCTTTTCTCAGATGACTCTGGATGTGTCAGGTTGGCAAAATATTAACCAACACAATGGGACATCAATATTATCCTCTTCAACACTTAGACAATACTATAGTGGGATAGTAGAGAATATAAGAGCTGGAGAAAATGGATAGAGTGCTGTAGAATTCTGTCTTCTGCATATGATGTGTCCATTGAACTGTTGATAACAGTAACTATTGCTTCTAGTTCAAGACCAGTACAAGATCAGGCCCACCATCATCATCTTGTCATGGGGGGAAGAGTGTCTCACAATGCTCCATTCTTTGATGATCTATAAATAAAACTTTGCAAATATGTTTTTGTTGATAGGGGCTCATGTAGCTTCAGGCTATCCTTCAACTCTCTTTGCTAAGGATGAACTTGAACTTCTAACCCTCCTGCCTCAAGATCACTCTGGTCAACAGGATTATAGGTGATCAATCTACCAAATGAGTTACATCCTCAGCCCCAAGAATTAGTAAAAGTATTAGTATAAGCCCTTGAGTAACTAATCCAAAATCAGGTACTATTCAGTGGTATTGCAGTTACCTTCTGTTCATTAGCTTTGCTAAAAGAGACAGGAAAATGTCAAAGACTTAGAAGCAAAGAAAAAAAAAGTATCAGTATATTTATAAAGTTTCTTGGAACATGTTTAACTCAGAATCTAGTATTTTATCTATCATTACTACATTAAATGTACCAAAAATTGATTTTGTAGTTATTTTTACAAAGGCCTCATATAACTAGACTTGTATTCAACTCTCTATGTAGCTGAAGCTAGCCTATAATTCCTGTTCCTTCTGCCTCTACTTCTCAAGAAATGCTAGATTTACAGGAGTTCACCATATCCAGCCTTTTTTTTTTCTTTGAATTTATTTTATCAATTTAATAAAAGTTGTATTTTCATTAAAAATATATCTGCTAATATATATCACAGTAGTAAGACTTATCTTACTGTGTTCTTTCTAAAATGAAGTACATTAGAAGTTATGAAAGGAAAAATAGATTATACACAGAATCCAAACAGACAGCCAACTTGCAGAACCAAAATGTAAAACAAGAGACAGTTCATTGAACATATTAGATAAAAATTATTTAATGGCCTAGAAACTATTGTAAGAATTTGATTTTTCCATATAAGTTATTCATAAGTTTCAGAAGTTCTAGAAAATTATTCATATCTTGTGGGCAAGTGTAAATGTGGCCAGTACAGGTAATTTTCAAGGCCAATGTAACAGAGTTCAGAGATAGGGTACCGTGACATAAAGAAAGTAATTGGATCATTATGGCTGTTAGCATGTGTGATTCCAGAATTCCACTGTATTTTGTTTTTATTATACATTTTTATATTAAAATATTGTTCTATCATTTCACCCTTCTCTTTCTTCCCCACAACCTTTCACATATCTTTCCCATTCCCTCTAAAACTCATGGCCTCTTTTTCTTTAATTGTTACTGTTACATATATGTATAAACGAATAGATTTGTAAGACAACCTGTAGAGTCAGTTTAGTTAGTGTATGGTTTCAGAGCTCACCATTTGGAATAGGATAGCTGATTAGGTGGCTGATTTCTGGGGACAACTGATTTTCCATCTCTCAGCAGTTTTTAGCTGCCTTTAGTTCTTTTCTCTGTTTGGTGTGTCTAGTGATATTTTCCCCTTCCATGTTAACATGTTTTTTTTTTTTTTTTTTTTTTTTTACTCTGGTAGTGTTCAGGACTTATTTAAGCAAAAATTATTGAGGTATAATGTGTGTAGCTTGCCTGTCATATCCAAGAAACACTATCAACAGACTTCCTGATTCTGTCACTCTTGTAGTCTTTCTGACCTTTCTTTCATTGTGTTCTCTTAGCATTAGGTGTATTGGTTGAGTTTTAGATATATCCACTTTTTTTTTTGTTTTGTTTTATATTTTGAACAGCTGTGGTGTTTCCTAATGATATTAGTGTTCTGTAAGAAGAGGCTTCTGTGATGAGGGGTGGGAATAGCATTTATCTGTGGGCATAAGAATATATTAAGAAATAGAGTTCAGAATTACACTAGGTTAGTAAAATAGAAGGTTCCTTTCCTTGATCACACTCGTGTGTATGGGGATATATCTATATCTATATCTATATCTATATCTATATCTATATCTATATCTATATCTATGGAATGATGTGATAATAATTTGAGAGAGAGTGAGTGGGAGGTATAGGTGGAGTTGAAATGAAAGACAAAAGGTAGAAGATTCATGTGTATATATGGAATATGGATCACACACACACACACATACACACATAGACGTGTGTGTGTGTGTGTGTGTGTGTGTGTGTGTGTGTGTGTGTGTGCTTTTTGTGTTCTCATTTGGTCATGTGTTTAGGGCAACATAAATATCTACAAATCCAGTTCATCATTTCTTTGCCATAATGCTCTGAGAATAAATGTTTTATTTTCTGTTTTGTACAATTTGCCAACTTCTCATGTCTTCTAACAAAAAGAATTATTCCTGTCTACCAACAATTTACACAATTCCCACCCTTTTTCTCAAATTCTTTCTTAATAATTTGCCTCCTTTCTATTCCCTGAAAATATATTGAGATTATTCTCTCTTTTTTGTTTTTGAGATTGTTATGTTTTCCCTTTCCATTCTTCCTATAAACCTTTCCATATAGCATTCACTGATTTCCTTCAAGTTCATGAACAAGTGTTTTGTTAATTGTTATTACATGCATATATGTATTTGATATATATCCTCCTAAATATAACATGCTTAGTATATATAATCTTTTTAAAAACTAGCTTTATACCTTGTTTCTGTGGCTCCATTTTTTTTCATTATGCCAAGTGATCTAGAAAATCTGTTATACAATTTACCATGATCTTCTAAGCCCCCAAAGAGTAGATTCTGCATAGCTAGTGACAGGGGAAGTGTCTGTTAGAGTACAGAATGCATTTAGTTATTTAATGAATAAACAATGAATGTCTACTAATTCAATGGGGGTGGATGCATGGACTGGCGTAGTTAAAGTTTTTATACTCTGTTTAATATTTCAGAAAATATTCCAAAGTCAAGTACTTCAAACAATACATTTTTATGATCTAGAAAGAGTGTTGGCTTTATTTAGCTGGTTACCTTGACTCAGGGGCAGAAATTCTATACTGGGTTAATGTGGCTGTACATAGAATATTTGGTAATATCTGGAAGTATTTCTGGCATTTATTCCTCAGATAAATAAGAAATTATAATTATGTAGTGAGTAGAAATGATTTTCTCCAACAAATGAAGCTGATTTTACCCAAAATGTGGTTCAGAACCTGTCTCCTAGAAATTAATCAGAAGTTAATATTTCTTTTACCTACTCCTTAACATAAATAGCTAAAAACAAAGAAACTCAAGCAAAACTTTCTTAAGAGGAAGGAATTATTGATAGGGGTAAAACATCTCACACCTTAGTTGGAGATCTGCCCAATTGTGGAGACTCATTCATTTGTTTACTTGTTTTGAGTTTGGATTTTAGAAGTGCCTTGAGTTACACTCAAACTTGGTTGTTATCTGGGAAATTCTAAGAAACAGCATCTGAGTGGATGTTTTTAAGACATTAGGAATAGGTGAGAAAAGCATGTAATAGATGTATCCTGTCTGCCTCAGGCATGAGACAATCATTGAAGACTCGTGTGTTTGGAAGTTTGGTTCCTTGGATGATGATGGTGTTGAGACTTGTATTGTTCTTAATCTATACATTAATCCACAGCTAAATAAGTTATTAGGAGATAGGGCCTAGAAAGAGGATGTAGCTCACTAAGGGTTCACTTTTTAAGGGCATGTCTTGTCCCTGGTCCCTTTCTTCCCCCTCTTTGCTCCCTGATTGCCATTGAGTGTATGCTTATTTCTGTGTACCAATCACATGAAGTTCTAGACAGGTTATTTTACCATGCTTTCTGCCATGATGCTTTAATATAGGTTTATAAGCAATGGCGACAGCTGACCGTGAACTAAAACCAATTAAATGGTGATTCAAAAATAGACCTCTCACTTTAATTTGTTTTTCTCGGGTATTTTGTCATTAGCAGAAAGTTAACACAGAACTATCAACTTTTAATTTGAAGGACTATGTAAGATTGGATACCTCAAAATGTAACTTGTCTTAGGGTAGATTTTCTAGGCAAAGGTTTGTTGCAATATGAAGTTAGAGGAATGTTAGTTGATAGAGGAGATAAGCATTAGAGTATTAGAAAGGCCAACTCTACATTGTTATGCTTGCTCCATAAAACACCATAAAACAAGGGAGGTCAGCATGGGGCCACAAATGTGCTCCATGAAGAGCTGTTGTTTGCCAGACTAACACGCAAAGAGAGTAAACCAAAACTGTACGCGCCTACCCTCGCCAGCAAGGAAGACGCGACTCCGGGTAGATCTTCTTCTTGCAGTTTTAATCAGGATCCTTTAAACATGTTGCTTCTAGCCCGCAGGGGGGGAGGGAGGGAGGGAGGGAGAGAGAGAGGGAGAGAGAGAGGGAGAGAGAGAGAGAGAGAGAGAGAGAGAGAGAGAGAGAGAGAGAGAGAGAGAGAGAGAGAGAGAGAGCGCTGCATAGGCTTAAATACCCTTGAGCTAACCAGCTAACCAACCCCAGTGAGCCACGTGAACCCTGCAGATAGGCTACTCTAATTCGGAAGCAGACAGGCTGAACAGACTTAACCAATTAAGGGCTTGTTTACCCATAGAGTCTACACCAGCTGGAAGGTGTAAGGTAGAAGCCAGCACCACTTTAAGGTGTGGCGCTACGCAGCTCTCTACACAAAACAACCATTTTTTTCCTATGCCAAGGCCTCTGTCTGATTACAAATACAATAAATGACGAAGAAGACAAAATATTCACAGAATATGAAGAAGCAAATAAAGAAGTAAAAGGATAATAAAAAGGAAAACCAGGGTACCAAGGTACAGAAAAAAAACATGGATCACATACAGATTGACTTAGGGTGTCTTAGAGTTTTCATTGCTGTGAAGAGACAAAATGACCATGGCAGCTCTTACAAAGAAAACATTTAATTGGAGTGGCTTGCATACAGTTTCAAAGGTTCAGTCTATAGGCTTCATGGTGGGGAGCATTGCAGCATGCAGGCAGATATGGAGCTGGAGTAGCTGAGAGACCTATGTCTTACAGGCAACAGGAAGTTGACTAAGACACGCAACAGTATCCTGAGCACAGGAAACTTCAAAGCCTGCCTCCACAGTGACACACTTCCTCCAACAAGGCTACTCCAACAAAGCTACACTTTCTAATCGTGCCCCTCTTTGTGAGATTTTGTGGGCCAATTACATTCAATCTGCCACTTGAGGGCAGAATGAAGAGTATCAGAAATGGCAGTTTTGCTCTGAATCAGGGCTTTTTAAACTTTCCACCATGACCCTATCTTGTCAGATAAATTTTTGCATAACCTTGTTCATGTATACACACAAAAAACATTTCATGATAATAAGAATATAAATTTTAGAGTACAGTAAGGAATTATGGTGGTCTAGCAAAGTGGCAGTAGTAGATTCTTTTCTAAGATCCTTGAACTTAGTAGTTCTATGTTTCCAATACTAGGCATGGTTTTTCTCCTAAGACACTGGCCTATCATTATATCACTCTGAACATGAAAGCTAATGTTTGAGAATCCACAGCCTTCTCCATTACCTTCTTGCCACTACTTTGACTCTGACCACCAGCTTCTATATTCTAGATTCTTGTAAGAACTACTTCATTGCACAGTTTGACATCAGTACTTTTGATTTTCACACATTCTCCAAAAATGAACATACAGAAAATAAAAATTGTTTTTAGTGTTAATGTGTTACGGAACCACTTTTTATGTCTGTTTATTGCCCTGATATATATTCCCACACTCCTAGCAAATGTTTCAGTACCTTTACTACACACTTCCGCATTTCCAGGAATACTCTGTCATCACTCAGCACTCTCAACATTTTGTCCTCACAGGAAAAAACAATCTTTTCACTCTGTCTTTGTTCTGTCTTTGTAGCACATCTGCTTCCTTCTAGCATCTCTCCCTCCTTTCAGTCCTTGATTACATACTTCTTAGTCATCCTTACTTTGTGAGAAAACTTGATGTCCCCTCTGGACACAATGTTGCTTTCTGGTTACATGGTTCAGCTAGCTCTAAGTATTCTCAGACATAACACTTACCACATGCCACACATTCTGGACTCTCAGATAAGAGATGCAGAAGACTATACTAAAATTCAAAGTAAAACAAAACAAAAACTACTGGCCAGGAAAGTTTCTCAAGGAGGGAGACAATCAGTAGTTGCACCCAGCTATGATGCTTTGAACATATTAATAACCAACATAACACAATAAACCTTAGGGTACAGGGGTTTTAGACATATCTTGCCAGTAACCAACAGCTCTCTAATTGGACTTAAGATCCATTCAACAAAAGGTAATATGTCTCGTACTGTAAGCCTAGTTAGCTGTGTCCTAGTGAAGTCATGGTTATTGGAGGAGAAATTACAACTACTAATTTACTAAACCAGCATAATCCCTGACAAAAATCCATAAACATTTCTCCTTATACCCACAGAGAAGTGTAGTCTTCGTCTCTCATCAAGGAAACTTCACTTTGATGGACACCAGAACAGAAAACCACAACCAATCAAAATGAAGAGTTTTGAAATTCAGCCGCAATGGATATGCCTACAAAACACTTTGAATCTATGACTAAAGGAACAATGTGGAGGAGGGGGTGAAAAGCAGAGTGTCAGAGTTTTTATTTGAGATTTTGTTTCCTAGTAACATCACAACTTCATCTGTAAAGTCTCACCAACATTACTGTCTAAATGTGAGAAGGTCACCAACAAAAATGCCGAACTACACAAGGAAAGGTCTATGAGGCCTCAACCTTGTACAAAGAACTACCAGCAACTGAATAAAGCTAAGAGTGGCGAGGTAGTCCTCCCCAGGGAAGAACATAGCAAATGGTTGTCCATTGCCAAACTGTCAACCTTGAGAACATCCATATAAGTAACATGATATTTAGGAATATATATGTATATGCATATACATGCATGAATGCATGCATGTAGTAACAACTGATGAATAAATCAGTCATGAATTTAAAGGAGAGATGAGGCAGTGATGTACAGCTGGATTTAGAGGGAGGATAGGGAAGAGAGAAATGTAATTAAATAATTAAAAGAAACCTAAACACAGACACACACACACACACACACACACACACCACACACCCCAAAACAAAAAACACACTAAAATCTCAGCAGTTGACACACAGAAAGAGCTTAATAATACTTGTCAATTGGAAAATTGTGTGCATTGTACTTTTGTAGATTTTAAGTCTCCATGTGGTGGATGAACACACACAAACACACAAACACACACACACACACACACACACACACACACACACACACACACGCACAAACACACACAAATACACTCACACACAATATCACATGCATAGAAAAGCACACATGGATATATGAATACATAGAAACACATTTTGACTTTTATAAACCCTGCTCAGAGAACTTGGGCAGAATACTCTGGAAGCCTAAGGACTGGGTTGGCGAATAATTCTTTACTTCATCAGGCTGTTAATCCTACATGCCTGTGGTGATAAACCCCCAAAAATCCAGATAATCCTATATAGTATTCAGAGAGAGTTGGAAACAGCTAGAAATACCTATCAAACTGTCAAATACCATTATCATTTCCACAACCTGCAGTCCCTCCCAAGTCCTGCTTAACTCAGTCTTTCTGAGCCCTTTTCATTTTCCTGTTACTTCCTGTAGTTTCTGTGTTCCTGCTGCATCTACCTCACCTGGACCCTTTTTTCCTATTTCTTTCTGTTTCTTCTCGGTTCATTTATTTTTGGCAGTTTTCCCTCTTGCCTCAATTCTTTGGCCTCTAGGAATTCAGCTTCTCTGACATTGTTCTTCCATCCTTTTCTCCCATCTCCTCTCCTTTTCATCACATTTCCTTTTTTATAATGCTTTTAAGTCTTTCCTCTCTCTCCTTCCATCTTCTACCCTTTGTGGAGTATTATAAACATCTCTCTCTCTCTCTCTCTCTCTCTCTCTCTCTCTCTCTCTCTCTCTGTGTGTGTGTGTGTGTGTGTGTATGCATGCACACGTGCACGCGTGTGCTTGAGTGTGTGAGCACTTGCACACATACTAGGGAACACAGGCCATGGCTCTAGTGAGCCCCAAAGTTCCTGTGCAGCCCCATTTATTCTAAATCAGAACCCATATGACTCACAGGCAGGGAAAGTAGTAGAAATTCCACAGATAAGCAAATAGTTCTTGGCAGTTTAAAACTGAAAGCAACTGCTCTGCCAAAAGCCTTATGTTTACCACACAAAGCAAATGTTGTTACTATTTCAATTCAAAAAAGCATCTTAAAAGCATCCTTTCAACCAGCATTGTTCCAGCCTTTATGTCTAATTAGATGTAAAGAAAATCTTTTGTTATTTTGGTTACACAGTTTAGACTTGGCTAATAACCAGAGATAAATAATAGTTTACCCCTGCTGGGTTCTGCAGCAGTTCTTTGAGCCTAAAATAACACCCCTATGTAGTAGTTCAAATCCTGTGAAAGGCTTTCTGTTCTGCTGCCCTTGTCTTGGCACCTTTCACCCCACCATAATCCCTTTTTTTCTTTGTTGTTCTTCAGGATCTCTGCAGCATAGTATAGTTACCATGAATATATTTGACAGCAACCCCTGGCTGCCTTTTTTCCTGCATTCCACATTTTGCATGTTTTCAGATAGAACCAGCCACGAGTCTAGTGGCTTCTTATCTTTAATTACTGTTCTGCTCAGGCTGAAGGAGACAGTGGTGGTCAGTTGGAGTCATCACATTACAGTTCTGACCAAGTGGGTTACACAATGGAGTTTACTCTTCTTCTCCAACACCAACCACACAGAGTATTACTTGTTATTTTTCTATTCTTGGCTTGCTGCCAATTTTCTTTTCCCTTCCTTCCTTCCTTCCTTCCTTCCTTCCTTCCTTCCTTCCTTCCTTCCTTCCTTCCTTCCTTTCTTTCTGTCTTTCTTGTTTTTAATCTAAGCAACACATTTTGTCTTAACAGTGAAAATCTTTGGAGTTTTACCTATCTGATGTTGAATGATGAAGTGGATGGCTAATATATAGTCTGCCCTCATCCCAATCACCCTCTCAGTTGCCACCTGCTGCTGAAGCAATGGATACAAATCATTTTTGCAGGTCAGGTCCCCTGACCCCAGTTTTATTCTGGTTAGATCACAAACTTCTATTTAGTCTTAAACAAATCCTCCTTTGGTGACTCTGGGTCTTTAAGCTTTTATATCCTGTATATAATTGGCAGTATCTTTGTCTAAAGAGAAAATAAGTAACTTTTTTTTTTCAGCTCAAGCTTGATACTTTCATAGAGCAAAATTGCACAGATCACCTGAACCTTTGTCTGTTGTCTGTTTGCACAGAATACTGGTCTCTTTCCTTTTGAGAAATAGGTGCACCATGAATCTACCGATGGACATTTTGTGCTAGCGCTCATCTCTGTTTTTGTGTTGTCTTCATGGGGGGGGGGAAGAGTAGACTCCCTTGTGTTAGCTCTGAAGATGAGGAAACTGAAGAGCACATATCCACAAGGAAACTGCAGGACAAGCTTTGTACCCAGGCTTAGAAGTTCCCAACATCAATAATGGCTGTTCGTACAACAACATTTATGGACTGGATTTTATTAGTTCATTTTATGTTGCTTTAATAAAATACTACAAATTGGCTAATTCATTATAAAAGAAAGAAACGTATTCCTCAGACTGAAAGGTCTGAGATCAAAACATCTACCATTTTGGTATCTGCTTAGGTCCAAGTCTCTGCTTCTGAGATGGCACTTTGCATGCCACATACTGTAGAGAAGTAACCTCAAAAGAGCAAGCCCATGTCTGCAGGCCAAGTTGTAGTGAGATATTCACCTTGTCTGCACCTGTGGCTTAGACCATGCCCATTGTGGGGTAGAGACAGGGCTGGATGTGACCTGGGGGAAAAGGCTGAGGAGGGGGCTCAGAGAGCTCTCTTGCTTGCAGGACAGGGACAGGAGTACATCTGGAGGTATCCTTGGGACCAGGACCCTGCTGGTGTTCATCTGTCTATGTTGAGAGTTATTTCTCCCTGAATAAACATCTTTTTGGCCTATTTGTTTATACTGATCCTTATTAAACCACAATACCAAGTGATACTAATCCATTTATGAGGGCACGATTCATGTGCTTAGGTACAGTGTGTTTGGCCCTGCTCCCAATTTTATTGAATTGAAAATTAATCTTGAACATGTGAGTTTTAAGAAGACAAAACCATCAAGCCATAGCTTTAATTGTATATAATCTCCAATCTACTTGCTGTTATTCTCTCATGTTTTCTGTTGTTGTGTTTAATAAATAAGGTCAAAGGATCAACATAAATTTAATCAGCCAGAGACCTCTTCTGATTTTTGCAATATCCTTTTAAATTTGGTTTCTTTTTCCTTAGTGTACCAGCAAGCTGCTTCTTAATTATGTGAGATAGTGAAGATATTACTAGACCCTTCTTGTTAATTTCACATTGCCTAATTATACAGTATGTTGTTTACTTCTGAAAGCCTGGATATGGTTGGTAATATTTACCCAACAAAAATACAATAGCCATGGCAATTTACTTGTTGCAGTAATAATGATTTAAATAAAAAAATCCAGTCTGAATTGGATAATATAAATCTATCTTAATTGAATCTTAGTTCATAAATACGTATTTGCAAAACTGCCAAATGGAGGCAAAAATAATGTGTAAATTTAATGTTGCTTAGAGTGTCTAGGTTATATAAGAAATAATGTGAAAATTAGACAGCGTAACAAAGCCTCAAAGCTGTTTATCACTGTTGTACATTCTTTCTTCAGACTTGGTGAGGGATTCCAGAAGTCATCCTCACTGAATGTCTTGGCTATGTCTTATTTAAGTTTTAATACTTTCTAATGTCCTTCCTTCGTTATTTATGTCTCACTGATAGAAACTATTATTACCTGTGCAGTGGAACTCTCAATTGAAGAATTGTCTCCATCTAATAGGGTCTTGTGGTCCAGTCCACTGTGGGTAGTTGTGGGAATTCATTCCACCAGTAGACTTGGGGTACTGGCTTTTAGGGTGGCTCTTGGTGGTAGATATGGCCTCTTATAAGGAAAAGAGGGACCATTGCTCTCTCTTTTGGGGGGTCAGAGCAGAAACATGCCTTGTGGTTGTTAACATTTCCACTGAGAAGAAAGGCAGGACCTGACAGCTGGATCCACTGTGGCTTCTGCCTTGTCCTGTATTCATGAGTCTGTACTTCATGAGTCTGTTGAATCCCTGTGATAAATACTTGTAAATTCTCACATCATTTGGCACTGTATAAGAAAAGTAACTGGGCTAGCTGGAAACAAGCCTGTAAGCACTGCTCCTCCAGAATCTCTGCTTCAGCTCTCAGACCAGCTCCAAGTTCCTGTCTCCAGTTCCTGCCCTGACTTCCTTGGCTGATAAATTCTAAGCTAATTAATCCATTTCCTCCCTCAAGTTGTTTTGGTCAGTGTTCTTATCACACCAACAGAGAAGTAAAGGAGGATACCTTCATTTGTGACAAAAGGAGCAGCAGGGACTGCTTCCAAGCTGGTGTGATTATCAGACAGGAATTTTTGATGTGTTGCTTCTTAGTGGTTCTATTTGCTGAGCTGGTTTTATTTGCTAACAGCAATAAAAGGAGGCATAGTATTGGTAGCCTCCGAGGCAATAGCAACTGTAACAGGAGTGCATGATCCTCATGCTGCATTCATCCATGCATCCCATTTTTGTCCAACACTAAATCTCATATTTTGCTATTTGTAGTTACTACCTACTGGGAAAGGGAGAATAAGTTGTTTCCAATGGTATGCCACTGGGCATATTAACCACATTCAAGGTCCCATAATTTTTGTTTGTGTTTTTTTTTGGGGGGGGGAGTACTTTCTATTTTGTTACTTCCTTTTTTATTTTAATCTTGTTGCCTTCTGTGGTTTGTTTTGAGCTTTGTTTTATGAAAAAGATCATATGAAGATGTGTGGGTAGGGAGATAGGGAGGCTCTGGAAGGAGTTGGGGAGTGATAAAAATATGATCAAAATATGATCTTAAAATACATATTATTAAGGGTGGGAATGTTTACTGGTTTGAAAGTTAATAGCTCCCCAAAAGAGTGGCAATATTAGGAGGTATAACTTTATTAGAGTAGGTATGGCCTTGTTAGAGGAAGTGTGTCACTATGACGGCTGTCTTTGAGGTTTCCTGTGTTCAAGCTATGCTCAATGTTGTACACAGATCACTTCCTGTTGCCTGTGGATCAAGGTGCAGAATTCTCAGTTCCTTCTCCAGTAGTATGTCTGTCTGCATGCTGCCATTCTTCTTGTCATGATGGTAATGAACTAAACTTCTGAAACTGTAAGCTACCCCAATTAATTGTTTTTTTTTTTTTTTTTTATAAGAGGTGCCATGGTCATGTGTGTCTTCACAGCAATAGAAATAAATAATAAATAATCAGAAGTTGCTTTTAGTGACTGGGGTATTGTTGTGACAAGCCTACCCATGCTTTTATTTAGAGGAGTATAGATCTTGTGACTATGCATTAGGAAAACAGCTGAAGCCTTTAAGTGCTCCTTAATGGGCCTTAAATAGAAGGAGCATGGAAAACAGTGATTTTAAACTGTGAGGCCATGGCTCAAGTGGTTTCAGGGTAGAATTTTAGTGTGTGTCCTCAAGATTGTTCTTGTGATATTTTGGTGAAGAATGTGGCTGCTCTTTGTCCTCATCCAAGAAGTTTGCCTGAGGCAAAATTGAAGAGTTTTGGATTAATTCCATTAGCAGAAGAACTCTCAAAACAGCCTACTACAGACTCTGTTATATAGTCACTGGTGTTAACTTTATTGAAGGTTTATAATGAAAACAAACAAACTGAGCAAATAAAAATATAAAATGTGCAAATTGAGAAAGGAGCACCAGGAAGTGGGATGGAGCTAAATCTTGTGTTCAAGCAGATGAACAAATTAAGAAATGGGATAAAGGGTGTGGCAACCTCAGGGCAAGGTCCCAAGCAGCTAAATTTCCAACTTGTGAAAAGGAATTAAAGAAAAGTTTATATCTGGGTAGGTGACAAACACCTTTAGCCCCAGTTCTGTGGTGACAGAGGCAAGCAGATATCTAAGTCTCTGGCCAACCTGATCTACAGATCCAATTTCAGTACAGCCAAAGTTAGGCAGTGAAGGAAACGATCAAAACCAGAAAGTTGGTGAAGATGTAATTGAACATGTTCTAGCCCCAGTAAGCAGCTGATCTTGGCAGCTTTTACCATGTGCTTCTGGCTTTAGAGCCATGTATAGAAGAAAGGGGTTATATAATGTCACTCCATGACTAAGGAAAGCTGCTGAGGCCAGGTGTGTGTCATGGATGTTCCTGAATGGAGGTCTAGAGAGTTCATTATGTGACGCAATAAGGGTGAAGTCTTGATCACCTTTGGAGCCACCCAAGATGTTAGAGATGCCAGAGTCATGGAATACCTGCTGAGGAAATCTGTGAACAGAGAGTATAACCATTTCAAGGTAAAGAAGTGTGTTGCAGTCAACATAGCTGACAGGATCCAGAGATTTGAAGAGCACTTGTCATTAGACATAGAGATGCAGAGTTTAGAGTTTGCCCAGCTGGTTTGCTGTCTTTCTTTGGTCCATGATTTGCTCCCTATGTTCCCTTCCTTACTTTTTTGGAAAGATAATTTATATCATATGCTATTATATGTTGGAAGTATGTGATCAACTTTTTGATTTTAATTTTACAGAAGATTAGTTAAGAGAGTCTCAGAGCCGTGGAAGAGACTTTGAACTTTAAACTTTTAAATAAATTTGACATTGTCATAGATTATGGAGGCTTTTGAAGTTGTATTGAATGTATTTTTGCATTATGTTATTGCTACAAGCCTATGGGAGATAGGGAGTGGAATATGGTGGTTTTAAAGAAAATGACTTTCATGGTAGTGGTTCTATTAGGAGGTGTGGCTTTGTTGGAGGAAGTGTGTCACTGTGGGGGTAAACTTTATGGTCTCCTTGCTCAGGCTACACCCAGTGACACACTTCATTTCCAGTTGCCTGTGGATCAATATGTAAAACTCTCAGGTACCTATCCAGTACCTTGTCTTCCTCCATGCCACCATGTCCTCCATGATGATTATGTACTAAACCTCTGAAATTGTAAGTTATCCAATTAAATGTTTTCCTTTATAAGAGTTGCATGGTCATGGTATCTCTTCACCTCAATCTAAATAAGACAGCATGGTAGTATATATCTCTAATCCTAGCACTTCAGAGGCAGAGATGGTTCAATACTAAGAGTTTGAGTCAATGATAACTTTACCCAAAGAGTTCCAGAGCTCTGGGATATATAGGGGGGCAGGCTCAAAAAATATATTATTAAAGGTAGAGAATATGACTCAGCTGATAGACTGTTATCTAGAAATCATAAAGTTCTAGGTTTGATTCTCAACATTGCATGAAATTGAGCAGAGTGCACAACTATAACCATAGTATTTGAGAGGTTTAGTTTAAAACATAATTTTAATCATACTAGGCAATATATGGGATTTAAGGCCACATTGATTATACAGGATCCTCTTTCAAAGAGGAAACACACATCTTACTAAATTGACAGATAAATTGTATGTATTTATTATATACAACATAATATTTCAAAATATATGTGTGTGTAATATTTTAATGACTCAGTCTAGCCATGTGTGTATGTGTGTGTGTGTATGTATGTGTGTGCATTTACATGTTAACTACCTGGAATTTTTGTGGCCAGAACACAAATATGGTGAAATCTAACCACCTATCTTGATAATACTTACCCATTTCTATTTTAATAATATTTGTATTTATTCCTTAAAAATGTATGGTACTTCACAGATGGGAATGAACCTTTAACAGTCAGATTGTGGCTTTTTGTTCTATGTCTTTGACAGGATAACAAACATCCTAAATCAAGGTGGTGAAATTTGTTGTTGTCTCTCTGGCATTTACATTTGAAATGAGAATATGAACATGGGTAGTTTCACTGATGCTGGGACACAGAGACCCTCCAGGTGTTGCCCTGTCCCTTGCCCCTAATTGTTATGCTTAAAGCACTAATTCCCCAGTTGTTGTTGTTTTTTACTTCTATCAATCAAATTTCCAGCTCCCCCCTCCCTTTTGTGAATGAACCTAGCGGTTCATTTATTTGCAGTCACTAACATCTTAATTACTATAACAATACCTGCATCAATAATATTTATAGATGTCTTAATATAGGCAAATTCTGGCTTGTATTATATTTGATATCATGTCTTATACAGTAGACAATAGTATTGCTGCTTTCTGTCAGGTTAGAAGAAGTTAAGTAATGTAATTAAGATCAAACTTGCAATCAGGATTAACCCCAGATCTAGCTGTCTTAGAAACAGGTGATCCTAGCAGGTATGCTGTTGTCATTTGAGCCACCCACTCCACAAAATGTAAGGAAAATATTGACATTAAAAGCGACAAAAATATGAAGGTTTTGTTTTGTTACATAAGCAAATGAGTGTGGAGCTGGTGGAGATGGCACAGGTGCTTTTGAATTCTGGGAAACACGAAATGCAAAATTATATCAGTTGTTGGGAAGAAAATCTTGACCATAAGGTTTGTAAGCCTGGGAAAATTTACCGAAGGGATAGTAAAATTGAAAGCTATAATAAAATATTAAATAACTATTTGTATGGAGCAGTTTATATAGACTTTAATGTGAAGGCAGGGAATTGAAATTGAATCCTGCCTTGAAAAATGTTGAGGGCTCTTATGGGTGTAAAAATGTTTAGTAGCTAATAAAATGATTTCTTTTCTCCCCACTGGAGATACATTGCTAGGAAAATTACAAATATCAGTTATTTTTTTTTTTACCCTAGGCATCAGTGATCAGAAGTAGTAGCTGATTATAAAGACTGGAGTAAGGAAAATTTAGAATTTCTTTGCAAATACACGAATTGACTTAGAATCATGCTGCTTGTTATTTTATAAATCATGGAAACATGACTCCACACTGGAGATAAATACTTTTTTTTTTCAAATAATGTAATATATTTAAACTCTAGGCAAGTAATGTTGGTGTTGATTCAGCTCTTCCTTTGTGTCTAAGCTGCTCAACAGCAGTCTAGAAAAGAGTGGGCCATGGGTATTTTTGGTTAGATAGTTAACAGTTTAATTCCTTATTACCTTTTCAGACATCTTTACTGTTATTTCACCCTCATTTTCTGTGTTATTTTTCTCTACCTGCTCCAATTAAAGCACCCATCCTTCTCAGTTTGCCCCCTCAGATCACTTGTGTCCTGCTATTGCTCCCTCTGCTTCATGATTTTACCTGGCAATTGTCCCTTTTGCTTTTCTGGTTTCTGCAGTTGCTCAGGTTTATGTTGTCACACATGAAAATGTGGAGCTAAAAAGAACTACAGATTAGAGAGAAGATGGAATATACCTCACGATCTTTCCTATTTCAGTGCATTTACCTGAAATTTTCGGGAATTTATTTTTATTTATAGGTGAGTAGCATTCCATAGTGTACCACATTTTCGTTATCCAGTCAAAAGTTGAAAGCCATTTAGGTTGTTTCATTTCATAGTTATTAATTGTACAAATTTATAATGGACATGGCTGAGCAAGTATCAGTAGAGTAACATGTTGAGTCTTTGGGTTTATGTTAAAGAGCAATATAACTAATCCCATGGTAGATTTATTTTTATTGGCTAATAGTTCTACCCAGCTACGATCCTATGAACCACAGCAAAGCCTAAGATGGCACAATAGCCCTAAGGGTACAATAATGATACGCATACCTGAATAGCAGCCAACAACTCTCTAATTGAACTTAATGTCCACCCAATAAAAGGGAAACTATGCTTAATACTGGAAACTCACTATCTAAAGCTAATGAAGTCATGGATCTTGGACCAGAATTTATAACTGCTACTTTCCTAAATCATCAAAATCTCTGTTTTTAAAATATTTATTCTTATATTCATAGATAAGTATATTCCTCATCCCTCATCAAGGAAACTTTTCTTTAGAACAGATAAAGACTAATTATTAGAGAAAATCAGAAAAACTGGTCAAAATTCAGCACTATAGTGGCCAATTCCAACTAATACATGTATAAAATCACTCCTGTACCTAAAGTTCAGGAATCATTGAGGAATGGGGGAGGGTTATAGGAGCCAGAGGAATATGAAGTTTGCTTTGAGATTGTATACATTAGAAATTTCTGAGAAGTTAAACTCATAAAGTTTCATCATGGCTGCCTAAGCATAAGCCAACCAAGAGAGATACCAATATATATGTTAACATTGAGACCTTAACTCAACCCCAGACTAAGAACTACAGACAACTCAGGAATTCTGAGCAAGAGTCTTCCCTGGGTCAAAGCACATAGATTTTGCTATCCAACACCAAATAGTCATCCTGGAGAACAAATATATACAAGTCACATTACATGGACTGAGCAAGATGTATTTATATAGTAAGAATACATATCTGTCTGACTGCTGTGTATCTATCAATATATATTTATACATATATGTATATATGTATAGGTAGATAGATAGACATATATGTATGGATAGATAGGTGTAAATATAATATCTTAACAATTAAAGAAAAAGAGGCCATGAATTTGAGAAAGTGCAATGGAGAACATATGTGAGGATTTGGAAGGAGGAAAGCAAAGGGTGAAACACATAAGTCACTATATATAAATGTAAGTGTGTGTGTGTGTGTGTGTGTGTGTGTGTGTGTGTGTGTGTTTGTGTGTTTTTGTGTGTAAAGAATGACTGTGGTAATATTCAGGAACCAGCAAAAACTTAACAAAGAAAAATAAGTGATTTATTTTTGTTCCCGTTTGAATCTTTGCTAAATTTGTAGCAGGAGGCCAGTAGTATTGAAATAGTGATAGTTTGGGCTGGAGGGATAGAGATAGTGATAATTTAAGTATAAACAAAATGGGACATTCAGCTATGTCTCTGGCATTTAAAATGGAAATGGGGACATGAACGTGCATGGGGGTTGTGTTCCACTAATGCTAAGGCGAGAAACTCTGTAGCTAATAAATTGAATACTTGAAATGAATGGTAAATTGTCCTTCAATTTCAAGGTAAGCCTTTAATGATTTTCCACAGAGAATTGCATTGGTGCTCACACCTACCCCAGAAATGTTATTAATAACTATCAGATGATTTCAAAGCCAGTTTCAGCAAAAATTAAATATGTATACATGCATATTTTTCTTTTGCATATCTGTTTTAACCTAAACTTTATAAATTGAAGTTGAATATACATTCCAGTGCCCAACCATGAGTATATAATTCAGTTACATTTATAGTGAACCCTCTGTGTAAACAGCATCCAGACAAAAAAAAGAAGCTTTGCTTAATGCTCAAAAGTTCCTCATGCTTTCATTTTCTAATCACCATGGGCTTAAAAACATTCCCTGCCATCAAATTTCTTATATGGATTTTGCATGTTTCTTGGGGTTTTATTAATTGGATAATTCAGTTTGTCTCACTTTTACATTGCTGCACGCACAATGGTCTGATAATTTCATCATGTGGTTATTGCTGCAATAGTCCAGAGCCATTCTGCCATTGACTGGCAATAGTTCTGATTTGAGAATTTTCATGGATAATGTTGATATTAGTATCCTGTATAATATATTATGAGAACTTACATATACATATCTTTAGTTTATACACAAAGAAGAAAGTAACAGGAGAATATGGTTTACATATTTTCAGCTTTAGAAGAAATAGTTTTCAGGGTAGTTGTTATAATTTACATTCTCCAGAAGCACACCAGGGGGACAGCAGATCCATACATTGGATAACAATACAGTTTCTTAGTTTTTGTCATTCTGTGTCATAGTACTGGTTGTGGTCATATTTTATAAATGTTTTAAAAATTGAGATATAATAAAGTACTATGTCACTACTACAGTATACAACACAGTGTTTGTCTATGTATATGTCTACCTTGCATAATCATTATTATGATGAAAAGTTTGGAACCCCAGAAAAACCTTGTTCCATTAGTAGCTGCTCCATGATTCTCTATTTAATTTTAATTTATTTTTTTTTGAGAATTTCACATGAGTCTTGTGTTAGCATCATTTCCATTCCTCCCTCATTACTCTTTTTAAAAAGAATTGTCTAGATGTGGCAGATATTTGTATTAATAAAATCCCTCAATTTGAGTTTTTTATTGTCCTGATTAATTTTTCTATTTTTCTCTTTTTTATTGGAAATAGATTCGTTTCTCATGCAACATACCCACTTACAATTTCCCCTCCTTCTACTTCTCTGAGTTTCTCTCCAATCTTCTTCTGTTTATATCCTCACCTTTCTATCTCTCATTAGAAAAAACAAAAAACAAACAAACAAAAAAACAGGTGTAATTGAACATTTTTCTCTGGTTCACCTGGAGCCGCTGGAGCGGTTTCTCTCCTGACCCACTGGGTCTCATCCAACACAGCTGATTATGAAATAACCACTCAGAGACTAATATTAAATATAATTGTTTGGCAAAAAGCTTAGACATATTACCGGCTAGCTCTCATTTGTAAATTAAGTCATTTATGTTAATCTATGTATTGACACAAGGCTGTGGTTTACCAGTAATTCTCTGGCAGGCATGCTACTCCTCCCACAGCCACCTGTTATCTCCCCAACTCTGCCTTCCTTCTCTCTGCATCTTTGTTTGGATTTTATGTATAGTTATATTTTGCCTGGCCATTGGCTGAAACAGGTTTACTTATCAACCAATAATAGCAACACATATTCGTAGCATACAAAAGGATATCTGTATCAGAAATAATATAAATATACTAAGATACAACAGAACATTGAGTCTGGAAAAAAGGAAAAGCACCCAAGAGAAGGCACAAGAATCACAGACATTCATTCACACACTCAGGAATTCCATGAAACACTATACCAACCTGGCACATACTCTTGCATTCCCTGTGATTGCTGCTTCAGTCTCCATGAGTTCATTTGAGCTTTGTTCAGTTGCCTTAGATAACCTTGCCCTTTTGTTGTCCTCCATGTCCCCTGGCTCTTAAATTCTTTCCACCTCTTCTCTCTTGGGGTTCTCTGAGGTCTGAGGGAAAGGATTTGATAGAGACAATCCATTTAGAGCTGTGTGTTCCAAGGACTCTCTGGGTAATTCCTGCCTGCCTGTAGGTCTTTGCATCTGTTTATGTCTGCTGCAGGAGGAAGCTTCTCTGATGATCACTGAATAAGGCACACTATCTATGAGTACAGCAGAAAATCATTAGGAGTCACCTTATCACTCCCTTTTTTTTTAAGATTAGTATTTGGTTTTACCCTAAAACTCTGGGCTGTCTTAGTTTCTGATTCTTGGTCACCCAGAGTTGGGTATGGGTACTATCTCATGGAATGGGTTCTAAGTCAAATCAGTTGATTGGATACTGATAAAAGCTTTGACCACCATTGCTCTAGCATATTTTGCAGGCAGGACAGCATTTCAGATCAAAGGTTTTGTGGGTGGGTTGGTTTATGTTGTTCTTTTGGTACCCTGCTGTGTGTCTTCCCATACCAAAGTCACTAGACCTTAGGGGCCAGAGTTTTATATAGCAGCAAATTTAAACTCTCCATGTGAAATAAGTTGTGCAGTTGTGTTTGTGTTGTCTTTAGCAATGGAGCCTTGCTGTTAGTTTGTGGAGAAGCAACCTATTGTATTGGCAATAGCCTGGGTTATTTGGTTATTTGGGGATTTCCATTTAGATTTAAGTCCTGGTATGAAAGCTTCATTTGATGACAAGAGATGGCCAGTTGGGATTCCCCCATTATTTGACTACTTCATTAGTATCATCTTCATGTATTTCAGGAAGTTTCCATTACACTAAGCACCCTCAAATGCCCCTCAATTCTAGCTGTCTTTTCCCACATTCCCTTCCCATTCCAACCTGATATTCCTGTTCCAGTTTTCCTCTGGTCCCAGTCTACCCATAAAATCTATTCTAGTTCCCCCTCCAAGGGTGATACATGCATTCCCCCAACCAAGCCCTATCCTTTATGGCTAATCTCTTTATGTCTATGGATTGTAGCTTGCTTACAATTTACTTAATGCCAAATATGCAGATATACCTGAATACATACCATACTTATCTTTCTAGGGTACATTATGTCACTCAGGATGATGTTTTTCTAGGTACATCCATTACCTGCAAATTTTATGATCTCATTGTGTATGTGCGCACACGCGTGTGCATGTGTGTGTGCATGCATGTGTGTTTAAAAAGCTGAGTAATACTCCACTGGGTAAATGGACCACATTTTCTTCATCCATTCTTCTCTTGAGGGACATCTAGGTTGTTTCCAAATTCTGGCTGTCATAAATAGAGCAGCAATTAATATGATTAACAAGTGTCCTTGTTGTAGGGTGAAATATGCATTTGGTAAATGCAAGGAGTGTTATAGCTGGATCTTGAGGTAGATAGAGTCATGATATTTAGTATATAGATGTTAAGAATTGCAAAGTCCTTTGCTAGATTTTTTTTCTTTGATGAATATGCAATGTCCTTCCTTATCTCTTTTGTTTGCTTTTGATTTGATGTCTATTTTGTTAGATATTAAAAGTTTTACACTAGCCTGCTTCTTAGGTCCATTTACTTGGGATATCTTTTTCCATGCTTTTATCCTGAAGTGATATTTATACTTGATGTTAAAGTACATTTCTTAGATGAAGCAGAACCTGTTTTCCTTAGATGATGGAACCTGTTTTTGCGTCCATTATGTTAGTGTGTCTCTTTTTATTGGGGTATTGAAAGTATTACTATAGAAAGGTGTTAAAGAACAGTGTTTGTTTTATTTTGCTGTTTTTGCTACTGCTAGAGGTGTGTGTATTTTCCCTCTTTTGATTTTCTAGTTTGAGAATATTTATTCCCTATGTTTCCATGTTTGTAGTTAAACTCCTTAGGTTGGTGTTTCCTTCTAGAACCTTCTATAGGGATGGATTTGTATATAAATGTTGCTTAATTTTGGTTTTCTTATGGAATGTCTTCTTTTTCATTATGATTATAATTTGTGCTGGATCCAATAGTCAGGATGGATATCTGTGGTGTTTTAGAGTCCGTAGAACATCTGTCTAGGCCCTTATTTATGGCTTGTAGAGTCTCCATTAAAAACTTAGATATTATTTTAATAGGTCTGCTTTTATATGCTACTTGGTCTTTTCCCCTTGAAGCTTTTAATACTCTTTTATTTCCTGTAAGTTTAATATTTTGACTATTATGTGCTCTGGGCAGTGGGGAGTTTTCTTGTCTGGTCTAATCAGCTTGGCATTGTGTTCTATATGCTTCCTATAACTTTTTTAAAATTTTTAAATTTTATTTTATATATCGATCCAAGTTCCCCCTCCCTCCCTCCCTCCCTGTTTCCCTCTCTCCTACCTTCTCATGCCCCGGACCACCCTTCCCTCCCCCTCCACCCTTCCCTCTCCACATTAGGGTAATGCCTTCCAGGTGGGGTCATCTAAATCTGTCAAGTCATTTTGAGTAGTGAGTAGTATAGCGAGATATTCACCTTGCCCGCACCTGTGGCATAGACCACGCTCATTAGGGGTGGAGAAAGGGCTCAATGTGACCTGGGGGAACTAAGGCTGAGGAGGGGGCTCAGAGAGCTCTCTTGCTTGCGGCATGGAGACAGGAGTACATCCAGAGGCATCCTTGGGACCAGGAACCTGCTGGTGTTCATATGTCTGTGTTGTAAGTTATTTCCCCCTAAATAAACATCTATTCGGCCTCTTTGTTTCTCCTGATCCTTATTAAACATCAATATCTGTATATCACCAGTAAGATAAGACCATGAGGAAGTACTTAGAGGCAGAGCTAGCCAATAAGAAACTAGTAACTGGCCAACAGAAATATATCAAATACAGAGTCTGTGTATGTTAATTGGGGCTGGTGTGGCAGTGGGACCAGACTGGCGGGAAAAACCTACTTGTAACAGACTAGGCCTTCTCTCCTGTCTCTAGGTTAAGGGAGTATCCCTTTATGGGGAATGTGCTCTCAAAGATTTTTTGTGCACCAGGGATATATCCTGGTTCCAAGTCAGAGGACCCTTAGACTGCTCTGGTCTTCTAGCTGAGACCCATGTTCAGGGGTTTTGAGTTGGTCCCACGCTGGATTCCCAGCTATCATTCTGGGGGCCAATTACCTCCTCCTTGTTCAGCTCAGCTGTCTCTATGTGTTTCTGTAGCCTAGTCTTGTCCTCTCATTCTGCATCTGGATTCCAGTTCGGCTCAGTGTTTAGTTGTGGGTGTCTGCTTCTGTTTCCATCAGCTACAGGATGAGGGCTAGTTGGTGGATAAGTTAATCGTCAATCTCATTATCAGGGAAAGGCATTTATGCTAGCCTTTCCACTGTTGCTCAAATTGTTAGTTGGGGTCAGTCTTGTAAGTCTCTGTACATTTCTCTAGATTCAGTTTTCTCTTCAAACCTATAATGGCTCCCTCTTTTATTGTCTCTCTCTCTCTCTCTCTCTCTCTCTCTCTCTCTCTCTCTCTCTCTCTCTCTTTTCTGTTCTCACATCCATTCCTCTCCTGACTCAGTCTTCCTAGTCTCACATGCTTCTCTCTCCTCCCCTTCTCTTTTTCCTAGTTCCTTCTCCACTCACTGCCCCCACCCCACTCCCTATATGCTCAGGAGATCTTGTCACATTCTCCTTCTGTGAGGGACCTTATATGAATTTCTTAGAATCCTTTGTATCCTAGTTTTTCTGGTGGTGTGAATTATAGGTTGGTGATCTTTTGCTCTATGTCTAAAATCCATATATGTTCCTCTTTTTGTGACTGGGTTACCTCATTCAGAATGGTTTCTTCAAGTTCCATCCACTTGCCTGCGAATTTCAAGATTCCATTGTTTTTTTTTTTTTCTGCAGAGTAGTATTCCATTGTGTAAATGTGCCACATCTTCTTTTCCCATTCTTCAGTTGAGGGGCATCTAGCTTGCTTCCAGGTTATTGCTATTACAAATAATGCTGCTATGAACATAGTTGAGCACACTTCTTTGTTGCATGGGTATGGAACATTTGAGTATATGCCTAAGAGGGGCATTGCCAGGTCCTGTGGTAGACTGATTCCCATTTTCCTGAGGAACCACCATACTCATCTTCAAAATGGCTGTACGAGTTTGCATTCCCACCAGCAGTGGAGGAGTGTTCTCCTTTCTCCATATCCTTTCTAGCATAAGTTGTCATTGGTGTTTCTAATTTTAGCCATTCTGGCAGGAGTAAGATGGTATCTCAAAGTTGTTTGATTTGCATTTCCCTGATAGCTAAGTATGTTGAGAACTTTCTTTTTTAATATTAATTTTTTAAATTTTTATTTTACATATAGATCCCAATTTCTTCTCCCTCCCTCCCTCGCTGCCTCTGTCCCTCCCTCCCTCCCACCCTCCCTTCCTTCCTCTTTCTTTCTCTCCCACCTTCTCATGCCCCCACCACCCTCCCCTCCAACAGGTAGGGTGATGCCCTCCAGGATGGGGGGTCACCTAAAACTGTCAAGTCATTGGAGTAGGGACTAGGCCTTCTCTCCTGTCTCTAGGTTGAGGGAGTATTCCTCCATGGGGGATATGACCCCAAATTCCTTTTGTGCACCAGGAATACATCCTGGTTCCACTATCTGAGGTCCCTTAGATTTCTCAGGCCTTCTAGCTGAGACCTATGTTCAGGGGTTCTGAATCAATCCCATGCTTGGATTCTCAGCTATCAGTCTGGGGGCCCATTAGCTCCTCCTTGATGAGGTCAGCTGTCTCTATGTGATTCTGCAGCCTGGTCTTGTCCTCCTTCTCTGCATCTGGATTCCAGTTCAGCTCAGTATTTACTTGTAGGTGTTTGCTTCTGTTTCAATCAGCTACTAGATGAGGGTTCCATGATTGTGGATAAGTTAGTCATCAATCTCATTATCAGGGAAGGGCATTTATGGAAGCCTTTTCCCTGTTGTTCTGTACCCCATTTTTAATAGGGTTATTTGGTGTTTTGTTTACAAGTTTCTTGAGTTCTTTGTTTATTTTGGAGATCAGCCCTCTGCCAGATGTAGGATTGGTGAAGGTCTTTTCCCTGTCTGTGGGCTGCCATTTGGTCTTGTTAACTGTGTCCTTTCCTTACAGAACTTCTCAGTTTGAGGAGGGCCCATTTATTAATTGTTGATCTCAGTGTCTGTGCTAATGGTGTTAGGTTTAGGAAGCAGTCTCCTGTACCAATTTGTTCAAGGGTACCTCCCACTTTCTCTTCTAAGATTTCAGTGTGGCTGTATTTATATTGAGGTCTTTGATCTATTTGGACTGGAGTTATATGCATGGTGATAGACATGGGTCTATCTGCAGTCTTAATACACACATCATCCAGTTGTGCCATCACCATTTATTGGAGATGCTTTTCTCCTCCCATTATATACTTTTAGCTCTTTTATAAAAAATCAGATGTTTCCAGGTGTGTGGGTTAATGTCTGGATTTTCTATTGGATTCCATTGGTCTACTTGTCTATTTTTGTGCCAATACCAGGCTGTTTTCAGGACTATGGCTCTGTAGTAGAGCATAAAGTTGGGGATGGTGATGCCACTTGAAGTTAGTTTATTGTATAGGGTTGTTTTGGCTATTCTGAGTCTTTTGTTTTTCCATATAAATTTGATTATTATCCTTTCAAGGTCAGTGAAGAATTGTGCTTAAATTTTAACGGGAAATTGCATTGAATCTATAGATTGCTTTTGGCAAGATTACTATTTTTACTATGTTTATCCTACCTATGCAAGAGCATGAGAGATCTTTCCATTTTCTGGTATCATCTTCATTTTCTTTTTGTAAAGACATGGCATTTTTACTATATAGGTCTTTCACTTTTTTTGTAAGCATTACCCCAAGATACTTTATGTTGTTTGTGGCTATTGTAAAGGGTGGTATTTCTCTTATTGCTTTCTCAGCCCCTTGGTCATCTGAATAAAGTAGGGCTACTGATTTTTTTTTTTGTATTTATCTTGTATTCTGCTAGTTTGTTGAAGGTGTTTATCAGCTGTAGGAGCTCTCTGGTAGAATTATTTGGGTTGCTTATGCAAACTATCATTTCATCTGCAAATAGTGAAAGTTTGACTTCTTCATTTCCATTTTGTATCCCCTTGATCTCCTTTTGTTGCTTTATTGCTTTAGCTAAACTTCAAGTACAATATTGAAGAAATATGGAGAGAGAGAGAGCAGCCTTGTCTTTTTTCCTGATTTTAGAGGAATCGCCTTAAGCTTCTCTCCATTTAATTTGATGTTGGCTGTTGGTTTACTGTATATTGTTTTTATTATGTTTAGGTATGTTCCTATTATCCCTGATAAGGTCTCCAAGACCTTTATTATGAAAGGGTGTTGAATTTTGTTGAAGGCTTTTTCAGCATGTAGGGAGTTGATCATGTGGTTTTTCTTTTTCAGTTTGTTAACTGATGGATCATGTTAATAGACTTTTGTATCTTAAACCATCATTGCAACTCAGGGAAGAAGTCTAATTGGTTGTGGTGGATAATTTATGTGATACATTCTTGGATTCTGTTTGCTAGAATTTTATTGAGTATTTTTGCATCAATGTTCATGAAGGATATTGGTCTGCAGTTTTCTTTCTTAGTTGTGCCTTTGTGTAGTTTGGGTACCAAGGTGATTGTTGCCTCATAAAAAGAGTCTGGTAATGAACCTTCTGTTTCTATTGTGTGGAACAATTTTAGGAGTATTGGTATTAGCTCTCCCTTGAATTTCTGGTAGAATTCTGCACTGAAGCCATCTAGCCATGGGCTTTGTTTGGTTGGAAGGCTTTTGATGACTTTATATCATTAGGGGTTATAGGTCTATTTAAGTTGTTTATCTGTCCTTGATTTAATTTTGGCAAGTGATTGTTATACAGAAATTTGTCCATTTCCTTTCAATTTTCAAATTTTGTGGAGTACAGGTTTTCAAAGTATGACCTGAAAATTGTCTGTGTATTTCCGCAGTGTCCATTGTTATGTTCCCATTTTCATTTCTGACTTTGTTAATTTGCATGTTCTCTCTCTGCTCTTTGGTTAGTTTGGATAAGGGTTTGTCTATCTTGTTGATTTTCTTGATAAACCAACTCTTTGTTGCATTGATTTTTTGTATTGTTTTCCTGGTTTCTATTTTATTGATTTTAGCCCTCAAATTGATTATTTTCTGGCATCTACTCCTCCAAGGGTGAGTTTGCTTCTTTTTGTTCTAAGGCTTTCAGTTGTGCTGTTAGTTCTCCAATGTGACTATCCTTTGTTTTATTCATATGGGCACTTAGTGCAATGAACTTCCCTCATAGTACTACTTTCAAGGTGTCCCATAAGTTCTGATATGTTGTGTCTCTATTCTCATTGAATTTTAGGAAGTCCTTAATTTCTTTCTTTATTTCTTCTTTGACCCAGATATAGTGCAATTGTGCATTGTTCCATGCATGTAGGGTTTATGGGATTTGTGTTATTGTTGAATTCCAACTTGAAAGCATGGTGGACTGATAAGATACAGGGGATTATTCCAAATTTTAATATCTGTTGAGGTTTGTTATGTTGCCTTGTATGTGGTTGATTTTAGAGAAGGTTCTACGTTGAGCAGAGAAGAAGGTATATTCTTTTTTTTTCTTTTTTGTTTGGATGGAATGTTCTATAGATATTTGTTAAACCCAATTAAGACATAACTTGTTAGTTTTATTCTTTTCTTTTTTTTTTTTGTTGAGTTTCTTACTAGTGGTCATGTCTAGTGGTGAGAGTGGGGTGTTGAAGCCTCCCACTATCAGTGTGTGAGGTTTTATGTGAGCTTTGAGCTTTAGTAGCATTTCTTTTATGAATGTGGGTGCCTTTGCATTTGGGGTATAGATGGTCAGAATTGAGACTATGGTCAGAATTGAGACTTTGAGCTGATGAATACAAAATGACTCTCTTCATCTCCTTTGATTGATTTTGGTGAAGTCTTACTTGTTAGATATTAGGATTGTCATACCTGCTTGCTTTTTGGGTGCATTTGATTGGAAGATATTTTCCCAACCCTTTATTCTGACATAATAATGTCTGTTTTTGAAGTTTAGATGTGTTTCTTGTGTGCAGCAGAAGGATAGATTCTGTCTTCGTATCCATTCTGTTACCGTGAATCTTTTCATAGGCGAGTTAAGAACATTAATGTTGAGGGAAAGTAAGGACCATTGATTGTTAATGCTTGTTAGTTTCAGATTTGTTGTTGTTGGTGTTTGCCCTGCTTTTCCCTTGTGTTCTGGTGAAATGGGATTATCTATTGCCTGTGTCTTTGTGAGCGTAGTTAACTTCCTTGGGTTGGAGTTTTCCTTCCAGATATTTCTGTAGGACTGGATTTGTAGATACGTATTGTGAAAATCTGGCTTTGTCATTAAATATCTTGCTTTCTCCGTCTACAGTGATTGAGAGTTTTGCTGGGTATAGTAGTCTGAGCTGGCATCCGTGGACTCTTAGTACTTACTTGTATAACATCTCTCAAGGACCTTCTGGCCTTGAGAGTTTCCATGGAGAAGTCTGGTATAATTTTGAATGGTCTGCTTTATATGTTACCTGGTCTTTTTCCTTCTCTGCTCTTAATATTCTTTCTTCATTCTATGTTAGGTGTTTGATTATTATGTGTTGAGAGGTATTTTTTCTTTGGTCTAGTCTATTTGGTGTTATGTATGCTTCTTGTACTTTCATGGGTATGTCCTTCTTCAGATTGAAAAAGTTTTCTTCAATGATTTTGTTGAATATGTTTTCAGTACCTTTGAACCGGGCTTCTTCACCTATGCTTATTATTCTTTGTTTTGGCTTTTTCACTGTGTCCCATATTTCCTGGATGTTTTGTGTTAAGGATTTGTTGGATTTAAGTTTCTTTGGTCGATTAATCTATTTTTTCTAGTTTATCTTCAGTGCCTGGGATCCTCTCTTCCATCTCTTTCATTCTGTTGTTATGCTTGTGTCTGTAGTTTCTGATTATTTGCCCAGTTTTTCTATTTCCAGATTCCTTCAGTTTTTGTTTTCTTTTTTGTCGCTATTTCAGTTTTCAAGTCTTGAACTGTTTCCTTCACCTGTTTAATTGTTTTCTCTTGGCTTTCCTTACTTTCTTTAAGAAATTCGTTCATTTCTTTCAATTTTTGTTTGTTTTTTTTTTCCATTTCTTTGAGGGATTTTCTCACATCATCTTTGAAGGCCTCTATCATTTTTATGAAGATATTTTTTAAGTAGTTCTCTTCTGCTTCATCTGGTTTGGGGTTTTCAGGTTAGTTGGTGTAGAGTCACTAGATTCTGATGGTTTCATGCTTGTCTTTCTATTGTTAGATATTGTCTTGTATTGCTGTCTTCCCATCACTTCTTCCAGTAGGTGCAGGTGGGTCTCTTTCTCTCTATGCTACTCCCCAGGTGGGCTTAGTTGGGTCAGAAGTTCAATGTTTGTAGTTCTGGGTGGTCTAAACTCTCTAGGAGGTCTCTCCTCAGGCAGGAGCCAAGTGTATGGGGCCAATGATCAGGCTCCAGCAGAGGCCCAGCGATGGGGGTCAAAGATCTGGCAGGCAGGGACTCAGTATTTTCCTGCAGGGATAGGCAGAAATTTGGTCGGGGCCCAGAACTCTGGCAGAGGACCAGTGGTGGTTGTCAGAGCACTTCCTATATCTTGATAGGCATTCCTTTTTTAGGTTAGGGAAATTTTCTTCTGTTATTTTGTTCTAAATATTTTCTGTGTCTTTGATGTGGGTTTCTTATCCTTCCTCTATACCTATTATTCTTAGATATTATATTTACATAGTGTACCTCATTCCAGGTGGTTTTTTCCAGGAGGGTTTTTGTTGTTGTTGTTTGTTTGTTTTTTGTGTATATTTTTTTAGATTTAACATTTTCTTTGATAGAGTATTCAATCTCAAGCCCCGTGAGTCTTTTTTCCATGACTTACAGTCTGTTGGAAGATTTGCCTCTGAAGTTACTGTTTGAGTTTCTAAATTTTTCACTTTCAGATTTTTTTTTTTTTTTTTTTTTTTTTACTGATTCTATGTTTATTTTCAGGTTATGTATGAACTTTTTTATTTTCCTTTTTTCATTTCCTTCTCCTGTTTGGGTTTTCCTAATTTTCTCTGATGGGTTTGTTAATTTCCTCGGGCTGGATATGAAGCTGTGGAATCAGATTCAGAGGAGTACTGTTGGTTGGTTGGTGCTCTTTGGGCTCTTTTGGCTGTTTGGGGGATCACCACCCAGACCCAAATAAATCACATGGAGTCTTATTTTACTTATGAATGTTCTTCCTTGGTTTGGCTTATTTCTAGCCAGCTTTTCTTAACTTAAATTATCGCATCTACCTTTTGCTTCTGGGCTTTTTCCTTTTCTTTCTTCTGTATATTTTACTTTCATTCTTATTTCGTGGCTGGGTAGCTGGCCCCTAGTGTCCTCCTCTCCTTGTTCTCTTGCTCCCTTTTCCTCTCAGATTTCCCCTCCCATTTATTTTCCCTGTCTAGTAGCCCTGCCTATCCTTTCCTGACAAGCTATTATTGTCTGTTCAGCTTTTGATTAGACCAATCAGATGTTTTAGACAAAGTAACACAGCTTCATAGAGTTAAACAAACATAGCATAAAAAATGCAACACATCTTTGCATCAGTAAACAAATATTCTACAGTATAAACAAATGTAACACATCTTAAAATAATATTCTACAACAGAGGAGCAAAGAAAGAGGTCAAGATCTGCAATTTGCCTTACTGCTTTCCTGGTAAGAGTGTAGTGTCTGGATTCTTTAATACAGTGTAGTGTTCCAAGTTCATTCACATAGAATCAAAAATCAATACTTCATTATGTTTTAAATATGCCTAATATTTCATTATATGATTTTACCATGCTATATTACCCATGCATCCACAGATGGACATCTTACTTGTTTTAATTTGGTTGTTACGAACTAACATGTCTTTAAACAAGTGTTTGTATAGACATATGTTTTCACTTATCTTAGAAATATGCTAGCACAATTTTTGTCCTATAGTGACCTTAACATTTCTAGGAACTGCCACCCATTTTTTTCACCAATGCACAAGGATCACAAATCCTCATGTATTAAAAATACTTTTAAATATACTTTTAAATACTTTTAAAGTTTCATTGGATTGTAGCCATCCTTAGGAATAAGAAAGAGCTAGTGTTTATATGATGTTAATTTGCATTATACCCTATTGGCTGATAAGGTTAGGCATTTTCTCATGTGCTTATTTTCCAATTACAAATCTTATTCTGAAAAATGTACATTAGAATCTCTGTCAATATTTTAATGGATTATTTGTATTATAGTTGTTGGGCTCTAATTGTCTTTTGTATATTTTGGATTGTGTATTTTATACATTAACTCTTTTTTCTTTATTGATTTAATATATCTATATATATATATGTAATATATATACATGTATATATATATATATATATATATTACTATTTTTATTTTACATATCGATCCCAGTTCCTTCTCCCTCCCTCCCTTGCTCCCTGACCCTCCATCACATCACATCCCCCCCACACTCCACAGGGAGGGTGATGCTTTCCAGGAGGGATCATCAAAATCTATCAAGTCATTTGGAATAGGGTCTAGGCCCTCTCTCCTGCTTCTAGGCTAAGGGAGTATCCTTCCATGGGGAATGTACTCCCAAAGTCCTTTCATACACCAGGGATGCATTCTGGTTCCACTGTCAGAGTTCCCTTAGACTGCCCAGGCCTTCTAACTGAGATACATGTTCTGAGGATCTGAGTCTATACAATGCTGTTTTCCCAGCTGTCTGTCTGGGGTTTCATGAGCTCCCTCTTGTTCAGGTCAGCTGTCTCTGTGGGTTTTTGTAGCCTGGTCTTGACCCCTTTTCTGATCACTTCTCCTTCTCTGCAACTGGATTTGACTCAGTGTTTAGCTGTGGGTGTCTGCTCTGTTTCCATCAGTTACTAGATGAGGGCACTAGATTGCATATAAGGTAGTTATCAACCTTATTATCAGGGAAGGGCATTTAATGTAGCCTCTCCACTGTCCCTCAGAATATTAGGGGTCATCCTTGTAGATCGCTGGACTTTTTGCTAGAGTCAGTTTTCTCTTCAAACCTATAATGGCTCCCTCTATTATGGTATCCCTTTTTTGTTCTTGTTTATTTGTCTGCTGACTTAATATTTCTAGTTCCACATGTTCTCCTTTCCTCCCCTTCTCTTTCTCCTAACGTTCTCTCCATTCACTGCCCCCCTCCCAATATGCTCAGGAGATCTTGTTCCTTTCCCCTTCTGTGAGGAACCTTTTATGAATCTCTTAGTTTCCTCCTTGTATCCTAGTTTCTCTGGTGGTGTAGGCTGGTGATCCTTTGCTCTGTGTCTAAAATCCATTTATGAATGAGTACGTACCATATTCCTTTTTTTGTGACTGGGTTACCTCATTCAGGATGGTTTCTTCAAGTTCCATCCACTTGCCTGAGAATTTTAATATTCCATTGTTTTTTTTTTCCGCAGTGTAGTATTCCCTTGTTTGAATATACCACATTTTCTTTATCCATTCTTCAGCTGAGGGACATCTAGGTTGCTTCCAGGATCTTGCTATTACAAATAATGCTGCTATGAAGATAGTCGAACAGATGTCTTTGTTGCATGGATGCGGAACATTTGGGTATATGACTAAGAGTGGAATTTCCAGGTCCTGTAATAGACTGATGTGTATTTTTTTATTTGCAAATCATAACTTTATTTCAAATAATTGTGTGTATGAGTGTGTGCACTTAAGTGTGGGTTTGTATACATAGGTGCAGATACCAAGATGTTGTCAGAGCCATGGAGCTGGAGGGGCAGGCAGTTATAAGCTGCTCAGTGTGAGTGCAGAGAAGGTTCATTTAACTGTGGGCCCATATCTTTAGGTCCATAGCTTAATAGTATTCTTGTTTGTACACTCTTTTTTGAATGTGAGGGAGTCTAATTTACCACATTACTGTTTATTCGGTCAAACTGCTAGTGTCGTGCTTAATTCAGGGTTACAAAGAATCAAACACATGCTTTTATCTGAGGGACCTGCAGTGCATTTAGACATTGGATCCATTTTGATGTGAGTTTCTTGTATGTAGTATGAGGTAGGGAGGTGATAACTTTATTGTTTTGATATGCATATCTAGTTGCTTTAGCATCAGATATTGAAAAATCTGTTTCTTTTTTCTTCAATATTTACTTTGTATGTTTCCTATGATTGGATACACATATATTTACAATATTTTGTGATTCTTCTTGAGGAATTAAGACAGACATCACTAAGTAATGATCTTTTCCTTAAAATACTTTTAAAAAGACTGAATAAATTTCTTTGATAATTACACACATGTATATAGTACATTGTGTTTACACTCATCCCCATTCTCACTTATCTCCATGTGAACCCTATTACCTGTATCACTTCCTGACAGGCACCTTTCTATCACACATGTAATTTTATTTTGTTTTGTCATTAACAGTAGGACACTATGTGTGGCCACAGGCTTGGTATTGACCATTAGAGTCTGGTGAGATCACTGCTTGATGAATGCTAAAAAATGGTGAGTCCCTTCAAACCAGCAAAATTCAATAGTTCAGGATGGAGGATAGGGCCCCAGGAGCTCCTCTGGGAACCATGATTGGCTGTTGACAGCCAATCATGGTTGTACAGACCCAGTGTAAGCAACCATAGATATTTGGAAACTGTGTGTAATGACTATACTATGCATATTTTGGCGCTTCTGTCTGTCCTGTCTGTCCTGGTGGTTATATGCTTTCTGATGCCCCTTCCACAATGTTCCTTTAGTCTTAGAGTAGATTGCCCACATCTCTGTACAACTTAAAAGAAACAAGTGAATAAAAAATTGATAGACAGACATACATACAGAGATAGGCTGGGATCAGTTCAGGTGGACAGGGCTCTCTAATGGAGCAGCTGCAAGACATGCCATCCCATCTTTATTCCCATTTGAACCCAAAGAAGCCTTTTCTCTTTCTGTGAGAATCACCAGGGGAAGTTTTTACCACTATCATGGGGCTGAGGCATTGGGGTCCTTAACGTGTCACATGTCAACATGACAACAACACATCTATTCAGGACTTCATTTACTCCCTACAAATGGTGGTTTAAATGCCCTATTTAGGGCTGAGCACTCAACTGTAATTTATTCTAATCACTTTGAACAGATATGGGTATCTGCATTCCTTGCCATTTACTGCCTTAAGAGGTTTCTTTGATTAAGGAGGAGAGTAGAATTTGTCAATGAATAGAAATAGGCCTCTGTTTGGTGACACTGACACAGTTTTTCACTTGAAGTATTTTCTAGCTGATATAAATATAGATACCCTAATCTACTTTGGTTACTATTAGTTTAAATTATTTCTGCATTTATATGATTTCTAGCCTCTGCATGTTCTGAAAAGTAACTAGTTGTATGTATCTCTATAGATAGCATATAGTTGGATCTTGGCTTATATCCATCCAGCCATTTTAAGGATTTTGTTTGGAGTACTTGGTCTGTTTATGTTGAAATGTGTTTATCACAGATGAAGACTAGCTCCTTCCTTTCTTTCTTCCTTTCTTCCCGTCTTTTTTCTTTCGTTTTATTCATCTTTTCTTTTTTTCTCTTCTATTTGTTTTGTAAATTCCTTTTGCATTCTACTCTTGTTTTCATTAGTGTTTTGGTGATTTCTGAGATTCTATGCTTTGAATTTGTTTTGCTTCTTGATCATCCATTTATCTAATCATACGTTTTGTTTGAAACTATCATAATGTTGACTTACATCTTGTAACTATTTAAGAAAATATTTAATGAACACTTGAACTATTTGAGAGGTTGTTTCTTGTGCCAGGTATTGAGTAATTTTTAATCTACAGTTCTTGTGTGATGCATTATCAGTCCAAATGTTATAACTGTAATAAACTGCATATATATATATATATATATATATATATATATATATATATATATAATTTCAGGTAATTATAAAATAACAAGGTTCCTTGAGCTTTATCAAGCAACATTGGTGTTGTCTCTTCTATCTGCTTCTGTTTTCTATTTCTTTTCCTCCTCATCAGCTGAAACTTTTTAATATTCTTTCTATTTTCTATTTTTTCTATTATCTATTTTCTCACTATATATCACGAGTATTCCTTCTATACCCTTCCCAAGTCCCTCTCGACCATGGTCACTTTATGCTTTTCTGGTTTCTTTAGCTACTTCATATTGTAAATTCACATCTTAAGATTTGGTCCTAGAAACCACAGTGAGAGATAACGTGTAACCTTTGCCTTTTGGGGTTTGGATTACCTCACTCAATATAATAGTCTCTATTTCTGCTAATTTACATGTGAATTTCAAAACCTTATTCTTTATGTACAGCTGAATAACATCCCATTGTTTAAATGTATCACATTTTCATTATTCAACCATGTTCTGAAAGACATTTGTATTGTCTTTGTTTCTTATCTACTGTGAATAGGTGAATCTTTTGGTACCCGCAGACGGATAATAGATCTAGGCCACATGATAGATATATTTTTGGTTTTTGAAAGATATTCTGTACTGATAACCATAGTGGCTGGACAAATTTGTATTACTACTAATAGTGAATGATGGTTGTCATTTACATACAACTTTACCAGTATTTATTGCTAGTTGTCTTTCTGATTTTAGCCATTAATTCTTGTTGAAATGAAATCTCAGAGATATTTTATTTTGTGGTTTCTTTATTGCTAAGGGTTTTGAGCACTGTTAGGGGTATTTCTTTGCTGAATAGTATCCATTTTTGTTTCTTATATTCAGAACTCTCTATTTAAATCCTTAGCCCAATTTTCAATTGGGTCATTTGTTTCCTTTACTTTGTTTTTTCTTTATATATTTTGGTCATTAATTTTAGGTCAGATATATAGCTGACAAAGATTCTTTTCCATTCTGTATGTTTATTCTCTTGGTTAATTATTTCTTTAGATGTACAGAGGCTTTATAGTCTTTGTGTGTGTGTGTGTGTGTGTGTGTGTGTGTGTGTGTGTGTGTGTAGTGGAGCAAAACAATAATAATCAAAGAAAAAGAGGTTATTAATTTGAGGGTGAAGAGGCAAGCATGGGAGAAGTTGGCAGGAGGGACCAGAAGGAGGACAAGAAAATCAGAAAGTGATATAGTTATATATTTATTACAATTGTATATATATATATATAGATATGTATATCTATATGATGAATATTTAAAGTTGATAACCTTGGTCACACATAAATATTCTAGATATTCTCCTTCCCTTACAGTGTGTATGCTTGATGTTTCAATTTAAATATTTTATTTATTTTGTATCTCCTTCCCTTATTAATTTGTAATAATTAATTTTGACAATCTTTACTTTTCAACTTAACACTAGAGATTTGTAAACCAAATGTATCATCATTATAAGGATGCGACATTCTGAATTTGCTGTGTTTAGCTTTAACAATAAATTTTATATCTTCTTGTATTATCTTCCCATTTCATGATAATTGCCATGGATCTCACTGTCTAGCTTTAAGATCACCTTACAGATTCTCTATTTTGTGTGCAAAACTAAATACAAAGTTTCTGAAACACATGGACTACCATAAAGATACCAGTAATGATACAAGTCACAAACCCCCTGTTGTTTGTGTAAATTTAGGAACCCTAAATTAAATTTACTGAAACAACATGGAAAAGGAAAGGGAAGGAGGAGCAACTTAGGGAGAAAACCAATAAAGTAGAAGGAAAATATTAACCAAGGCCAGAAATTGTACAAAATGAAATCAATAGCATAAATACTGTATTAAGAATATCTTCAGTGTAGTATTATATACCCTATTGCCTGAAGATATAATGCCTACAACCATCCCACAAACCTAGAGAAGCTTCTTTTAAAGTAGCCACATATTACGAAGTCAAAACCAAGTATTCAAGTATGGTTGTTAAGTTCACCTCCACTGAAAGCCAGGTAAGCAAAATAGCAATTCAAGGAGACAAGAAACTAATGTATTAAACTTGATCTAGAACCCTTGGGCCTTTCTGATATCTTGTATTTCTCATTTCCCCTTTATTTCCAAGGGACAACTATGTCCCTATAGGAATAAAAACTGCTTGGTAACATTTGAGATTCCAAAATCTGGATGTTTGTATTTCTCAGGACACATGAAGTTTTCAGCTGGTGTTTTATCAAATAAGATTTCTGTACCTTCCTATATTTAGAGCTTCCATTGCATGCCCACTTAAATACATGCTGTAAGTCCTTAGGGCTTATTCAATATTTTATTGTTTGTGTGTGTTTTAAGACTTGAATAGGTTAGTATAAATTACCTTAAGTTTGAAGATTCATTCTTCATCTTGATGTAGTCTTCTGTTCATACTTTCAATTGTATTTTCTATTTTATTTGCTGGATTATCCAGCTCCAAGATTTCCATTTAGAATATGACAGGATACTAAGCTTGGTTTGAGGCCTTATTTAGATTATAAATAATTTTCCTGCTTTCATTTAATTTATTATTTACTTTGAACCTTCGTGCATTTACTGAAAAATCAGTTTTATTTCTTTTTCACACAATTTGTAAATTTGTTTCTGTATTAAGGGATCATGACATATTCCTCATAGTTAAACCTTTTTTTGCTTTTTCTATTTATATATCTGTGTTCCAGTTTTGAACAATTTCTCTTATGGAGCAGCATTTTGATCTATGAGGGAGTCCTAGAGCATCATTTGGGCAGCATGTGGTGCTTGCTTCTAGGTGAGTACTTACATATATGTTTTATTTATTTATTTATTTATTTATTTATTTATTTATTTATTTTTCCATTTTGGATGCTTAGCTCTGTGGATTGTTCCTTTTGGTGTTCGGTCTGACGTGGCCTTTGTTCAGCCATAGTGGTAATGTGTTCTCAGAGAAAAGTATGTATAATGTGTGTGAAATTGGTGTCTTGATCTCACTGTTTTGTTGAACTATTATGGTATCTGTGATATGGCCACAGGTTCCCTGCCTGAGGCAAATATGGGTGTAGCTGTTCCACCAAGCTAGGGAATGTGATTGTGAATCACTTTCCAGTGGCTCATGTCCATGGGGCAGTCATTTAGCTTTGCCTCTGGTACTGGAAAACAGAACAGAGAAGCTCTGGAAGGGTTGCAAGGAAGAGACAAGTCTCTAGTGTCTCAGAACTTATGAATCATAGCACAGCTACAACTCAGATCTTGGATCAATGGAACAATGGAAACAGGCACTTGGGGAGGACATGCTACATAGTGGTAAATCTGGATCTTGGAACTATGGATCACAATGGTGACCATTTTGCTGGGGGTCAGTGAGGTAGTATCAAAGACCCATAGGTATCAGGTTGCAGCTGAAACTTGGGATCCATAGGGTGTTAGTGCAAAGACTCGTTCACCCCCTCAAGAGATGGTATGCTACAGAAATTCAGTCTAGAAAGCTAGGATAGATCCAAGGAAATAGGTCAGAGTAGCATAATTAGGTAAAGGTTCTCTTGTCTATGGATGGGGTAAGATATCACATCTCAGGTGCAACTGCTCATTGGTCTGAGATCCACTTTCATTAAAGAGTACATACCTTATTGGCTTGGAACCAGGATCACAGATGATTTCCTTGGATAATTTTGAGGAATGAGGCACAAAATTATAGAACCATTTATTTGAAAGACCATATTTTTTTTTCAAATTACCTTAGCTATAAAAGTGTTCTATGTGCATGGATCTGTTCTTTCATTGCCTGTACCTTGTGTCTGAATTTGTTACTCTTTGCTTTGTTTTTATCTCATTGTCTTTCCTCCTAGAGAAAACACAGTCTAAATTTTTACTAATTTGAGTCTTGCTATTTGTATAAAACCCACTGCTTTTTTCCTCTTTCAACATTTATAGTACAATTGTAATAGATTCATTAGTGTAGTTATAATGGGTTGATAAATTTGTTCAAACAAAAGAGAATCTTTCAGGGGTCTAAAAGACATCTATTGAATCCATAAAGAAATTTGGAAATAATTGATACTATTGAACTTTCTAATCTATGTGCAAGCATATATTCTATAGGTATTCATGACATTTATTAACAAAAAGTTAGATGTTTTTAACTGGATCTTATATCAGATCTATTCTATGTATTTGATTAATTGGCTACCATTCATATTGGTGCTTCTAAGTTTTCGATATTTACTGCTGCTATTATGTAAATGTTATAGGTCCAGCAGCCTTGCTAAAACTCAGAAATAAATTCTAGTCAAATGAAATTCTTTTCGTATTTTTCTGAGAACTTTTGTGAAGAATGGCGGTTTTACTTCTTCATTCCTAATCATCATATTCTTTTGTCATCTCATTGACCTGGTAGGAATTCAAGATAAATCATGACTACAAATTATGAAACATACTTTTTTCATTCTGGAGAATCTTTAATAATGTATATAATAACATTTATATCACTAGTTTGCTTTTGCCAGATTTAGGAAGTTTATGGTTTTAGGTATGAAGTTTTAGCTACACCTGTTGATATTATTGTTGTTTTCCCTTTGTTTGCTGTAATGCACTTAGTTATACTGAGTGTTGAAGTGTTAACACTTATGTATTGAAATAAGTAATAATACTAGTGGTAAAGTATTGTACATTCTCAGTATTATTATATGCCAATACTAATATTTTAGTTTTTAATCTGAAATCATGAAGGTTAATATACGTGTATATGTATACATAATATGTATCTGGACTGGAAATTTCTGTTTGGGAGAGAAGGTTTTTAATAACACATCCATCTTATTAATAACATAAGTTTCTCTTTTGTCTTTTTATCAGTTCACTAGTGATTTTATTTTGTCCTTGTATCAAATTCATTGTTGTTGGTCCTTACTTCACACCTTGTTTAAGACAAGCTCACCTATTCATCTCTACTGTGTATGCCAGGTTAGCTGGCCCACCAGCTGCTGAGGATTTTTCTGTATCCATCACTCCTCGCCCTGCAGGACTGCTGGGATTGCAAATGTGCTACTGTATCTGGATTTACATTGGTTCTGATGATCTGAGCCAGGTAACCATGCTTGAAGGACAAGGGCTTTACCTACAAAGTCACCTCTGTGTTTAAAAAGAAGGATAACTTTAATTTTCTTCCATAAGTGTATGCCTAGTACCTAGAGAAACCAGAAGCAAGGCATTAAATCTTTCCATACTGGAGCTATCTGTAGGTAATTGTAGCCTGCATGTGGTTTTAGAGAAACACCCAGGTCCTCTGCGGAAGCAGTAGGCTCTCATAACTATGGAGGCACATTCTCTCCAACCCACAGCTCTACTGTTTGATACACACAGACTTGGAACTATTTCATGTTCCTGATTTACGAGTTTCTTTTCTGTTGCTGTCATAAAATACCACAACAAAGTCAACTGATAGAACAAAAAAAAGTTATTTTTGTTTTGCAGTTACAGAGAGATGAAGAATTCATCATGACAGTCATGGAAGCAAGTTGTGGTCATAGAAACAGAATCAGGAAGCTGGATGTTCACATACTTATAGCAAGAGCAAAGAAGAGAGGAGGTGAACTGGCAGTAGATAAGGCTATATGCTCTCAAAGCCCATCTCAAACAGCCCCAGAAACTGGAGGCCAAGTGTTCAAATGCACAAGACCTCAGGGGACAGTTCTCATTTTACCCATAACATTCGTCTTTAACATCTTGTTATCATTATAAAGAAAAAAAAACCCTCCTGTATCTCATTTGTTGCCATAAATGAATTTTATTTTAATCTTTGTTAGTACATAAACTATTTGGGGTCTAATACCACATGTCCTCTCTCTTCTTTTACTTCCAAATTTTTGACAACTGAACATTTAAAGAAACTTTCTGATATATAGTGACGTCTGCTAGCCCGTCTACCAATTAATCTTTATTTTCTGAAGGAGCAATCTCCTTTAGGATACTATGGTTGTTTCTATCCTACAAATACATGGGAACTCTGTTAAAATGTTTCCCTTTTTTCCCTCTTTGCCTTCAATATTTTAACTATTTAAAAATCAATTAATTTTCTTCTGTAATACACTAGAATTCTTTTTGCTTCTTCCCCAAATACTGTATTGGCTAATCTGTCAAGTACAAAATATACCTTGGTTGATTGACTCTAATGAGCATGATTACTCTGACCAATTTGTGTTAAAGCAGGACTTTGACACCCTGTCAACTCCATTCATCACCTTCTGCTCAACACCTGTATTGTCATGTATTTTAATTATACATATTAAAGATGCTGTAATATTTTTAGAGATAATTTATTTTGATTTATCTCATGTTTAACATTGTTTGTTTCTATGTCTTCCTGGATTTCTGTGAACTTCCTGAGTGTCTTTAAAGCACCTTGTACAATTTTCTGTTTGTTAGTGTGTGTGTTCATGTGTATACAAGTGTATGAGGTAATGTACATAGAGGTCAGAGAACAGCTTGCAGGAACCAGTTTCTTCCACTCTCTGTGTTACAGGGACTGGATACAGAATGTCAAATTCTGTGGCAAGTGCCTTGACCAGCAGTCATCTTGTCAGCTGTGTTTCTTTGAATTTAATTTTTTCCTCTTCTGCAGGTCATTTTTCTTCTGACTGACTAACTCCTTCATTTTGCTTCTTCAGTGTATGTTTGCTGAGCACAAATTTTTCATGTTTGTTTCCTTTGTTCTCATTTTTGGAGGGCATGGTTATTTTTACCAACATCAAATACTGTGTCACAGAATAGGGCATAGATGACATTACTAGCTCCCCTGTCCCCCTTTCTCTACAGAATACCCTTGGGAGGGAGTTTGATTTCTGTATAGGAGATACATTCATTCATTGTACCTTTCTCACTATTTTCAGACAGAAGTGGAATAAATGAGACCAATTTTTTGAGTTTGGCTTGTAGTAGTCTGGGTCCTCAGTAATGAATGAGAAAGGTAGGGTAGAGGCTGCCTTTCACTAGTGGGTACTTTGCTCCTCTGGCTTGAATATTTAAGGAAGTAGTTGGAGTGAAAATTTAGGCAATGGGACTCCTCAGGGAGCTTAGAATGGTTGCTAAAAATTCTTTACCTAAATTGTCTTCTTGAGCATTATTGGTTTTAGTTGTTTTAATTTGTGTTTCTGAAATATTAAGCCTTAAAATATTTAAAATGTTTTAACAATGCATAAATTTATACACAACATATTCCATTAATTAAAATTGCATTGTAGGAAATTTATAACACCTACGAAAGGACTCACAGATTGCTACAGTAGTTTTCAAGAGTGATATATATGTATATATATATATGCATTTGTGTATATACATATATATTATATACATATATAACATATATTATATATACATATTGTTTTGTCTTAAGAAGCATCATTACTATGAATGTATTATTTACAATATCCCCAATTATTCAAAAGCATATTTCTTAAATACATTATAGGCATTTATTATACCAAGTATTTAAATTATTTTCTTCATCATTATATACGAATAATATCCTAATGATAAAAAGTAACATTTTATTAGCTCAAAGACCACTGAAGAGCTTTCAGTCCATTCCAAAGTAACCTTTGACTATTATTTCCCTAAGGAAATAATATTAGCAGGAACTGTGGGTCTCCATTTGGTATGAAGAGAAAGTCTCCATTTAAATTAGGTAAAACTTAAGGGGTTATTAGAAAGTAAAAAAAAAATTAGAAACCAATTTACAGGATTGACATATACTGATTTTTTACTTGCTTATATGCTTCTCATATAAGCAGTTTTAGTGTAAAGTACACATTAATTTCAGAACTATTTTGAACTCACACATAAACCAAAGTGCTCATCCTAGACCAAATCAAGACCCCTTCTGCAAATAATGTATGTCAAAACCAAAAACTTTGAGAAAGACCAAGATTCCTCTTAAGTTCCATGGAATGAAATGCAAGGATCAAATGTAAATGAACTCACTAATTTGTGGTATGTTCATATTATATACTATCATAAAACAAATTCTGACAATGTATCTAGTAATACTGTATTTTCCAAGCTCCAAGGTGGAAGAAAAAAATAAAAGAAAATGCAGTCAGTTCAGTCACAACACAAGTGAAACATCTTCAGTGTTGTCATTACTGTCTTTTTGGAAATATGGAAGCTCTATATCAATCCCTACTTCCAGGAACATTAGTGCAACAGTCACCTGGTATGATCTACAACTGATGAAGGCTCCAATAATAAAGCTGTTTAAATCCTATTTCAATGTTTGGGGTGTCTCCCTTAATATTGACAATTCCTCCTCTGTGGCTCCTCCTTGTATTTGAAGTTATTGATATGCTATTGCTTCTAGACATATCAGCTGAGATACATAGACAGTTTAAGCAGAAATTTTGTTAGTAAAACAAAACACAATCCACAGAAAGATGAGTGTATTATTCCCAAAGTGGGGGAGCAGCCTACTGGATTGTGGATTTCTAAAACAAATTTTTGATGCCCCCCTTTGAGATGCTATTGTTAAGTTTCTTCCTTAGAGTATGAGTTGTACTTTGTTCCACTCTACTGTGCAGATTCTAGGGTCAAGATGTATCTGAAAGTTTCTTTTTCTGCTTACTAGAATGTTCACCAGTGATCATGTGTATTCATAGGAAAAGGGCTCTAGTGACTTAATTTCTGATATGGCAGGAAGGACCCACCTCTGGCTGCATGAATGTTCTGCCAACTAAGAAAGTTTTGAAAACATCAGGTAATTCAGCTAAAACTTTGCAGAACCTGAAAATACTTTTTCTTGTCTCTTTTCTCCATCCACCCTTTTCCCACCATTTGTCCCATTGCTGATTTTTTCTTAGGACAAGTTATGCAGGTAGGCATTGGATCTGTCCTATCATTGCCACTTCATACTATTGGCCAGAGAGATTAAATCATAGAGATTATGATCTGCTAATAGATGATTGTTACAAAAGCTGTAACTCATGAGCTTGGCAACTTACATCCTCTGAGGATGCCTAAGTGAGGGTTGAGCAAGAATCCAGAGCACTGTTCTAGGAAGTACCTCCACATAGAAACACGAGAACAATCACACATATTATAGAAACTTTTCTCGGAGAACACAGAACCATTATGACTGACCAAAGGCCACATCAGACCTAACACCTCTTTCATGACATAGCTCGTAGGACTCTCAAAAATAAAGCTTTCATTTATTGCTTCTATTCCTTCTAAGCTTTCTATTCTTCTTAACAAAACCTCCAGTTCCAATTCATTCAAGGATACCTCCCACTTTTTCTTCTAAGAGATTCAGTATGGCTGAATTTATGTTGAGGTCTTTGATCTATTTGTACTTACGTTTTGTACATGGCAATAGACAAGGATCTATCTGCAGTCTTCTACATACCAGCATCCAGTTATGCCAGCACCATTTGTTGGGATGGTGATGCCTCCTGAATATGGGTCTCAGTTAGAAGGCCTAAGGGACTTCTGCCAGTTGAACCAGGATATATCCTTTGTGCACGAAAGGACTTTGGGAGCACATTCCCCATGGAGGGATAATCCCTTAGTCTAGAGACAGGAGGGAGGGCCTAGAACCTACTTCAAATGACTTGATAGATTTTGATGATTTCTCCTGGAAGGCATCACCCTCCCTATGGAGTAGGTGGGGAATAGGATGGGAAGGGAGGTTGGGGAGCATGGGAGAGGGAACTGGGATTGATAAGTAAAATAAGAAAAATAATAAATGTATAAAAAAACATTTCCAGTTTTTCTTGCTTCTGATTGCCTCTTTTTTCCTCATAGACGAATAAATTACCTGTTAGGGAGCATTCTAAAACCTTCCAAGAAGTAGAAATATTTTGTAGTCTACAAATACTAGAGCTAGATTTTGTGTGTGTGTGTGTGTGTGTGTGTGTGTGTGTGTGTGTGTGTGTGTGTGTGAAGCTGAAGGAAAATATGGGCAGAGGACATGCAATCTCTGTTCATATTTAGGAATTACAAAAGTATAGCTTTAAGCGGCAAAACAAGGGCCTAATTTCTTAATCACAATCTCCTATATCTTGTTATGATGTGAACTAAATGTGACAAAAATTTAAGACAAAAGATTTTTTTCCTTCCTAGTTTGAATCTCTTTCAAGTAGGAACCTTATACAGGGGAACAGGCCACCTATTTCTCTCAGGGAATTTTCTGTCTTTTCTCACATTATCCATCACACCTCCTGATTTCTTTTGGGATGGTGCTGAGAACCCGATGATCTAATGAGATAGTCAGTGTCACTAGCCTGGCAGTGCAGTGAACACCTTCTCTTGACTAGGCAGATGCCACAGGCACATCCCTTGTCTTGTGTGGACTCTTACTTGCAGGACTTTTTAATGATGATAAACTTGTCTTCAATATTCCTTCCCAAGCCCCTGGGAATTTGAAGTCGACCTTGACATATTGCTTTTTAAAAACTATTTTTTGAGATTACTGTACAATTATAACATGTACATCTTTCTGTCCACAAAATATTCTTCCATATATCTATGCTTATTTTTTCAAATTTATCCCTTTTTAAAATTATTCTCTCTCTCTCTCTCTCTCTCTCTCTCTCTCTCTCTCTCTCTCTCTCTCTCTCTCTCTCTCAAGAAGAAGTAAATATTTTAAAAGCCAAAGGAGCAGGGGGTTTTCTCTAAGAATGTGTCCCCTAGGAATGATATCATGCTTTTGACTTGACTTTTGGTGCCCAGTGAGTAGTATATAACAGATAGGCTTATTGCTGTGGCTCTGCCTGCTAGCTGTGTAAGCCATACCACTTTACTTTGCTAGCTCAAGTTGATTAGGTCATACTCCAGTGAATAGCACAGAGGAATTCCAAAATGTGTGGAGACTTACACTAAAAGTGTAATCAATGACTCTGACCCACTATGAGTTGAGAATAAACCATATTTGTACCACTTTTAATGGAAATATCATGCATTAACCTATTGTAATTCCATTTTACCATTAAGAGGTCTCATGTCAATGATCTCATATAAAATTTCACATATTCCTTTTTACATATTCTATGAGAATTTCATTCTTACATACAATGAAATGTGATCATATCTATCCTTGATCTCAATCTGTTCTTAGATTTCCCCAACATCTCTCCTTCCCAAATTCATGACCTGTTTCAGTTTATTAATGTATTAAGGTCCTTTAGGGAAATCCACTGGAGCATTGGCCACATGCCCAAAGAATGCTTTCTCATCTCCCAGCAGCTTTCAACTACAAGTAGCTCCTCATACATTCCTTTGGTGGGAGACAGGATCTCACTGTTGCCTAATATGTTTATCATGCCTAACCCTCTCAAGTGCTGGAATTATAAATTTACACCACCATGCCTGGCTCACATACTTACTTTGAAACAAATATTTAACAAATATTTTTGATAATATAGTGGTTATTGCCATAAGGAAATAGTCAAGATTGTGATCCTCTATAGTCAACTCAAAATTTTTATTGAACATTGCTTAATTGAGCTAATCCACCCCCTACACACAGTGTATTGGGTTGAGGAAATAACTACTAATAAATGAAAGAGCAGATCATTTATTGTTATTATAGATGGATGACTTTCGAATGAGCACTGACAATTGTTAATACTCTGCTGTAGCAAAGATTTCCAGTTTCTAACAGACTAGTTTACCCCTGGTAACCCCAACATGCCTCAAAGTTGTTCAATGAGTGATATAATTCACTGTCTTCCCTCAAGTAACACATTTCTTTCTCTGAAATCTTTGTTTTGTATGGAGCACTGCCTCTATTCCAATTCCCAAGCTGGGCAATTTCATATGACAGATGTATATCCTTAGAACAGAGAGGGAAAACCATAGGAGAAAGCTCAGTCTTCCAGGACAGAATCTTATGATGCACTGTCACTCACAGGCTGAGATCACAGAACAGCGTCTTATATTGTGGTGTTCCAGTTGCCAAGAAACCGGTTCTTAGAGAATAATCAGCATTTTTTTTCCTTCAGACCAAGTCAGTAGCCAGTAGGGGGCAAAGTGGTCCCCTTTATGCATTATTGACATTTTTTTTTAAAATCTCAACATTTCTTCTAAATGTATGACATGCAAATATATGTGTATACACTGCACTAGAGCAAAGTGCATCTCACAGCTCTGCTCAGCCACATAGACATTTTCCATTCTGTAGAGAAGGAAGTAGGAGAATGACATTATTTTCATTTTTATGAAGCCATGCATAGGGTCAGTGGACTAATAAATGAAATCTGAATTATTCATCATTCTGTGTCATTCAGATCTTTTAAATCAATGCTGAGGGAGTAGTAGAAATGTTTCAACTCGAAACAAACCAATAGAACTGTCTCCTTTATCACTTTTAACCATTTACTATTATTTGGGACTTTGGATTCTGGGTGAGTTTCTATACATTGCTCTAACAGTCATAACACACATTAATAATTTATGGGTTTGAAGTATGGAGTGTGCATGAGAAAGCACATTTTGCACAGAGCTTAACCATACAGAAACCTCTTCAAGTTTTGTAATCACTCCAGCTGAGTTAGGCAGAAGACAACTCAGGAATCTGTTGTGTTTCTAAGAGTATCAGTGTATTGGTGGGATTTGTTAGGTGGGGAGGAAACCTTGTTACCTTGCCAATAGGTAAGCCCACACTTATTCACTAGCCATTCATTAAACAGGCATACATTTATTCACTAGCCATTTCTTGTTCGCAGTAAAAGCCGATAGGGAGAAAATAAAGTTCGCTCTGAAGGGTAAGTTATTAATTTCTGTTTCCCCCAGTTTTTGTTTCTGCCTTCACCCCTGTAAAGAACATATTCTGTTTTTTCCCCTTGAACTTTTGAAATACACATAAAAATATTCATATCTGTGGAGAGCTCTATTCCCAGGGAATAAAATATGTTATTTTCCTTATTAGTCCTTTACAAAAACTTTCTTCCAAAGACAACCACAGAGGAAAAGCTTTGAATTTGATGCATCTTCTAGCATTTCAGCAAAACAGAGAGTACCCTTACATTCAAACATACCCTGTATGTTGTTTGTGGATTTATATTGACTTTACGATGCCACATCTTAACAATAGTCACTAGCATTTTATTAGTTCCTATAGTATATGCCAGATAGTATTTTCAGTATTTTACACCTGAAGTGCTTAATTTTCTCAATAACTGATATAGTAGAAACAGTGAATATATTCTGTTACATATGAGGAGCCAGGGGCCCAAGGAAGTTAACTAAGCAGTCACATAACAAATAGCCATAAAAAGGAGGAGCTGGATTGCAGTTAAGTCTGGCTTTGGCTTTGCAGCTCCCACTAAATGGTAGTGCCCTATGAATCATACAATGATATGGACCTGCAGGATTTAACGAATTAAATAAAATAAATATGAATTTTGGGTACTCCTTAGCATGTACACTGAATGGCTTAGAATTTGGCTGCATATTTTTGCAACTGAGGATGAGCGGTAAGCACGCAAATGGTACTTTTATGCAATTTTGAAAGACCCCCAAATCTATGTTCTCTGGAAGGGACCTAGGAGTTTACATTGTTTCAAAGGTCTCCAGGAGCTCCGGATTCAGTGGGTTTTCAGAAGAGCCTTTGGAAATAACAAGTCTGGAGCAAATCTCTGGAAGAGTATGTCCATAACCACACACAATCTAAGAGTCTGGCAGAGAGCCACATGGCACAGACGGATGTGGGCGGTAATTAGTTCGACTGGAGCCCCTCTAAAACGTTCATCACACTGTTGGTTCCAAAGCAGCGTGCCTTGTCCCCTGGGAATAGCAGCCTTGACTGCCAATTTTCTAGTATCTGCTCCTGCTTGGTCAGCAGGGCAGTCTGCTGCACAATGGGCACTCGGCAAATACTGGGATGTGGCACGAACATAAACAGGAAGTCAGTGCCTTTCTGTGTGCAGACACTTCTACAGAGCTGGCTCTGGAGTCCTCACATCCTGCTCTGAGCTACATCACTGCCAGCTTCTGGTCTTTCTTTTTTTAAAAATATATTTATTTATTATTTTTTTCTCATTTTACATATTGATCCCAGTTCCCTTTCCGTCCCTTCCTCCCTCCCTCCCATGTGACACAATCCCCCATCCTATCCCATTCCCCACCCACTCCACAGGAGGGGTGATGCTTTTCAGGAGGGAATCATTAAAATCTGTCAACTCATTTGGAGTAGGGGCCAGGCCCTCCCTCCTGTCTCTAGGCTAAGGGAGTATCCCTCCATGGGGAATGTGCTCCCAAAGTTCTTTTGTGCATCAGGGATACATCCTGGTTTCACTGTCAGAGGTCCCTTAGACTGCCCAGGCCTTCTAACTGAGACCCATGTTCAGGGAGTTTGAATCAGTTCAATGCTGTTTCCCAGCTATCAGTCTGGGAGTTCATGAGAACCGCCTTGTTCTGGTCAGCTGTCTCTGTGGGTTTCTGTAGCCTGGTCTTTACCCCTTGTCTTATCACCCTCCTCTACATCTGGATTCCAAGGGATTCCAAGAGTTCAGCTCAGTGTTTTGCTGTGGGTGTCTGCTTGTGTTTCCATCAATCAGCTAGTAGATGAAGGCTCTATGATGGCATATAAGTTAGTTATCAATCTACTTATCAGGAAATGGCATTAAGGTAGCCTCTCTCCACTGTTGCTCAGGTTTTTTAGGGGTCATCCTTGTAAATCTCTGGACATTTTGCTAGAGTCAGTTTTCTCTTCAAACCTATAATGGCTCCCTCTATTATGGTATCTCTTTTTTGCTCTAGTCTATTTGTCTTCCTAGTCAAATATCCTGGTCCCACATGTGCTCCTCTTCTCCCTTCTCTTTCTCCTAATTCCCTCTCCACTCACTGCCCCCAAACTCCTAATATGCTCAGGAGATCTTGTTCCTTTCCCCTTCTGTTAGGGACCTTGTATGAAACTCTTAGATTCCTCTTTGCATCCTAGTATCTCTGGTGGTGTGAATTATAGGCTGATGATCCTTGCTCTATGTCCAAAATCCATATATTAGTGAGTACATACCATGTTCTTTTTGTGGTGGGTTACCTCATTCAGGATGGTTTTTTCAAGTTCCATCCATTTGCCTGTGAATTTCAAGATTTCACTGTATGTTTTCCCCATTGATTAGTATTTCATTGTGTAGAAGTACCACATCTTCTTTATCTACTTTTCAGTTGAAGGGCATCTAGGTTGCTTCCATGTTCTTTCTGTTACAAATAATGCTTCTATGAAGTTAGCTGAACAGATACCTTTGTTGCATGGGTGTGGATCATTTGGGTATATGTCTAAGAGTGGAGTTGCTGGATCATGTGGTAGACTGACTCCCATTACCCCGAGGAACCACCATACTGATCTCCAACATGGCTGTACATGTTTGCACTCCCACCAACAGTGGAAGACTGTTCCCCTTTCCCCACATCCTCTCCAGCATAAGCTGTTATTGGTGTTTCTGATTTTAGCCATTCTGACAGGAGTAAGATGGTATCTCAGAGTTGTTTTGATTTGCATTTTCCTGGTGGCTGAGGATGTGGAGCACTTTCTTAATTGTCTTTCACCTATTATTGATTTCTCTATTGAGAATTCTCTATTCAGTCTGTACCCCACTTTTTAATAGGGTTATTTGGTGTTTTGTAACTAGTTTCTTGAGTTCTTTGTATATTTTCAAGAACAGCCCTCTATCCGATGTGGGGTTGGTGAAGATCTTTTTCCACTCTGTAGGCTGCCATTTGTATTGAGAACCTTATTCTCAGTTGAGAGGAGCAAGAACTAAGTGGAATGTATGTAATCAGTCACCCTAAGAAGGGTAAAGAATATGAAGTATTATCTTGTGCTTATTATTTCCTAGGCCAACCTAAGGATAGGCTATTGGTTTCTGAAGTCATCATCAAAATTGGAAAAAGTTGTGTTCCTAAGAGGCCATCTTTGTCCTCTTTCCCTCTTCCCTTCTTCTTCTGTGCCTACTCATTTCTTTTGTTCTTTCTTTTCTTCCTTTCCCCCCTGTCCCCCATTTTTCCTTCTTTCTTTTCTTTTTCTTTTTTTCTTATAAACACATCAAAGTACACATTATTTTACAAATAGGAAAATGATTCCTACTTAAATAATATATTTAGGAATATTCTTAATTATAAACATAATTTATAAGTCATGTGACTAGGGATACAAACAGCATACCTCAATATCATAAAGACAAGCCTGTAACAAACATTTTCCTTAATGGAAAGAAAGAAACTTAAAAGTATTTTCAATGAAATTTGGAATAAGAAAAGATGTACACTCTCTCCTTCCTATTTAACATAGTACTTAAAGTCTTAGCTAAAGCAATAAGATAACTGAGGAAGAACAATGATGACATATGACATACAATGATGACCTAATTTTATATGTAAAAAGGTCCTTTAAATGCCATCATAAAATGTCTAAAAGTAATAAACACTTTTAATATAGTTACAGGTTAAAAAAAAGATAAAAATTAGTAGCCATTCTATATACAGATGACAAATATATTAAGAAAGGAATCAAGGGAACATCATCTTCAATAACAGCAGCAAAAATTTTCTTGGGATAACTCTAACCAATCAAGTGAAAGACATTATTGAAAGTTGGAAGATCTCTCATGCTCATGAATCAGTAGGATTAATATGGTAATAATGGCTATCCTGCCAGATACAATCCCCATCAAAATTCCAACACAATTATTCATAGAAATGAAAAATAAATTGTCAATTTCTTATGGAAGCACACACACATGCACAAAATCCAGGGTGGCTCAATCAATCTGACAAATAAAAGAACTGCTGTAAAACATTCCTAACTAATAAAAGTATTGCTGTTGGCACCATCATTCCAGATTTCAATTTGCACTAAAGAGCTAGAGAAATAAAAATAGCATGGCATTTGCATTACAACAGATATGCTGACCATTGAGATAGAATGAAAGACTCAGACTTAATTCTACATACTTTTAAATATCTGATTTCTGTCAAAGAAGCACAAAGTTGGTACTGGAGAAAACAAAACTTCATTAATAAATGCTATTATTCAAACTGGGTAACTACATGTATAAAAATGTAAAAACATTAACATCACTTGGTGTGAAGGAAACATAAGGAAGAGTTAAATTCATTGGCAAAGGAAGGACTTTCTAAATAGGAAAGCAATAGCACAGCACTAATAAATAGGACCCTATGAAGCTACAAATTTTTTTATTGTAAAATACATCATCATTTGAATGAAGTGTCAACCTACAGATTGGGGAAAAAAACACAACCATATATATATATACATATATATATATACATATATATATATCTGATAGAGAGTTGGTTAGAACATACAAAGAACTAAAATACAGATCCAGAAAACAAGTAACTTAATTAAAAATAGAAACAAAAGATCAATAAAACAATGACAGCACATGCAGTTGAGCATGCATGGAAAATGAAACACTTGTGTATTGTTGATGGGAATGCAAATTGGTACAGTCACTGTGGAAATCAGTATGGCAGTTCCTCAGGAAGTTGAGAATAGGTCTACTTTAAGACTCATCTATACAAATCTTGGGTGCCTACATACATGATTTTACATCCTACTACAGAAAATAATTGCTCATTTGTATTTATTGTTGCTGTATCTGTGAAAGCCAATAATGGGAAACAGCCTAGATATCCATCAATTGATGACTGGATACGAAAATGTAGTTCATTTACACAGTGGAATTCTATTCAGTTGTTAAGAATTACAAAATTATGTAATTTGTAGTTAATATATATAGAGCCAGAAATAATCATGAGTGAGATAACCCAGACCAGAGAAGACATATATTACAGACTTTCTCTTATATGTGGATGTTAGTTTTTATAGTTTAGATATGTGTTCCAATACAAATAATCATAGAAGTTAGGTTACTAATTAGGGACTGGGAAGTAAGGAAGTGTATCATCCTAGAGAAAAGAAATAGAGTAGTGGTATGGAGATAAAGGGTAAACTAGAATATGAGAATTAAATTGGCAGAGGATAGGAGGGGAAAGAAAGAGTTCAGGTAGAAAAATTAACACTAAAGGCCTTTTGAAAAGCCATATATAAACTTAATACTATAGCAGCTTCCTAGAATTTATAGACATTTGAAAGAAATTTAAATGGAGTCACCATGCAATAGAAAAGACACCTTCTGCTACCAACTGAAACTCCAGTGCCATAAAATGGGTTATACTTTATTAAGTCATTGGCAAATGAGGTCCCATACATCCAACAATCATCACAGGCTATTTCCAAGACCATTGATTATTCTCTATAACTTTATGCTAAGGCCTTAATACTGACAATGCAACATGATTATGTCATCAAACATGGAAAACATGGAAAAGTTGAGACCATACCTAACTAGCATTGACTAGCATTTATGGTTCTGGAAGGTATTCTGCTCATTGATGGGAGATGTTATTCTGTAAATATGTTTCTCATACTGGTTAATTAATAAAGCCCTGTTGGCCAATGGGAAAGCAAGATAGGTGGGACTAGGAGACAAGGAAAAAAGAGGAAGTAGGAAGGAGGAGTCAGCATGTAGCGCTTAGAGAAAGCAAGATGCCAGCCAGCCAATATCTGGTAAGATGAGCCATGTGGAAATACTTACAATAATAGAAATAGGTTAATCATTAAGACAAAGCTAGCCAATAAACAATGCATGCTACAGCACATTACTGAAGGAAATATTTAATCATCAGTTTTAGCTAGTTATTAGCAATGTGGCCTAAAACAGAGACCCATCTGCCAGATATACTAGTACAATAGTGGCAAAAATGTTATGGAAATAATCAACCACTTTAGGATCGGATTTAAGAACCACTCCATGAGATGGAATCTGTATGTAATATTGGTAAAGTGGCAAATAAACTGAGACTAAATAAATCATAGTCTTGGGTAAAACATTATTATTCTGCTAAAGAAACAGCAATAAATGACTCCTAATCACATTTGCTATACCCAGAGAGTAGGGCATTGCTCAACTATCATCAGAAAAACTTACTCTTGCAGGAAATGACTGTAACAAAAATCCACACCTGGAAAATATTAAGAAAGTGAGGAACTTTGGAGCACTAAGTGCTAAATGATGTGTTTTTCAAAACCCTTCCTTCTAGATTCAGGATCAAAAGAAGAGGTAGAAAGATTTTTAAGAGCTAGAGGTGGTAGATGGCTCCAAGGAGACAGCATCTTTCAGATGCAATGGGGTTATACACATTTGCAGTCACAGAAATAGGCAGCATGCAAAAGACCTTCACAGCTTCAAACCAGTCAAAGTCCCAGGATGGAGAAGGGAGAGTGAACACAAAGTCCTTCCCATAATCCAGACGCTATTGGCAGTACACAGCTGAATAAGTTTTCTTTAATATAGTATTATCATTAGGCATATCAATCCCAGTGCAGTGCAGGACCCATGTCCAGGAATAGCTGGTCAACAAAATTGGACTCTGTGTGTTTTATGTGTCCTTCTTGTTTTGTGGTTTTTGTCTTAATGATTTTCTGTTCTTTTCCTTCCTTGTTCAGCCATTCCTTTCCTCCTTCCCTCCTTTCCTCCGTCTCTCTCTCCTTCCCTCCCTCCCTCCTTTCCTTTATTCCTTTCTGTTTTTTTCCCCTTTTTCTAGTTTGTCTATTTTGATTTTCATTGTTGTTTTTCCTGTTTTTAAGGGATTGAGAGAGAATAAGAAAAATAACATAAAGTTGTTTGGGTAGGGAGGTGAGGAGAACCTGGTAGAGTTGCAAAAGGGGAAATATGATCAACATATATATGGGAAAAATTTAAATACAAATTAACAAAGTAAATTAAATATTAGCACATGCCTTTAAATTGGATTTTGAGATATGGTTCAATTTATACAAAAGGTATCTTCATTTGGGTCAGGCAACAGGAGAGAAGCCTTAAGCTTTACATTTGTTTAACTTTGTTCCTCCTCCATAGCTAGATGTTAAATTGTCAGGCTTAGTGAATATTGCAATGTGTTGGAACATTGTTAGAATCTATTCATCTCCTCCATTTTTAATATTGTTAAGGAAATAGTGACTGGCATTTCTTTTTTCCAACTATTGTACAGAGCAATAGTGAAAATATTTTGGGGTGGGGTTCTTATTTTACACATAGATCCCAGTTCTCTCTCTCTCTCCCATATTCCCATGGTCTAATAAAGTATTTTTGTGAGCTCCAGACAACTAGGGGTTTACTAAACAGCCCCACCAGGAAATCCTGGAAAAGTGTTGCCTGATCTCTGTGTGGTGATTGGCCTGTGGAATTCTAATGATTCCTTTTCCTATTAAAAGCTGTGGCTGATCTACTGGGCATGGCCTTTAGGGGATATGCTGGAGCAGATGAATGAATTTATCCAGTATTTTACATATTAAAATAGAAACAATCAGATTATTCTCTAAAATTCTTCATTTAAATTCTCATTTCTCATGCTGGCTACTATGCTTTAAAGTTTATATTCACACACACACACACACACACACACACACACGTCCTCTTTATAGAAAAATTACAGATTAAATTTTATTTTTATCCATTTTATTTTTATTACATTGCATAATTTTAGGAATTTTTGTGTTTAGTCTTCTTAATTAAACTTCAAATCAAAACTTATTTAGGCAATAAATATGATCAAAAGCAAACTTATAACATTTATGACAACACTATTTAGTGCCACAGATTTTTTTTTCCTGAGACAGTGTTTCTTTGTATAGCTGTGGAGCCTATCCTGGAACTCTCTCTGTAGACCAAACTGGCCTCAAAAATCATAGAGATCCCCCTGCCCCTGCCTCCAGAGTGCTGGGATTAAAGACGTGTGCCACCAATGCTCATCTCAGTGCTACAGATTTTTATGATATTAAAAAACAAACAACCCATTTGCCAAAAGTTTGATTTGTGATTTAAAAGTTATCACTGTTTTCCATGATTTATAGATCACTTAACTTTTTTACTCAAATAGAATAGATTATTGTGTTTAGTGTTATAATTTTAGCCAATAAATAATGGTTTTAATGGACATATGAATTTAATGCAGTGTCACAGAATTTACTACTGTCAAGAAATGGAGAAAACTTCTTTCACTGTATGTTAATAACTCTTTAGTTGCTACATACTAAGTATAAATTACATAATGCACATATGCACTTATTCTGTGAATTGTGAAATCATATTTTTCAGCACTTTTTTTAAATTTGAATAACTTCAAAATCTTTTAAATATTTATTCTGTTTTAAAGGGTTTTCACTTGGTACAGAGTCATTATTTAAAACAATGCTTTTGATCTGAGATATGTCACAGTGGGTAGAAGCACTTGGAATTAAGTCTGAAGATCTGGGCTTGAGTCACAACCTCACATGGTGGAGAGAGTTGTATTATGACCTCCACATCTTTCTCTTTCTTTTTCTCTTTCTCTTCCTCTTTCTCTTTTTCTCTTCCTCTTTTTCTCTTTCTCTTTCTTTCTCTTTCTCTTTCTCTTTCTTTCTTCCTCTTTTTCTTTCTCTTTCTTTCTCTTTCTTTCTCCTTTTCTCTCCTTCCCTCCCTCCTTCCCTCCTTCCTCCTCTGCCTCCCTCCCTCTCCGCCCTCTCTCTCTCTCACACACACAGACATGCATACAAAATGCAAAAGTCCACTTCTATTATTCTATTAAATTCTACAATAAAATTAGCAATATATCCTTTTTGTCTCCTGTTGTACATTTTCAAGATCACCTATCTGAATCTTAACCCATTGTCAACACCTTTAGAAACTAAAGACTATCTCTGAGAAAATTTTTCCTTCAACTGCAGTTTCTCTTTTTTAAATTAATAATAACTCAAATGGAATTACTCACTTTCCTCTCCATTTTCTCCCTCTAGCTCTTCTCATGTAGATTCCCTCAAACCTGTCCCTTGTATCCTGTCAATCTCAAGTTGACAGCTTTTTTGAAATGATTATTATGGTCACATACTCACATACATGTGTGTTTACATGCATGTACACATATATGTACATAAAAGTTGTTGAGTCAATTTTTACTGTTTGTGCATATGTAGTTTCAAGGCTATATATGTCAATCCCCATTTGACAATCAATAATGAGGCTTATTCCAGAAAGAAGCTAATGCTCTTTCATTCAGCATTCATTAGTGTTGGAAACCTGCTTTCTCCAGACCCTGTTGGGCCATGCCCAACACCCCACTTTTTAATAACAATAAGAGGTGGGAATGTTGAGCCTGCAGTCTCCTGACTCCGCCTCTGACGATGGGTGGGACGCCCATGGCCCATGGCAATGTCATCAGGCTTTACCTGGCTGCTTTACCTGGCTGTGCAGGGGACCCGGTTATGCATTCTCAAGTCCCCCTTTTAAAGCAAGCACCTCACACCCAGCTCTCTCTCTCTCCCCCTCCCCCCTGCTTTCGGTTGGCCACCAGCTATCCCCCTTCTCTCCCCTCTCTCAATAAACTCCTCATGGGCGCTGAGTCTCGTGTTTGTGTTTCTTAGGTAATAGCAAATGCAAAAGAACAACAATTAGTTGTTTGTAGTTTTTTTTCCAGGAGTAGGAACCAGTGCAATTATTCCCTTTTCATGTTAACACTTGTTTATGCAGCCATTTCTAGGAGACACTGTCACAGGAAACTTACTGGTGCTCTGTCTCTTAGAGTAATTTCTTCCATTCTTTCATTACCTTCCACATGCCATGGGTACAGGGACTGTTGTATGGATATTTCTGTTGGAGATGGGCTCCCCATAATCTCTTTATCTCTGCATTGTGTCTAAATGTGGTGTTCTATGGTGGTCTCCATTTGCTGTAAAGAGAAGCTTCTTTGATGAAGGATAGTAGCTATACTTATTGTTAGTGTAAAGATCAGTTTTAGAAGGCAGTAATTTCATATATATGTATATATATAAGAAGAAAGTTCAGCCAGTCAGGTTGACAATGCTCTCCACAAGAAACATAGTCTAACAAAAACACCAATACAAAGCAATGAGACTGCCTTTCAAATGTTTCAGGATAATCCAAGTTACTTCCAAGGAAACATAGATGATTGACAAGGCCTTGCTTGACTCTCCGCAGTTGAGAGTGGACCTGTATTGCTAAAAATATTACAGCTGTTTATCATAGTGTACTGGGTAGGTTTTGATTCTTTTTTTCTTTTTCTGTCAACCTTATACAATATAGAGTCATCTATGAAGACAAAATCTCAATTGATGGTCCATCCATTAGATTGTTCTGTAATCTAATCTTTTGGATTAATTAATTAATGACTGATGAGGAAGGGTCCAGCACCACCAGGGATAGTACCACCCATGTGCAGTTTGGCTTGGATTATATAAAAAAAATAAGGTTAGCAAGATAGTAAGCAGTATTCATCTATGGTCTCTTTTTCCGTTCCTGATTCCATATTACTCCCTTGAGTTCCTGCCCTCATTTTCCTTAGTGATGGATTGTGATCTGGAAGTTATAAGATGAAATACACCATTTCTTCAAGTTTCATGGTGTTTATCACATAAGGACAAAGCAAACTGATATAGAAATTGGTACCATGCTGCAGTGTATTACTGTAGAAGAATCAACCATGTTGTTTTGGTGATGATTATGGAAGTGTGTGCAAATATGGGTTGAAAAAGCCACTGAGTTTTCAAAGCCTAATGAGCTTTCCAAGCAATTTAGAAGATAAAAGTGTTGAGATAAAAGGTAGATTATAGATGGATTCTGAAGTGTCTGAGGGAAGCAAACACTATATTGGGGCACTGGTACTGATAATGTGGTATTTTCACTTAAGAATCTGTGGGTATATTTTTTTAATCATGTAGGGCTGAAGAATCAGCTGTGGTCAAGAAGAGTCAAGTATCACTAATGTGTAAGTTTTGCTTTGCTGGAACAATTGATACTTGTGAGCTGAAGCCTCACTACACCAGTGCAATTAAGAAAATACCTGCTTCATTGAGATAAAATCTTCTGGAAGTATTTCTTCAGAATTATTATCCAGAAGCTGTGGTCCAAAGACAGCCAAAACTTTATCTTCTGTTGGCAGCTAAACTTGGTAATGTGCAAGAGTCTTCCAGTAGGTATTGGTTTGGGTGACATGATTTAAGAGGTCAGGGAGAGAAGATAAACCTTTGGACCATGTGGTTGGATTAGGATCCTTCAAGAAAGGCAAGTGGAGACCACTGGTGAAGAAACGACCTCAGTTGCAGTGTGGACTCTAAAATATTGTAGATACCAAGGCCATGGGACACCAAGAACAGCAGCATGTGTGTAGTGGGGCCAGGCTGAGTCTGCAAGATGAATTGGCCCCCTTTTCTTAAGTTATAGCTTCAGTACCGTTCAGTCTACTTTTCAACAAAGACCTAAAAAGCTAGCATATAAATTTGTTTACTTCATTAGTCACTAAGAATCACTCACTAGCACTATTTTCTCTAAAACACAAACTTCAGGTTCTTTGAGTGACACCAAGATCTTGATTTGGCTCCTGTCCTTTGTCCATTTACTTTAAAGATCTTCATGTCCTGTGCTTTCAAAGCATGTATTTACCCAATGCAATTTCTCTGAATGCATGATCACACCGTCCTTCCTTCCTTCCTTCCTTCCTTCCTTCCTTCCTTCCTTCCTTCCTTCCTTCCTTCCTTCCTCATAATTTTTCAAATTTAGCATCCAATACCATACTTTAGAAAAAAAGTTCCTTTGAAATTGTTTTATGTACTTTTTTAACCATTCAATCTGGGGTATGTGGGAACTTTCCTAGCTTTTCCCACATCTTTAGAGCCAGACAGTAGGGCTGTCTTTAGAGTCTTACATACAGGAACATGATATGTGAACCTTGTTATATGTCCTAGACTGACCTATGCTTACTGTCCTGTTGTTCTGAACAGACAGACGTATTTATAGGAAGTGATTGGAAAGCTTTGGAGTTTAAGGATATATACTAGGTTACACTCTCCCCAAAACTCTTAAGAGAAACCTTCTTGAATAGGGGGCATTTAAAAATTTCATGCTTTTGTCTTAGTATTTCATACTTACTATTTAAACTTACTGTTCCTGTTTTACCTTGGCAAATAAGAGTAAATGTCGGTTAAAGAGGAGGTTTGTGATGCAAGTACACTTTGGCTCGAGTCTATGATCTTTTGCAGTTTTCTATGTGACCTGGGATTGCTTACTTTTAATGACTTGTAAGAAAGGCTTATTTTAACAATTAAAAGGAATGATGTAACATAGGACATAGATGTAAATGAGGACATAGATTTAAGTATCCAATTCATTCTGTTATAATCAATGGTAGAGTATTCATGTAGATATCAGAGAAAATAACATACACAGGAAATTCATACGAAAATCATACACAGGTACATCATATGAAGTGCTGCAGAAGCCTTTGCCTGCCTGCAATGCAATCCTGGTTTCATGCTAACTGGACAAACTTTACAAGTGCATGAAGTGTTTCTTTCTTTTTTTTTTTTTGGTACATTTCCTTATATTCAAACTCTGAACTTTTTTTATTTTTCAGGTAGAATAGTCTCTTGCATATTTATAAGTAATTGTTGACAAAGTCTTTTGTCCTCTGCCTTTGCAAGAATTTCAAGAGTCCTCATGTGTGCACATGTCTTGCACACAACACACAAAACATAAATATGTTTTGTACCTTTTATATAGGAACTGCACCTAAGGTGCATGGAGAATATTGCACATATATACATATATGTGCAAGTTCTTCCTACAATGTATTTCAAAGGTGTCATTTGGAATCTTGGATGAATCATCTGTCATTGCTGAATGGCAGGATAATGGCCTTATGTTAGTAAAGAGAGCGACATAAATGATGTGTTGCAAAGTAATAACAGAAGATTGCTTAACAGGTATGTGAAAATGGCACTAATGCTTACAGATGAAAATTCAACGTGACAGCAATTTGCTGGGACAGCATGCCATGTGTACAATGTGCATGTGCTCCTTACTGTGTGTTTCTAATTCTCAATAAATACTGGATGCTGGTGAGTTTGTGTAGGAGTAATTAGATAAAACAGAAGATTTTGCACAATCTATTGTAGCATTCATATGGGTTTAATAAGCATTATCTCAATTATTCAATTTGAAACCCTTGGCTCTAATGTCCATGGAAAAGGAGATTGAAGCTGAGCAATCTAGTGGCATGTGTAATGTCATGGAACAAAAAAATGATGAGAAAATTTACCTTATCCAGCTTTGGTTCTTGTCTACTATGTAACAAGCTATTTTAACTCTGAAGCAACTTGTTCTCCATATAAACACATTTGAAATACATAAACTGAGCACTGGGCAGAGTCACATTTTTTCAAGTGGTAACAGAAAGTGTTTATCTTCTTTTTACTCCCAGAAATATTTGCAATTTGATTTTTTACTGATGACCAGGTTGCTTTGTTCTTGTGCAAGGATATTACTGGATTGCAGGACCCAGCAATTTTCTATACGGCTTTGGATTTTTAATATTACACTCAGACAAGCTTAATGCTCCATAAATAAACACTGTTTTGGTGATGTGCAAAAATGATGAAACCACTATATTACTATGTAATGACATCATATTGGCCTTGTATTTGTTCAAAGAAAACTACATATAGCTTTTTCTTACTTACCTGTTTTCAAGGTATTTATACATTGCTTCACGTTTATTTTATGCTACAATGGAATTTAATTAACATTACTATATATTATATTCAATATATTATTGTCTTTAGTGTCTGTATAAGAAGTTCTAGAATCAAGAAGTCATTAATCTTGATTAAAGACTAAACACTAAACAAGATAAATAACATTATTGACATTATTCTATTATAACTCACAGAATTAAAAATCATCATGATACAATTCACAGAAAAGTTAGGATGTCTGACTAATTTTATCTCATAGATGAAAATTTGCTAATATATTTGGATACATTAAGATATAGCAAATTGAAGGGTATTGCATAGAAATTTATTTAATATGGAAACCACACTGTGTACAATTTCTGTTGTATAACAAATCATATGATATATGTCAATATCTTTTTAATACTATGATTCTTGAAATGTTGAAAACAAAGATGCAGCTTTTTTCATTATATGTCTATTCATCATTATATCATCTCTATATTATTTTGAGTGTTATATTGAGAGTATAAGGTATTATAGTATTATACTGTATGACTTGTCTGTGACTGAAATGATAAAAAAAGACACACAACTTAATTTTCATTGCAAAATTTTATGATTACACTTACAAAGGAATTTCAAGTATTAGATATAATTGTGATTCAGTTTATCAATATTCTTAAAGTAATGGTTAATTTTTTTCTGTGTTTTGTTTTTTATCATATACTTTTGACTTTGTTCAACAAATAATATTTGTAAGTTGTAACAATTTACATGAGGCAGGAAAATCATATTGTGTCCCTAGGAAATTATTTGGCTATCACAGAAGTCAAGCAGTTTGTGTATAGTATTATTACATCTGCAGTAGAGGTACTATGCAAACAGTTGAGGGAAACATAAAAGTCAACCAATTTGCCCATGTTTTGTAAATAAAGATAGATTTAGGGATAATGCTGTATGCAGATTGTCTAAAGACATATTTCTATGAAAGATAAGGAAAGGAGTGTTTTATGTGTAGAAAATATTGTATTATTGGAAAAAAACTGAGCAGTTATAGATTAATCTATATTTTTATTCATATGCTTCACCAATTTTTGATACACAATGGAGGCAAATTTAAATTTAAATTTAAATTTTCTGTCCAATTTTAATTTGCTAATGACTCTGGGCTTTGGCTTTTTCATCGATATTTAAAAGATAAATATGTTTTTTTTAATAGTTCTCAAAATTAGATGTTTCTTGCACTGTATTAACTAAGATATCCTTGACAAATATATTTCCCATGTATTTTGATAAAAGAGTTTGTTATTTTAATAACTAATTTATAAGTATTCACCCAAATACACAAACTGGTAAAAGTAATTAGCCTATAGAATGTCAAAATCTATCAAAATTTCATATAGATGCCCCTAATTAAAATCTGTGTAACACCAAAAAAAAAAAAACCAATAAAAGTAAATTAGGGAAAGAATATTGTAGAGGTAGATTGGTAGCAATGAAAGGGAGTTATGAGAGGATGGGCAGGCTAGAGACCAACAGATATAGTATGTATGCATGGAATTGTAAAAAAAAAAAACTAACTTAAAGTTTTTTTAATAAAAACCATTTAACCTATTGAACTGTATAAAGATTTATATCATAGCATATGCTAGGAGGTATCTAGTGGCATAACCAATCTATGAGGAACTTTTTATCAAGTGTTACCTGGGTGGATTTTATCTTTTCTATTAATACTCAGGGCAATATTTATGCATTTGAAATCTTCTAGGGTGTTCACTGTATAATTTTGTGCTATAATACATGACTATAGATTTTGATTTCTAAAAATAACAACTTGACAACTCATTAGGTATAATAATAAAAATCAATGATCATGGCATTTCATTTACAAAAATCCTTCATAAGCATTGTACTTTATGAAATAATAAGGGCCAGAAGACATCTGAGTTCACCTCTCTACTTGGTATTTTGGTGATCTTTGGAATATGTAGCAGTTATGAAAATATGATGCTAAGATCTCTTGCTTGAGGATAACTTGTTGATATTCCTAGATGCTACATCTCTGGATCTAAGCCTGTGCCAGTTTGAGACCATGTTCCCTGAAGGCTGACTGAGGGACTTAGCAATGACTGAGCATGGTAAGATGTGCCCATTCCAGCAATACAACAGGTATACTGAGCTGATGAGAATCTCTAACTCATGAAAATTACAATTTCAGGCTGAAGCTTTCCTGCAGAGGTGCTGTATACTCAATTCCCTCTCTTCCTTTCTCCCTCTCTACAAATATCAGGCAAACGTTGTTTGAAGAAACTCCCTCCTTCTCTTGCTCCTTCTTTAAGCAAATACCTAAGTCTTGACTGCTCTTCACTGTACCTTTTTCTTTAGTTCACTGTGTGTCCTTCTTAATGACTGAGGATTTTTATCTTTCATAGACATAAGGTGTTTATTTCATTGCAAATTTGAGACAGAGCAGACTAGAACATTTTGGTCTTCATGGTCAACTCTCCTTAATTTATTCGATACTTCCTTTAAATATAAATGGGAAAAGATCCACTATTTCATCAGTATTGCAACTTTTTACAATGGAGATGATATTGTTCTGGAGTCTGACATGCCCTAAGTAAAATATAGGCTTTTCATATTTTCTAATGGATGAATTGTATTGCTGCTTTATATACTAATGTGTCTTCCTTTTTAGGCTTTATGTGAAGAACAAATACAAAATAAATGAGAAAACTGCATAAACTCTTGCTAATGACAAATAATATTTATTCCTTATTTCAGTGATCAGAAATTAAAGCATTTCTGTATGTTTGTTCCTTATTAGCCCAGTTAGATGAATATTTGTATCACATGCAGAGGGTCTTCATAGGTGTTTGCAGACTTCACATGTTTGTCTAGAAACCTGGCATCAAAGAACAGTTATCTTTGGGAAGGTTACATATCTGATAGTATATTACATTTAGGACACTGGCTATTTTCTCTGAGACAACCTGTTTTCTCCTTTGTAATGCTTCATTAGCAAAATACAGGTAATAGTAACCACTTTGTCAGGGTTTTAGAAGATAAAGTAATACTAAAGAAAATGCTTACCACACCACAAGAAAAAGATATTTAGTAATTTTTGGTAAAATTATAATCTGGGTAAAGAAGATGAGATTTCTAAATTTACATTAGTAATTAAATACACTCAGGCAGATAATGTCAAATTATGGTAGAAAATTAGAACAAAATGAATAGCATGTAGCAGATTCTCCAATTTGAAAACATAGAAGAGTGGGGTAAGGATACAGTATTAAATGAAAGTAAATGAAAACTTATTTCAAATACATGCTATTGATAATTTAATCCTTATTGTAACTGAGTCAACAGTGACACCAAAGGTTTACAATTTTGATTTTGCACAGTTTCACCAATGCATATAGTAAATTCTGATTACCATTTTTCTTACTCTTTCTTATCTCCCTTCCATACTTATCAGCCATTTTCTTCCCTACCATTCCCTTCCCTGATTATGATTTTGGTTTTTGTTTTATGGCCCATTTAGTTTAAATGGGATCATCTTCGTGAGCACTGGATTGGATTTACCTATTGATCCCTGATGGAGTCACCAGTGGATACACAACTAAGGCTGACACTCTTTTCTCCCTTAATCTATGAGTAGCAAATAATTGTTCAGCAGTGAGGATATGGCCCTGTTAGCCTCTCCTCACTCTGTGCTAGTCTATTGATGGAGATCCAATGTAGGCTGCTGTGAATTTGCGATTGCAAAGGGCATGCCTTGGCAAGAAGATGCATTTCACAGCCCTTCACCCTATCCTGCAACTCTTATATTTTTTCCAGTTCCTGCTTCACAGTATTCTCTGAGATGCAGAGTATAGAGGACATAATATAAGAACTTGGTTTAGGGCAAGGCAGTCATCTGCAATTACTTCCCAGTACCTTGTACAGTCATGAATCTTTAAAATTCACCACTGTTCAAGTAGAACAATGGGGTTCTCTGATTGAGGCTAAAAGTAGCCTTTGGAAGTATAAATATAAATTTTGATGAAATAGAATACTAGGTTTTGGTGACTCCAATGTTTTTCATAGATACACACCCCTTCTTAACTCTGGCAAGCAATATCTGACTATGCTAGACAAACAAATGGAAAATTGACAGGCCTTCCAAGAAATACATCTTAATTCCTAATCTGTGTTTGAAATCTCTATTTGCTATGGCTTTCCAATTAAAAAAAAAACTGGAGCAGGAAATTCAATTAGTTGTACTCAAGTTTCCTTATTTGTACTTATGTACTTGGCTGATGACCTATTTTCCTCACTGGATTGGCTCTGTACCTCAAGAAAGTGGACTTTTGCTTAGCTATTATTGTTACTTTTATACAACACCCCCAAATTGCCCATTCATAGGAGGAGTTTTAATAAATAATTGTTTGAGTGAGTGGGTGGAAAAGTAGTTTATTTGCTTGGAAGAAAAGTGAATTGATACACATATAAAATAATTTTTATAGACCTCCAAGGCCCTGGAAGTATAATGTTCATTGAAATAATGAGTAGGACTATGATGAAAAGGAGAAAAGAATCAGGTCATTTGACTCAATATCTGTGAAATAGCATGATTATCACATTTATTACTAATGCATTCCAACTCCGTGGTGAAGAAAATATGAAGAGATAGGTCTGTTTACTGGAGGCATGGCTTTTAGGTATGTGTGACACTGTAGATAGGCAGTGTCAGTTGTCTGAACATTGGAATCACTGAAAATGTCTTTCTTCCAGCCCTAGAAGACAAGTTAAAGTTTCTAAGTGTCTGATCGGTTTTTGGCAGGGTCCTGCTTAAAGGCAGGGTTATGGATTTGAATGGCATATGAGCTCTCCAGCCTAAGGCTCCTTGCCCTATAAGCCTGTGAATTAACACATTTCTTTGAACAAACTTGCTTGATAGTTTATGAAAGAAAACAGACCCGTATATAGTTTATTAGAATGTGAAAGCATAAGAAGTATTTGCTTTTAGTAGATAATCTAAAATTATCTAAAATAATAATCTAAAATAATCTAAAATTAGGAAAATCTCCAGAGTGATTCATTGTATCCATAGACAAATTGTTTCCTAATAGGATCTAAAGAATGGCCTGTTCTTTGCTACACCTACCACCCTAACCAACCAAGCACTGAAATCTAAATATTTGCAACTGACTTAAAAAGCAATGAGTTGAAATGACACAAGGCTTCCACATGAAATAGACATTTTTTTCTATACTTGTGACATTTATGGGGACACAGATTTAGCCATATAGTCAACTTCAGCTCTATATTAGATGTTGCAAAGATTTGAATCAGCTAAACTTTCAGAGAAAAACTGCAATCTGGAAACCTTTAAAAACAGAATTGCTCTCTAACCTTAGAAAGCATAGTTCTTTCTACATTGAGTTTACTGTTTAACCTGCTTGGCTTATGTAGCTTCTGGTGCACTATTGAGGAACGTTTTACTCTTGAACTATTGCAATAACTTTCTATTCTGTGTTCTGGTTTGAAACAGTTTCTAAGGATACCTGAATCAACCTGGCCCAAGGGCCACACTGCTTCTATAAACTGAAATGTCCTTGAGTGATCAGGCCCAAGAAGATTCTAAAAGTGCTCTCCCATTGGAATTCTAATTTAGTGTGCTGCTGTAGACACCAGCTTTGGCTGAGCCAACTCAGCATGTGTCCCTACTATTTAATGTCAGCCTATGACTATTCTTAGCCCTGACACCTCCAAACAGTTTTACCCGAATGAACAGATTTTTCCTACCCATCATATTTTCTATCCATTGAGTTGCAGATGGAAGTGGATAAAAAGGATACATATATGAGAAGTAGCGAGTCCACGCTTCCTCCACCCTCACAATCTAATCTCAGTAACGGAGCTAGTGTTGGTTGCATGTGAAAATAGGCCTTTATTTTTTATGTTTCCCCTATGCTGGGCTCTGGGAAAATGAAACATGAACACGCAATGCTATAGCTCTGCCAACTCTGGATCTTTAGCTATCCAAGTTGGCAGATATTTAACATCAAGGAAAGACTTTATAACTAAAGAACACAACTATAAAGAGTGAAGTAAATAGGTAATGACAATTTTGGAGGCTAGGAAAATGCATTTTCAAATAGAGGCTAATTGGTAGTATGGAAAATGAGGAGGTTCTCGGCATATTTTCTGAAGTGCAGTCTGAGAAACACTACAGTCTATAAATCTCAGTGAATGAGGAACAGAAAATTAAACTGTTGAATTTCTCATTTCTGTCTTAAATAATTCCATAAGCTGAAAAACTGAAGATGGCATCTTTTATCCCCCTTCTCTTTCTTTGCCTTTTCTATTCTTTTCCTTTGTGGTACAGTTAGCTAATCAAGTAGAGTGAGTGTCTGAAATGTCCGAAAAATACCCATACAGTATTTGACCAAGGGGACATACCCTCTCTCAATCCTCAATTGGTTCCTCTATTCTTTTTCTTATTTCATTTAGATTTCAAATCAGCATTCCACAGTTGCAGAGGTTCAAGAGATCCTGTATTTCTTTCTAAGGAGGGTTATATAAAAACAAGAAAGAAATAAAAACGGTTTTCAAAATCAGAGAAGGAATGTATAAGTATTTGTGGAAATGTTTTTACCTATTTGGAATCAGAAGATCCCCCATGCCTGAAAAAATTGGCCTGCTATTTTAAGCACAAACAAACACACAAACAAAGAAGCAAAAAATGACCAGGTCCATCAACTATTTGCAAAATCATACTATCAAAGCATTTGAAGACATAGATTTCATTTTCCAGCATTCTTGAGGCACTTAATATTTGTTAACTTTTTTTTTTTTTTTTGCTATTTTTGAATGGTTCTTGAATCTATGAAGCATCAGTACTTTCTGTGGACTCACAACTCAGAACAAAAAGACTCGAGGTTATTGGTACAGATGATCTGTGGTAGAACCCAGGGCTATTAACTAATGTGAAGTAATTGACTTATCCTGTTCCTGCAACTCCTTTTTTCACAGCTTCTTCTAGGACTTTTCTCTCTCTTTCTTTGAGGCCAGGATTCTGACAACTATGAATAAAGAATTATGGGACAATGCCAATGTGAGACAGTTTATTTGCTCTTAAACCTGGCTTGTTGCTCTGTCTCTGAGTGTTCTGTTGATTGAGAGTTCAAATCAGCTAGGACTGATAACTCTCAGCTATGACCACAAATTGTAGAATGTGGTGTTTTAAATCTTATTAGAAAAGAAAGTACACCAAATTTGTGTCTGACAGTGGAAAATTTATATTGTAAAATTGGGGAGGGGATATAGATCAATTCAATGTACAGAACTCCCAGGTTTATGTACATAGAAAATCGTAATAGAGATAGACAGTATTAGTATTATAAGAAACAGGTATTTTCCTAACCAACATCATGCATTTCATATAGTTCCTTATTATTGGAAGAGTATAACTATCATTTTTAGGTGGGGAAAAAAGTGTTATTTTGCTCATGCCAAATTGAGTGTTTTGTTAGCATTGCCTCAGAAAGGTTTTTATAACATTTGGACTGTGTTGCATTTGTAAAATGTCACTACTGGTTCTATGCAGATTTCATACACAGATGACTGGATTCTGTGTAAGTGCCCAAAACTCTCAGATCTTTGTAGATGTAAGTACCTCTGGTTTTCCAGTCTAAACAAGTTTTAAAAAGGTTCACATTTTCTCACACAGCATATCACCTATAAACTAGGCTATAGAGAAGGAAACAGAACATAAAGCATAAGAAGTGTTGTGTGTGTGTGTGTGTGTGTGTGTGTGTGTGTGTGTGTGTGTATGTGTGAGTGTGTGTGTGCTGAAGTTGCCTGACAAGAAGTAAGTTTTCTTAAAAATAGCACAGATAGCACTAAGTGAAGAAGAAAAGAAGAAAGAAACAGAACTGTAAGTAGGAGAGTGTGCCTCCATTTCTTGTTAGCTGTTTTAACCCTCAAGTCATGGGTTTGGCATAATATCCTATAAGACATTTTTCTATACAAAGATTAGGGTGAGAGATTTTCTGTACAGCAGAGTAAAACCTCTTTTCCTTGAACTTTTCATAATGTAGACAGGTGGTCACTCTGATAGAGCTTGTGTTAGCTTAGAAAATACTCTTTCTCTCAGGTAAATTATAAGCAAAAGTGAAGAATAGATTTTAAGACTTTAAATCCAAGCAAAGAGAAGGGAAGAAAAAGCTGGAAGAGAACATGAAATGTTGATGTAACTTAGCTTATGTGGAAGAAATATGTGCAGTTTTTGTCAATTTTCTTTACTTTTATAAAAAGTGTTTGTATTATTTCAGAATTAAATATACATACAAGGAATTAAAAGATGCACAAGATACTTTGTTAAAACTCTCCAGTAACACGCAAATAAATAAGATATTCATTAAAATTATTTTGAACTGTCATAACTATTTTTCTTAATTCATGTGAGAGCACTTTATATCTTCTCTTTCACTTAGTAGGTATTAGTTTACAAAGAATCCAAATGCTTTTATTATTATTATTATTATTATTATTTCTTATTTTACACATCAATTCCAGTTCCCTCTCTTTCTCTCCCTTCTTCCCTCCCTCCCCTCCTCTCTCCCTCCCATGCCCCCCAACCATCTTCCCATCCCATTCCTCCCTCCACTTCACAGGGAGGGTGATGCCTTCCAGGAGGGATCATCAAAATCTATCAAGTCATTTGGAGTAGGGACTAGGCTCTACATTCTGTCTCTAGGTTAAGGAAGTATCTCTCCATGGGGAATGTGCTCCCAAGATCCTTTTGTGTACAAGGGATACATTCTGGTTCCACTGTCAGACCCCTTAGACTGTCCAGGCCTTCTAACTGAGACCCACATTCAGGAGGTCTTGTCAGTCCAATGCTGGTTTCCCAGCTACCAGTCTAGGTGTCCATTAGCTCCCCCTTGTACAGGTCAGCTGTCTCTGTGGGTTTTTGTAGCCTGGTCTTGTTCCGAACTGGAATTCAGATGCAGAGAGGGAGGAGTGATAAAAAAACGGGGAATCCAAATGCTTTTAAAAAGTCACCCAGAGAATGGAGAGATGTTTCAGTGGTTAAGAGGAATGGATGCTCTCAACAGGTTCCAGGCTTCAGGTCCCTGGATCCAGATGGCAATTCTCAACCATCTGTAACATCAGTCCAGTGGATCCAATACCTCCTTTTGCTCTCTGCAGAATCCTATATTCATGTGAATGCACATACATGCATGAAAGAAAACACTCACACACATGAAATAAATAAATAAATAAAAGAATTGTTTGTCAAAGGGCTTTGTTGTCTTAACCCAAAGTTGAATTCATAATAAAGTTTGTGGCATACTGTAAACTTTATAAGTGGAAGTTTTGTTCAATGATTATATATTATATATATTATATATAATATATGTATATATATATATATATATATATATATATAGAAATCATTAATCTTTGGGATCTAATACAGTGTGTTCAAGAGAAGAGACTCTAAAGCCAGGATCGTAAATTTAGCTCTTCTTGAGTATATAAATGATCTGGTGGCTTTGTAACATTATTAAATCATCACATTCTCAAAGTTCACCTTATTGCTTTGATAATTTTCTTTTCTATTTGTATATTAAAATGTGACATACTAATAAACATTCTTTTGAGTCACCTTAGGTATTATTTTGTACAAAGATATTCTTAGAACATTTAATTTGCCAATTTACTAACTAGAATTATTTGTTAAGGATGGAGATTTTGTCTCAGAGAATATTTTATTTTTGTTTGTAGTAAAACCTATCTTTTAAATACTAAATATCTGGAATCTTGAGTGGATAGGTCTCCTTTCTTCATTTCAGATCTACAAAGCCAGCATTTTTTATTTTCTTTTATCAATTCATGTTTATTCTTTCTGCATCAGTATCTTTTTGTTCCAGATATTTCCATACTTTCTTTGCTCTGTCAATGTCTGTTTATGTTGTTTTGGTAGTCTCTCTGCTGTAAAGATCAATTTTAATTATCAAAGATACTTATTTTTATTTTGTTTTATTTTTCATGCTATCTTACTAAAACTTTACCTAAAACAAATCTTCCATTGTGTATTTATGTACTAAAATACTGACAATGAAATTACAGTTTTTGTAGTCTTTAGAGGTTTCCAATTTTTATATTTTTAAGTAATCTTATGATATGTTGATTATTCAATGATAATATGTGTTTTATCAAAATCAAACATGCCAAATTTATCACTCTGAAGCATAATAATTATCTGAAATACAGAAGAGCCTAGTCATAATTAACTCAATCATTTCATGTTATGGTTTTGATCTATACAACATATTCTGATTATGTGCTTTACTCTCTCATTGATTTACAGATCATTTCCACCCCCCTATACACCCAAATCTACATTAGTCCTTGGTCTCTCTCATTGAAAAAAATATAGGCATCTAAAAATAAATAGAAAAAGAAAGAAAAATAATAGTGAGTAAAATAAGATCTGATAAAATAGTAAAAATCTGAATAGGACAAAACAAATAAATGAACACACACACACAAATTCACAGACAAAACTTATGAGAAAAAAACAAACCAAACCAACAAAAACAAAACAAACAAAACCCCCATAAATAGCATTAAGTTTATTTTGTGTTGGCCATTTATTGCTAGGCATGGATCTGTCTCTTAAAATTGGTTTATAACTTGAAGGTGGTAGCGTACACCTTTAATACCAGCATTTGGGAGGCAGAAGTAGGTGATCTCTGTGAGTTTGTGGTCTAGAGAGTGAGTTCCAGGACAGCTGGGTCTACACACAGAGAAAACACACACACATACACACACACACACACACACACACATATGAAATGGTTTGTAAATCTCATTAAACTTCCTTGGAGAAAACTAATTTTTCATTTGTAAGTGGTTATCAATTAGAGATAGCATCTGGATTAGGGATGAGGGCTTGTGTCTACTTCCATGAAGCACTGGGATCCAAAAGGGAACTATAGCTTGAGCTTCCTTTTTTTGGTTCTGAGATGACGAAAGATATACATCTCTTGTGGTGTCTCTAGCCAAAAAAAAAAAAAAAAAAAAGTCAGCTAGTTGCTATTCAACCTCTTTCTTCTTTGAGATAGCAGGTTTCATCCTAGCCTTTGACTGCCAAGTCTTATTGATAAATAGAATGATAGAGACTTAATATAAACAAACTATATTGGAAACTCTGCAAGTATGCGTCTTTGGTGGCCAGTGGGGTGCTGATGAGTGGGTTGTGGGGCCACAGATGTTAATTAATTAAAATGTCAGTAGATTCATTTCTAGCCATTAAGCCAACAGAAAAGCACATTGTAGAATATGTATACTATGATGGTGTATCTTTGCCAAGGCGCCTTCTGATTGGTTTAATAAAAAGTTGAATGTCTAATCGCTAGGCAGGAGAGAACAGAAGGGACTTCTGGGCTAGGAGAGGAATTCTAAACAAGCAGGAGAACTGCCATCAAGATGTAAAAGAATAGGATGGGCAGTATGGAGGTGAGGTAACCAAGCCACATGGCAGACTGTAGATGCATATGAATAAGTTAATTTAAGTTATAGGAACTAGCCAGGAACAAAGCCTGAAAATTCATAACTAATAAGAGGTCTCCACTTATTTGGAAGCTTACTGGTGGTACAGAGGAAGACTCACTACATTCTGTGAGTGTATATGTGAACTGGCCCTGCTATGTTTAGAGGCCTTGTTTCTTTGGTATCCTCCATCCCCTCAGGCTCTTAAAATCCTTCTGTCTCCTTATATATGGGGTTCCCTGAGCCTTGAAAGAAGGAAATTGATGGTGATAATCCCATTTAAGACTGAGTTTCTTAGTTTCTACATATTGTCTGTGGATCTCTGTATTTATGCCCATCTATTGCTGGAGGAAGCTTGTCTGATGATGGTTGTGCATGTCACAGACCTCTGAGTGTAACAGAATGTTATTAGGAGTCACTTTATTGGTACATTCCTTCAGCAAAATAGTACGTAGTATTTAGTTTTATCCTAGGCTCTAGCATATCTAGTCTCAATTTCTTGGCCTCCCAAGCAGTATCAGACATGAATTCCTTTTCATGGAGTGGTTCTTAAATCCATTTAGATATCCATCAGTTAGTCCCACAAGCTTTGTGCAACTATTACACTAGTTCAACTTGCATGCAGGTCACTGTAGATTTGGTCATTGTAGATCAAAGGATTTGTAGCTGAGTTGGTGTTTACTGTTCTCCTTTGGTAGCATGCAGGGCATCTTCTAGTACCCTTGACACTAGTCAGTACAGGTGAAGGCTCTAGCTAGGCATCAGCTCAGCTGTTCCATGAGTTGTGTAGATGTTCCCTTAATGAATAGGGCATTGCCCTCAATTTGTGGAGTGCAACTGATAGCGGAGGCAATAGCCTGGGTTGTTTTGGCATTTCCCAAGGGGGCCCTTTTGCCAACAATTTGATTAGATGTAACTCATTTCCAGAATTGGAGATGATATTTGCTGACAAGAGATATGAACTAATTTATAATGACCTAAAAGATGGTCAGGTGTATTTCTAGGTATGTTTTTGAGAAATTTCTAGAGAGGATTGACTGGAGAGCAATCCACTCTGAATGTAGGGGACACCAACCTCTGGTCTCCAGGTAGAAAAAGCAAGCAGACACTAGTATTATCCCTTTCTCTATCTTGTTCTGTCATAATATGAATAGCTTTTTGACTCAAAACAAACTCCATGTTTTACTAAAATATTTTTATGAACTTTATTTATTCATTTTGATATTTTTTGTCTTACTTTTTTATTGTTTGCTTTTTATTTATTTTCTTTGAGAGGAGAGAGAGAACATGAAGTAGTCATGTAGGAAGGTGGATAGAATCTGAGAGCAATTAGAGAATGAGAAAATATAATAAAAACTCTTTATTAAAAATTTTAAAGAAAAATGAACTGATTGATGATATGTGTAAGTGAATTATACACTCCCTATTTAAATGTCTGATTAATTATTAAATATAATGAAAACTCCTTGTTCAGCACTAACTTTAAAGATAAATATTTTTATTTGTATAGATACATATATTATGTATAGATACATATATATATATATATGACTTTAAATTTGTAACATTATTTGTTAACTTTATTTATACCTCATCTCATTTTTCGTACATATGGTTTCTGTTGCTATGAAAAAAATACCCTGACCAAAAGCAGCTTAGAAAGGACCAAGTTTATTTTGCTATAAATCTTAGTCCATCACAGAGGGAAACCAGGGTAGGAAATCATTTAGAAATATGGAGAAAGGTAGTGAAACAAACTATGGAGGGATGCTGTTTATTTACATACTTCTCATGGCTTGCTCATCCTGGTTTTTTATACAGCTCAGGACCACTGCACTCTTCATTGTATCGTGGTTGCTCCCACACCAACCATCATTCAAGACAATACTCCACAAACTTACCTTCAGGTTAGTTTAATGGAAATAACTTCTCAGTTGTAGCTCATTATTTTAAGATAAGTCAAGCTTGAGTCAATTTGATACAAACCAAGGCAGCACAATTGATTTATCTTCAATTTAACCCACAAGGACATCACTACTCAACTAGAACCTTTCCTTTCTCATGTGTCCCCAAGTTGGCATGTTAATATTAATAACAAAGTATAACACATTTCAACTTTTAAAGGCCCTATAGTCTTTAAAATTTTAAACACTTTAGAATGTCTATCTCTTTAAAACATCTGCACTCTCTCAAAGGTCAAAACCTTTCCAAAATATCTGAGGCCTCTCTAAAATTCTTAAGGCTCTTTAAACATTTAAACTATTCCAACTATAAGTTCCTGTAAAATCAAAAATATGTTACATAACTTCTTATTCCATGAGGGAAGAACCAGGGAACAGTCACAATCAAATCAAAGGAAAACCAGAATTCAAGATTGTAAATTTTTTTTTCTGATTAATGTCTAGGTCAAATTCATCCTCTTTTGTGCTCTAGGAGACCTGGAAAGTGGCATTTCTCCAACTCTGCCATCCCCAATGTTCACAGTTTTTCTCTTTGGCTCAGACCAGCTACATTCTACACCTGTTAATGTTGCTGGTGGTCATTCCATGCTACTGGCATTTCCAAAATGTGGGTTCTTCATTGCAACTGAGTTGTAACTTCACCAATAGCATCTCCTGTGTTCTTGTTAGTGACTCTGATTCAGTCACATAGTACCAAGCCTCAACTTCTCTCCATGACCTCTTCCATCCTGGGGCTTCTATTTCAACTGAGGTTGTGAATTCACCAAGGCTTCTCCTTGCTCTTCATAGTGCTAAGCATAACTTTTCCCCATATCATTTTCATGCTTTCAAAACCAGTACTACCTGAGACATACTTACACATTACCAAGTTCAGCTGTGAGCACAAGGTATAGCCTTGATCTCCTCTAGACCAGAGATTTTTGTGTGAAACACTTCTCACAGATCTTGTATGAATAATGCTAGTCTCTTTGGAAATGCCACCAAGTTTTCAACTCCAGCTCACAAGAAAAGCAGTAAAGCAATGGTTTTGCTTCAGTGGTGCCAGCCTTATGTTATTCACAGCCATTTCTTAATATCCATCTGACAATACAACCCAGACTTTTAGCATAAAATATCACACTAATGATCCTGGTAGTTTTTTACTTTCGCTGAAATTCCACAAGCCAGTTTTCCATCATCTATAAGGCTTTCAGTATTCTAATCTTCCAGCTTCCAAACAAACAAACAAAAAAGAAAAGAAACAAACAAAAACTCATCAAGCTCTGAGTACTCAATAGCTTTTCCAGCCCCAAGTCCAAATGCAACCACAACCCTTCCAAAGATATATTGTCATGTGTGTCACATCAATATCTACAAACCTGGTAGCAAATTTTGTCTTGGTTAGAATTTCTGTTGATGTGATGAAATACCATGGCTGAAAGACTCTTGTGTATGGGAAAGATTTTATTTCACCTCACAGTTTTCTTATACTTCTATCACTGAAGGAATCCAGGATAGAAGCCCAGGAAAGGAATATTGTAGCAGGAGTTCTAATTGGTCATAATAATAAAAACCTGGAGTCAGATATTAGTGGTGAAAGCTGTACAATCAGAGAAGCAGAGTAGCCAGCCATTAGAGTTCTTACCTCTACAAAATCCTCACACAGAAGAGACTGAGCTACTCTCACCTCCCACCTTATATTCCTCTCTCTGGTCAGCCATATAATTTCCTGTCTATTTGGACAGACCTCCAGTCCTCTGTGGTTAACTAGTGGATAGCTCTGCCCTCTGATGTTCAGGGAAGCTTTATTTGTTAGAGTACAAACAAGATATCACCGCAGAAACTGGAGCAGAAGCCGTGGAGAAGGGCTGCTGACTGATATTTCTTGTGGCTTGTTCTGCCTGCTTTCTTACAGGACTCAGGGCCACCCAGGGATGGCATTACCCACAATGAGCTGAGTCTTTCATCACTAAGACATCAGTCAAGACAAACCCCGACAGATTTGCCTACAGGCCAATTGTATGAGGACATTATTTAAAGTTTGATTCCTTTTCCTCAAATATCTAACTCTAACTCGTGTCAAGTTAAGACAAAATAACCAGAAGATCAATTTCTGTTTTATTTTGTTTTTTTGTTTTTTTTTTGTCAGAGATTTACAACATTTTTTCAATATTACAGCTGCTAAATCCTTTCTCCTTTGTAACATTTGGCCTTTCATTCTATCTAGTATAATAGTAATGTGAACATTACTATTTTCCCCTTACCAAGTACTTCTTCAATCTGCCTGTTTCAAAGTATTTTGTTTGTTCTTTACCCTTCCATAATATCAATAATACCCTCCGTCTTCCATTTTCATTTACTCAGAGAAATGGCAGTGAATTCTAATGTTCTTGTTCTAACTTTATTTATTTAGTCTTTAAATGAATAAATAGATCTTATTTTTTCCTTCAAATAGCTGACTTTTTATTTACTTTAACTTGCTCCAATAATCCAGAAATTTTTGTGTTGATTGTCCACAGTAGTGAGACATGGTGGAAAAATCTGGGTACCATTTCTCAGCCATATATACCTGGAAGCCAGTCAGTAGATCCTGTGAGAGAACCTGGCCTTGGAAATTACCTTTATCTTACTGTACCCTACAGAACTTGTGATCAAGTAAAAGCATCATCCTTGACCCATTGAGGAGCAACAGAATAAGAAGAAAAAATTTTACATATGGAAATTCTCAGCCCCAATATTTGAGAAAAGCATACAGGGAAATAAAGTGCCCTAAGCCCATCTGTGGCTATCTTCTTCGACATCTCAATAGTGTTTGGTTTCTACTTTCTATAGTTTCTCTCCAGCAAGTACTTGTACAATATAAATAGCTACAATGGAACAAACACTGCATATTCTAAGAGGTTAGTTAAAGAGAACCAAAAACAAATGCCCAACCTTTCTATAATTCTCCAATTACAGATAGCAGCCATGTTTAGCTGCCTTTACAGAGCTCCATGTTATGATTTTAGAAAATTAATTATAATAACAACCTAAACCAGACCTGGTAAGACCTGTAATTCAATTCCATAACTGCGAGATCTGAGACAAGAGAACTGAGGCCAGCCTAGGCTGCAAAATGAGATATTGTCTCAAAAATAAATAAATAAGTAAATAAATAATCAGACAATTACCAAATCTTACTAATTCACTTTAGTCATGCAAATCTCTATCCTCCCCAATGAATTTGTTCTCTATTTCCTCACAATTTATGAAATAGAATCAGTAGCGTTTGATATGGGATGTCCTTCTGTATGTTGTGAGTATGAGTTGTTTTCATTGGTTGATGAATAATTATTGTTTGGCCAATGGCCAGGCAGAATATAGTTAAGTAGGCAATCCAAACCAAGTTTCAGAGAGAAAGAAGATGGATTTAGGGAGATGCCATGTAGCCATCATAGGGGTAAGATGCCAGAACATTACTGGTAAGCTGTGACCACGTGATGATACATAGATTAGCAAATATGGGTTAATTTAATTTTGAGAGATGGCTAGTAATATGCGTGAGCCACTGGCCAAACAATTATAATTAATTTAAGCCTCAGAGTGTTATTTTACAAGTGGCTGCAGGGCCTGCCAAGACACATAAAAGTTACCAACTATATGTGGTACCCAAATGTTTGGCAATAATTTCCATTTAAAACCTGACAAAAGCTTAAAAATGATTCTAAACACAAAAGAACAGAATCAAGCATGGCTTCTTGGTAGAAGCATTTTCTCAGATGGGCTCTGTTCGCCTCTAGCAAACAGAGGAACAGCTCCTTTAAGAGAGGCTTCCTGACTCAATGTTAGTAAAAACCATGTGGATGTATATATATATATATACAATTTTTCCCTCCCATGACCCCCAACCCTCCCTGAAACCATCTCCCCCCCCCCCACTCCACAGGGAGAGTGATGTCTTCTAGTTGGTATCATCAAAATCCATCAAGTCATTTGGAGTAGGGTCTAGGCCCTCCCTCCTGCCTGTAGGCTAAGGGAGTATCTCTTCGCAGGGAATGTGCTCCCAAAGTCCTTCTGTGCACCAGGGATACATCCTGGTTCCACTGTCAGAGGTCCCTTAGACTGCCCAGGCCTTCTAACTGAGACCCATGTTCAGGAAGTCTGAGTCGGTCCAATGCTGGTTTCCCAGCTGTCAATCTTGGGGTAGATGAGCTCCCCCCTTGTTCAGGTCAGCTGTCTCTGTGGGTTTCTGTAGCCTGGTCTTGACCCCTTTTCTTTTCACTTTTACCTCTCTGTACCTAGATTCCAGGAGTTCGGCTCAGTGTTTAGCTGTGGATGTCTGCTTGTGTTTCCACCAGCTACTAGATGAGGGCTCTATGATGGCATATAAGTTAGTTATCAATCTCATCATCAGGGAAAGGCAATTAAGGTAGCTTTTTCACTGTTGCTAAGATTGTTAGTTGGGGGGGGTCATCCATGATTTCAGAATCTTCATCTCATTACTTCCTCTGCTGTATCTATTCTACTGTTTTCAAATCCTCATTAACTAATAGATTCCCTAGAATGAGAGTTACAGATGGTTGTGAACCACCATGTATATCCTGACAATTGAACCCAGGTCCTCTGCAAGACCAGCAAATGCTCCCAGTTGCTGAACTATCTCTCCAACTTTAGCTTCATTTCTTATCCTCCTTTGGCATCCAGTTTTACAATACTCCTTTATCTCTTTTCTTTATCTTGCAATGTGTTATTCTTGTGTCCAGATTTTTACTTTCAGTAGCTGCTTCTCCCCTTGTTGACATCTTTCTGAAGCATTTGGCTTTTCCTCTATAGGTCCCACTTCCCATTCCCTTTCTTTTCCTGTTCACCTGTTCCAGAAATTTCTACTTCCAATTTCCTACAGTTATGTTTCTTCCAAATCCCATTCAATCCATATTGATCCAAAAATGCTGGGATAGCAATGACTTACAAAACTCATCAGTATTTTTCATCAAAATTTTATTTAGCTAAGTTACTTAGAATGATACTATGTTTACTATGCACCTTTTGTGCCCATTAATGTATTTAATATGCAGTAGATAATAAGTTCAGATTATTGGTTTACAACAAAATAAATCAATACAAAGAACATACACATGTGAGAAGAAGTAAATCATGGTCTTTTATATAATCATTGTATTATTGCTTGTTTTTCTTAAATTTTATTTGTGTTTTAATCATTTATTTTAACTTATTCACATTGTCCACTGTTGAATTATTTTGCAAACTACCCATATATGGATGAAAATGACTCATGTTTTCAAGGCATCTCAAATTCTAATTCATATTTTATATGTGGCTTATTATTCTAAAATGTGCATAAAGGGAGACAAAGCCTTGTCTATGGTTAAGAAATGATTACCTACAAAGGTACTACAACAGATAAGCCCCCAAAAAGAACTGTATCTTTTCTCACAAGTCTGATATCATCCACTGTCAGTCAGGGATTTTTCCCCCTTGTAGTGCTTAAGCTAGTTAATATATTATCTTCTGCAGGCTGCCAGCTTGTTCTGTATTCTGCGGAACAGTTGATCTTGAAAGATGTCATTTTTCCTCATTTTCTGACTTGTTTTGTTACATCAATGTGATTTATTTTGGAGTCTGACAATCTGGAATTTTTTATAAAGCAAAACAGATTACATCTCAGAAACTTTAAATTAACAAACTGGATATTGTAGCAGAGGGAAACAATAATATATAAAACTGCTTATTTTATATCCTCCTCCCATTTTATTTTCATTCACTTTTCTTTCTGTTTTTACTCTTTTCCAAAAGAACAGACAGGTACAGACACTGTACATGGGTCGTGAGAACAGATGTTCATAGGAACACACTGCCAGGCTAAGCACAGTATCGTCATCCAGTGCATTCTTATGGCAAGGATTCTACTTCCCAGACAGAACACAGTGTTTATTTAAGGCCCAGCTCACAAAAAAAAATTTGTAAGGTATCACAATAGCATTCTCAAGTTTATTTGTATTTCTATGCCAGTTTATTGTAATCTGAATGTATATCCAATAATATTTTGCATATTACATTTTCTTTTCTGTTAAAGGTGAAGCATTACTTAATATACACTTTAGAGAAACTGCTTGGCTAGATTTTTGCTTTCAAAGACCACATCACAAATTATATAAAATTCTTATTTAGTGCTCAGAGTCTCAGCCAAACTTGTTAACCCTCTGTGGGTAGACTGCTGGAAGAATTTGAATAAATTGGACTAAGTCTTTTATCATGGTTTTTGGTTTTAGAAATCTTTACCATAGGGTAAACACTCCAGGAATAACACAATATATGCTTATCCACATATGTCTACTCACATACCAGCATAAAAAAAGATCAGAGTGAAGGCTTAATGTTTGGCAACTTTGATTACACTTGCTGTTTGGTATTTTGTCTTTATTAGATAATCATCTTTCAGTGTCTACTGAATGCCAAGTTACTACTGCTGTGACGAAAACCATGGCCAAAGCAACTTAGGAAGGAAGGAGTTTACTTGGCTTAAATTTCTACATCATAGTTCATCATCAAAGGACGTTAGGACAGGAACCCAAACAGGGCAGGAACCTGGAGGTAGGAGCTGATGCAGAGACCATGGAGAAATAGTGCTTACTGCCTCTCTCTGCATTGCTTGCTTACCCTGCCCCAGGACCATCAGCCTAGGGGTGGGTCCACCCATAATATGCTGAGCTATTCCACATCAATCAGTAATTTAAATGTCCTATAGCCTTGCCTACAGCCTGATCTAATGAAGCATTTTCACAACTGAAGTTCCCTCCTCTCTGGTAACTCCAACTTGTGTCAAGTTGACAAAACTAGCCAACACAATTACAAACCTGAGTCCAGGGAAATGCTTATTGAAGAAAAATTAGAAAATTCAATGTCAGCTATGTTATTCTCTGGCTATTTTATTTTATGGATCTTTTGTTTCGTTGTGTGGTCTTTATAAAAAGGGCAAGAATTCAACCTGCCTATAGAAGATGAAAAAAAAATATGATTCATGGGTGGCTTATTTTCTACCTGTTGTATTTCATGTAATTTAGGAGGTGGTTTCTTATAAACAGCCACAGAAAGCCACTGCCTGGAAAAGGGATAATAAAGAAATATAACTTTTATAATTCTTTCTTTTGCTTTACATTAGACCTTCTTGTTTCTCACTGCTCCAAATTATGAAAAACTCTGAATTTGGCTTATTGACAGTAACAATTGTATTAATTTTTCTATTAAATATTCAACATTGAAGACATAAGAATTTTACCAGGAATTTCTATCATGTAATTGAAGCATAACAGTAGATATAAAGTGATGTTTTGCAGAAATATTTGCAAAATTTTGGGAACATATGGTCAATGTGAGTTTGTCTGTCATTGTTAATGCATTCACTTAACTAATTTTTCATGTTTTCTTTCACTCTCCTATGTACATACTTTCTAGGGTTTTTAGTAATTAAAGATAGGGCTATTTGTATTATAATAATATTTCATAGTTTAAAATTGGAAACAAATTACAAATGTTGTTTCAGAGTTTTCTTTATTCTCTCAATAGTGTATCATAACATCTTTGAAAGTCATTATCTATTCTACAAAGACACCAGCTTTAATGAGCTCAGTAACAGTGCACTGTATGCCCGTACGTAATTCATTTAATGCATGCAAGTGGCGTGTTCTTGATGCAATGATATTGAAAATATTGTAAATGGAGTCATTTAGGATAATTTATTCATAACCAAGTTTTCTCTCTGTTTCTCAACCTGATATATTTGCAGCCCTGATAAATGGAACATGGTATGTTTTGCTTTGTGTATATCAAGCATAAACATATTCAAGCCTGAAATATTTTGTGTGTGTGTGTGTGTGTGTGTGTGTGTGTGTGTTTGTGTTTACTAATATGTGGATATGTGTACAATGAGGGTGGAAAGGAATAAAGCTTGGGAATAACTTTTGACAATAACCAGATTGCACAAAGCAAACAAGAACACACCACTGCTAATCCTTCCTGGAATTCTAAATTGCATCATAGTTTCAGGTGACAATTGTAGTGAAATAAGAAAGCTGCTTGACTGTGGCTTTCATCATGACCACATCTTAGGAGGATAATAACAAAGCAATAAAGGAATTTTGAATTAGAGAGGTAACTTTTTGCTTCTTGAACAGTTTTATAATATAGAAAAGGACATTGTTCTCAACTCTCATATCAATTTGCTATACTAAAAAATGGGAACTGTGTATGTTTTCCTCTATTTTAAATGCACACATATAGCAGTAGCTTACCTCTGGAGGCTGCCAACAAGTGGAAGCATATTCTCTGTATAAAAACAATGCATACTATAGATCCTAGAGTTCTTTTCTTACAGATACTTATCATATTTTATCTTTGGTATTGAAACATTATCACAAAAGAAAAAAATGTGTGAGAGGTTTTTATTCCCCCTTTCTTCTCCCTTTTAGATCAACTTCAATAAAAATCACAGAACGAAAAGTTAGTTTGGTCTCAGGTAAAATGGCATCCATGAGAGCACACCTTTTCTTATCCAATCACCCTCTTCTCAGTCTCAGTGTTCATGGCTAACATTCTCAGTGTGAAAAGCCTCCACTTGCTTATCATTCCCTAAGCCCTGAGCAACAATCAGAGTGTACTCATGTGGCAAAGCCCTGGCCTTTCCTATCAATCCTCTTGACAAGAATGTTGTCAAGTCTAGTTTGTTCTTTTCTGAGTTGATGAACTCATTTCAGGAGGGTGGTAGTTATATTTCACATCTGTCTGTGATTTGACACTGAGCCTTAAGGCTCTATATCTTCCTTGACTTTCCAGGAGTCTTGGCAGAGACTATGTGAGTTAGACTGATGGCCACAGGCAGAGTACCCATTCTCCAAACAGCACACAGAGCGCAGTTTGTATGACATGAAGACAACCTTAGTGTGAACAACACATTTTTTTCTCTACTTTTCTTCAGTTGTTTATTAATTTATTTGTTGCTGGTAAGAATTTAGATATGAAAAGGAGAATGTAGCTATTCTTCTGTTGTTTAAAGAGCATTGATGGAGGGATGGTTACTGCTGCCAACTACCTTACTAGACAAATGAGACATCATCATATGCTTTCCTTCTTGCTGTGGACAAAACATGTTAAAGATTCGTAAAATACTGAAAAAGTGGTGTCCCTAAGGTAATAGTTCAGTTAGTTGAGTATAAGAACAGGTATGCAGTTAAACCTGGAAACTATTTCAAATGAATAACAAGTGGCATACATTGTCCTTTAGTTTAAAAGTTTTCATAAAATGGGTAAATGCAAGGATCACACAGCCTCAGTGTAAAGCAGTGGGTGCTGTGATAAACAGGTAAGTGGAGAAGAGAATTTCATTTTATTACAGATTAAAGAAAATAATCATAAGGCATTAATGATACTGTCTTTAGCTTTTCTCTTATGATTTTTAGTTTCTATGTAAGAATATTTATTATTCTGATGTAGTTATATGGCATTTACATTTTCCTATATAGAGATGGTATCTGTGACTAGAAGGAAGCTGTAACTGGGCAACAAAAGTAGCTGGTTGAGAGGCAGTTTGTGCTATTTAGAATACATTGCTTCCATTCAAAAACCTCCATCTCCATCATATTCTCTCAGGTAGCTTCACTAACCTTATTTGATGTTCCAGTTTCTTGCCTAGCAGCTGGGGTAAGATCAGTGTCTGCACAGAGAATATAGGAATAGTTTATCTGGCAGGGTGTATTCATGTTCAGGGGCAATCTTCCTGCACCTTTGGTTCTTTGAAAAAGTTCCCCTTTGTGCTCCTGTGCATTCCATGCTATCCACATCTGTATTACAACTGTGTATTTCTTCATCCCTCTTTGGTTCAGCTGCATTTCTGTACATGCTTGTTTTGATATGTTGTTTTTGTATCTCCTGTTCTAGACTAAATTCTAATGTCCTACATAAAGCATAATGCTTATTATTTACATCATTTATAGAAGCATTGGAGAAAAACCATAGGAAGACATGAGGTAGCTAGAAGCAGGAATATGATCAGCAATACCACAAACTCACATCAGAAATTCATCATTTAACATCCACAACAGTATCTTGGATAGAGTGAAGACTCCAACAAGCAAAATTACAGAAGGTCACCACTTATGAGGGGTTGTTAATACAATAAAGGATGAGAAGGAAATAACACAAAGTGATGATAGTCAAAAAGCATAGCAGCCTGCATCAGACGGATGTAATTAGTAGCCTGTCTATGCTGCATACTTGATATTTTAGCATTCCATTGCTATGATATAAGTGCTGAAATAAATTAAAAGTTCTAAGCAGTAGAAGTTTATTTTGTATCAAGGCTTCAGAAGTTCCAGTTCATGGCTGGCTGCCACCTTGCTCTCAGTCTTTTAGTGAAGCCAAGTATGGCAGCAGAGAGCATAATATGGAACAATTATTTTCATGTATCACAGCAGTGGTAGAGAGGAGATATTGATAGGATATATTCTTAAGAAATAGGCCCCCAATAACCCATTTTCTGCATCTACACTGTACCATCTGATCCCATTCCATTATACTATTCCACTTAATAATGTAAAGCCCTCATTAAAAAAATAAAACTATTCTTTGTCTTTGAAGAAATATGATATTTTTGCCTAACTAGAATGTATATTGAGTTTTATTTGGAGCTGAGGCTGGTGTACTACTTTATAATTCCAGTTGTTGGATGTTGATGCACAAACATGAAGTTCAGAGCCAATGCCAACATGGTCTACATAGAAAGTTGTAGGCAAGCCTGAGCTACATAGTGATGCCATGTGCTGCAAGAAAGAGAAAAGATAGTTTGAAAGTAGAGGAGGGGTGAGAACATTGAGAGTAGAGAGGTTTAAGTAGGAAAATTGCTGGGGAGAAGGAAGGTGGCTGAGGAGAGAGAAAATGTAAGAAAAAGTCATGGGGGAACTCACTAACTTGTAACCAAATTAAAAGAGTTTGAAGTCATAAAACCTGCCTGACTGAAACAGCTGCTCCTAGAAGCCATGAGTTATTTAACAAAAACTTCAGTGCCAGTTTGTGATAGCTCTTTATGAGTTGCTGGTCAGAGAGGTTCCAAACATCCTCCCAAAAGTACAGGTTCTTACTACTTATCTTGGGGCCCTACCATAGCTGGACAATGAGATGTCTTTGGTGAAAAACCCTACCCACCATGGTTTCTTGATAGTATAAAAACAAGATGGGGTGAATTAGAAGCTTCTTCCCTGATAGCTCTCGTGGTCTTAAAGGTGTTATGCAGGCTATAAAGGGAGAAAATCCCCAATTCTCTTACCCAGCTTTGAACCACTTGTGCATTCATGAGAATACTGTCATGGGACAATTGACCACTCTTTGATTGAATGTAAAGTCTACTCCAGAAAAAAGAATCCATGCTATGTACTATAAACATGATTTTTAATAGCATATATATGCATGCAACAATAATCAATAGCTAATGAAAACATGGGCTATGGATTTGAAGAAGAGCAAGGGGTTATATTGGAGGGTTTGCATGGAAGCAAGGGAAGGAAGAAACGTATTTATAATCTCAAGATAAATGAAGAAAAGATCATATCGGGGAAATTATAGATCCTAGGTTGATCTGCATGTCATCCTTTAGCTAAACTGACACAGACTCAATCCTCTCTTTGAATGTTTAGGTTTATACCCACAAGCACATGCTACTTATCATCTTATTTGAAAAAGCACATCTTTCCTGGGAATGGTGGCAAATACAGAGGCTCACAACTGCACAAAGTGCTAAGAATAAGTGACAGATGAATACTCAGACCTAAAGGCATTTCAACCACAACTTCCAAAGCTCAAGGGACATCACAGGAGAGGAGACAGAAATAATGTATGAGCTGGAATAAAGAAAGCCTGTGGAATACCATCTTCTGACCAAAACATAGCATTGCATTAAAGAAACAACAGTAGCAGATGATTATACTAGATATACACAAGATGGGGTGCCTCTGTGCTCATGCATAGCTGGAGTAGAAACTCATAGGACTATTTTCCCTCAAATATAAAGGTTTTGCTACTTATGAATGGGGGAAAGGAACAGTCATTGCCTTTAGCTGTGTATCCCTCAATAAATCCATCAATGTTGAAGGCATAGTTCCAATCCAATGGTTACACAGATGACCCTGGTTAAACTAAGTGGGTCACAAAACCAAGCCAAAAGTCATGAATCCAGGAAGGACTTTGGTAGGGAGGAGAGAGCTTGACAGGAATTAGACTGGGAAAAGCAAAGCAAAGCAAAGCAAAACAAAACAAAATAGGATTGGTGGTGACTGTAATTGGAATGCATCACATACATGTATTAAATGGTCAAAGAATAAAGTCAATAGAAAACAAAAAGCAAATCAAAAAGCAAAACCAAAAGGAGTTTATATTATATTTTAATATCCCATGTTTACATTCCCCATGGAGGAATGTAATGTTTATATTACATTTTAATATCCCATGTTTACATTCCCCCTTAACCTAGAGGCAGGAGGGAGGGACTAGTTTCTACTCCAAATGACTTGACAGATTTAGATGACCCCTCCTGGAAGGCATCACCCTACATGTGGAGTAGGGGGTGGGGGTGGAATGGGAGGGCAGTTGGGGGACATAGGAGGATGGGAGAGAGGGAGGGAAGGAGGGAGAGGTAACTGGGATCAATATGTAAAATAAGAAAATTAAATAAAATAAAAACAGCCATAGACATTTAAAAAACATCCTGTGTTTATTTGCTGGTATTTAGATTTCTTGTGTTGTCATTTTGGTGTCTAATAAGCATTCTGTCACTGTCTAGCAAAGTAGTCTGTCTCCTCAATGATTTTTATGCCTCTAGGATTTTACATCTGGGTTCTTTTCCAACTTGTGTTTTATGTGTGGATTCTGGAATATTGGACTAAGGCATCTGCAAGGCTATTGATTATAGAGTAATTAATCCTTTCTGAATCTAATGTGTATATTTGCACAAATTAAATGCTTTCTGGGCAGCCCAGACTCAAGAAAAAACAAACAAAACCAGTGCCAGATCTTTCAATGTAATGACATTTCCTGCCCTCAATGTTGAACTTGCTATTTGCAGTTCTGAGGCAATGATGGCTAAAGATCACAGTTCGCTTTAAATGACTTTTTAATGACTTTAAATGTCTTATGCATTGATAAGACATATTCATTGACTGCCTCTCTTCACACTGTACACTTTAAAAATTTATTGCAGAGGTAATTGTTTAACATTTAATTCAGCCAACCTGAGTCATCTTGTTTTGTCCTTACCTTTATTAGGATTGAGAGGATAAAGGAGATTGTACATGATTATTTTCAGAATGTATTTAAATTTTCACAAATGTTGTCAAAATTTTGTTTGGTCAACATCAAATTATTCTAGTCTTTCAAAAGGGAAATGATAAAGAAGTAAAGAGACAGGCTAGGGGCATGGCTAGTAGAGGGGAATCATTATACCTGGGCGCTCAGGAATTTGGTATGGATGAGAGGGAGGAGCCATTCAATTCTCTTTTTGCTGCCATTTATAATAAAGTCATTATTTTTCAGGCCTACTATATTATGTGTTCTTTGATTTTCCTAGCCCATACAATTAGATCATTGAAAATGAATGTGTACCCAACAAGACAGCTTGCTGCTGCCAACGTGACTATCTGGGTTTAATCCTAAGCATCCACATAAACACAGAAGGAGAGAAGTGACTTCCACAAGTTGTGCTCAGCTCTCCACATGCATACTGTAGCACACTTGTACCAATACACACACACACACACACACACATACACACACACACACACACACACACACACATACACACACACACCATAAAAATAAATGAGTGAAATGAAATGTGTATGAACATGTAACATGAGATCATGAGACAATATCTGAGTCACATGTAGGTTAGGCTTGTCCATGGTGGTATGATGTCATCTATAAATGTCTCAGACCATATTCATAGTTCTCCTTAGACAAAAGTGTCCCTGGAGCTATATAGCTAAGACATACCAGACACAGGCTCAAATTCACATTTCTGAATAGTTTCTTTTGCGATACTCTGGCTTTCTCTTTCCTCTTACTCAAACATGAACATCAAAGCTTTAAGAGGTTGTTAATTTGTTTCAATATCCTCAGTTGCATGTGACAGTTCAGAGCTTTTGCTTTACATGTAACTCAAAGTCCTATTCATTAACTTTAAAAGAAAGCAATGTTTTGAATAATTATGTTTCAAAATATAGAGTACAATTAGTCATTAATCTTTAAATTTATATGTATCATGTGATTTTTATAAATTATAAAAAACAACAAACTTTACAATTACTATTTTTTAAAATACCTTATATATGAGTGACATTAAAATATATTTGTGTCTGCATGTGTATGGTATGTGCATGCATGCATGTGTGTGTGTGTGAGTGCATGTGTACATGTGTCTGTGTGTGTACATTTGTGTGCATGTGTATGAATTAGTGAGATTGAAAAATATGCAGCACTGAACCATCTTCTCAAACTTACTCTATGCTTCTGTACATAACAAATAAAAGGATCCTTCTAGCTTTTTTTTTAAGTTCTTGCTCTGTTTACTAGGAAAATAAAGGAAGATAAGATGGAACTAAACAGACCTGGAAAATAATGAATTTATTAAAAATTGCAGGAAAAGAAATAAAAACATTCATGACTTCTATTAATATATGCCATTATAGAAAACATTTAAGTATGCAAGTTGGTCTTAATTATGGGGGATAGGATTATACTTCACCTCTTCAGGATTTACTGCAATACTTATCTTGTATAATCAAAACTACAGACCTTCCTAATCTGACGCAATACCACCAAGTTTCCTCCTTTGCTATAGTGATATATTATTTATGATTTACTAAAACTTGCCTGAGGATTCAGAAAGCAAAGTCAGCCTAAAACCATAGAAGCCAGACATACACCTCTAATCCCAGCAATCAGAAGGCAGAAGGTGGTGACACACATGTTTAATCCGAGGACTCAGTATTAAGAGGTAAACTGATCTCTATGAGTCAAAGGGCACCCAGTTCTACACAAGATTGATCCAATCTTAAAGCAAGAGAGCTAACCCAAAGATGATCTCAGCATCTGGGGTCAAACACCTTTAATCCTAGCATTAGGGAGGTATATAAGACAGGAGCAAGGTAATTTTCAGGCATTCATTATCCAGCCACACTGAAGATGGGAAGCAAGCATTTGTTGAAGTCACAAGAATCTCCAGCCACAATGAGGAGAGGCTTCAGTCTGAGGTTTGGTGAAGCCAGAATTAACTCTTTCAGTCTGAGGTAGAGGTGAGAGCTAGCAGCCCACTGCTTTGCTTTTCTTATCATTAGTTTGAAGTTTGAACCTCAATATCAGGCTCTTCATCTTTTATTTTTCATATTACTCTTTGTTTTGTGACTGGAGAGATGTGCACAAATGCTTTATAGTTCAACAGAAGGTCAAAGGAACAATTCCATTCAAATGTAAAATTATTATCCAGTGTGTCTGCAAGGTATACTCACAGGAGTGTGGGGAAGGGTTTCTCATAGAATAGGGATTCCTCAAAGGCAATTGCATAACTGAAAATCTCATCTCAGCATAAGTGATAACTAGAAAGCTGGATATTGGTAGTATTGCAGTCTGAAGGCAGCTCTGTTAAAATTTAAGGATCTATCCTTCTCTTGTTACTGCTTATATAAACCTAAGAAGGTTCCTCATAAGCCTCCTAACTTTCAGAAGTCTCCTGGTTCATGGAAATTTTGTTCACTTCCTGATATTTACAAGCCTCTTTCCTCTTGGTAGATGTTTCAATTCAGAGGAAGTTGGTTAAAAAAAAAATGTCATTTCATTGTTCTCTAGTAGTTCTCATTCTGCTTCTATGAATCTATTTTCTTTTTAATATATTATTTATTTTTATTTTTAATAAATTTTTATTTATATTCATCATATTTAATATTTTATAATTTCATACATGAATGCTGTAATTATATTATTGATATCCCCCATCTTCCCTTCCAACTCTTCTCATATCTCCTGCATCCTCTCAAATTCATGATACTTCATTATTCTTTAATAAGTGTGTGTGTGTATAAATATTTACAGCATTCAGAGTCCATTTAGTGTTGATTTTCTATCTATCATCTGCCATTAATTGCCTGTAAATTTTTATCTATGTGTGGGACCTTGTGAGATTTTCCCCATCCAAGCTGCCTTGGAATTATCACAGGCATATGTCAAAACCACAATGACACATCATCTCTTATATGTTACATTATTATGCAAAGTTTAGAAGGCAGTAATGGTTTACTAACCAGCACATGGATATTTTGTATACTGTTGATGGGATTTTGTGCATCTGTTATGAGAATCAGTATGAAAGTTCCTTATAATATTTAAAACATAACTAACATATAACCTACTATTCCCAAGAATATATACTGCCCAATGAAATTGAGATTTCAAATATTTAAAAAGAATTTCTGATGTCCTATGTTTATTATAGCCTTATATCTGTATTCATTATAGCATTATAGTATTATTCTTATGTTCATCTTAGCATTATTCTATGCTCATTATAGTGTTATTCCCAATGTCAAGAGCAAGGAACATCAAAACATTAGAGTAACGGTGATAGAAATTGCAATCCTGGTCTGAGATTTGTTTATTTACTTTTCTATCTTGTTGCCTGAACATGCCTCAGATTCACTAAGCCTTTTTTTTTTCTTTGAAAGAATGGAATATAGTGTGGATTCTCACTGATATTAATAATAAAGACCTGGAGTTAGATAGGGGTAAATGCTGAAAGATCAGAGAAGTAAAGGAGTCAGCCACTAAATGCTTACCTATACAAAATCCTCAGAGTGAAAAAGGGATGAGCTCCTGTCTCCCTTTGCCTTATATTCCTCTCTCTGCCCAGCTACATAACTTTCTGTCTCCACCTCCCCAGTGATGGGATTAAAGGTGTGAGATCCCAAGTGCTGGGATTAAAGATGTGAGCTCTGTTTCTCTTTTAGACTGGTTAAATATTTTATAGTTCAGTGTGGCCTTGGACTCCTGACCTTCCTGCTTCCAACTTCTAAGTGCTGGGATTAAAGTTGTGTGCCACTACTGCCTGGCTTCTATGGTTAACTATGGCTAGTTCCATTTCCTGATCCTCAGGCAAGCTTTGTTAGTGAACAAACAAAATATTACTACAAGGAATAATTATGACCCTTGAAAGAACTATACTAAAGATAAAAAGTGGCATATGTAAATTTTCTACCACTTCACTAAGTATACTTTAAACACCTAAAATTTGAATATTAACTGTTAATGTTAACTTACTAATTGGTAGTAAGCACTACCAATATTTGATTAAGAAAAGTCAGAGAATTAAGGAGCTATGCTACAGACCAGAAAAACACTATAAAAAATAAGACAAGAGACAGAGGAGGAGAGCAATAAATCATTACATTCTAATTACACTGAGTTTATGAGCCCTCTGAACCCAGTAGAAGTTTCCCTAAATAGTACAGACAAAACAATATAAACTGAGTTGCTAAAACACTACTTGATGAGAAAGGCCCATTTTTTTAAAGTTGCATTTTTAAAATGAGGAACTAAACTATTTAAACATGTACACATGTGTGCATGTGCACATGCTTACACTAACCAAAAAGAGAGAGCTGTCCATGAGCTAGTAATTAGTCTTATGTCTTCCAGTAAAATCTGGAGGATGTCCTTCAGGAGAAGGTTCTGTACTAGACAAAGGAGACACTCAAGATCCTGGGTGCAAGTTTCTATAATAATGATTTTGCTAAGCCAATGGGTTGTAGGTTACCTATAGACAGCATCTTTTACTGGAAGCTTGAAAGCCACATTGCTTATTTCCTATTGCTACATGTGTAGAGACCTCAGGATTAGACAGAGTAGATTGTATTGACTTGGTGTGGAGATTTTAGTAGTTGGCTTGGGAGTAGGCCATAGCATAACAAACCATATTAATGGCAACAGAATGTATGGTCGAAACATAATCCATGGGGTTTTCTTTATTGTCTCTAACTTTTGTCAAAAGATTTAAGATATAACTGTATTTTAAGACTTCCCTGATAATGTCTACTCAAAGTTAATTTTAATATTTTATATTTTCTGCATGCCTCCTTTATAACATTTTTTTCTTTCAATTACGTCAAGACTTTCTTCCTAAATTACTGATTCCTCAAGAGCAGAGACTATGCTTTGTCTTCTGGACACACTCCCCATTCACCTCAGCATTTACCTTCATCCACCTGCCCTCTCTCAAGCAACCAGTAACTACTTGACATGAAATGAAGACTTAGTGACTTCCTATTAAGTTGGAATCATTTGCTCCCTACCATTTTCAAAATATTGTTTTTCCTAGTGATAGCAATATAACTGAATCAAAGTCTAATTTCTGTTATGATTCTATTTGGGAACCCTTCCTTGCTTACATACTCAATTCAACTTTTTTCTATATACTGTTTCTTCAAAAAAAAATGGACTTGATTTAACACATTCTATGGTGAGAAAGGCAAAAACTGCAATTTCTCATCATGGAAGAAAACACAAACCAGTGAACACTCGATCATTTGCCCTGTGCAAAGAAGATGTGTGTTATGGAAAGCAAGACAAAGTGTGAAAAATCTAACATTTAATTTCTTAAAGGAAGGCTATGCTTGTTATTGCTGGCATAGCTATCTAGACATGAGGAATTGTGACATGTTGCTTCAAAATGTATATTAACGCCCTTTTATATCTATACACAAAAGCATCTAAATGAAGTCTTTCACTTGCAAAGGGAGATTTCTCACAAAAATCATATTTCTATTATTTTTGCATTGAAAATTAGGATATTTTTGCCTTAATGTTTGAACATCTGTAAATGTATCCTGATAGTTCTAGCAATATAATTCTACTTTAAACTCTGAGTCAACAATTTTGATATTTTCAAGTCATAAGTCTTAAGTAGTCTACTTATTAAAATGAAATTTCCATATTCCATGAGAGATCAGTGTATGTCCAGAAAATGTAATTTTTAAACAATTCCAGTGACTCTGCTATGCTGTATTATATTTTGTTCACTTTGCGATCAATTGGATTATCTATTAGCATCCAGATAAATTCAAAATCCTGAAGTCATAGTGGAAGGAAGTTATCCTTTATTCCCAGTCACTGCAGTAGATATTGCAGTAGTAACCTGCTAAACATGGCAAGTGTTACCTAGCTGAGTATATGCCCATCACAGGCTTACTCAGCAGGAACTCAGTTTGATCAGAGTTCATTACCTTATATATATAAACTTTCCTGTGTAAGAAAGAATCTTATCCAAAATTTGTTTATGAAAAGATATGCCACAAAATAATGTTCACCAGTTAGTATTTAGTTTATTTTGTTCAAAATTGCATGTGACTGTATACCAAGAAATAGTAAGCACACTGCTTCTTGCTTAACTTCTTGGTTCAAAATATATTTTTTAACCGTCTTTTTGTAATCTGTCCTTCTTCTTTAAAAAAATAAGTCCTGACAAAATACACTGACATTTAATTTCCTGTTTTCAATTTATTTATTTTGTTGGTCGAAAGCTGTGTTCAAAACTATATTACTATGGTGGCTATCAGTTTTTATTTCTTGATGTTATCATTAAGTTCCTTACCAAACAATTTTTAAAGGAAAATTGGCTTCATGGCTAGATTTTCAGAACATGAGATCCTGGATTAATTTATTATTTTTGAAAGAAAAATGTGTACAAACAAAATCAATAACCATTTGCCATATAAGTGTGAAGGAAAAATGTTACTCTTAAAAAACTAAATTGGGGTCTCTTAAAATTGAAACCATTCTGAAAGAAATATCCACTGAGCTCCCAAAATATGACAGGGGCTTTAGTCAACAGAAATAACTTCAGGTCAAATGCTTCATTGTTGCTTACTTACAAGGGACAATAATGGTGATCATATATCTTCCTAAACTTAGAATATTTTTAGACAAACTCATTTAATACATGTGATACTGAAACATACACAATGTAATAACATTTATGTAATGAATGCTATGCATTTTAAATATACCATTAAGTTTTCCAGGCAACAACAGCCATGCAACTTTTTCCATCTTCTCCCAAGCAGTTGGGAGCTATGGAGAAGTACTTGCTTGAATGAGACACTGGTTAGTTTCTAATTTACCCCTTACCTATGTTCTTGCAAATAACTCTAATAAATTAATGAATACTCAGTTGGCCTCGGATGGCTATGTTTCTTTGGCCTGTCATTGATTTATTTATTTGAGTAGGTGAATAGAATCAGACTATTCAGAACAAGTCACAACAGATAAAACAATTTCAAGGGAGACCTGTGACAACCTCAGTTGGGTTTGTTTAAGTGTGTTAGGAACACACACCTATAAAGGAGCAAAGAAAATCTTCCACAATGAGGAAGTAACTGCTAAAGCAAGAAAATGCACAAACGATCTTTACAATTTGTTTCCTCCTTATTATGTTTTCTACTTCCTGCAATGGCTATGAGATACTTGCCCAGGTCCTACTGTAAACTTAGCCCTGAAGCAGATTTTCCGGGAGGTGGGTACTTTCATAGTTTCACAGGCTCATATGTTTGAGCATTTGTTCCTCAGGCAGTGGTATTGCTAGCAAGGTTGTAGAAGGTGTAGGAAGTGAAGACTTGCTAGCAGAATACTGGGGGAATGTTTGAGTAATCACAGCCAAGCCACACTTTTTGGACTTTCTCACTCTTTACAGTGTGGGCATGGAATATGATCACTTGGCTTCCTGTTTGGCCAGCTTCAAATTTGCCACTATGCTTTCCTTCATGATGCGTAGTATCCTTTTAGAAGTGTAAGACAAAGTAAACGCCTTCATCCTCTAAGTTTGCTTTTTGTTAGGCTATTCAATCACAATTGGAAATTAACTAACTCAGGTACATAATCTGTTAGTTTGATCTCTGATGATCATTGTCATATGTATGTCTTAGAAAGTTTTATCCCTGATATTTCTTATGGTAATAAATTTTGATAGTCATTAGGCAATATGATATCATTAAATGGATCAATGTTTTGTTCCTTATATCTTGCTTCCCTCACCTCTGCTATCTGCTTATATTGCCCAGGCAGGCCTTAGTCTTTTAATACTTCTGTTTAGCTTTCTAAATAACTAGGCTACACATAGTCAACTTAGACGTTATTTTTTAACGAGTAATGTGATGTTATGTTATTTCCTGTTTCTGTCACCCTGTCCTAATATTGTCACAATCGATTGGACAATAGCTCTTTAATTTCTCTTAAGTTTCTCAAACTTCACCAGGTGGCTGACTTCGTATGTTTAGTGTCGTAATTTGCCAAAGATTTTCCAGTTGTTGTTCAGTTTATTTCAGTTACATAGCTCATGACCACCACAAATATGCTGCCCTTGTGATTGACTTTTCTCCAGGACATTTATGGAAAGGCTGGATTTAACCTTTGATGATGTCTTTCCATATAGACCTTCTAATATATTGCTTCTTTCATTAGGAAATATCATTAACAATGATCCCATCTACAAAATCCCTTATCTTTTATTGTTGTCCCTTCTCTTTTTTCTGCCATTGTGTATTACTGCAAAATTGAACATTTTTGTTCAGCTTTTTGTAAAGGTATCTATTCTCAGGCCATCTGCCTGTAAAGAAGTTTACTTAGAAGCAATAAAAAGACTTCTCTTTTTTAACTAAGAAAACTTTACATATTTGTTCTTTGTGAACAATGCAGAAGTTTAAACTAAACTCTAAAACTGCTGGATTTTCTAATTCTGAACTAGCTGAGCTTGAATCAAGAGATTTTAAATAAACAGCCAATCTGAAGTATTGCTTCCTATATATTGACCTTGTTTTGACATGAAAATATTAGGTATGAATCTTCCAAAAGAGATGAAATATGATCATCTATGCCAAGGGATCAAGGAATAAAGCTTCCCTTCCATTAGTAAAATTTTCTTTGTTTCTGAAGCCTTCCATTAACTGTTATCTGTTTATTTCATCAAAATAGGTCCATATGCCCACCCTTATACCTCTTCATTGACTCTACCATTTTTAAAGCCCTATCACCTTTTATGTACTTTATATCAAGAGTAAATTACTTGTTTATGGGGTTCCGCACAGCTCCCCAGCTGTAGCAAAGTGATATTTTGAAATTCATAATGCACCTAATCCACTTAGAGTATTACGGGCTGCCAAATTTTACCCTTCTTCCCCTCCCATTTTTCTCTTGCTCTTCCCTCTCATCTTGTTCTTTAACATTTCTTTACTGTTCTCTGAATGTTCCAAGTATGTTCCTCTTGTAAGGATTTGGCCTTTACTGTTCTCTTTACTCCCTTATTGTTGTGAAGTATTTATGCAAAAAATCTTCCTCTCAAGGATGGAGTACTGAAAACCACTTGTGTTCAGATGGTTTCCCCAAAGCCCTCTTCTACCATATTCAATCTGTAGCTCATTTTGTTAAATACTGCTGTCTTAACATTGCCATCCTCAAACAAAAAGGCTGATTTGGTTTGATACTTTCACACAGTTGTCTCTGCATTTTCTAGGTACAGGTCTTAGAGTTAGTAAGTGTACTGTAAATACTGTCCACATAATCTTTGACAAGACCCCTTTGATGCATATGTCACAATATCTCCCCTAGTCAGATGCATATTAAGAAATTTTTGTGTAACTAAAAGAGACATTCGACTATGATTACAAACTTTACCAGGGATTCTACTTTTCATAAAATCAAAGTGATTATTAGAGAACTATTGACTTATACCACCAGTGTCTTTTAGGTGAAATTACTAAGAAATAGTGGCTGGGATTTTTGATATTTTCTCTGATGAGAATAAAATTTAATTTAACAATCTTACTTTTGAATAAATTCAAATATTAAATTGAGTTTATCACCACATAAAGAAACAAAAGTGGAATCTACCCTTAAGAGAAATTTGTTTCCCCAGTGAGATTCCCTTTGAGAAAATAAAATTTTATTTTTTAACATAATTTTTCTTTTATTGTTTCTTTGAGAATTTTTATTTTATGTACCCAAATCCCACTAATTTCCCAGTCCATCTGCATCTTCCCTTAACCCTTGTGGTATCCCTTCCATAGAAAAACTTAAAAAGAAATAATAAAAACAAAGTCAAAATAAAATATTAAAAATACAAATACGAATATTAATTTAAAAACAAAAAGACAAAAACCAACCAAGAAACCAATCAAACAAGCAAAACTACAACCAAAAATAGTACTTTGTTCCTTCATCTTTATCATCTCTTTGTCACTTCTTCATTCATCTTAGTGACACTGGGATCGTTTGTGTATCATGCTATATAACCTTTTGAACAAACAGCTTCTCTTGCAAATGTCCATTGTGTAGTATGCTCTTGGTGAGGTTCAAGGCCCCTCGTTTCTCATACACCATCAATACTGGACACCCACAGAATCTCCTCTCCTGTGGTAACCGGTACAGACACTGCCACTAACTCCAGCTGTATCAGGACCACAGACATGGCCATCAGCAGCAGCTTGGGCCCAATTGTTACAGTGGGCCCAGGCCACTGTGCAAGTCTCTCATATCTGCATGGCCCCCAGACTCCAACATAACACAAAATGGTGGCACACACCCAGGGCATCTGTACATCTTTTGATGACAACGGAAGCCCCTGATGTTGACATGGATGCTGGCTGTGGCAGGGCCACAGACCTAGACATGGCCCTTGGTAGCAGCCCAAGCTAGGATGTCACTGTGGCCCCTCCCACATTAGCCCCCTGCTCACTGCATTTACCTCTTCAGATCTGCTATTCTCCACAGGACACAAAACATTCTGTGCCTTTTACTTTCAAAGCCCACCATATATTGTCTCACAATTATGACACCTGAGCTCCTGGTGCTGAAAGGCTCCAGGCTTGCCCATGGCTATTCTTCCCACCCAGGTCAAGCCACCCTGGGCACAGGTGTGTGAGTTTCATTTGCAAGTGGTTATAAATTGGAGATAGCTTCTGGAGTAGGGATGGGAGAGGTGTGATGTTTCTACTTTTTCTTGCAGCTCTGGAACCCAATTTGATGCACACCCTTTGAGGTCCTGTGCATGTTGCCATAGTGTCTGTGAGTTCATATATCCACAGATCCTGCTATATTTAGAAGGCCTTGTTTGCCTTGTTTCATTGGTGTCTTCTCTTTTCTCTTTTCTACTTTCTCTTCCTTAGGATTCTCTGAGCCCATAAGGAAGAAATTTGATGACAACATCTCCTTTAGATATGAGTGTTCTGTGGTCTCTCACTCCCTGCATTTTGTCTGGCTGTGGGTCTCTATGTTTGTTCCCATCTGCTGCAGGAAGAAGCTTCCCTGATGATAGCTGAGCAAGGCACTGCAAAGCCAATAAATACATTTCCAATTAAATGAGATTAAATTAATTTCTACAGTAGCTGACCATCTCTTCACAGAATACATAAATAAATTACAGTGATGACACTGAAACTTGATAAGGTTGCACCTGTCAGAATAGACTGTTGCTTTCAAAAAATCATCAGTTCATTTCTACTTCCTTCTTTTTCTGTCTTCCATTTCTGTAATTACACCCCTGTACCAATAACCTTATTGACCTAGTAATACCTATTTATGTAAATTAAAATAAAAATAATTTATTCATAGTAGGATTAATAAAGTTGAGTTATAATAACTACGTTTCTTTGCTAAACATGCTTGCTAGACTCACTCAGACTCAAGTGAGAACTTTTTACTTACTACCTTTCAAAAACAACATTGAGAGTATACAACTGTTGGAAAATGATTAGAATTTCATAGTCAATAGTCTTGTGTTATGCAGTCTCATGACATCACAAGGGACAAATGGGCAAACATATTGTTCTATGAAAAGGTTTTTCATGATCATAATACAGTCTGAGTGTCATGCTTATGAAATGCCATAGATATTAGCTCATTATTCTATACTTCAATTGAAACCTTCCATTTTTGGTTTAAAAATCTTGCCAAGAAAAGATGAATATGTCTGAATTGAGGGTTTGGTCCTGCCATTCATGCCCTGTGAGTTTGCATTCAGAAGGTAAAAGGAGAGGGGAAAAAAGGGAAGGGTATGGTTGAATGTGATACTCTTTGATGAGCAGGCAACCATTTAACTCTAGGTTATAGCTTATGCTGCCTTAGTAAGAGGTGTGAAGCAATGCTGGTTGATTGCAAAGAGATGTTTGATTTGAGTTGATATTTTGTTTTATTTCTTTCTGTCTCTTAAGCTTTCTAAACTTTTAACTTGTAATATGCATGGGATGTTCTCTACTTTACTTTTCTGTTACCTCTCTTCCAGTCTTAACTTCCCATATCTGTCCCCACTTCTCTCTCAAATTCTTTTTCTATTATTTACTTTTATGGTCTAGGGCAGTCTTTGATGTCTTTGGTGTGGTCCTGTTTCCCAGTGTACATTTCAAGTTCCACCCAGAAGTTGTTTTGATTTATAGTTTCATTATCTTGGAACAACGTAATTGCTGCCTACATGCTTATTCTGTTTCTTTGCCCCAAACAAACTGAATTAAAATGCAAATACAGTCAGAATGGCTATTATTAAGAGAAAAATGAGCCAGGCAATGGTGCTGCATGCCTATAGACCTAATACTCAGGAGGCAGAAGCAGGCAGATTTCTGTGAGTTTGAGGCCAGTGTGTTGTATTGGTCTAATGGGTGAGTTCCAGAGCAGCCAAGGCTGCATAGAAAAACCCTGCCTTCAAACAAACAAACAAACAAACAAACAAAAAGACCAAACAGAAAAAGAAAAAGCAAAAAAAAAAAAAAAAAAAAAAAAAGAAAGGAAGGAAAGGAAGAAAGGAAGAAAGAAAAACAAAGGAAGGAAGGAAGAAAATGACTACAAATAAAAATGCTAGTGAGAATTGAAGGCAAAGAAGCCTATAGTCACTGTTGAGAATATAACCTGGTGGGATCACACACGGGGAGGGACTATAAATAGAGCTTCCATGTGACCCATCTATACAATTTCTAGACACCCAGAGGTGCCTGCTACAGAGATTTCATGTAGCTCTACTTACAGTGTAAGACAGTGGAACCAGCCTTGATGTCCATCAATAGATGAATGGATAAAGAATATGTGGTAAATGTCTGCAAAGGAATTTTATTTTGCAGTAAAAGAGAATGCAATTAAAATGTTTTTAGGAAATTGTAACTGGAAAATATGGTATGTGAAGTAACTCAAGTCCTAAGACACAAACACTGCATGCTCTCCCTCTATGTGCATCTGAGCTATGAATTTTTAGAAAATTATGTTTTACTTTGGGTATCATAAAAGGCCAGAATATAAAGAGTCACTAGAGGGAGGGAACTAGGAAAGAAATCTTAAGCGAGTGCAGATAACAAGACCTGTTGAACATATGGTGACAATGATGGGACTGGAAAAGTCTAGGTAAGCAGGGAGTTGGGAGGACAGGGAATTGTCATGCTGGAGTCCAGCTCCAGAGGCGTTCTTGTGCTGCAAAAAGAATGTGTGAAGTCAGTGAAAAAAGGAGTCTGGCCCCAATTCATACTGTCCCTAGCTGGCAGCAAACATGTGGTTGCAAAGTAAGTGATTTGACCTCTTTGATTAAATCTTGACTATGTTAAATCAGCTGAATATATTGTGATGCCTAGCGTATCATTTTCAGGTGTATATCAGTTTCTGAGCAACCCATATGGATTGTAGTTATAATCTTATTCTTTATAAGTTCTCAAAACTCTCCAACTATTAGTATTGTTTCTTTATTTTTCCTGGAAATTTCTATATGCACTTTTCTTTGAGAGAAGCTAGGAGTTTCAGATTTCTTTATTAATACTTTGATATTGGAAATGTATCTGAGTATTCATGACCCAGTACCGGACAAATGTCTGACCATTCATGTCCTATATCTTTTTCCTTCTATGTTTCTATATGGTTTCAATGTCATCTTTTAAGAAACTATTTCTTGAATTCTTAAATTCTTTGGAATATATTTAGCTCCTTTTGGTATTGAATAAGCAATAATCATTAACCTTAGTGAGTTTCTCCTGTTTATTCAGGATGACTGCAAAGACAGACAAGGTTTGTAATGAGATATTTTCACTTTGTCTGCACCTGTGGCGCTGACCGCGCCCATTGTGGTGGAGATAAAGGCTGCGGACATTACCTGAAGGCAAGTAAGTCTGAGGAAGGGCCCCAGGGAGAGCTCTCTTGCTTGCAGCAAGGGGACCAGAGAGCATCTTGAGTCATCCTTGGGACCAGGAACCTGCTGGTGTTCATCTGTCTATGTTGTAAGTTATTTCTCCCTGAATAAACATCTATTAGGTCTATTTGTTTCTCCTGATCCTTATTAAACCTCAATAAAGGATGATGGAGAAAAGTTTTTGTAACAGATTAGAGAACTTTAATTTTTCTCTACAGGCTTTTGTTCCCAGTAAACTCATGCACAATCACTACTAGCAAGGCAAAACTAAGAGTTACCAAACAATTAAACAGAGCAAAAGTTAGAGATGCCTAAAGCGCTTGATCTCTCTAAGATCAGTGCAGGAGTTTGCAGTATTCTATCCACGGTCCTTGCCAAAGGGATAGGATTCTCCAAAGGGCCTTGCCTCTGAGGAGCTTCATTTGCAACATACCTATGTGCTGTTCCCAAAGGTAACAGCATGGCTTCCATCAGTGGGGTAACCTAAAATTCCTTCTTCCATTCATGTTGACATTTGTGATGACTACCTTGAAGCATATGTAAACTTTTGCTTTGTCTTGAAAAACCTTCATTTCTTGACCAAATTTCCTATTAGAGTCAACATTTTGAAATAAGACTAGATAACGACACCTAGTGTTTCTCCTCCTCCTGCGCCTTCATCAACTTATCATTGAAGCTTCTACAAGAGTTATGAATAAATATTTGCTTTAATATGTTCCCAATTCAGCAGTATTTTACAATTTTGGGCCCAAATAATGTAATAAACTGGTTTCAGAAAGGCTAGTGTTGAGACTTAAATCCTAGGTTATTATAGTATCAAAATCATGTAATAGTTTTTGCTTTCTTCCCAACTTACTCAGATTTGCTCTTAAAAAAATTCATGCCACCATGGTTCTAAGTGGATTAAGTGGACGTGAATATTCATTGTGACTTTTTCTAGGTGTTGCTGGTGATTTTAAGCAATTGTCTGACTTTAAATTTCTCATAGGCTGAGAGATGCTCTAGTTCTTGGCAAATAGGACTAGAGTAAGTTAGAGAATTTAGTGATACTGGCCAGCATATATAACTGCTATGGTTTTTAGTGGCAAATGCCAAAAAGTCCAAAATGTTGATATTAACTTTAAATTAAAATTTTTGTAATTTATGTTATTATGGATAATTTATGCAACACTTCATGTCTAAGTTTTAAAATTGTTTTGATTAGTGATTATGTGTCAACTGGTAATTGATCTTTAAGTAGCACCATATATTCATATATATATATATATATATATATATATATATATATATATAAAAATCAAGAAAGATGACACCAATTTGAAGGATTTATAGTGTAGACACTGAATTTAACTCAGAAGTAATATATATTAAAGTTGCCATGAGCAAGTAAAAAACTGTCTCTTTGAAAAGGAAAGGAAAACAAAGGACACTTTATTATTTTTCCTAACTTTGACTAATTAACTGCCAATCTTATATCTTATTATATTTAAATCTGATGTCAAACTTGTGTATAACAAGACATCTGATTGACAAGGCAGTTTTTTATTCATGGATGTGATGTTATACTTATGTATAACTAGGTACTTGATTGGCATGAGGAAAATGTCAAATATAACTTTATATTCCACTTAAGAGTTGATATTATTTAAAATAAAAATGAAAGCTTCACAACTTTTTGATAATATGCTTTATTTTTAATTTATTTTATTTAAATATAGTTGTCATGCAATTACTTTAGGTATTAATGTATTGTATATGAGAAACATATTTAACTATTTAAATACTTTATGTATGCAATGAACTTTGAACTCCATTTCTTTTTTCTATATAATACAGAATTTCTTTATAATACAGCTTACTCTCATGTGTATTAAAACATATCAAAAATAAAATTAAAATGTGAATTAAATTAAATAAAATTAAATGTGAATGATAAAACCAGAAAAAGAAGACATCTCAATAATGTTATTGAAAGTTATCATGATATTTTTTTATAATTTTAATACTCAGATTTTTGCATTTACATTTGAGAAGTTAATTTTATCAATTCTTTTTTTTGAAATTATAGTATAATTAAATTATTTCCCCTTTCATTTTTCTCCCGCTAACCTCTCCAATGTATCTCCCTTGCTCTCTTACACTTTATGCCTTCTTTTTATGTATGTATATATGTGTATACCCACATGTATGCATATATATACTTACATATATACATATATGTACACACACACATATATATGTACAGATATACATATATATAAATATATATATCCTACTCAGTACATATATGTTACCTATATCTGACTACTTGGTATTGGATAACCAACTGAGGCTTTTCTCTGGGGAAGACCATTTCCTCTGCTCTAAACAGTCCTCAGTTGCCCATAGTTCTTTGTCTAGTGTTAAGACCCCAAGGGCTTTCTTTTCTTGTTCCATGTTAACAAGTCTACTGGTACAGTAATTGTTCAGGAAGTCAAGCTGATGAGACTTAAGGGGTGTAGCCTCTATGACATTTTTAAGAGACAAATATCAGAGCAAAATTTTTATTCCTCTTGCTCTTACAGTCTTTCTACCCTCTTATCCACAATAGTTCCTCCTGTTTTATGTGTAGTGTAGTAATAGTATCATAGATGTTTTTTGTTGGAACTGTATATCACATGATCTCTTATTCTCTGAAGTTTGATCAGTTACTGTTTTCTGCATATACTGATACCAGGTAACTGACTTTAAAAATGTTGATTTAAATAAAGTTTAACACAGTTTGTCTAATGTGTATGAAATGCTAATATAAACTGTCACTATCAAAGCTTAGGAAATACGTTCTTCAAGGTTTTTTGAATCAAATTTTTTTTTCTTCCTGGAAACAAGAGTGAAAAGAATATCTTTTAAGAAATACTTTTCTGGGGAGGGCCTAGTCCCTACTCCAAACAACTTGATAGATTTTGATGATCCCTCCTGGAAGGCATCACCCTCCCTGTGGAGTGGGAGCGGGCATGGGATGGGAGGGGGGTCAAGGGCATGGGAAGGAGGGAGAGGGAACTGGGATTGATATGTAAAATAAGAAAATAATTATATATATATAATATATATATATATATATATATATATATATATATAAGAATTGGACTGAAAAAAAGAAATACTGTTCTGAACATTTTTGCTTATCAAATATATACAGTTGAATTTTATAGATACTGCTAGAAAATTGATATGGCCTAGCAAATATATTAGATTAAATAAACACATTGTTTTAGTCCCAGCACTTGAAAGACAGAGAAATATGGTTTTCTTTGAGAGAGAGGCAACTCTGTTCTAAACAGTGTTACATGACAGCCATGGATACAGAGTGGGACCTGGTTTCAAAAAAGAAACCAAAATGAAAGAAAAGAAAAAGAAATAAGGAAAGAAAGAAAGCAGACCAACATAATTTTCTGTTGGAATTTGACTTATTAAAATATAATTTGTATAGTGAATTATTAGGAGTGGATAAGGATTGAAATTAAAAATAATTAGTTCTCAGTGAGGCATTGGTGGCACATGCCTTTAATCCCAGCACTCAGGAGGCAGAGGCAGGTGGATCATTGTGAGTTCAAGGCCAGCATGGTCTACAGTGCTAGTTCCAGGGCAGGCTCCAAAGCAATACAGAGAAACCCTGTCTCGTAAAACAAAACAAAAATAAGTTCTCATTATTAACCTTCAGTGTGAAACAATACACAACAATTAAAATAACTATGGTATAACTGCATTGTTGACATGAAAATACTGTTTCAATATACCATTTGGTTAGGCAGATTATAGAATAGGCAACATAAAATGAATAAAAGTTACTGTATGTGAGTGAGTGTGTGTGTGTGTGTGTGTGTGTGTGTGTGTGTGTAGAAAAACAGAAAAGGTATGCAGTCAAATGATTACAGTGCTTTCCAAAGTGTTAGGTTTAAATTGATTTTTAATTTTTATATCATGTTTGTATCCAGAAATTCATTAAAAACCATAAAGCTGATATGGCTTCAAGTAAGCAGATTCCATTTACAAAAGTATGATTACCCTGCCTTCAGTTGACAATGGGGTTTTCAGTGCCTCTGAGCTCTGCAACAGGAACTTCCTGATGATTATACAGGGTTCCAAATGTACATGCTGAGCTAGATCAAACCCAATTGTCTAGAGTACATCCCTCAAGGTAAGGAATGGATTGAAAAGGGAAGAGGTTTCTGTGGATAACAAAATGTTCTCCAAACTAAGTGGAACACTGAACACTGATCGCAACTGGCTGGTCATGGTTAGTCACTTTATCTCTGGCTGGGTTGTGACTTTGGAAATACATGGGGAACAGATGAAATGTTTGTGGGCTAGTAGGGTATAAATAGCCTCAGTAGAAAATTTTAACCTTCATGCAGAATCAGACTAAGAAATTAACATATAGAAAATTAACTTTCCAGATAATCCCAGTTTATTAGTACTTTATAATTGCTGGGTATTTAAAGTAGCTCAGTATATTTTTTATCACTTACAAATTAAAAGTCTTTCAAGACATACAAAATTTATTTTTCAATTCTTTCCTTTCACATCTTAGAATCAAAGCACTAGAAAGGATTCAGAGTTTTTGCCTTCAAGTAAGATCAAATTAAATCATCCCTAATTTTGATTCCCAGTTGGTGTTGTTCTCCCAAGTGAATTAGTGTTCTGATCACACCCAATTGAGTTCAGTTGGTGCAATTCTCATCACATTCTCTTTCCTTTACCCTCTGGGGCCATGTTAAAATCTCAGTCCTAGTTTCATCACTGCTTTATACTGCTGAAGTCAAGATCCTTGAGAGCCTTGAACATAGGACTGTCTCTACAATCATATTCATGCAATTAATTTTACTCCGTGACCAATATGTATTTTAACTAATCATGAAGTCAATTAGATATGACTAGAGATGAAGATTCCATAGACCAAAATGATCAAATTTGGAGAGCTGAATGGGGACTAGGTGACCATGTGCCTCACTGAAGAAAAACAACTGAACATGGGCAAAGGAGATCCTAAGAAGCCAAGAGGCACAACAAAGCAATATACACCCTTTGTGTAGACTTGTAACAGAGTGAAAAGTATCTGGGTACTTCAGTTAACTTCTCAAGGGTTCTAAGAAGTACTCAGACAGACGGAAGAACATATCCACTTTAAAAACTGAAGAAATTGTAAAACCATACAAGGGAAAACAAGGAAGTTTTTGTCTTTTGTGTTATGAATACTGCCTCAAATCAAAGGAGAGCATCTGGATTATCCATTGATGATGGTATAAGAAAATGGAAGAGCTCTGGTGTTATGAGTAGTTTCCCGCTTGCTGGTCTTGTCCCTCTGCTGTGCCAGCCCCAAATAACACACATAGACACTGTATTAGATATAAAGCTGTAGGCCAGTTACTAGTTTCTAATCAGCTAGCTCTGTCTTAATTATTAACCCATTTATATTAACCTAGGTACTTCCACATGGTCTTATCTTACCAGAGAGAGGGGATGACATTCTTCTCACTCTGTCCTCCATCTCAAAACTCCTCCTTCCTCTCTCCTCCTTGTCTTGTAGGCCCGCATATCTTGCTTTCCTATTGGACAACAGTGCTTTATTCATTAACCAATATGAGAAACATATTTACAGAATGACATCTCCCATCACTCTGGAGCCACACTGCTCCAGAAGGCAAGCATCTTATGAAAAGAAGACTGCTACAAAAAAGGAAAATAAAATTATTTTTATTTTAATTTTTGAAAGCAGCTTAATGTGAATCAAAAGCTGTTTCTGAGTAACTGCTGTAAACAGTCTTTAAATACATATAAAAATACTTTAAAGGTGCATTGATAAAATCTGAGGGTTTTTTCATTTTTGTTTTTTGGGTAAAATTTTTCGGTTAAGTTTATGCACAGGGTAGCCCTAAGTATTCCTCCTCCATCCCCCACCAAGACCCTCAAATATTACTGAGTCGTACTTGTCCCTTACATCAGCCCTTTAAAGAGAGTACTTTACATAAGGCTTTTGGAGGCTGAAGCTCAGCCACCAGGAAATGCTTGTCAGAAGACGGCATTGGTCCTGTTTTTCATACAGAAATAAATGTTGCACTGAAGTGTGCTCTCAGCCCCAAATGAAAGGCATCCTTGTGCAGGATATTGTTGGGTGACAGTGATGCTGCATGCATTTCTTGCAAATGTATATTACTGGAAATATTTTAAAGATGGCATGTGCTTTAAAAAGAAGAAATTACATTTTTAAGAGTTTAAAAAAATCTTACAAGTGAGAAATATAAGAATTGCTTATTTTCACCTGTTTAGAAGAAATAAAGGAAGTTTCTCATAAAAAAGAAGGAAAATACAAAAGGCTGCTTCTGTCTTTGGAGTGATAGGAAAACCCAACACAAACAGAAAAGAGGGAAGGATAATCAAGGCCTAAAAGAGGAGGAAAAAGAATGGACAGGGAGATGAAAATGGTGAAAAGGATGAAGGAGAGAAAGGAGACAAAGATGATGGTGATAATTTGATTCTAGAGTAGTGTTTTGGTTTGTTTTTTTTGTCTATGACATAGTTAACACACCAGTACATGAAATGTAAGTCTATGTAATATTTTTTTTAAACTATACAGTGTGTTTTATATATTCTTCACATACTTGTGAATATGTCTTTATATAGTCCTGTTCTGGTGGTATTTTGTTTTAATTGTAAGTTCATAAAACATATTCTGACAGTGATTTTTTTCCCTCATTTCTTCCCAGATCCTTCCCACCTGGGACTCATCCCATTCTATACCCCACTTTTTTCTCTATTTGTTTAAAATCAAATAGGAAACAAATAACATAACAAATAAAAACAACAATACAAAAGAAACCTGAAATTTCCATAAGCCAATGACTTTGCCTGGAACAGTAAGTAACAGTAAGTAAGTTTTGTAAATTGACATAAAAATCTAAACCTTGTTCTTGTTTGTGCACAGCACAAATTAGTTACATATAGACTAGAGGTTATTTGTTTTTAAATTTATTTTTCTGTGGTGCAAGTTATATGAAAATAATTGTTCTCTTAATGGAATGGTGCTCTGCAATTTTGAAAAAATTGCAGTTGTTTTGTTGACATTCTGAATGTTTTTGAGAAAATACAATTTACAAAAATAAAAGATGAACTAATTTTCATTGTGTCTGCCATTAAGTAATGCTCAGTTTTCCTATTCATATTCCTCTCTAATAGTGTAGAGTAAATAGAGGTGCTGGATAGACCATAATAGCACTATACAATTGCTCTTTAGGATAGCAGTTCAGCACCATGGACAGAGAGACAGACCTATAAGTCTAATGAGTGACTGGTAATCCTGGAAGCCCATTCAACCCACTGATCTGATGGGAGATGTTATTCTGTAAATATTTTTCTCATACTTGTTAATGAATAAAGCACTGTGGCCAATGGGAAAGCAAGATAGATGGGGTTAGGAGACTAGGAGGAGGAAAGAGGAAGTGGTAAGGAGGACTCAGCATGTAGAGCCCAGAGAGGTAACATGCCGGCCCGGCATGCTCGGATAAGATGACCACGTGGAAATACTTAGATAAGTAGAAATGGGTTAATAATTAAGACAGAGCTAGCCCATTAACAATAATAGTAACTGGCCAACAGGATTGTATCAAATACAGAGTCTCTGAGTGTTATTGGGGGCTGTCGTGGTAGCAGGGCGGCGGCCCAGACCGGTGGGGAAAACATGCTCGTGACACTGATCCACATGTAATATGAAAATATTGTACAGAGAATTTATTGATTTTATGTTTCACTCACAGTTTCAAACCTAGGGAGAACCCAAGCGTTGTCTCTTGCCAATAGCCAACATAAGAGAGTTTCATGCTCACAAAGTCACCAGGAAATAATTTTATTCAATATTTCATTGGAGTTGGTAGTGGATCTTTCTAGTTGTACCTTCAGGCCTTGAGCCACGTCTTGATTACAGTCTTATAGAAGACACTAGCAGGTTATAAATCAATTATTTAGTGAAGGGATACATTCATGCTATTGCTTTAGATAGAATACTGAATTTCTTTTCTACTCATGTGAGAAAAGCAGAACCCATGGTATAAAATAAGGAATTAGGCCTTTGTAAAATGCTCTATGTTGTCGGCATAACCTACTTGATTGAAATCAGTGCTCTTATAACAACAACAACAACAACAACAACAACAACAACAACAACAACAATGAAAAGGCTCCAAGTATGGAGAGGTACTTCACAGTTTACCTAGTGTGTGTGAGGTCCTGCATTTGACTCCTTGAACCACAGAAGAAACGAGTGGACAAATAAACCAACAAACAAGAAAAAAAAATAGGCAGATAATCAGGCAGATAAAATCACAGAGAATCAGCTCTCTCTGCAATGTGATGACATAGTGAGAAGGCAGCATCCAAGAGAAATGAGCCCTCACCAGGCACTGGATCTGCCAGCAGTTTGATTTGAGCTTCCGATCTTCCAGAACTGTGAGAAACAAATTTCTGCTGTTTATAAGCCAGCAATCTATAATATTCTGTCATAGCAGTGCAGACTAAAACAATTTTTTAAAGCAGCCAAGTTGTAGTAATTTGTTGCATAGCAATAGGAAGCCAACACAGCAGTTAGCCAGGGCCTGTCTTACCATTAGGGGAAAATGGAAAATACAATATCTTAGTTTCTGAACTTAGTTTCTGAAATATACATATATATGTATATATATATATATATATATATATATATATATATATATATCATATTGTCTCTATCACAGCTGCATGTGAACCCAATTTGGGTAGGGAGATTTTGTTCTCTGAGATTATGAAGGGTGAATGAGAGATATGGAGGCTATAGAAGGGCTGTTTATTTTATTGTTAGGAGGTATGAAAATCTTTGTGAGCTTATCACTATATTGAACTATGCTCAAGAACAGGAATTAGAGATAGGAGTACATGCTAGAAGTCAAGAGTTGACAGGGGGCATCTTGGAGGTTAAATATTGCACAGTCATTACATTTTAATAAACATTTAGTTAACATTTAATATAATTTAATTGATTTGGGCTCATAAGGACAGTCTTAACTCTATTTACCTATCCAGTAGTTGGCCCATGTTTTTATAATTCTGTTTTCCACTTTGGTCTTTACAATTAGGAAGAATATTTCAGTAGGTATTTTGAAGATTGTGACACACATTTGTAACCTATTAAATAAAACATAAATGAACAGTCATTCTACCTCCTAAAATATAATCCTATTAGAATATTTAACTACCTTTCTCTCCATGTCTTATGCATATTTGACACATAAACTTGCATAAACCAATTCATGGATCCATATTTACACGACTTCAAAACATTGATGCTATTGTTGTGTAGATTAATATTTTATCACATTTCCCACAATTTATACTAGGTTAATTTCTTCTTGTATTTCTGAACATACTAATAGTATCTGGTTTTGTCTCTAGAATTTTATGTTTTTGAGTACATCTTTAGAATTTGAATTATTTATATTTTTCTTTGCCTGATAATAACTATTCTTATAGTATATAAAATTTAAGCTAACACCTTTTTCTTTCTTTCCATGACCCCATAAAGATTGCTTTCCTTTAATTTCTCATTCTGTCATGGGAAGCTGTCAATTTGGTTGGCATTCTATTAGGGGAATAGTCTTTTTTTCTTCAATCTTTATGAGTACTTAAAAATCTTCCTTAATTTCCAAAAATGTCAGTTGTACTCTATTTTTATGTGGCTATATGTTGATAGCAAGTCTTGAATCTTTATCTGCAGTGTTATTTTAACACTGTCTTCTTGTTTATTGAGAATAGATGTCTTTTAGGTCATTCTCTTCTGCTTCATCTATTGGGATGTGCAGGTCTTGCTAGTGTAGAATCCCTAGGCTCTGATGATGTCATAAGTCTTTCTGTTGTTGGATGTGTTCTTATACTGTCTATTCTGTCTCTTCTTCAGTGGGTACAAGTAGGGTCTCTCCCTCATCTCTCTACCAGAGTGTGGAGAGACAAGGCAGGAATGGCAGTCAATGGCAGATGATTTGTTCTGCCTCCAGGTCCTTCCAGGGCAGGAAGCATTTGGCCAATGCAGGCCAGGGTACTCATAGAGGGAGAGGTAGGCTGGAGGAGCCACCTTTACTCATCTCTCTAACAGAGGGTGGAGAGGCAAGACAGGAATGGCAGCCAATGGCAGATGCTTTATTCTGCCTCTATGTCCCTCTGGGGGATTTGGTGGTAGGCACTGTCTGTCTGCTGCAGGTCATAGATGTCTATGTATACTTCATATTGGCCTCAAATTTGTGATTCTTCTGCCTGGCTCCCCCCCAAAAAATAACTTATTGTGATACTTTTAAACCAGTTTTGGAAATGCCCACTTAAAGTTATACTCAAGGGTGGAGTATTCACACCATAGTAAGTTTCCTGACCTAAGATGTATTCCTTTCTCATTATTTAACTTCAATTGTGTCTTCTCTTTAATATCAGGGTTAACTTGCTTATCCAATATGATATAGTAGTTTCTTTAGCTATGTCTCTTTTGGTTGGAAATATTAAAATGACAAAAAGATAAATATGACACTGAGGGTGAGAGAATTATTACTCTTTTTCTAATAGACAATGCCTTTTTCTAGAAACACTCTTCTTTCAATCCAGAAAAGCTCAATTTGTGAGCTGGAAAAATATCTTCTGAATAACATCCCCGAGATTGATAGGAAAAGGCCCATATCTATCCATGTGCTTTGTGATTTGAATTTGAATTTTCAGTGATTCAGAAGACCCATGACTCTTAAAATACCTTAAGGATTGCCCTCTGAAACTGTCCTGGACAAAGTAATCCTTTCATCATGGCTCTAAGAGAACATTCTTGTTATTTTGTTGGCAGTATTTCAGTGATGCTGCTGTGTAGAAGAGCCAGTGGGTTCCATCATTATGATACTGAAGTTGTATTTGCTTCAGAATAAATGTGGATGACTTATTAGAAACAACAAAGTGTCGAATACTAAGAAAATAAACAGATACTTTTGAGTTCTGGAAAGGATGCTCTCCTCTAATTGCTTGGTGGGCATCTATGTTTTGTGTGTCATTTAAGATTTGGAGACTATGCTGAAGTGGCAGAAGTTTCCTTTGGATGGCAGCCACATGTGGTAACAAGAAAGCTACAAGATGGTTAAGATGAACTTTGCCTGAACATTTCACCCTCAACTAGTGTGATGTCTGATAGCATTCCATCAGCCAGTCTAGTCACACAGCTGAACAAAATGTCAAGTAATAGACACATACATATGCTTTTCCTATAAAGGATGGACTAAGGAAACAATGGATACTATAGAATAGGAGAGTTTACACAAATCTTCAGTATTGCTCATAGATACCATTAATCAGATAAATGTCAATATAGTCACCAGCACTTAAAAGTCTGAATATTTTGGAAGATCTTTGCGTAGAGGTAGTCACTAATTCAAGCTCTAGATGTGAAGACTTTCTCTTTATTTTACATATCAATCCCAGTTCCCTCTCCCTCCCTCTTTTCCTCTCCCCCCCATGCCCCCAAACACTCTCCCCTTCCATCTCCCCCACTCCACATGTAGGGTGATTCCCTTCAGGAGGGGTCATCTACATTTGTCAAATCATTTGGAGTAGGGACAGGACTTTTACTTTAGAAAAACAACAGAAAAAAACAACTATCTACTCCATTATCAGGTGAATATATAGTAATTATGTCATATGAAATGGGGCTGGATAAAATCAAGGCACATCTCAATTTGGATTAATGTATAAAGCTGTGTTGCTGTTTTACTTTGCCTGTCTAAGGTACCTGATGGTCCGATAAAAAGCAGACTGAATCCTTTTACTCATCTGACATGTGGCTTCATGGTGGTGAAGAGATCACCCCCTACCACCATCACCACACACCCACAAACACACACATACACACACACACACACACACACACACACACACACACACACACACACCACATCAAAGTCTGAGAAAGGTGGAGGAATTTGCCCTGGGGTCATAAGAACTAGATGGCTGTCCCTACCCCCTCCCTCTACAGCTGCAGTACTTGGGGAAGTGGCCCCTGTACTTCCTCTGGGCAACACAGTAGAGCTGGCCCGAAGGTGCAGATGCAGGAGAGCTGACGCTGTGGGCATGAAAGAAGAACTGGCCTTGCCCCTTGATGCTTGCTGTATAGGGTGAACTAACCAGGACAATACTGGAGAACTCACCCTGGTGGTGAAGATAGGGGAGAACTGGCAGGGAGAGAACAACCCTGCAGCTGCCCAGGTCCAGAACCAGAGTAATGAATTGGCCCTCTCCAACATCCACTACATCTATGACCTGTGGGAACAAGTGAAGGGGCCTGAGCTGCAGACCCAAAGCTGCAAGATCTCCACAACAGGAAAACAATGGAATGCCCCAGTCTGGAATCGATGATGTAGTGGAAACCAGTGGTCTGGAATCAGACCAATAACTCTGCAATAAAAGATTGCAAGTAATGATATATAGACCAAAGAGCTTACTGCATGACTCACTGTATCACACTGCAGCTTCTATGATGAAATTTAAAATTTTTCTCTTTTTTAAAATTTTACTCTTACGTTTTGTTTTATTGGGGGTATTGCAGGGGTAGAGGGTAAAAGTGAAGAGATACCATAAAAGAGGGAGCCATTATAGGTTAGAAGAGAAAACTGACTCTAGAGAAATGTCCAGACACTTACAAAACTGACCCCAACTAACAACCTCAGCAACAGTGGAATGCCCTTCCCTGATAATGAGATTGATGACTAACTTATCCACCATCATAGAGCCCTCATCTAGTAGCTTATGGAAACAGAAGCAGACATCTACAGCTAAACACTGAGCAGAATTGGAATCCAGATGCAGAGAAGGAGGAGTGATAAGAAAATGGGGACAAGACCAGGCTACAGAAACCCACAGAGACAGCTGACCAGAACAAAGGGGAGCTAATGAACCCTCAGACTGATAGCTGGGGAATCAGCATTGGACCCAACTCACACCCCTGAATATTGGTCTCAGTTAGAGGGCCTGGACAGTCTAAGGGACTTTTGACAGTGTAACCAGGATGTATCTCTGGTGTACAAAAGAACTTTGGGAGCATATTCCTTATGCAGGGATACTTAATCTAGAGGCAGGAGGGAGGACTTAGTTCTAGTCCAAATGACTTGACAGATTTTGTTGATTCCTCCAGGAAGGCATCACCCTCCCTGTGGAGTGGAAGGGGGAATGGGATGGGAAGGTGGTCAGGGGGGTATGGGAGAGAGGAAGGGAGGGAGATAGGGAGAGAGAGAGAACTGGGATTGATCTGTAAAATAAGAAAAAAAATAAACAGACAATAAAAGAGAAGTCTTACTCAGACACCTGAGCATGGTGTCAACTTGATCTTAGATTTCTAAGCCCCCAAAATGGCAATAAATAAATAAATTCTGCTCTTCTTGTATTTCTCCTTGTCAAATATTTGTATAGCCTCCAAATGGGCTGATCTATCCAGTTTTTACTTTTAGAGACTGTCCAATGCTCTTAGTCCATCAGCCAAAGTTTTGCTGGTTTATCTCAAGTCAGATTTATCTGAGGCACAGTCCCTCTGGTGGATTCCCTACTTGTATCACATAAAAGCAGATAATGTGTGATAACAGAAATGTCTTTCTCCATTTAAACAACAAGCAAACATCTTCTTAGGCCTTTGTGATTGCATTTGGCCTGGGATAGTTTCTTTCATCATCTTGCTCTAATCTCAACTCCATCAATGACTTTCTCAGTAGGTTCATTTAGTCTCATGTCTACCTACAAATTCCAATTTCTTTATTTGCTTATTTTTCTACTTTACCTATTATGTCACTTATTTTTAACTTAATTGTGTTGATTCTCCACACACAATCTAGAATCTAAGCTTCATTGGCATGGTTTTGCCATTGGCTTCATTTGTTTGTTTCTTTTTATGCTTCTCTTGTGCCTGAGTGTCACCCCACAAATATTTGCTGAGTAATTAAAAGAAATGTGCAGCTTTTAAGGTGCCAATTGTAGCTAGTTGTTTTCTGCCAGCCTGCCTGGTCCCATCACCACACCAGCCCCCAATTAACATGCAGAGACTCTGTATTTGATATAATGCTGTTGGCCAGTTACTATCGTTGCTTATTGGCTAGCTCTGTCTTAATGATTAACCTAATCATTAATTCTAAATATTCTAAGTATTTCCACATGGCTCATCTTACCGGCCAGAACAGCTGGCATTCTACCTCTCGGCGCTCTTCGTGTTGACTCCTCCTTACCCCTCTCTTGGAATTTAGGGATAATATTAATCTTCATATGGTTGGTCTTAGTTACTTGGGGTTGGGTATGGAAGGTGATATCTCTTTTAGACAGGAATAGGGTATGGTTGGGAAAGGTATGATTCAGAATGGATATAGGTAGATTAGCCTCTCTTCTTGTGAATTATTTAGTAAGAGTGAGATATTAGTATTACAGCTTATATTGTTATATAATCTTATCTATGGTGACCTATGTAAAATTAAGTTTATTCCTTTCCTGGAAGAATTTTATATTATATTTTGTCACATTGTTTGAGATCTTTCCATTTATGATGTTTTATGCACATTATTCTTGCAATATCCTATGTATGTATACTTTTGCTTGTGTTCAAGACATTTTGTATATTGATACAATTTGGGATATTTGTCTTGATGCCCTTTAGAGTTCTACCTCTTGTCTAGACATTTCTACTCTACCTTTACTTTAGGAATTTACATGTGTATATATATATATATATATATATATATATATATATGTGTGTGTGTGTGTGTGTGTGTGTGTGTGTGTGTGTGTGTACATAGTTATATTGTTTAGATATTTATCCTTGCTTTACTCAAGGAAGTTTTAATCAGGTTTTTTTTAGCTAAGTTTCTGAGTATTACAGATTATCCTCACCCATGTTTGCTTTGCCTATGAGATTAGTCAGACATAGATAGATGCTTAATCTTCAGTCACTTCATAGACATGCAGAACATGGCATTTAAATGTTTTTATATTAGTACTCCTTTGACATGAGACACTGTTGCTCCTGACAGCACCATGCACTTTCCAGAAAATATGTTGGACACTGTTGTTGCTCCTTCTGGAGTTCATCTTCGCTTTGGCTAATGGCCTCTTGGGCAAGGAACTGCCCCCACCTTGACCACTGATTTGAACATGCAGTCCTATGTGCTTGCAGAAGACAAACATAGAAGACTGCTGAACTTTGCCAAGGCAGGGAAAGACAGCCTTTCTACCTCCTTGCTTTTGTTGTGGTCTGTCAAGTACTCTTGGCCTTAGCCAAAACTGGCTGTACCAACATTGCTGTGAGACCTTGGGTGACTGTCCAGGTAGCTTGCTATTTCTGTCCTCACTGCACCTTTTGGAAGTTGCCTGTCTGCACTTCCTGTCTACCCTAGTATCGTTATTTTCCTTCTCAGGTCTTGATGAGGTTGTAGATTAAACTATCACAAGTATTTTTCTCTCTTCCTAGTTAGATATATTAGGTACTAGACTTAAGATTTCTAGCTTAGGACAACTCTATTGTAAACTCCCTTATGCCTTAACTCTAGGACTAGATATGTAGGTCATTTTGTTCTCAATTTTCCTTTCCTTTGAGCACACTTGTTATTCACTGTTTTGTATATAGTTTTGTATCAAGCATAAATCTTTTCTTGAGACTAGAAAGGGAATTGTAGTGGAATATTCACTTTGTCTGCTTCTGTGGTACTGACCATGCCAATTGGGGGTGGAGTCAGGGGCGGAAGTGACCCATGGAACTAGGTCTGAGGAATAGCCAGGGAACGCTCTCTTGCTGGCTGGACGTGGAGAGGACAGCATCCGGTTCAACCTGTTGGTGTTCATCTGTCTATGTTGTGAGTTATTTCTTCCCAAATAAACTTTTTGGCCTATTTGTTTATCCTGATCCTTATTAAACCGCAATAGAAATGGTTTTAGAGTCTAGTTATTTAAAAGGCCCTAGAGTCTCCTTTTTCATTTCTTCCAAAACAAATAATTATTTTTTTTAGGAAATTTGAAAGTACAACTTAGTAAAAGAATGTTCTTTCAGTATACCTATATTATACCTTTAAAATTGCAAAATAGTAAAATTCATAGCACCAGTCCCCATATTATTTAAGTTTTTATAGTAATATATTTCATATTGACATACACTTTGAAAGTCAGACTATTTTTAAAATGTTCATAGATTCTTTCATGTATGCAAGAGCCAAAGTCAACATGTAAGTCCTACCTTCCCAAAGACAAGGTACCATCCTGGAATTCTGGGACTTGTAATTCTTGGAACACAATAAAATCACATGGGGAATATGGCCTCCATATAGTTTTGTCCTACAACACATGACTCATTGCTACTCATTGGGATTCCAGAGTTTGGATCTGACCAGATCTGACCAAACTGGTTAGTATTTAAATAAAGATTGGTTCAAATTTGGGTCAAAATTGTGGAACTTTATTTTTCTCTTTCTCTTGAATGCCATGATTAGTATATATATAAGAATGAAGGGTGTTAACTTTGTTCAGCTCGTGTTGGTGAGACTTTGCTATTACAAGACATAATCTCACAACAAAGTTCCCTATCTGGCTCTTACAATCTTTCAACCTCCCCTTTGGCAATGTTCCTTGAGCCTTACGTACAGGAGGGTTTTGTAAAATTGTAAATTAGGATTGGGCTCCAAAATTTTGCATTTTAATTGGTTGTTTTTCTATAATGATCTCAATCTGTTGCAAAAAAAAACTTACCAAGATGAGAGGTAAAGACAATTCTTATCTGTGGGTATAAAGAAAAATGTTTATAGATTTATTGTTAGAGGTTATATTGTTTTAGTAAATGAGTACCTACCATATTTGTTTTTCTGAGTCTGAGTTACTTAACTGGGGATTTTTTTTTCTAGTTTCATCCATTTGCCTGAAAATTTTATTATGGCATTTTTTTAAAACCATGGATTAACACTCAATTGTGTAAGTGTACCACATTTTTTAAATCCATTTTTTTTTAGTTGAAGGACATCTAGGTTTCTAGTTTCTGACTATTATGAATAAAGCTGCTATAAATATAGTTGGGCAAGTGTTCCTGTGGTAAAAATGGAGAATCTTTGGGGTATATGCCCAGGAGTATTAAAACTGGGTCTTGACATAGATTGAGTCCCAATATTCTGAGGAACTGCCATATTGAATTCCATTGTGGCTGTACAAGTTTGCACAGCTACCAGCAATGGAGGAGGGTTCCCCTTGCTTCATGCATGCAACAGCCATATCATATCCATATGGCACAATTTCACAGCTTGTACATTTCAACCTTGTACATTCTTCATACACCCTCTTCTGTGATGTGTAACTTTGAAGATTATTTAGGATTGACATACTAGCTTTATTTATTGGGAAAATCCCTAACTTATAAATGTACATTTTAAAATTTCTATCATAATATTTTCTTAGAAATTCTTGGAAAATTTGTGTTATTTCATGTACCTCACTCCTTCTATGAATAAGAAATCTAAGTTTTTACACAGAGAAAATTACTTATGGTTACTTATACAGTGGTTGTTTTTTGCCTAAACTGATTTAACATGATATAAATGAAACAATTATGACAGTAACACTATATATAAAAGAATGAAACAACAAACAAAGTTCAAACAACACAAATGACACCTTGAGTGTATCAGTTGAGTCTGAGTACTCTGGGTGCTATGAACAAATGCTAATCATAATTCTCTATGCTTTCATTATTACCAAAAATAAAGAGTTCTCACTTGTATCAAAAGAAAAATATTACTTGTCTCACAGGATTTATACAAATGGTATCAGTTAATACTATAGGTGTATTTGTATGGGAGTGAATTGTTCAGCCCCTCTTCTATTCTTAAATTTTGGTTGAAGCTGAACATTCAAATTTTTACCTTATAAAACACAGCTAAGCAAAATTCTGTCTGTTGATAATTAAGTGCAAATATTTAGATTTCTGGTAGTCTAAATCAATAGTATACATTTTAGGATTAGATATATACTATAGCTACTTAATAACCTACCTTACTTGTTTGCTTTTAATATAGGAAAATACATTTTTCTACTGTAACCAACTGGAAAACTCAGTTAGGTAAAAAAGCTTAAAGTAATTGGGTAAATTGACTTTTGTGGTGTTTAAATATATTGGATAAAGATAGTTTTGTGTGAGAAGCAGGAACACTCCATAGAGCTGTCTTTCCAGAGTGATAAAATAACAATTGGCATTTCAGAGCCTCATTTGTAATCATAAGAATAATAATACATGTTAACATATTTATTATTCTATCTATTCATTTCTGTGTTTATATAGTCTAATGAAATATGCTATAATGATGTCCATATCATAAAAACATATATATTGTCAATTGTTTCTCTCAGATCAATGGAAACTTCCTTTCCCAAGCCCTTTGAGTACTGATAGTCTTTTTCAGTTATTAGCCACTATCATTGGTGAAATAGAGGGTCATGAAGGAGAACTATAAACCTAGTAATAATACCACTAGCTCCAAAGTTTCATTGACTATTACTGACTAGTAATAAGAAGAGAAAACCAATGAAAGAAAAATCAAAGAACATGTAGGATCTACAGATTTAGCTCATGGTCTTAGATTTCATCCTTAGTACTACATAAGTCTGGTGTAGTGGAACATTACTATGGCTGCACTCAGGAGTAAATTTCAGACGATCAGGAATTTCCTGGTAGTCATAAACTACATGGCAAGTTTGCCACCTGCATAGGATGTAGGAAAACCTTCATTTTTAAAACCATAAAGGAAGAAAAGTTAAAAGGTAAAGGAAGAAAAGATGAGGAGATAGTTCAGAGGTCAAGGGTCCTTACTGTGCAAACATGAGGACTAACCTTCAGATCCCCATCACCATATAAAAACCCTAAGTTCTTCATGTTTTCAGTCCTGCTACCTCAAGGCTGAGGTGGGCAGAGATAAGAGGATTACCAGAGCTTGTCTTTATGACTATTCCCCACTGAACAAATGCATAATCACCCAACCAGAGCTCAAGGTTCAAGGAGATAACAAGCCAGAAAAAATGAATAGTTGCAAAGTAATAGAGAAGGTCATTTGACTCCCTCCTCCAGACTCCCTCAAGCCAATATACATGTGGCACCACACCTATATGCCACACATACCATAACTACACATTCACACAAAAATTGGAAATAATAAATTAAAATATTTAACTGTTATTGATACTAGTATAACATAGATATGAAACAGAACCTTTCTCTTTAGCTGAGTCTAGATGTTTCTGTCTAAAGTGAGCATCAGCTTATTAATAACACTGGAAAGCAGAGTAGATATTATTCTCTTTGGTTTTCTGCATTCCCTTCCTGATTTCCTCTCTCTCATTTTTGAGCAAATGCAAAGAAAAGTACCCAGTATTGACCAATGCATGTTTACATAATAGATTTCAACACTATAACAATATCTTAAAAATGATTTATACTGACTTGTTCTTTGTGTTGCTAGGTGATTTCTTCAAAGCAAGGGCTACCTGTGAAGAATGCAAAATACTCTTCCTTCCTAATCTTTTGGCATCTTGCTTTGCCAGTAAACTTGTTTTAGTGGCCACAGTTGATGGGCATGGCTACAAGTGAGCAGACATGACCCTTATAAGGTAGAGGAGGGGCTGGCTAATTATTATTTTGGGTTGCAGTGGGAGCATCACTAGGGCAGAGGCTGCATTTTCTGGAGCAGGAAGACCATGGCAGTTATTTACTATTATTTGTGTAAGTGTTTCCCTAGTAAATACCTATTTATCATTTATCTTGGGTCTGGTGGATTCATTTAAACCTGCCTTCAATTGGCACCCAATGTGTGGCATGAACTCATGCCTTCAACTGCCCATATACAAGTTTTTAAACCTTATAGCAAAACTTTTAGAAAGGGAATTAAAGAAAAAAATGATTAAATAAAACATTATTTATCTGTAAATATTGAACTCTTAATTTATTAATTAATTTTCTTTTAGTGAAAATAGATTTTTTTCTTTCAATATATTCTGATTACAGTTTGCCTTCCCTCTACTCCTCCCAGTTCCTTCCCACCTCACTTCTCATCCAGATCCAACCTTTTTCTGTCTCTCATTAAAAAACAAACCAGCATTGTAGATAATAATACAATAAAATACAATCAGATAAACTAAAAACAAAGGACTGTCAAAAAACAATCAAAAGGACAATAAGCCAAGAAAATGTATAAGAAAGAGATATAGATATAGAGATGCATTGATTAGCTCATTCAGGGATCCCATAAAAATACAAAACTGGAAGCTATTATATATATATATGAAATCTGCATAGCTGGAGTAGCATCTTACTATTGAAGGACAAATATTCGTTAACATTTTATTTTAGAAAAATGTTTTCTTTTGTTGTGACTATGTAAAACTTCAAAAAGTTAACCTGGGAATGCTGATTTCTACCTATAATTTCATTAATTAGGACAGAATGTCAGGAGTATTACATAGTGATTGAAGCTAGCTACACAGTGAACTCTAGGCCAGTGTGGCCTATAGAATGACAGCTCTTCTACAAATGTTGAAACAAAACAAAAAAACAATAAATATAAAAATGAATAAATAAAAACCCTCTTTATTTGCAATTGTTGACCATTGCTAAACAGAAGCGCACATTCTTTCTCTTACAAAACAAAAAAACAATAAATATAAAAATGAATAAATAAAAACCCTCTTTATTTGCAATTGTTGACCATTGCTAAACAGAAGCGCACATTCTTTCTCTTTGAGATTTCAATTATCTGACATTCCTAATTAAAAGAGTGAGTAATTTACAATCAGGATACTATATGTCAAACATGAACGAAAGTTACGCTTAAATGTGATTTGGGTTCATTAGTAAAGTAAATTTAATGACATTTTCCTAAGGGTATGAATTGCAGAATTTAGACTCATTATTTACAAATATGTTGTCTTGAGAAAAAGAATTATGCTTTAATGGGTGTGTGCATCGTAGAACATAAAAGTTGTCACAATAGGGCTAAAGATATGCTAATTCATTCAATGACTAAACTTTAGCATTTTTAATTTTCACTTTCTCTTCACATAGTATTAGGAATATTTTGCAATGCCTTAACTCCAAATTAGATGTCACTACCTGAGGTCTCTATGGTGAAAATGCTGAAGTCAGGCTTTGACTGAATGCCACCAAGTTTGTACTTACACTTTTTCATTGCATTTCGATCCATGCTGGCCATCCCAGTAGATTGCAAACTAACATGGAAACTCACATTTTTGTGAATGGATGTTTGTGTACAGTTGTAAAACTTATTTTTGCAGTAATGGTTAGGAAATTGTTAATATGATAGGTATTGTCAAAAGCGCCCATAGAAATACCAAAAACACTCTGGTTTTCCAAACACCAACACTGTACATCCTAATGTTGGCTTCAATGCATTAAAAATGGTTTTCCTCATTATTTTTCCAATTGTCAGGAAGGATATTTCCTTTCCTTTCATATCTGAATCATTTTGGCTTCCTCACTTTCTAAATAGATACACAGGTTCTGGGACTGAACAATAGGTACCACTTATGGTTTATGAGTTAGGAGGCAGCTTTTTACCATTATTTTAGCAAAAGAAACATTGTTACATTCAAAATGTTCAAAGTTGTTCAATGTTTAGAATACCTTCAGCATATTCTTTTCACAATAATCCTTGTTTTCGATTCCTGGGTATTTCTATTGACTTTGGTTTCATAGAAGTGTGTGGGTGTTTTCCTTCCATGAATAAGAATGAGGTGAGTTCATTTAAAGTATTGAAAGAAAGACCATGTCTTCCATACACAATACCACTCTTTTAATTTTCTTGCTGTCTTATGCCAAAGCAATACACAGATGGTCTGGAACAATGTATTAAACTTATCCTCTTGGGATTTCCTGGAGGTGATTATTTTCTGAAAGAATTGTATTCCTCTTGGCACATATCTTATTTAGAGGAGAGGGGTTTAGAATTGTTTTGAATTAGATAGTTGTTTCACTTTTGCAAAAGTTGAAATCTCCTCTTATAAGGCATGACATCTGTTTAATTCTAACATTCTAGTATGGTAGCAAGGGTGGTAGCTCCCTTGCAATTCAGTTAGGAACTACAACAGGAGACTGATAGTATACAGACTATTGCAAATCTTTTAACCACACAACAATTGCAAATACAGTGTGATTTGTTATCTCATCCTCTTAGATTAGCAATCGTGTCTAAACTGCACAGATTGCTTGAGTTTCCTAGATTTTTAAAGATTAATTTGAAAAATATATCTCACTATTCATTAGTTTTAGATGACAGCTATACTATGAAGCTCCCACACTAACACTGCAGTATAATGAGTTTTATCTCAAAATCCAGTGGCAGGAATCTGTAAGATTAAAGGGAACATTTTGACCAAGAGCTAGAAGTCAAACTTCAGTTTTACAAAGTAACTAGCCCTGATTTATTGAGGTGTCAAGAGGATGATAGGATTTTGTTGTAAGTTCAGTAATAATGGAGAAAAGGTATTTTCTTTGAACTTGACAATTTTGAGCATTTTTTGCTAGTTTTAAAATCTATTGTTTTTATTATTTCTCATTTTTCTTATAACAAAAAGTTCAAAACTTTTCACATCAGCCAAAAAGTATAAGAGAATGAATACTACTTATTAATTACTAACACAAAATGCTGGGCAAAGTGTAATTTAAGCTCTTTTCATTGTTGACAAAATGCTGTTTAAAACTTAGAGTTTAGACAACCTATAAATGTAATGAGACATCCATTCTTCTTCCACCTGTTACAATGACCATGCTTCACAGATTCTTATTTACCATGCTTTATGTAAGAATGCATTTAACTGGTCATGTTATATTCAAAAGGTGTGAGCACTGGCCTTCAAAGGACAATATCTGAACATTAGGTTATGTACTTAGGCTATCTAATGAGCTAGGTATAGTTTGGGGGCAATTGCCAATTGATTAAATATATACCTAGACCTGCCTTTAAAAACCCTGCTTATTTTTCATGAACCTATTGTTTTCAACTGGGTATGAGAATCAAAATCATCTGTTCTTTTACTAATCTTCTGGTTGGCCATGGCAAATGCCAGTTTTGCAGTTTTTCACAATGACATTTTTTCATGTTCTTTTGCATGATACCTATATTATTTACCATTATTTACTAATTCTCATTTCAATTCTGTGGAGTGAAATGGAGAAAGTAAGTCTTGTTAGATGCTGCAGAGTAAAGAAGTTTACAAAAGCAGCTCTGAAATTCAAACTCTCAGAATGCCCATGGATGATATAAGGCAAACCATAATATAACTATACTAGTCCACAGAGACAAAAATTATAAAGGGATTTAACTGATATTGTGGTTGCCCTCAGTTTAAACATCAAAGCATAGATTCTTACCCTAAATTTAAAGAACAGACACTTTCCACTTACTTCTATATTTGAAGACATTTTTACCTTGAGCTATCAGGGTAAGAGACTTATGATCTCAGGAAAAGCAGAATCCATGATCTTATGACTTTGCCTTTTCCCAACAGAGTGGACCTACTTTTCAGAACCAAAATACCATTATTGTACCAGTGGGAGGTTTGGGGAAACGTTTCAGATGACAAAACAGTCTGTTTTGACACATGTCACCACTATTTCATTTCAGATATGCCTCAGGTCAAACGTGTTCTTGAGACACTATCTTTCAAATAAAAGTCCTTTTTACAATACCTCAAGAGATTTGATGTCCTGTTTCCCTAAATCTAAGATCTAGGATACATTGAACTCTGCTCAGAATGTGTGTTCATGATCTGTAAGAGCTGACTGGAATGAGTCTGAATTTACAGAGTAACAGTATTATTTTAAAAATTACCAAAGCTAATAAGCAGAGGAATTACAAATTGTCAGGTGACTAGAGGTTGAGTTTAGTTCTCAAATGTTAAAGAAAGGTTATGTTGAGGTTTTAATGACTTTTTTATCCATATTAAAACAATAACAACCATTTAATTCTAATGTGGTAAGCCATGTAGAGGAGAACTGTGCAATTTCTGTCACTTAACAGTTAAATATCCATAATAAATGCAGGGTAGCCTGTATAGCAGGGGTTTGCTTCCTTCAACAAGAATTGTGAACATTAGGGCCTGGAGAGATAGCTCATGTGTTAAAAGTACTTACTGCTCGGTCAGAGGTTGTGGGTTCTTTCCTAGCTTTCAAATGACAGCCCATAAGCATCAGTAACTCCAGGTCCAGAGGACCCTATACTTCTTCTAGCCTCTTTGAGCAATGTATCTATGTACATACATATAGGAAAGCCACTTGAACATATAAAACAAAAATAACTAAATCTTTTAAAAGGAAGTATAACTTCTATAATAATTCAGAAACATAAGCTTTTTGGATGTGTTTTGAAAATGTGTGCAACACAGTTTGTTATCCATTGTCTCTGAGATAAAGCTACACTTCATTTGATACTCCTACCATATATTTACAAATCTCCATGGACAGTATACAGGACTTCTGACAGTGGAACTAGGATGTATCCCTGGTACACGAAAGGACTTTGGGAGTACATTGCCTATGGAGGGATACTCCCTTAACCTAGGATGGAGGGCCTAGTCCCTACTCCAAATGACTTGACAGATTTTGATGATCCCTCCTGGAAGGCCTAACCCTCCCTGTGGAGTGTGTGGGGAATGGGTTGTGTGGGTGGGTGGGGTCGGGGGGCATGGGAGGATGAGAGGGAGAGGAAACTAGGATTGATATGTAAAATAATAAAAAATAATAAATTAAAAAAAACAAATTTAAAACTCCATATTGTAGAAGATGATTTGTAGAAAAGTAGAAGATGATTTGTAGAGACACACACACACAAACAGGAATTAATAGCGTAAAGATAGATATTGCATTTTAATGTGTTTTATGTGGTTAAAATTTTTATTAAGCAAAGGTTTACCTATTATGTAGTATTCCCTAGCTAGGGAGGATAGTAACAAGAGCCATTTTTCCTTCTGCTTCTTACAAAAGAAAAAGCTTATATATCAAAAGATTTTATTTAACTTATTTCTATACTAAACAATTCTGTAAAGTACAAGTGTCACATGTGGTTTGTGAATGAGGAAGCTGAGGCTCAATGAAGTTTACTAACTTGTTCAAAGTCATAAGTAAAATAGATAGCAGAGTTAGAATTCCAAAATAATAAATAAATGGTACATGGAATAAAAAGTGTCAAAGCAGTTAGGTTGGGTTTATTATGTGCAATATTAAAACCCAAAAGTGCAAAGGTTGTAAAATATGTCTTTTAAGAGTCATATATTGATGTAAAGAGTGAACATGTAAGCTAACTGAGGAGCGATGAATTTGGAGGACACAAAGTGCTTACCCTCTATCTCATTAGGGGAGTTGAATAATGACTTGCTAAGCTGGATGGATGACTTCAGTGAAAGTAGAAGGCAGCAAAGACTTTACAGCACACTGCCACCAAAACTGCACCATTTCTGCTGCTAACTAGCAGCTACAGTCTCCTAGTCACACACATTCAATGCAGCTGCTTCACAAGTAGCTAAACTTTTCAGGGGATGGGAGCTTTCCTGTTTGAGTCAACACATACACCTAAAGAATGAGAAGCTGGAGGATAATCACCCTCTGCTGCTTGACTGCTTCCATAACTTTTACACAATAATTATTGTTCAGTATTTTAGAAGGTTTTAAGTGTGTCAGTTTCCCTCTGCACAAGACCAGACTATCCTGAAGAGTTAAAACAAAGCTCACAGTGATTTCACCTCCACTGATTTTGTATGTAGTGTGAGAATCCTTTGCAGCTGAACTGTTGAGAACAAATTCTCTCATCCAGTCTCCTCTCTGCACTTTGTTTTCGGCTTACTTGCAGCTGACAATCTCCCAGATGCTAACCCAGGCTGCTCTGTGATCAGTTTCATCAAAATCAACCCAAAATTCAGTGAAAATGTTACACTTGGGTTATTCTGTGTGAGTCTTCTTTGTCAGAAAGAAACACAAATAGATAGAGAAAGGAGATTCCAAAAGGCAATGAAAGTAGGCCATTTCAAACCAGTGTCTTCCTATATTTCTCTCTTCCTCAGTCTTATAGTTTTATCTCCTCTTCCTCCTGAGATATTTCTATTTCCTTGATTCTTCTCAGTGAATATACTGGATAAAAAGTGAAAATTAACAATAAAATTTCATTGTAAATGTAACACTTAATGTTACGTCTTTCAATGTGATAAAATGTATTTTTATCTATAAATTCATTCAAGTTTACTTAACAACTATCTTACTTTAGACAAATACTCAAAAATCTAGAAAATATAATATGTAGGCATTTTATTTTATGTTGAATTTCTATGGGAGATACAAAGGACACAGTTAATCACAGAAGAAACCCCTACTTAACTTCAAAGATATCTCAAGTAGTAATACTATTATTTGTAAAAATATTAGAACATTAAATGTTAGAGAGGGAAAGATTAGGACACAGATGCTATAAAAGAAGAAATGGAAAAATGAGTAGGGTTACCCAGTTGTAGAAGAAGAGGAGGAGAAGGAGGGAATAGGAACAAAGAACAACAAAGTAACTAAATTGTTTGATAAAGCCTCAAGGAATCATCTTATACTTACCTAATATATATATATATATATATATATATATATATATATATATGAAATATTTTTGTATAAGGCACACACACATATGTATATATATTCAGTGGTAGTTTGGCCCCCATAAGTTCATAGGTAGTGGTAATATTAGGAGGTAAGTCGTTGTTTGAGTAGGTATGGACTTGTTGGAAGAAGTGTATCACTGTGAGGGTGGAGTGAGGTTTTCTATGATCAGGATACTGCCCTGTGTCTGAGACCATTTGTTGTTACCTTCTGAGCAAGATGAAGTCAGCACCATTTCTGCCTGCATGCCTACATGCTCCCTAACATGGTGATAATGAACTGAACCTCTGAACTACAAGTGAGCCATCCCAATTACATGTTCTCCTTTATAAGAATTTCCATGGTCATGGTATCTTTTCACAGCAATAAAAAGCCTAACTAAGGTGTGGTGTGTGTGTGTGTGTGTGTGTGTGTGTGTGTGTGTGTGTGTGTGTGTGTGTGTGATGTATGTATTTGTGTGTTACAATATATGGCACTTCAGCTGACAATGCATGCCATGAACACAATAAACTAACGAAACTCCCAATACCAAGCACAAAAAAATCCTCTTTTGAGTTGTTGTTCAGAGTAGCCCAAGAAACTCCAACAACTACATAGACAATGTCGGTTGCCCTTGGTTGCATCTCAAAGGTCAAAAGTAAGTCCCTACTGCTGAAGACACCATATACTTAGAACATAGGACTCAGATACTTGAGCTGGATCTAACGTGAAAGCCTCCATCCTGTAGTCCTGTTTCTATAATACGAGAAAGTACTATGCAAGCTGCCAAGGAAGGAAAGCAAAAAATAAAAAAAGATAAATAAAATAAGATTTGTAGCACAATAAAAGTAATTCATAATGAAAGAATATAACTTAAAACAAATTTGACCCAGTCATTTGTTAGTTTTAATTTTCACCATATTGAAAGTCTCAAGCCTCTGCCAATTATCAGGAATATTATTTATTACACGGGGTAATGCTTTGTCAATTACATGAAAGCTTTAAAGGTGAATACCACCTGGTCTAGAGAGAAAGGGTGGCATCCCATAGGTTGTTTGTGAAACTGGAATTTGATAAAACCTACTCTCATATGATACTTGCTAGAGTAGGTATACCAAATATAAGTACATGATATAATCATGGCTATCATTATACATTGCTCTAATTGAATCACTTGATAAGTGTATTATGATATGTCTACATATAGATGGTGCTGAAGTTATATATAGAGATATGTATGCTAGTGTATTAATAAGGTTTCAAGGTACATGGTTAGTAAAAATGCAGTAGAGAAAATTGATTATCATAGTTATTTTGATTTTTCTTTTTGATTTTGCTTTTAAATGACTATTGTGTGTGTGTGTGTGTGTGTGTGTGTGTGTGTGTGTGTGTGTGTGTGTGTGAGTAGTAGTAGTAGTAGTAGTAGTAGTAGTAGTAGTAGTGTAGTAGAATGCATAAAATAGAAACTTCTGGTCATACAGAAAGTAACTATAATACTGAGTATTTTTTTAGAAAGTCCCAGGAGAAGGTGGTAATGGAGACATCATTATACCTTCAGACTATTTTTGATAACTAACTATCTGCATTATATGGATTATATGAATATATCTTTGTAGTTTTTTAAACAAGAAGAGAATAAACAAGTAGACCTCTTGAGCATTAAATATGACAACACATGTAATTTGTGACATAATTTTGGTTCACACTACTTAAACATTGCTTTATGAATTCACAGCTGATTATATATTTTTATAAGAAGGAATCCTGATTTTGAATGATATGATCAGGATTCCCAGAGTAGGTCTCCAAATGACTGAATAGAACTGGGTATGAGGAGAGCAGAATTTTTTTAAGTGAGAGAGAATGAATAATCAATAATTGATGTTTGATCAGGATACAGCAACCAGGATAACTGAATCATGTGCATGGAGCAAGGACAAGAAGCAATGGTTTCCTATTCTTCATCTTGTCACTGGGACCTATTCTTTTGGGATATTAGAGAGCTGTTATTGTTTATTGACGAACTAGAAGCAGGTTCTTGTTCACACCAAGGTGTCTGAAAAGCCTCTCCTGTGGCTCTGGTCTTCATCCCATGAATACATAGATCTACTGTCACTGTATTGTGGTCCTGATCACGGTTACTGCCCCTCCTGACATCTTTTTGCAGCATTTACCCCATTGTTGTAACTGGATATTTATAATTCCCAGTGAAATAAGAGAAGGTGTTCTCTTTCTTCTGCATTAAGCTTTGCTGTTAAGACTGGATCAAAGTTAACGTGAATAATAGAGAAGACACCACACTGTAAAGTACTCAAAATCTTTCTTTTGTTCTGACTTTGTACTCTTTTCTTCTATTACACTAGAAACAGGATTCTTTGTTATAAAACTCTATTCTAAGCTGAGTTTTAGCACCAGAGAGGCTGAAGGGGAATTGTCACTGGCATGAACTTTGCAAATCTATGAACTACTTTATTGTATATCATTACGTTTTTGATACTTTCCAAAAAAGTAAAATATGACAGTCTTCTGTTTATAGACAGAGAATGGGAATGATGTACAATTAACCAATTAATCAACATGATTTCAGAGCTACCTGAATGTATCTATTCCCAAATATTGTAACAAAAGTGAGGAACATTAACCTGGCTGACATGAAGTCATTTCATGTCTTTTTACTTGGAATCACTACCCCTCTTTAATATAGAGCTTAACAGTAGAAGACAAAGGATTCATGGGTCTGAATTCTGGATTTCCACTCACTAGCTGCATAATTTTCAAAACAATGTAAGTCTGCAAAATCTGTTATATTATAGAATAGATCTGATTATATAAATCAAGCCATAATGATGAGGGAATATTGTTGGAGTTGTTATGTGGTTATCTACTTTTTTATTTTGGCTCTTGTTTTTCTAATTACTTTCTAATACTGACCTCTATTATAGTGCCTGCCTATCCTGTCCACTTCTATAATGGCTGCTGATGTATGAAGACTTGAGTAAGAAGGAAGCATTTGTTCATATTAAGAAAATGTGGGTATTTAAGTTAGTTTCTGTTTCTACTGTCACTTGCCTCAGGTAAAGTGTGTGTGTGCGCGTGTGTGTGTGTGTGTGTGTGTGTGTGTGTGTGTGTGTGTGTGTGTGTACATGCATGTTTAAAACAAATACGACTGTACTGAAACATTTATAAAGGCATGTTTTACAAAAACAGTTACAGCAGGCAAGTCACAATTTTCCATTCTAGCTCAGGATGAGATGTCGACATAGCATAAATTTTATTTCTCGTCTGGTAACTGAAATGACATCTTTCCCTTTCCAGTTTATCAATAAAAATGTTTAACTAAATATAAGCCTTTCCTTGCAGGAAAAGAAGGTCTAATTACAGAAATGTAGGCAGTCTTAGTATCAAAATGCACAAAAGGGATATTATGGTTGTAATGGGCAGACTTTCTGTTTAGGGGAATATTGACTCATGTCATGGAATACATCATTTTCATAATCACTTCTACTTGTAGCCCAAATTCAAATTAAGAGGAATTAGGAAATTTGAACAAATTATATTGGCCTCTATGTATTATTGCTCCTTTAGCTTTCCATTTCTGTGTGAGTTTATTTCCAGTAATGGCTAATTTAGATTCAAACCGGGTCATGCTTGCTTAGTAACAGCTGGAGTGTCATGGATTTTTCTTTTCTAATATGAGTCCAAATATTGCCTTAAAAGTCCGCATCTATCATTATATCTGACAAAGATTCAGTATTCGTCACTACCTTAGCTCTATTGGCATAGCCATTAATTCAGTCTTTGGAATTGTCAAGGATGTTGATAGTGTTCTTGGCTTTGATGCATTGTGGCTCTCTCCGTGCAAAGCAGACTGAGTTTGCCACTGATTTGGTGCTGCTCCATCTCCATCACAAAGCATAGATTCACTCATTCCCTTTTGACTTTGCCTCTCATCCTTGTAATTAAGACTCTTTGATTGTGTTTGGCAATTCACCATCTGCAGAAAAAGAGGGCAAGCCCAGAAAACTGGCGCTTTCACGACTTCACAGGGTCCTTGATTAAACTCCGTTTAATTCTGAGAATCTTAATCAAGGTAATTATCTGAGTGAGGGTGTCTGCATCTGTGTCTGCACGGGTTCCTCTGTGGCTTCTTCCAACAGCTGGAAGGTGTTTCAAATATGGCAGATCTCCACAATGGACCTACTGTGGTGGAGCAGCACGGAGTATAGCAGCTCTGTAGAACACAGCCCTGAGTGGATGGCTATATTGATTTGTTTTTAAAACCTTCCAAATGTGTACAAAGCACACTGCTTATTTTGTGCCAAAAGACTAGATTAGCTAATTTGCAAGAACACTGAATTCAACCCCTTAATATATTTTTCATAATTCTCATACCAAAATGCTCTAACTACTCATCAGTACACTTCACCACCTTCCCACAAATACAGCAAGTTCAAGCCAGAGATAGGTCAGAAGTTGTTTTCAATACTAGCATCATTCGTTTTATAAAGTGTTAGTTTACTAGATGTATTTTAATCTAGCAGATATTTTAATGTGCCTACCTAGCTAACAGTGACAGACAGTAGAAATGAAAATAATTTCTAGCATTAGGAAATGTTGGTCCCTGGAAATGTAAAGTGTTGGTTAAATATGTTGGTTAAATAGTTTTGTGAACTGGGATTGTGCATAGCTATTGCACTGGGCATTCACTTAAGTTATATTGTTTTGTCCAAGCTAGCATCTCCAGGGCTGGAACATACAGATTTCATTAAGCATAATCCACACTTCCATTTTGATGTATACCTCACAAGTGAATTGATCCACCAGTGCTATTATATGTCTGCCTTTTTCCATTTTCTTCCGTCAAGGCCTTTGGTTAGTGGGTGGAGGAACGATGAGAATCTGCCAGCCGTGGCATTGTGGGATGGGAAGGCCTTGGATGGCCTCCAGGCCAGCATTTCTCACTTTCTGGTTTTGTTTTGACTTTTTAGCTTGCTAAAGTCTCATAAAAACATAAAATTTAGTGAAGGAGTCTAGAAATTTCACACCAATCTTGAACTTTTGGTTTTAAGTCAGTTGTTGTACATCAGAGGTTTTATTTCAGAGCTGTGTGGTATTTGACTAAGAAATTACGTGAATGTAGTAATCAATCATATTCAGAGCATATAATCACATTTTATCTCTTTCTATTAATTCATATTAAATAAATATGTAATGCAAATATTCTTTTAACAGGAAAGTAACCAAAAAGAATATGTTCTATAATTTTATTATATTTGAACTAAAAATATGTATGTAGCATAATTTACTTTTAGAGCCATATTTTTATGACCTCATATTTGGAGCTCTCCAACACTGTACTTTAAAATGAATACTTTAAAAAAAATAGGACTTTTACGTATTATCTTGAAACAAGAGGAAACTCCAAGAGGTGATTGTCAGCACGCTTTTGTTTTGTTTTGTGAAGGATTGTATGTATCATCTTATATTCCAGTTTTTAAATTCTAATTCTATTGTATTTATTTTTAAAAACAACATGTACACAAGACAAACATGTTACTGTAATTTTTAAATTAATCTTGACTTGATGTGCTGTGTCAAGATGAATCCGGTGATTGAGCCTGGCCTTACACTACTTTCCAGGAGCTTCTCTCCTTCATTCTATGCCAATATGTGCTTTAAAAAAAAATAGAAGAACTCCTAATCCCTTTTAAATGAGTGCTTCCTTTCAATAAAAAATGACTAAAATGACAGTATCAAAATCATAGAATAGATTTAAGAACTAATGTTAACCTGTAGATTGCATCTGGCAAGATTGCCATTTTTCTATCCAAGAACATGGGAGATTTTCCATTTTCTAGTATTGTCTTTAATTTCTTTATATATATATATACATATATATATATATATGTATATATATAAAGAACATATATATATAAAGAACATATATATATATATATATATATATATATAAAGAAACACACACACATACATACATACATACATGCATATGTTGGTAAGCATTATTCCAAGATACTTTATGTTGTTTGTGGCTATTGTAAAGGGTGTTTTTTTCTCTAATTTCTTTCTCAGCTCATCTGTATATAGTAGGGCTACTGATTTTTTTTTAGTTAATCTTGTATCCTGCTAATTTGCTGAAGGTGTTTTTCAGCTATAGGAGTTCCCTGGTAGAGTATTTTGGGGTCACTTATGTAAACTATCATATGATCTGCAAACAGTGAAACCAGGATGTGTCCCTGTTGCATGAAAGGACTTTGGGAGCACATTCCCCATGGAGGGATACTCCCTTAGCCAAGAGGCAGGAAGGAGGGCCTAGACACAACTCCAAATGACTTGACAGATTTTGATGATCCTTCCTGGAAAACATCACTCTCACTGTGGAGTGGGGGGCTGTGATGGGAGGGAGGTCAGGGGGCATTGGTGGGAGAGGAAACTAGTATAGATATGTAAAATAAGAATATACTATATATATATATATATATATATATATATATATATATGTTAAAAGTATGCCACCTTCATGATAGTGACAGCTTCCAAGACTCTGGAGGTCAGAGGTAGCAGAAAGTGTGAGGAAATCCTGATGTTGATATTTCCAGTTTTGATGCTTAAGACATAAGTTTGAAGGAATGGTACAAAATCTTTAACACTAACATTTTATTTCGAAGAGATTTTGAAAAGACTGTTTTGAAGTTGCTTTGCTTAAAGAACCTATCAAAAGTGTGTTCCCACTTTCCTTATTAGAGGTAAAAGTTTATGTCTTTTCTCACCTCAGCTTCAAAGCACAGTTAAGGTTAGAGGAAGTGATGTTTAGAAAATATTGAGCACAGTGTCTGGTCCACTAAGCAAATCAAATATTGATTGTTTACCTTTCTCCTGCTGCTATCTCCATTCACTGTTATGTTTACAAATCTCCCTAAAACCCCATGGATTTTTATTTTCTGCTCCTTCTATGTGGCTTTCCATCTCCCTATTACTCTCCCACAGTACATCCTTGGTTGTCTCCTCTCTTGGTTGTCACCAGTCTACCAGTAACTGTAAAAGTCATTTGTTCTACCTGTAACACACCCTTCAGAGCACATGGATTAATTTCATGCTGTTTTGTAAATAATAAGAAATAGCAGTGCTGCTGTAGATGTCTATGGAACCTAAATCTGTAATTCTTGATTGTACAACTAATTAAGTTGGTTCCCCACCCCTTTTCTCTATAGATAATTATTGAAGTTTTGAACATAGAAATTTATGCCTACTAATGAAATAAAGGGAACTTTTTCTTATTAAAAAGGGAATGAATTCTATGACTACTTGAAAGTAAATCAGTACAGTCTATTCTGTTTATGCTTTATCTTAATTATGATAATATATAAAATGAAGCCAATACACAGCACAAATTATTGGACATATATAATTAAGTGTTAATTTTGTATATGAATTTGATTTTTCTCTCATATTTTTAAATATTGAAAGGTTTTATAACCAACTATAAATTATCACATGCAAAGGTTATATTGTGTGACTTATTTAATCTCATGTATACATACAAAAGATAATGTATGGCTCTTTAAAAATAATGAGGATGTGGGATGGGTACTTTGTAGATTGAATTGAGTAGAACTTGGGCTTCGGTGACAGCAGCTTCTGTGAGAGGCTCCTCACAAATGTATGTGGCATGCAGAGATGATTCTTAGAACAAGCATTATTTCACCATGCAGCTGTCTCACAAACACCCCCAGGATGTCTTTGAAGGTTGGGGGATGTTGATCAAAGCAAAGTATCTTGTGAAGTTTCAGAGGCATTTCAGCAAGACGTTAAAATAAAAGAAAGGAATTGACATCAACTTAACTCCCCACCCTACTGTGGGTTGTCCTATTAATAACAAGCCTGATATTAATCAGGCACAAGGTTTAGATGATAATGCATTGCTGTTGTTCTAGGGAAAAAAAATGCAAAATATCTCTCAGTGTATTTTCCATGTTCCATAAAGGCTTAAGATGTAAAACAACACATTTATCATGTTTAACTTCTATTTCTAGGAACAAACTAGGATACAGTATCTTAAATGACTGCATTTAAAACTTTGTCTTTCCCCAAGGAAGGGCCAAGGACAGGTAAAACAGCAACACTATAGAATTAATTCTCTTTTGTATAAACTTTGCACACACACACAAACACAAAACAACAATAACAACAACAAAAGAAACAAGAAACCTCAAATTGCCTTTGTCCTATCTTGGCAGTAAGAAACTTAGTTGCTCAGTCAATTCTAAATGTGAGGAGTTAACAGCAAATAGAGACACTGATTTTGGAAAGTAGAGTCTTAAAACTTCCTGGTAAAGTAATTGGAATGATACATTAAAATAAACAATAAACCAGTTTTCTGGTCCACTTACTGGAAACATTTACAATACTAAGAATTCACACAACTAGTTTAATATAGAGGTTCCTAACAAAGCTCTACCAGAGGCATGATATACTCCAATAGCTAAGTGCATGGGATGTTTGAAGAAGGAAAATCAGAAACTCCAGTGAGTTATTTTAGGTTTGGTTAGCATATTTTGTTTTGGTTTTGTTTCTGTTTTCAGACAGACTCACAATGTAGCTCTATCTGGCATGGAATTTTCCATATTGATCTTGAATTCAGAGAGATCCTTCTATCCCTGCCACCCAAATGCTGGGATTAAAGACATGTGCCACTATGCCTGGTTGTATTGGGCACTAACTTTTATTTTATTTATTTATTTATTTATTTATTTATTTATTTATTTATTTATTTATTTTCTCCTTTTCCCTTATCACGTATATACTTATTTGAACAAAAACATTTAATTTTTTAACTATGATGTACCAGGGGAATTCATTTTTGGTCTTACCAATCTCACCTTCTGTGTGCTTCTATTATTTGTGTGGAATATCTTTTCTTAGTTTGGAGGAGCTTTTGACTCATGATCTTGTTGCAGATTTGGTATATGCCATTGACTAGGATTCTTCTTCCTCATGAGTACCTATAATTCAAATTTTGGTCTTGTCATGATTGTCTTATTTTCTGTTTGTTACTTTCATGTGCTTCTAAACAGATATTTCTTGTTTATTTGGTCTACATTTTCTACTTTATCTTTTGAGTACTGGTAGTCTCTATATTCTGCTTAATTTATTCTACTTGTAAAAAAATTCCTTGAGTTTTCTAATTATTGCATCTTTCAATTATATCTTACTTTAAGTACTTACTTATTTCCTTGATGTTTCTCTATAATGAATTCCATTTTCAAAATCTGGATTGTTTCAACATACCCATCTGCCTTTTATTTGTGTTTCCTTGTGTATCACTCAGCTGTTTATTCCTTTTTAAGAACTTTTTCTTTAACTTCATTAAGCTGATTCTTTGTATTTTCTTTAAATTCTTTGTTGAAATCTATGGTTGTTCTTTTAAATTATATATCCCATGGTTCATCTAGGTAATTCACATTGGCAAACATTTCTACAGAATTGGTAGATTTTGGAGGGAGTTACTACCTTAGGTTCATATTGTTTCATATAATGGGTTTGAAGACTTTTTTCCAGGTTTGTGTGTGTGTGTGTGTGTGTGTGTGTGTGTGTGTGTGTGTGTGTGTGTGTGTTCATGTGTGTCTGATATAGACAGGGCAACTAGGTACAGATGAAAAGAGGTGTGAGCCAGTTGTGCCTAGAGATTGTAAATGACTTAAGTAGAATAAAGTCAAATGAACACAGGGTTTGTATGCATAATGTGTGTCCTGTACAAGCCTGGAGTGTGGGATTCGATGTAGGGATTGGAGATGGTCTATAAAGGGGAGAATTAACCAGATTCACTGAACTAGACCCTGGAGAAGGAAGTGAATAATCAGGTTGGGTGGAGAGGAACCATTGGATGGGGACAGGCAAGGTGAGGCCAGGAGAGAACCTAGAGGTTATTTTTGAAGCACAAACAGGGTTAACAAGATTAGGCTATGGAACTGAATTTGGGACCCAAAACATATCTGTTCTTTCAACATTATGAACTATGGCTATGCCTTAAGTTGCTCCCTCATCAGCAGTAGTTAAGTTATTGCTGAAAAGACTATACTTCAGACACAGGGCCTGATGCCCCTTGAGCTGGAAATGATGTGAAAGCTCCTTTTTTGAAGACTAGCTTGCATGGTACCAGAAGGTGCCTTGTAAGATTTCAAAAGAGGGAAGCAACCAACAGTCTTGACTACAACAATGACTAGCATGGCCAGGATAACCCTGGGGATTCAAGTAAAGATTCATACATTGGTAGTACTGAACACCTCTCTTATTGGATTTAAGATCTGTCCAATAAAAGGGAGATCATACCACCTCCTGGCCAACTACTGAGAGCTAGTGATGTCATGATCTTAGAAGCAAACCTACAGCTGCCACTTTACTAAAGCAGTATAATATCTAGGTTCTCTCTAAATATTTGTCTTTACACTCAAAGAAAAGTGGACCCTTACCCTTCATCAGGGAAATGTCTCTTTACAACCAATGAAGACCATTCCAGAAAACTATAAACAATCAAAACACAAATACGTGGAGCCCACTTTCAGTGGACACATCTACCAAAAGACCAAAGGCTCAGGGATCACTCTAGAAGAGGTAGAAGAAAGACTGTTAAAAGTCAGATAATTGGAGATTTAGCTATAAGATTATTTCTCTTAGTAATGTCAGAAGCTATACCTGTAAATAATTAATGGTGTTAGTGTCTACAATGAACTGAACATGGAAAACAAAAATAGACATACCAAAGTGGGTGGAGAAAAGACCACAGTCCTCAATTCACACAAAAAACTATAGATCAATAGTTTTCCTCAGGGATGAGCACACCAATACCAAACTGTGGTTGTCCTGAAACAAATATAGAAATAACATTACACAGACAAATTAGGTTGTATTTTATGTATTTATAAATATATATACCTGTAGAGAGCCACCTAGTGCCATGCCTTAAAGTGGCACTGGCTTCTACCTTACACCTTCCCACTGGTGAAGACTCTCTGGGTAAACAAGCCTTTAATTGGTTAAGTCTGTTCAGCCTGTCTGCTTCTGCATTAGAGTAGCCTATCTGCAGGGTCCACATGGCTCACTGGGGTTGGTTAGCTCAAGGGTATTTAAGCCTGTGCAGGGGTCCCCCTCTCTCTCTCCCTGCGGGCCAGAAGCAACATGTTTAAAGGATCCTGATTAAAACTGCATGAAGAAGTCGCATCTTCCTTGCTGGCAAGAACAGGCGCGTACAGATGGCGGCCTGTACTGGGAATTTTTCAGATCAGAACTTCTTACAGTCAGGGCAGTGCTGGAAAGTTCCCAAGGTAAGTTGGGACCAAAATTAAGGCCCTCAGTAAAGAGGCGATTTAAGGTCTCCAGTAAGGAGAGATGAAGTTCCAGGTTTGAACAAAATTAAGGCCCTCGGTAATGAGGCAATGAGGTCTCCAGTTAGGAGCTATAAAGTCCCAGGTAAGTTGGGACCAAGTTAAAGACCACAGGGAAAAGTGGCAATAAAGTCTCAGGCATGGAGCAAGTGGTTGTAACAAACCAAAAGTAAAATATTTAAGATGGGGACTTCCTAGTCCAATTTTTCTGGCTCTTCAGGAGCTACTTTTGTCAAAGAAACTTAAAATAAAGAAAAGCACACTAGAGCGATTCCTGAGGGAATGCAATGCCATTGCACCTTGGTTCACAGTTTCAGGAGATATCAAGGTAGCATGCTGGGCTGAGGAAGAATTGCAAGCCCTCATAACAGGAGTTCAGAAACAATCCCCTAAGGGGCAGAGGGGGAAGGGAGAGGAGAAATGGCAATGTAGGGAGGGGAGGGACCCTCCTGGAACAATGCCTTCAGGGCTTTCTCCTGATCAGAATAAGGAAGGGCGGAGCCCAGGTACAGGGCATTCCTTTTGCCCTGAGGTCTGGAGAGCCCTACATAATGACTTAAGCCTGGCCTCTCAAGTTTTCCAGGATGCCCAAGGCAATAGATATGAGGAACCTTGAGATTTTAAGGTCATCAAGGCTTTGGCTGAATCAGTGAGAACATATGGAATTTCAGCTTCTTTTACTGTAGCTCAAGTTGAAGCCCTAAATAGGTATAGCATGACTCCTAGTGATTGGGGTGGGCTGGCTCGAGCATGTTTAAGCCCTGGGCAGTATCTGGATTGGAAAGCCTTTTTAATAGAGTATGCCAATGAACAGGCCACAACTAATCTGGCAGCTGGAAATGCAGCATGGGACAGGGACATGCTGCTTGGACAGGGACACTTTGCCAACCAACAGACAGAATATCCAATACAAGTTTTTGAACAAATAAATCGGATTGCCATAAAAGCACGGAAGTCATTACCCAATAAGGGAGAGGTGAGTGGTAACTTCACTAAGATACTACAAGGCCCCTTAAAACCATTTTCATATTTTGTGGCCTGTTTGGTAGAGGCTGCAGAGAGAGATTTTGGCATTACAGCAGCCATAGTTGCAGCTATCTCTTTTGCAGTTGTGGATTCAGTCACGGCTGCCCTGGCTATGAGTACATTGGTGCAGACAGTCTCTAAGCTAAATGAGTTGCCCAAGAATGTTGCTACCGCCTTGAATACTCAATCCACAATTGGTGCTCAACTAAAAGGAGGTTTAATGATTGTAAACCAAAGAATTGATCTGTTGCAGGAGCAAATAGATACCTTGTGGCAGCTGGCCCAATTGGGATATAAAATGAAATATCCAAGTTTGTGTGTTACCAGCATTCAGTATAAGAACTTTACACGTGGTGCTAACTTGTCGCAACAGTTGTCTAGCTATCTTTTAGGAAAATGGTCTGCTGACTTTGATGACCTGATGGCACAGCTGTGAGTGACCATCGTTGCAGTGAATTTGACATGAATGGATGCGAGTTGGCTGCTGGATTGTCATCGTGGTTCCCATTGCCATGGATCATCTGAAAGAGTGGGCAGGAATGGGAGCCATGGCTGTACTCTTGTTGTTTATCTCATTCGTGGGCCTGTGGTGCCTTTGCAAGATGAGGTTTGCTCAGTAGCAGTATGCAGCTATGGTTGTCCAGGCATTTACAGCCATTGAGGCAGGACAGTCTCCCCAAGCATGGCTCACAGTCATGAACAAGGATTGATCCTTCACGCTCAGGTTGTATGGCTTAGCACTGTACTCTGAGTTATCTCTGGAAGTGAGCAACTCCTAGAAGGGCAAGTCTGGTTGCAAGTGGGTTGGTGTCCGATGTCCTACCTCCAGGAAAAAGATGCCGGGTGTGGCACTGACTTGGCTGACTACCAGGATTTAGCGTCATTGCAATGTCCACTGCTTTACTGGAGACCAGACCACTATCCTTGCCTGTTGCATTATTAAAACAAAAAGGGGGAACTGTAGAGAGCCGCGTAGTGCCATGCCTTAAAGTGGCGCTGGCTTCTACCTTACACCTTCCTGCTGGTGAAGACTCTCTGGGTAAACAAGCCCTTAATTGGTTAAGTCTGTTCAGTCTGTCTGCTTCCGCCTTAGAGTAGCCTATCTGCAGGGTCCACGTAGCTCACTGGGGTTGGTTAGCTCAAGGGTATTTAAGCCTGTGCAGGGGTCCCCTGGCTCTCTCTCTCTCTCTCCCTCTCTCTCCCTCTCTCTCTCTCTCCCTGCGGGCCAGAAGCAACATGTTTAAAGGATCCTGATTAAAACTGCATGAAGAAGATCTACCAGGAGTTGCGTCTTCCTTGCTGGCGAGGGCAGGCACATACATATACCATTGTGTCTTATTTAGTGTTTCTATTGTTATGAAAAGACACCATTACCATGGCAACTCTTACAGAGAAATACACTTATTGTGGATGCTCACTTACAGTTTGGAGGATTGTCATCATGGCAGGGAGTATGATGGCATACAGGCAGACATGGTACTAACTACCTCTTGATCAAATGGAAACAGGAAGTGGACTGTGACACTGGGAGCATCTTGAGTAAAGGAGATCTCAAAGCCAACCACCAGAGTGACTCACTTCCTCCCACAAGGCCATACCTACTCCAACTAGGCCACACTTCCTAAAAGTGCCACTCCCTGTGAGTTTTTCAGAGTCAATTAAGTTCAAACCACTATATATGTATGTATGTATATATATATATATATATATATATATATATATATATATATATATCAACAATTAATGAAAAGTAGGCCACAAATTTGAAAGAGCAAAAGGTGGTTTATATGAGAAAGATGGAGGGAGGAAAGAGAAAGTGTAAATGATGTAATTATAACATACTCTTCCAAAATATTAACCCAAAGTCACCAAAAAAAAATACATAAAGATTAAAATAGCGATTATCTATAGTGGACATATTTGCCACACTTATGGAATATAGTGGACACACTTGACACACTTATATAATGTAGGGACACCTCCCCTTTCAGCTGTTTGATCTCTCTAGTCCCCCTCTTCTATTACCACATTATTCTTCAACAAATGAGAAATGAATCAAAAGGATGAAAGGGCCTTCAAAAGTTAAAAACTAAGTTTAAAATTTTCAATTTAGTATAAAAAAAGAGTTACTTTTCTATGTAACCATCAAGGGAAATTGAATATCATCGCAACCATCAATAAGGGAACCAGCACTTTGAACCCAAGGAGTGATGTGGTTTTGTAAAAGAATGACCATGACCTAGAATCATGTTGAATTGTCTGTGTGATTTAGTGAACTTCAGTCTTTATTAACTGGATAAAGGAAAGAAGTTGAGAAAGTTAAAAGTTCCCAAAAATTGAGTGGCCTATTTAAAGTAGACAAAGCACTTGGGTGAGAAATTTGTTCCAAGCATTGCATTGTCCCTAGTGTTCACCTAGTGGTAACTAGACATTGATATCTTTTGAACATAACTGTGTGATATAAGGTACTTCTTGATTTGACCTCAACCTTATTATGTGTTAGTCTCAATTTTCATAGTTTTTCCAGTATTGGTATTTTCTTGCTTCTAGAATCCTAGTTTCATTTCTCTATGAAAACCTTTGACCAAATTTGCTTGCTCTACTGAAAAGTATAAACTGTCTTGCTAATGGCCTTTAGTCACCACGTTACTGTGGTCTTTAACACACAGCAACTTTTTAAATACTGAATTTTTGGATACAAGAAAACTGTAGGCTTCTGAGGGTCACAGACTATTCACTCATAGGAGAAGGGTAAGAGAAGAAACCGTGTATTTTCATGGGTCACAGATGGCACTTAGTCTTTGCACTTCAGACGATTTATGAACTAGTAAAATACTTCTCTGAACTTATTTCCTAACTCGTGTCTTGGGGATATGTCTCAGAGCTGTGGTAAAGGTTTACTGTGATGGCAGGTTTAAAGCTCTTAGCAAAGGATTTTGCACATAGAGTACATTTAAATAAAACACCACAATTTATTTCTTAGAGCCAAGTATAGGATTAAACACAAATACTTCATAAATGATTAATTATAAAATGAATTGATGAATTAAAATGTCTTCTTTTAAAGTTAATTATTTTACTCCATTTTTTAAATCATAAAATAGGGACTTTGTAACCAATAAATAAGTCTACTGAAGCATTCCAAAACCAACTGGGGAGCAGTGTAATTGGTGACCTGGGTGAATTTTCTCCTGAAGGCAGTTCCTTGGAAGAACAAGGAATGCAAAGATATGCAAAGAGCATCACCCAGCTGAGCCCAGTTTATTAGTAATCTCATTGACTCTACCAGGAGGCCCTCCTGCTACAGCTTGGGCTGGGAGCCCTCATGGGCCCAGATTGTCTCTGATGTACAGTAACAGCCAGTGCATAGAGTGAACCAGGTCATCAGCCTGAGAATGTCTCATGTTCCACCAGCCTAGCCTGGTTTGTGCTGTAGGGCCATAAGTATGAAGAAAAGAAAAAGTCTATGTCTATGAAAAAGTTAATTTACCAATGTTCCATAGCATCACTTTCCTTCAAGATTTTTTAATGTCTTAAAAATTCAGAGAAACTGGGAAAGAACTTATGTATCAATGTAAGCTTATTTGATCAGGAATGAAAATCTTTGAAAATGTTCTTGTTTCTTACTCTTGCCTTAACTTTGAATGCTTTCTTTCAATTTCTTATTACAGCTAAAAAAGTGGGTACATGTCTCAAGCTGTGCTTGCTGCTCTATTGCTCAAATAATCAAGGATAGTGTTTTTACCCTTCATTTGAGTGAATAAAAATTTTAATCATCTTCTTATAGTAAATTAAAATGCAAATGACAACAGAGACTACCTTTCTCTTGAGGTTTAGAAAAGGTTATTTGAAGCCCAACCTGATTCCAGAATGTGGAGACAAAGTGGGCAAATGATTTTCTGACCACCTCTATTTAGGTCTTTCTTCATAGCATCATATAATCACTGGGCATCAATCCAGTTGAGAAACTCCAACCCATAGATTTTTACAGTACTTTGTTATGTTAGAGGATTTGCTTTTTTTTTTTTCTGTTTCTTCCCTTTTTTCTTTTGATTGTGCTATTTATACAGATCAGGGCTTCATGGATGTTAGGCAAACATTTTACTACTGAGTTTCAATCTCAGCTAAGAAGATTTATTATTAACATAAGGGTCTGATGGAGGGGAGGTGTTATTATTGATTCAATATCTACTGATCATCAAAGCATTTCCTATTGAATGTTTTGTTAAAATCTTTTCTGTCACTCTCTAAAAGCACAGTCTTTTCATTAGCTTTAGCTTTTTGTCACATCTCTCTGGTTCTTTTCTCATCCTGCATCATTATTCCTTTCCCTAATTTTCCCCTTTTTTTCTTTTAACAACCAAAAATAAACAATAACAAACACATACAAACTATTTTTGGTTTTGAATTTTCATAGTCAACATTATGTGTTATATGGAGCTTGAATAGGAGGTACAGGTTCAAACCTCACCTTTGCCAATCACAGGGACACTTTGCCAATCACTTTGTCTCCCTCAGTTTCATTATCTGAAGCATGAAGGAGAAAAAAAATTAACTGCTCTAAAAAGAGCTATAATAATTAAGTTGTTATTTTTTTTGCAAGCCTTTAAAAGGGTTCTTGGTGCTGTGAACAGTAGAAACTATCACTTTTCTTATTGCAGCTTGGGCTCATCATCACATTTTCAGCCCCTCAAACAACCTACAGATAGTTTCTAACAAAGTACTTCTACCATAAAAGAAATTCTAGTGCCAGACATTAAGGGAATACATCCTTAGAAATATTTTCATTCAATAAATTCTCTGTACATCAATAATATCTATTGCTGTAGTATTGATATCTAGCAATGTAGTGGACATGGAACAGGTATTACTGATGTACTGGGAGCAAACTGAAGAAAATCAGTACCACAATATGTGAAACATGGTCCTATTGGGTTTATGGTTAGTGGATGAGTGATGTATAGTTTATTTTAAAGATTTATTAAATGAGAAAAGCTTTTAAATACTAAGTATAATATCAGAAAATTAATTTATGCTGTACCTAAGCATATAAACACTAACATGTAAAGCAACAAGTTTTACATATGGTAGTGACATAAAGTTGTTTTATCCTTAGTGAAGTTTTGAACAATCATCAAGATTTAGGGACTTGAACTTGCTTCTGTGTAACAGTGTGTCTTGTATAGCTTTGTTCAAGGGCATCTCCTGGATATAGGAATAGCATGTGAACAGTAGCTGCAGAACATTTTAAATTTAAAATGTGAGGAAAGAGAAATAATTGCTCAATATAGAGTTGTAGAGATTAAATAACAGATTAGGAACAAATTAAGACCAAATTATGTAAAGATGAAAACAAATTAAACTATGATATAGATACCAGGCTGCAGCCAATGAACCTCAGTATCACTTGGGTCTCGTTGGAAATACAAATTCTGGATCCATACCCATGTTGGCTCAGTCCTACTCAGTCAGCAGGACTCTGGAAGCTGTGTTTTAACTGTCCGGAGCATTGTGTGACACATTTGTTTACTTATCATGGAGAAGCACTAAAGAATATACAATTATGAGTTGTATACATCCCTTAAAATAATCTTAGTAACATCATCTGAGAAAGAATGTTAAATTAATTGGGCATTTTACTATATTATATTTGAAATTTATAGTTTAATCTCCTTGAAGAATCTAAATGTATTTTCTTGAGTATTCCTGTCCTGAGAAGGACTTTATATAAAAATAAATCTTGTCAAGCATTGGCAGCACATGCCTTTAATCCCAGCACTTGGGTGGCAGAGGCAGGCAAATCTCTATGAGTTCAAGGCCAGCCTGTTCTACAGAGTGAGTTCCAAAACAGGCTCCAAAACAATACAGAGAAATCCTGTCTTGAAAAAACAAAAATAAATAAAGTAATCAAGAATGATTTTTCTTTCCTTGATATACAGAAAACACACAAGCAACAAAAGAAAATTAAAAGAGGAAAGTGATATTAAACTAAAAGCTTTCTTCATAATAAAAAAAATATGAAATGAAAAGGCAATTTATGGAAGAAGTAAAAATATTTGCAAGTCATATATTTAATAAAAGTTTATAATGTAAATATCCATAGAATTCATAAGTAAAAATCAAAATAATCAAATCAGAAAATGACAAAAGAAAAGCATATTTTCCTAAAAAAGACACACAAATGGCCAAGTATATTAAAAGATGTCCATCATCACTAGGCACAAGAGGTACAAATTAAAGCCATAATGACGTATCACCACACAGGATGGCTGTTGCAGAAAAATGAAAGGCTAAAGAGTATTGGCAAGGATTTGAGGAAATGTGAACCTTTCTGTAGAGTTAGTGGATATGTAAATAGGTCTGGCTTTGTGTAAAATAGGATGGAAATTCTTTAAAAGCTTAAATACAGAATAAATACCAAATAGTATCACAGAGGAGATGACAATGTTACCTCACAGTTGTCACTGTAGCTATAGTCATTGCCCTGTTAATCAAAACAGAAGATAAATCAAGAGCCTATGTATTTGTTGGCAGGCAAAGAAACTGTGACTACACTCAGCCTTAAAACCTCTGTCATTTCCGAGAATGTGGATGAGGTGGAAGACACCAAGTTAAATGAAATAAATCGAAAATAGAAGGATATATACTGCAACACAATTTCTATACCTGGGAGCTAATGTTTGTTGAACTGAGAAACAGAATGGATGGGTGCTCAGCAGGGATTATGAGTGGAGAAAATTGAGACATTTTGGAAAAAAAACCCACAAAGATGTAGCTGTAAGATGAATGAGTTCTAAAATCTAATATAGACCATAGTGATCATAGTTGTCTTCCTTAGGGTTTCTATTGCTGTGAAGAGATACAATGACCATAGCAACACTTATAAAAGAAAACATTTAATTGGAGTCTGGCTTACAGTTTCAGAGGTTTCTTCCTTTTTGTCATATTGGGAAGCAAGGCTGCATGTAAGTAGATATGATACTGACGAGGAAGCTGACAATTCTATATCTTGATCTGTAAGCAGCAGGAAGTGAATTTCCCCCATTTGGTGTAGCTTTTAAAGCCAACCCCAAAAGTAACACCCTTTCTCCAACAAGGAGAGCTCCTAATAGTACCACTCCTTGTAGGCCAAACATTCAAACATAGAAGTCTATGGAGGGCATACCTTTTCAAACCACCAAAATAGTTAATAATAATTATATTGAATAATTGAAATTTGCAGTTAGAGTAAGCCTTCCATATGTGAATATGAGACTAGCTTGTCTATGGACATGATTTCACAATATAGGCTTATCTAGCCATACTATTGTATGCCTTAAATATAAGAAACTTTATCAGTTGTTATAAACATGAAAATAACTTTTAGAGTAATTTCTTTGGAATTATAATACTATTTAGGTAACAATCTAAAATGTGTAACTAGTAAATTTGTGTTCTAAAATAAATCAATTTCTGCTACATTAAACAGTGTTTATTGCAGGAATTAGATATTAACTTCTTTAAAGTACTACTTTGTGCTCTATATTAGCCCATGGCATTTCTAGCAGGTTATTTAATATCAGAATGCCTAAAAGGTACTAAGAATAGAGATTTATTTAGATGTGGTTCTAGATATACAGGTCTTCATCTGGTAGACAGTCATAGTGTTCACTTAGATCTACAAGTGTCCCATGAGGATTGAAGTGACATCTGAGTTTACAGCACCCAAGAAAAGAAGAGTTTTGTATACTTTAGCATTAAATAAGATTAACAATTATAGAATTTTCAAAATGACTTCCTAAGTCATTTTTGATTGAACAAAATGTTATTGGAGGCATTTCTTTCTTTCTTCCTTCCTTCCTTCCTTCCTTCCTCCCTTCCTTTCTTTTTTCGTGATTGCCTAACTTTTATTTTAAAATTTATTATGTATATATTTATTTATTTTACATATGGATCCTAGTTCTCTCTCCCTCTCTCCCTTCCTCCCTCCCTTCCTTCCTCCCTTTTCCTTTCCCTCTCTCTCCCCCTCACATACCCCCAGACCACCCTCCCCTTCCATCTCCCCCCAACTTCACATGTAGGGTGATTCCACCCAGGAGGGGTCATCTAAATTTGTCATTTGAAGTAGGGACTAGACTTCTCTCCTGTTTCTTTGTTAAGGAAGTATCCCTCTGATGGGAGATGTTATTCTGTAAATATATTTTTCATACTGGTTAATGAATAAAGCACTGTTTGCCAATAGGGAAGTACGATAAGTGGGACTAGGAGATGAGGAGGAAAGAGGAAGTAGTAAGGAGGAGTCAACATGGAGAGCCTGGAGAGGTGGCACGCCAGCCTCTGGCCAGTAAGATGTGCCATGTGGAAATACTTAGAATAGTAGAAATGGGTTAATCATTAAGACAGAGCTAGTCAGTAACAAATTAGTATCCGGCCAACAGCTTTATATCAAATACAGAGTCTCTGAGTGTTATTTGTGGCTGGCGAGGTAGTGGGACCAGGCGGGCTGGCAAAAACATACACAGTACAATTGGTGCCCAAGGTAGCTATAAGAACTTTCACTTAAAACTAAGGAAAGCTTAAGAAATGTTTTAGAAACAAAGAAACAAAGACAAGCAAGACTTCGTGGTAGCAGCATTTTTCTGGGTTGGACTCTGTTTTCTGAAAGACAACAGATATTTGCACTGTTCCTTTAATGGAGGTTTCCAAAATTTACATAAGTGGCAAAAAACCGCATTGCTTTTAAAGAGCTCTGCTAACAGTTATTTGGTGTGTAAGAGGGCTGGCAATGAAGGTTTACAGTGTGTTTTAAAATATAGATTGGCTTGGGAGAAAAAAAAAGGCAAAGAATGAAATGGTTTTAAAAAGACAGAGTGTGGCTGGGTGTGGTGGCACATGCCTTGAATCCCAGCACTCGGGAGGCAGAGACAAACAGATATCTGTGATTTCAAAGAAAACCTAGTATACAGAGTAAATTCCAGGACAGATAAAAGTTGCACAGACAAACCCTGTCTAAATCCAGGACAGAAAAATTTTACACAGAGAAACCCTATCTCAAAATATGTAAAAATAGAAGTAGAAGAAATAGAGTAATAAAAAAGCCACATAAAGATGGAAAGCACAGAGAAAGTTTGGATATTGCACGCTGTTCTGTTATGTTTAAATTGTTTGACTGCTGAGGAATTAACAACAACTGATAAAAGAAATGCTGCCGGATTAATTCTATTTATATATTTTAAAAATTCTTTGACTCCAAAATTTAAGTCTAAGGATAAGTTACTGGGGAAAAGGATTTCTAATTTTGTTTCCACAGAAAATGAAAAGCTGTGGATTCCTTCCAGACTAATGTGGTTTGATCAAACAAGACCCCCTGAAGCAACATCAATGGGACAATGCAGCCTTGCAGACCACAACAGTCTGGATTTCTGCATCTTCTTAGGATTCCCCATGACAGTTACCCCTACCAGCAGGAAGTAGTTTGGAAAGAACGATGCCCAAATTCCCAAATATTGTTTATAAATGTTTGTTTTCATTTAAGTGGGCTTGGTTATAAATGGTTAATGACCACAACCAATCTTTTTAAAGGTAAAAAGGGAATTATGGTATAGATATGAATACTTTGCCTTGGAATGGGTTTTTATTTATTGATACAAATTTAAGGACAATTTTGTGATATGTACATTTTTCCTCTTGTTTAGGTATTGTGTTTATATAGCTCATTGAAAAATGTAATATATAATTCAGTACAGATTATAGAGAGTTTGCTATGATAGTGAAAACTAGAGTTAAGTTAGAATTTTGAGATATGCAGAGATGTATTTGAGAATAGGCATTCTTCAAACCTTTCAAAGACGTACAGAATATAGCTTTTAAAATGGTTTAGGGTTTTTCTTGACAGTGAGGCACAACTGTTCCTGGTAACACCACCTGTGTCAAAAAGGAAGATGGACATCGAAGAAAAGCTTTATCAAGTTTGCTTCTAATATGGCAAGACTAGCCATTTGAGCTAGTCTGTTTGACTTTATGTTTGTCTAGTCTGTTTGACTTTATGCTGTATAAACTGGATATGCAGGCCCCACAGAAAAGTGACTGCTGAAACAAGATGGACAGTGCTGCAGGGTTCCTGACTCATGAAAGAGTCTGCAAGACACACTATGGCCTATGGGCTGAAGATGGAACATTACAGAAGAACTTAGGGTGACTGACCAGGCAGTGAGTTGTCTCTGTCATTTCTAGAGTTTATATATTATCCTTCTGTGGTCTTTGAAGGAGTTGAAGACAGTTATGGTTATAGTTTTCCTTAGTTAGAATAAAAGGTAAGTTACATATAAGACTTTAGACTCACAAAGATAGGATAGATGATAGAATATTTTCTTTAAGTCTTACTAAATGTTTAAAGGAAAAGGAAAAATATTGTTAACTGTGATTCTTATTGGATAACTTTTGTATGATATATTTTGCTATGTTAAGGTTAAAACACTTTTAATTTTAGACAGAAAAGAGGAGATGATGGGAGATGTTATTCTGTAAATATGTTTCTCATACTGGTTAATGAATAAAGCTCTCTTGGCCAATATGGAAGCAAGATAGGAGGGACTAGGAGACGAGGAGGAAAGAGGAATCAGTAAAGAAGAGTCAACATGGAGAGCCCAGAGAGGTAGCATGCCAGCCTCTGGCCGGTAATATGTGCCACGTGGAAATACTTAGAATAGTAGAAATGGGTTAATTATTAAGACAGAGCTAGTCGGTAACAAATTAGTGCCTGGCCAATAGCTTTATATCAAATACACAGTTTATGAGTGTTATTTGGGGCTGGCGTGGTGGTGGGACCAGGTGGGCTGGCAGAAAACAGATACGCTGCATCCCACCTTGGAGGATGTGCCCACAAGGTCCTTTTTGGCACCAGGAATACCTCCTGGTTCCACTGTCTTAGGTCTCTTAGACCCATGTTCAGGAGATGTAGCAAAATAACTTTAAAGATAAATTGCTTACTTATTGTTTGATTAGGCACTAAAATCACAAATATATAAATTTATGAATATTATTTCATTCAGAACAAAATTGTTCACATAATTTACTTTAATTTTCAAAGCTGGACAAATACATAGTTATAGTAAGAGTTTCAGTTTTTAATGAAGTTTTATGTTAGAGGAGATCCTTGGGTTGCCTCTGGTGCCTTTTCTTTTTTTATTTGACAAATATGGGTATTTTGTTTACATTTATATCTGTGAGCCAGTGTGCTAGAAATCAAACCTGGATCCACTGGAAAAGCAATGTTCTCAACTTCTGACCCACCTCTCTAGTCCCTCTGATGTCTTTTTGACATGCTGTTCAAAGTTTCTTCAATAAATAACCAGCTTGTTTCTGGTTGACAAGATTTCCTGACCTGAAATATAATGTCTGAACTGAGATATTTCTTCTATTTCACTGACTCTGCCTTCTTTTAATAGTGAATAATTTTAAGAGACAATAAATATAGTGTGAGATTGCTGTGAACAAGATGTTGGTAAAAACTCGTTTAGTAGTTAGTAATGATTTATGCAATACAGTCCTGTCTCTTCATGTACTAAAATGATTACTACCATTTTTAAAATCTTATTATATAAGGAAGAAAGCCAAATCATTGTATTTCATTTAGCACTGTTTGTTAACCAGACAAAGGTTTGATGAAAGTCTGTAATGTATATATTCTTTTGTAATTTAACTATCCATGCTTTTTCTGGAGCATTTCTCCATTTACCACCAGTATCTCAAATGTTTTAAGGTCTTACATGTTGGATCAGCATCAAGTCTCTTTAAAGTTCATGTTTCTATTAAAGTCATTTATATAAAGATGTTGAATACCTAGTCTATGATGTCTAAGCTTTTGATGTGTATGTACTAGGTGCTGAGGATACAGAAGTGAGAGAAGCACAAAATAATCTCTGCCCGCCCCCAATACAATGTGATTATAATTCACTATATATATATATATATATATATATATATATATATATATTTCACATATATATTATAATTCACATATAATTCTAATGTGAATAACAATTCTTTCATTGCCTCAAAATATAGCTTGCATAAGAAGAAATTTGTTATACACTGTTTAATGTTAAAAAATATTTCATGTTGGTTTATGTGTCATACTGCAAAATCCCTTACACTTAAATCTTAGTATAATTTAATTAGAGATTATTTATGCTTTTTAAGAGTTTACAACTAGTTTTCAGAAATTTGAGTATACAAATCCCATTCTTTTCAATGACATATCAATTGAAAATTCACATTAAATAGGCTTATTTATAGTACATCTTAAGTAATTGCTATGGTGACAAAAGAATAAATGTGAACATTACCGTGCATTGATTTGTATGTTTTATGTGTTTATGCAACCTTTACATTTGTAATATTTAATATATATTTGATATGATTGAAGTGCTATGCTAATGCTGACAGACATTCAACATTTAATGAAATAACATTTATTATACAGAAGCCTTGCTTAACCTATCTGTAAAAATTAGTAATACATTTTTTTGTAATGTTTAGTACATTTACCTCTTTTTTTTAAAACATTCTTTTCTCATATAATACATTGTAACCAGAATTTTCCCTCCTTTCACTCCTACCTGTTCCCACTAGCCTCTCCTTTCCCAAAGCCCATTCCTTCCCCATTTTCTTTCAGAAAATAGCAGGCTTCTAAGAGACAACAACCAAACATTACTAATCAGGGTACAATAAGACAAGGAAAAAGTCTCATGTGGAAACTAGACAAGGCAACTCAGTAGGAGGAAAAGAGTCCCAAGATCAGGCAAAAGAATTAGAGACATACCTGCTACCACTGTTCAGAATCACTAAAAACACCAAGCTAACAGGCAACACATATATACAGGGAACCTGGTGCAGATCCATGCAGGCCCCATGCATTCAGCTTTAGTCTCTATGAACCCTATGACCCCTGCTTAGTTGATTCAATGGGTCATGCTTTCCTGGTGTCTTTGATCACTTCTAACTCCTAAACTCTTTATCCCCCTACTTCTGAAGAAATACATTTTTAAAATAACCTTCATTTTCAGTATGAATTTTTTTCTATTTTTTATTACTAATATAATATAAAAATTGTACATATTGATCCCAGTTTCCTCTCCCTCCCTCCCTCCCTCCCTCTCTCCCTCTTTCTTACACTCTTTCCCCCCTCACATGCACCCTGACCACCCTCCCCTCCCATCCCCCCAACCCCATTCTATATGTAGGGCTATGCTATTCTGGTGGCGTCATGTAAAGCTGTCAAGTCATTTGAAGTAGGGAGTTCTCTCCTGTCTCTAGGTTAAGGGAGTATTCCTCCAAGGGAGATGTGTCCACAAGGTCCTTTTGTGCACCAGGAATACATCCTGGTTCTACTGTCTGAGGTCCTTTAGACTGTTCAGTCCTTCTAGCTGAGACCCATATTCAGGGGGCATGAGTCAGTCCTATGCTGGATTTCAAGCTATCAGTCTGGGGGGCCCATTAGCTCCTCCTTGTTCAGGTCAGCTGTCTTTGTGTGTTTCTACAACCTGGTCTTGTCCTCTCTGCATCTGGATTCTAGTTCGACTAGTTTAGTTATGGGTGTTTGCTTCTGTTTCCAACAGGTACTAGATGAGGGCTCCATGATGGTAGATAATTTAGGTGATGATCTCACTATCAGGGAAGGGCATTTATGGTAGCCTTTCCACTGTTGCTCAAATTGTTAGTTGGAATCAGTCTTGTAGATCTCTAGACATTTCTTTAGGTTCAATTTTCTCTCCAAACCAGTAATGGCTCCCTCTTATATGCGCTTTCTCTCTCTCTCTCTCTCTCTCTCTCTCTCTCTCTCTCTCTCTCTCTCTCTTCTCTTCTATTCCTTCCATTATTTAATCTCCCTAGTCCCACTTGCTTTCCTCGCCTCCCCTTCTCTTTCTTCTAGTCTTTGTTGAATGAATGTGGATCATTTGGGTATATACCTAAGAGGGGGATTGCCAGGTCCTGTGGTAAACTAATTCCCATTTTCCTGAGGAAACACCATACTGATCTCCAAAATGGCTGTACAGATTTTCACTTTTACCCACAGTGGAGGGGTGCTTCCTTTCTCCACATCATCTCCAGCATAAGTTGTCATTGGTGTTTCCAATTTTAGCCATTCTAGCAGGGGTAAGATGGTATCTCAAAGTTGTTTTGATTTGCATTTTCCTGAAGGCTAAGGATGTTGAACACTTTCTTAAGTGTCTTTCAGCCTTTTTTATTTCCTCTATTGAGAAGTCTCTCTTCAGTTCGTACCCTATTTTTAATAGGGTTATTTGGTGGTGTTTTTGGAGATCTTCCGTTTGTCAGATGTAGGATTTGTGAAAATCTTTTTCCAGTCTGTGGGCTGCCATTTGGTCTTGTACACTGTCCTTTCCTTACAGAAGCCTCTAAGTCTGAGGAGATCCTATTTATTAATTGTCGATCTCAGTGTCTGTGATACTGGAGTTATATTCAGGAAGCTGTCTGCTATACCAATTTGTTTAAGTGTACCTTCTACTTTCTCCTCTAAGAGGTTCAGTGTGGCTGGATTTATGTTGATGTCTTTGATCTGTTTGGACTGGAGTTTTGTGCATGGCAATAAACATGGGTCTATCTGCAGTCTTCTACACACCATCATCCAATTGTGCCAGCACCATTTGTTGAAGAAGCTTTCCTCCTCCAATTGTATGCTTTTAGCTGTTTTGTCAAAAATTGTGTGTTTGTATATATGTGGGTTAATATCAGGATTTTCTATTCAATTACCTTGGTCAACTTGTCTATTTTTGTGCCAATACCAGGCTGTTTTCAGGACCATAGCACTGTAGTAGAACTTAAAGTCGGGAATGGTGATGCTTCTTGAAGATCTTTTATTGTACAGGGTTGTTTTTTGATATCCTGGGTGTTTTGTTTAATGTAAAGTTGATTATTATCCTTTCAATTTTAATGGAATTGCATTGAATCTGTAGATTGCTTTTGGCAAGATTGTCATTTTTTACTATGTTGAACTTACCTATCCAAGAGAATGGGAGATATTTTCATTTTCTGGTATCTTCTTTAATTTCCTTCTCTAAAGACAAAAAGTAAACATTGCCACAAGATACTTTATGTTGTATGAGGCTATTGTAAAGGGTGATGTTTCTCTGATTCCTTTCTCAGCCTCTTTGTCATCTGAATAAAGTAGAGCTACTAAATTTTTTAGCGTTTATCTTGTATCTTGCTAGTTTGTTGAAGGTGTTTATCAGCTGTAGGAGTTCCCTGGTAAAGTTTTTTTGGGGTCACTTATGTAAACCATCACACCATCTGCAAAAAAGAGAAAGTTTGACTTCTTCCTTTCCAATTTGGATACCCTTGATCTCCTTTTGTTGTCTTATTGCTTTAGCTAGAACTTCAAGTACAATATTAAAGAGATAAGGAGAGGGCAGCCTTGTCTTGTTCCTGATCTTAGAGGAACTTAAACTTCTCTCCATTCAGTTTGATGTTGGCCTTTGTTTTACTGTATTTTGCTCTTATTATGTTTAGGTATGTTCTTGTTATCTCTGCTCTCTCCAAGACCTTTCTCAGGAAAGGGTGTTGAATTTTGTCGAAGGCTTTTTCAGCATTTAGGGAGATGATCATATGATTTTTCTTTTTCAGCTTATTTATATGGTGAATCATGTTGATAGATTTTTGTATGTTAAACCATCCCTGCAACACAGGGATGAAGTCTACTTGGTCATGATGGATGATTTCTCTGATGTATTCTTGGATTCGGTTTGCCAGATTTTATTGAATATTTTTGCATTGATGTTCATCAGGGATATTGGTCTGTACTTTTCTTTCTTAGTTGTGTCTTTTGTCTTTTTGTGGCTTGGGTACCAAGGTTATTGTGGCCTTTTAAAAAGAGTTTGGTAATTCACCTTCTGTATCTATTGTATGGAACAATTTGAGGAGTATTGGTATTAGCTCTTCCTTGTATTTCTGGTAGGTTTCTGTATCTGTACTGAAGCCATCTGGTCCTGGGCTTTTTTTTTTTAGTTGGAAGGCTTTCGATGATACTTCTATTTGGCTGGGGTTTATAGGTGTATTTTCAGGTCATACTTTGAAAACCTGTGCTCCATAAAATTTGAAAATTCAAAGCAAATGGACAACTTTCTAGATAACTATCACTTACCAAATTAAGTCAAGAACAGACAAACAACTTAAATATACCTGTAAATACATTTTTAAGTAATTGCTTTTGTCTTCATTTAAATTGTAAGGGCATGCAGAGCAAGATGTTAGCTGGGTTAGATCTCTGTTGATTGTCACCATGCAAATTTGGGACACTGCAGAAAAACTGTGTTCATAGATCTAAGAAAGCTGGATCAGAGATCAAACCACTTGGTTTTACTAGAATAAAAAAAATAACACACAGAGGAAGCCAGAAAGCAAAGGGTTGCTTAACCATCACTCCCACACTACAATGTCAGCACGAGAATAAATGTCACCCCAAGGAAAAAGAATTAAACCCAGTCTTTACCCTAAACTCAATGGCAAGTTTGCTGCCATGAAACCTAAGGAAACCAGGCACAGACACACAGTCCCAAGTCTGGGCTAAAATCCAAATGGAGCTGCTATTGGTGCTTAGCTATGTATACAAAGACTATCTCTGCATATCCAGATTTAGACAGTGGAGAGAAAAGCAATTCTGTATGTCCTAGCCTTGGACTTTGTCTTAGAGCTCATTGCCAGGTTTGCCAACCCAAAACTCAGCATTGAGTAGAAAATAAATTTCTATACTCATACCTGAACTTCAGACAAAGCTTTCAGAATTATCCTGACAGAAGTCAAAGTTGTGTGTCTTGGTGGTGCAGTTGCAATTAAGCTGCCATCATTGCAATCTGTGATGTGTGCCTATGCATGACCTCAAGATTTTATAGGTCCCTAAAACTGTTAAATTTAGCTACAGTCAAGCCTAATATCTAGACATGGTGACCAAGGAACTGCCTTTACCAACAGTTCTCCATGACTGGGAAGAACAGCTTGGAACAAGACCCTATTGACTAGAATTACCACAGAGCAGAAAGCACAGAACTTTGACATGGAACTTTGACATACTGCATTAGCGAAAACTTATTTATTTCCTTTTCCCTGCAGGTATCAATGTAAATGAATTGTAAGTATCTTATTTAGGAGAAGGACTTGTTGCCCACTCTTCTCAGTGTTGGGATTTTGTCTGTTTAGAAATGTTTTAGGTTATTGTATGAAAATAAGTAAATATAGTTTTAAAACAAGTTACTATCTAGCTTAGTAAACCTAACATTGGGTACATCTTAATGATGCCTATTCCCAAATCTCTGTGGTCAGAACCAACCTAGTGTTGGAGATGGGGAAAGTAAAAGTCTCCCAGTGTATTTCAATTCCCTTCCACTCAGTATCATATGTGGTCATTATACACGCCTACCTCAACCAGCAAGGAAGAGGCAACTCCTGGAAGATCTTCTTCATACAGTTTATGCAGGATCCTTGAACAATCTTCTTCTGACCCTGGGGAAATGCCTGCACAGGCTTAAATCCCCTTGCACTGACCAACCGCAGTAAGCCACGTGAACTCTGCAGTAGGCTATTCTAATGCAGAAGCAGACAGGCTGAACAGGCTTAACCAAACAAGGACTTGTTTACGCCAGAGAGTGCTCACCATCGGGAAGGTGGAAGGCAGAAGCCAGCACCATCTTTAAGGTGTGGCACTTCACAGCTCTCTACAGTCATTTGCAAAAGTCTTGGGTCATAGGTCAGTTGTTGATATATGTTTTTCAGTCTTAAATATCAAATAATTTATTGATAACTTAAAAACTTACAAAATAGGAAAGAACCACTTATGACACCATCTTGTCTCTTTTTCCAGCACACATACACACACTTACATTTAAATATTCTAAAATTTTGATGTATGAAATTGTACCTAAATCAGTATGTCTTTAAGCCATTAGTATGACTGTATAAATATAATTCAGAACTAAGCTACATGGTAAGTTATGAGTGAATTTCTCCCTTACTAAATTTTTAAAAGTTGTATTAAGAATGATATTTTTCTTCTTGAGGAGTTTTTCAAAGAATATGCCAGGCAAATTAGTCAAGCTTTCTGAAAGCAAAACTCTGCTCATTAGAGTCCAACTCATCAGGAAGCTACAGGTTGGCTATTTTGTTTCATTGTAAGGGACCCTCCCATATTCTCCCAACTCCAAACTAGATTGGTAACTTGACTGGCTTTGTGAATTTCCTGACATCACATCATTGTCTTTGATTTTCTTTTAGTCTCGTAATCTTGATGGGAGATGTTATTCTGTATATATGTTTCTCATACTGGTTAATAAAGCACTGTGGCCAATGAGATAGCAAGATAGGCGGGGCTAGAAGACTAGAAGGAGGAAAGAGGAAGTAGTAGGGAGGAGTCAAGATGTAGCCCGGGAAGAAGCAGGACGCGTGCCGCGGCTCCCCATAAGACGACCACGTGGGAATACATAGATAAGTAGAAATGGGTTAATAATTAAGACAGAGCTAGCCCATAAACAGTAATGGTAACTGGCCAACAGGATTGTATCGAATACAGAGTCTCTGAGTGTTATTTGGGGCTAGCGTGGCTGTGGGCCCACATGGCGGCAGGACAGGGAGGCCGGCAGAGAGAAACCTGCCGCAACATAATGGTGTCAGAAGTGGAACTGAGAACTTTCGCTTAAAACTTAACAAAAGCTTAAAAAATAGGTTTTAGAAACAAGAGAACAGAGACTAGCAAGACTTCTTAGTAGCAGCATTTTCTCGGTTGGATTTGTTTTACTATAGACAGAGAGTTGCACGTCTCCTTTAAGGGAGGTTTCCAAAATTAGCATAAGCGGCAAAAAAGCCGCCTTGCTTTTAAAGAGCTCTGCTAACAATTCATTGGTGCTGCAATGAAGGTTTACACTGTGTTTTAAAAAATACACTGGCTTGGGAGAGAAAAAGAAACAGGATACAATGGTTTAAAAAAGAAAAAAGGAATTAAATGGATGGCTATGGTGGCACATGCCATTAATCCCAGCACTCGGCAGACAGAGGCAAGCAGATCTCTGTGATTTCAAACCAAACCTGGTATGCACTGAATTCTAGGACAGATAAAAGTTACACAGAGAAACCCTGTCTCAAAATATGTAAAAATAGAAGTAGAATAAATAGAGTAATAAAAAAGCCACGTAAAGATGGAAAACACAGAGAAATTTTGGATACTATACGCGATTCTGTTGTCTTTAAATTATTTGATTGCTGAGAAAATAACAACTGCTGATAAAAGAAATGCTGCTAGATTAATTCAATATATATATATATATATATATATATATATATATATATATTTTAAAAATGCTTTGACTCCAAAATTTAAGCCTAAGGACAAGTTACTGGGGAAAAGGATTTCTATTTTTGTTTCCACAGAAAATGAAAAGCTATGGATTCTTTCCAGACTTATGTGGTTTGATCAAGCCAGACCCCCCGAAACAATGCCCCAGATGATCCAACATTCAAAGCAGATGACACAAAGCCTCGCAGACTACTGCCAAGATTTCTGCATCTTCTTAGGATCCCCATGACAGCGCCCTCTACCAGCAGGAAGTAGTTTGGATAGAACGACGCCCAAATTCCCAAATATCGTTTATAAATATTTGTTTTCATTTAAATGGACTTGGTTATAAATGGCTATAACCACAAACAATCTTTTTAAAGGTAAAAAGGGAATTATGGTATAGATATGAATACTTTGCTTTGAAATGGATTTTCATTTATTGATACAATTTAAGGTCAATTTTGTGATATGTATATTTCTCCTATTGTTTAGGTATTATGTTTATATAGCTCATTGGAAAATGTAATGTATAACTTAGTACAGATTAGAGAGTAGCCTATGATAATGAAAACTTTAGAGTTAAGTTAATTAGGATTTCTAGTTATGCAGAGATGTATTTGAGATGAATAGGCATTCTTCAAACCTTTCAAAGACCTACAGAATATGGCATTTAAAATGGTTTAGGGATTTTCTTGACAGTGAGGCACAACTGCTCCTGGTAACACCACCTACAGAAGAAAGGAAGATGGACATCGAAGAAACACATTATGGAGTTTGCTTCTAATATGGCAAGACTAGCCATTTGAGCAAGGTACTTCTCTTGTCTAGACTGTTTGACTTTATGTTGTAGAAACTGGACATGCAGGACCCACAAAAAGGTGACTGCTGATGCAAGATGGACATTGCTACAGGATTCCTTCTTCATGGAAGAGGCTGCCAGACAGCCAGACAGTCTACAGGACACAGAGAAAAGTTTCCTGCCTTGTTGAGGAGTCTGGACACACATTATGGCCTATGGGCTGAAGATGGAACATTACAGAAGAAATTTGGGTGACTGACCAGGCAATGAGTTGTCTCTGTCATTTCTAGAGTTTATATATTATCCTTCTGTGGTCTTTGATGGAGTTGAAGACAGGTAGTTATGACTATAGTTTTCCTTAGTTAGGATTAAAGATAAGTTACATATGGGACTTTAGACTCACAATGATAGGATAGATGATATTTTCTTAAAGTCTTACAAAATGTTAATGAACTAAATATTGTTTACTGTGATTCTTATTTGATAACTGTTGTATGGTACATTTTGCTATGTTAAGGTTAAACCCCTTCTTTTACTTTAGACAGAAAAGAGGAGATGATGGGAGATGTTATTCTGTATATCTGTTTCTCATGCTGGTTAATAAAGCTCTGTGGCCAATAGAAAACTAGATAGGCAGGGCTAGGAGACTAGAAGGAGAAAGAGGAAGTGGTAGGAAGGAGTCAAGATGTAGCCCAGGGAAGAAGCAGGATGCTTGCCACGGCTCCCAGATAAGACGGCCACGTGGGAATACATAGATAAGTAGAAATGGGTTAATAATTAAGACAGAGCTAGCCCATAAACAGTAATGGTAACTGGCCAACAGGATTGTATCAAATACAGAGTCTCTGAGTGTTATTTGGGGCTGGCGCGGCAGAGGGCCCACGTGGCGGCAGGACCGGGAGGCCGGCGGGGAGACCTGCTGTAACATCCCTACCATTATATGTCCAGTTTTTGTTTTTCCTTTCCAAGGATTATTTCACCACTTAATGAATGTACTATGCTGCAATGAACACTTAATGAGTAAACAAGAGTATCTTTATCTCTTCCATGACTGATATATTTAATCAAACTTTAATTGACTTATTGATTATACATAGAATTCTGTGTAGAAAATCTTCCTAAATATTTTTTGAGTCTTACCCACTACTATCTTCTTTTTTCTGATTTTGAGAGAAGAATGTGCTAATTGCCATGCTATCAGTTTTATTATTTATTATTTATATTTTTATTTATATATTTTTTTCTTCAAGTTAAAATTTCAGGATCTTCACTCACTCTGTGTGATGATGTGATGTATTCTAATAGGCATAATTGAATAATTTTCTGGTTCATGCTTGCAATTAGCAGTTCCTTTAAATCTAAATATAGATTATGTTCAATTATGACAAAAAACTTTTATATTTATTTTGTAGACAGACTCTCATACAGCCAAGGCTGGCCTTTAAGTTAGCAATCTTGTCTCTTTCCTCAACTGCTGGGATTGCAGACATTTGCCACATATCTGGAACACGATGTAAATTTTGAAATACTTTCCCCCCATCCACTCTTGTATTATCTCTTTCTGAGAACATGTACAGTGACTATAGACTCTTAAAATTATTCCTTTCACCAGGGCTTTGGTGGTGCACACCATTAATACCAGCACTCAGGAGGCAGAAACAGGCAGATCCATGTGAGTTGAGGCCAGCCTGGACTACAGAGTGAGTTCCAGAACAGGCTCCAAAACAATACACAAAAACCTGTCTCAAAAAACAAACAAAAAATATTCCTTTAACTTAACTATATTCTCATTTATTCTCTTCAATTTTGCCCCCCCTTTTTCTGAGATTGCCTCTATTCTTTTATCCAATTATTCTATGAATGATGCATCCTTTTCATTTTACTTGAATTTGAAAAACTATTTTATTTACTTCATGAAGTTTTGGTTTTTTAAAGTTTTCATACAGTTGCACTTCACATTATGTGAGTACAGATGTGTGTTTTGTGTAGGCATTTTATTACAGTGCAAGTATGGTGGCCTAAGGTCAGCTTTCAAGAGCCACTTCTTTCTTTTTACCTTTCTTTTTACCAGGTCATCTGGCTTTGTTGCATGGGTATATCCACAGAGTCATCTTGCTGGCCCAATTTTTTATAGAGTGACGTCTAAGTTGTTTAGTAGAAATCCACAGGAGTCTATGAGAGTGATCCTAGCAAGGATTCCAATAATAGAGGTTATGGGGCCTGAAATAGCTATCTTCTGTAACCAGACAACTTCCAATGTTGAGACTGGGAAACTAACCCGACCACAAAACCTTCACCCTACAGTTTTCCCTGCCTGCAAGATGTGTTGGAGTATGAAGGCACAGAATTGTGGCAACAGCCAATAAATGACAGTTGTAATTTGAGGCTATTGCCTAGAAAGGGAGCCAGTTCCCTACTTTGCCTTGTTGAGCAGGAACCAGAGGCTGGGTATCCCTGAGATCCAGGTTAAAGAAAAAAATCAATAAAATGATTCCTAATAATACTGTGTTCTACTCAGAGATTGTACCTAATACAAACATCATCAGAGAGGTTTGCTCTGGAAGCTGATTTGAACAGTTACAGAGTCACAAACATTAGCCCCAGAGAGAGTATGAATTGGAGATCTCCATCTTATCCACTCCTTGGAGCTCAAGGTACTCTGCAGAAGGGTGGGTGGAGGTTGTAGGAGCCAAAGATATCAGGGATACTAGGAGAACACAGCTTACAGAATCAACTAAGCAAGGCTCATGGAGGCTCACAGAGACTGAAGTGACAGTCACAGAGCTTGATGGGTCTGTGCCAGGTCCTTTGAAAATATGAAGTGGTAGGTAGCTTGGTATTCTTGTGGGACTCTTAACATGGGGAGGGGGGGCAGTGGCTGAATCTGACTCTTTTGCCTGCTCTTAGGATCCTTTTCCTCCTACTGAGTTGCCTGGATCAGCCCTGATGTGAGGATTTGTGCATAATCTTATGCCATGTTTGGTTGATATCTCTGGGAGGCCTGCTCTTTTCTTATGGGAAATGAAGAAGGAGTGGATTAGGGTTAAAGAGATTCAGGGAGGAGGTTGGGAGGAGTAAAGGGAATGGAAACTGGTTGGATGTATTACTTGAGAGTTGAATAAAAGAAATATATAAATAACAATATCTTTTTCCTTCATTTCTGCGATGTTAAATAATTTATATATCAAAGTAAATTATCTTATATGAAAGTATATCTTATACACATACAGAGAGAACAAGGAAAGTATTTTTTAATCTTAAAATTTTGAATGTTTTTATAATGTCTTGTGATTATCAGTAATTTGGAAAATTTTTATCAATAAAACACTAATGCATACTGCTTATTGATTAAAATGATGGATATATTGTTCATCAATAAACACAGCACATGGGCTGGTAACTGAGCATGTGGGGTGCACATGGGGATAGAAGGAAGCAATTTTGGACCATCCAGATGAGGCATAATTCTTTTATTAAGCTGTTTATATGTGACTAAATAAAGTTTGCAATTTTTTGAGAATAACGATACTGGCTTAGAGCTTATGGGAAGAGCATAAATACTACCTTCCACACGTAGTAGAAAATGGTTTGTTCATAACTCTTAAAACCTTTCAGTCCTCTGAAATCCCAAGCCTTTATTAAACAATCTAAATTATTGTGTTAGCTCTTATTTGTTAGTGTTTAGTGAGTATATTTTTATGCTGCAAAGAAGAAAGCACCCAAATTTCTACCATCTAAAAAAATTATCCTCTTAGAAAGTGTTGTTCATAGAAAACCCAGTGTTTTAAAAACTATTGTTACTGAAAGATTGAGACAAGAACTATAATTTCAACAACAGTCATTAATTATACTATTTAAGTAAAAAAAGTAACAACACATGATTACAGGATTTAATGTTATCAGCAGAGAGGATATAATCAAGTATTATTATAAGACAAAACTTAACACACATTGTTTGTCACCCCATTAAGAGACTTTGATGTGGATTTTATGACAATTTTACTTTAGAGATTTCAACACAAAAGCACATTATTGAAAGCTAGTCATTATATTATTATTTTTAATTATTACATTTATTTATTGTGTTGGGTTAAGAGATATTATGTGTGTTAAGGTCAAATGATATTTCACTGGAATTAGTTCTCTATTTTCATCATGTAGATTATAGAAATGAGACTCAGGTCATCAATTTGGTGGCAAGAGTTCCTACCTGTTAGTCTATTTCACTGACCATCTGTGAGACTCTCATGAGTCTTCTCTTCATGGTTCAGATACACATTTTTATGATACATGCCTTTAAAAACTGTTTCTATTCTTGTGACATGAGTGTCAACCAGAAATATAGACTTAAATTTTACATAGACAATATAGTTATATATTCTTCATTGAGGTAATTAACCCCACTAACAAATTATCACAGAAGGAAAGACTGTGATGATAAATGGATACTTTGGGATGTATCCAGGTTCACTGTCCCAGAACAAGGGACATTTGCTTGGAATCTATACAAATCAGACATGGACACTTATGTAAAAGTGTTAGAAGGTGGAGCAGAGTTTGAGAAGTGGCTAAGAAAACAGATCTGTCTGGGGCTCAAGGAAACAACTCTGGTGATTCATACTGACTCACAGAAATGTGCACATCGTTCTATGCATGGCTAAGATTTATTACCATGAAAGCAAAATTAAAAACGGAAAAGAAACATGGAGAAAAATATGGAAGAAGCCAGTGCATGACTCTAAGACTCTTCTTCCTGTGGTGTCATATGAGATATGCTTAATTTTTCCAGCATTAAAATGTGAAATGCCATCCGTTAGAAAAACTTGGCAGAGACCCATGCCCAAGGTTTTTATTGGGGGCTGGTCACATGGGCAGATTCTCTTAACAAAAATTCTGAATTCTCAAAAGGAAAGCAAACATTCAGCCTAAACCACGCAAAGTGGTTTAGGCATAGTGAGTCATTCTAATAATTTAGGAAATGATATGAATGTTCTGAAAATATAAGTTCTAAATGTCAGCCAAGGACAGAACTTGCAGTCAGGACTTACTCAGGGTAATAATCCTGTTTTGGTAATTCTTTTATAAACAAAGACAAAATAAGGAAACTACATTTTATTGAATTTTTCCCAATTGTAACCTTTTGTAGGTACTTTTAGTTCTCTCAAAGCCTTTATGAGTTATGAGAAGAGCTGAAACTGAGAAGTGAAGGAATATAATACAGAGCCTTTGTCCCACTTCTTAAGACTTCAGATTGTCTAAAGCCCGTTTATATGGGTGATACGTAAAGGTTAGAATTGTTACTCATTCATATCCAGTAGGCTCTAGGACTCTGCAGATTGGACATCTATTTGTTCTCTACACTATTTTCGGTCGTGGCAATGTTGACTGAGAAGTAAAATTTAATTCTTGCATTATTCCCTGTCGTAAAAATATTGGTGGCTCCTTGAGTAGATTCTAAGGTTGTGGAAGTCTTTTCTTTTCTCTAGAGCTTCTCACAGAGAACTTAGATACAATGGGTAACTAACATTTTATTAGTTTCCAGAAATTAGAACCAATAAGAGATGTGTATATGAAATTGTACGTGCACATATTTGGTTCATATAATTATATAGGCTAAGTTCCAGATATGCAGAGTGAGTTGGAAAGCTAGAGGTCCAGAAGAGCTGATGGTGTAGTTCCAATCCAAGGTCTGGAAGGCTAAGGAGCAGGAATAGCTGATATTTAAGTTCAATTCAGAATGAAAGAGAAGGCCTAAATCCCATCCCAAAGACTGTCAAAAAGAGACAATATTATGTAACCTATAAAAGGGTCAAATTTTTGTTTGAGAAAACATCACAAATATACTTGTAAATATTTGAGCACATATTTTGATTTCACATGCGTCATCAACTGGACCCATGAAATTAACAAACATAGTTCATGTCTTATTTGTTCATGAGTGGGGTATATTTGGTAAAGGGCTTAAAAATGCAAAGGCATTCAGGTGTTAATTAACGTATTTTCTTAAGTCACAAGAGACCAACTGGATTGGAAAACTCAGCAGGACCAACTGTTTTGGGCTTCCAAGCAGCCCTGGTTTTCTTCTGATGGCCACACTTCCTCAGAACACCCTCTTGGGAGAAACCCTTCTCTGTATTCACAGTTTTGATGAGTTTCTGCGGAGGCAATTGCAATTCCTCCCTGGCACAGAATTAAACTTGTGCTCAATGTGACCTACTTAGTACCATATCTGTTCCCCACCATTATCTGCAAATAGAGTGAGTTAAATTGAGTCAGTCTCTCTGTTTAGGGGAAGTAGACAGACAGATGCCTACAAGCTGCTTCCATGTTGAAGAATGAAAGAAGGCAAATGATTGAGAAAAGCTAACACAAGAAGATAAGAAATACCATGTTTTTCCAGGTCTGCCTTACCCTACTTCGCTAGTGGACCTTCTTCAGGGAGCCAGTTCAGGACAAGTCTCTGACAGTGCAAATCACAAATACTTTGACCATTAGAAAGCTCCAGTATGCATAAAAAGCTTTCTCGAGAAGGAGGAAATGAAACTTTAGGTTCAGGGTCTTTTAATTGAGGTAACAAGAAAGGTATTTTTGCTTGTTTTGTTGTGAGAATAAATATTCACAGCAAAGCCAAATTTTATTTGATAAGAAAAAAATGAATAGTGGCGCTGTGGAGATAGGTCAAGGAGTAAAATGCATAAACATTAGGATCTGTGTTCTAATCCCCAATGTGTCCATAAAAGCTATTGGGAGGAAGTCCTCTGTAAGCCCAGCCTTGGGCTGGGGGTGGGACAGGCAGATCCCGAAGGCTTGCTGGACCACCAGCCCTAGCAGAGATGGTAAATTCTATGTTTGGTAAGAGATTCAATTAAAAAAAATAAAAGGGTGTAATGTGATAGAATAAGACATTGGATATTTATATATTGGTCCCTGGATTCCACAAGTGTAGAGTGTGTGCTTATGTCACAAATTGGTGTACATTCACATAAATTTAAAGGGAAAAATTCCTTTACAGACTTAAGACCCAAATGATCTCAGATGAAGAGAACAAAGATAAATCAAGAAAAACACATGGGGAAGCACACTCTAAATATTTCATAACAAACATCTTGTTTTCTGGTTTGGAAATTCAGACAGAACTAAAAGAACATTAGCAGAATATCAGGAACTTGTAGAAAACATTCAGTCTCAAGGTGGATATGGATCAGTCATTCCTTTGCAGGGCTTTTGAATAGGTGCCTTATAAGCCACCAGAGATCTCACATTAGAGAAACGCCTATCTCTTTTTTTCTTCTGGTTTCTCCACATCATCTTTTAGCATTTGTCTCTGTAACAAAAGTGGAATTTGTTTCTTGTTTCTTATAACAATTTCATTACTAACTAGGAAATTTGAAGACCTTAATAATACATAAAGATGTATGTTAAATATTTGTTTTCGGAAGTATTTTAAAGTGTGGTCATCTATGTATTTACTCAGATGACATGAAAGAACAAGCTGTGCAGCTTTCTTCTCTGAGAAAAGAGAACAAGCCATTTTGCTTTGCTTTCATGTGTGTATATACGAGGGACATCACATGATAACACGGATTGACATTTGGAGAGCATATTGAAATTTCTGTGTACATTTAATATTTGTTTGTGAAAGAACCCTTAGGCAACATAAATATTTTTAGAGATAAATGGATGAAAGGTTTGATTTGTCTTGGAACCTAGTAGTCATAGACATTTCAAAGTGATTAAAATATAATTAGATTATTAGGAAGTTATGGTAAAAAACTCATCTTTAATTTCATGTATTTTTGTGGAGAGTTGTGTAGTACCTGTCATGTCAAAGAATGTTTTCTGTTTGGGGAAATAATGCTATATAACTAATTTTAGTATGATGAGAGTGGTCTGAGGAGCCTTCCACTCCCAAACATGGATGCTTAGGTAACTCTGTTGATTCTTAAAATTGCTCTTAGTGCATAAATATTATTATCTACTTAATTGGCATTTAGTTTTATTTTTCAGTTTAATGCTTATATTTCCCAATTTCCTAACCCAATTTACTGTTAGTAACCATTAGTTAGTTACAGCTACTAAAATCTTACAGACTTAGTCTGATTTATAAATAATTGTCAGAAACGCATGTGTATCAGCCCATAGACATAATGCAATGTGATTGCATGCTATGAGGGTTACTTTCATCCATAACACCCTGGCTGACACTTTTCCCTGGTACCTTTGCCTGAGTAATTCTGAGACACCCTCTTTTTCACAGATGCTCAGGAAGGCAATTTCCCCTCTAATGTGCAACTATAAAGTAGCTAGAGCTGGTTGCTCTGGGATATTTGTGTGTTTGCATGAAGCACATTTTTTTTCCTTGACGACTGCTATCATATCAACTCACTGTGATAGTCAAAATAAGTCTTTTAAAAATGTTTCTCTGTGCACAAGACACTAATCCAAACCTAAAACAATCAGGATGACTTGTTTGTATCTTCCCGCACCAACAACATCCAGATAGTGACAACAGTTGCAGCTTAAAGAATACTTGCTTTTGCAGAATATGTGAGAGCCTGATAGAAGGAAGGTTGGCTTTCATAAAAGAAATTGTCTCTGGAGGGCTTAGAGTGTCTCAGAAAGCTTGCCTGGGGAGAGAGGAAGACACTATCAATAGCACAGACTCCAGGAGCCATTTACAAAGAGCTTTTTTATTTTTTATTTTTTTTTTTTTGCCTCTCTTCTTTCTTTCTTTCTTTCTTTCTTTCTTTTTTTTTTTTTTTTTTTTTTTTTCATTTTTCCACGTCCTACTGATGTGGGCAGAAATTCTTGCAAAGTTATTGAATGAAGGTGAACAGGACAAAATTAGTAGATTCCTGTGAGTCATGACAGTTTGAGCACAACCCCTAGCTGCTCTTCATGTTAAATTATAGTGTGTGGTATTTTACCATGTATCGGGATGATTAACCACAGAGCAGGCTCATTGCTAAAGGTGGTACTTTATGTCATTGTGTAGCACAAATTAGAAAAGAAATAGTGACAGAGGCAGGGGCCAAATGATTTGAATATATACCATTTCATCTCTCTTTATCTCGATGCATGTTAGAAGCCTCTGGCATTCAACTTCAAGACTTCCTGTTAGCCTAGGGGGCCTATAATGAACCCTAAGGTACACAATATCAGTGCTCAAATGGTCCAGAATGCCTTTCTTAAGGACCTTTCTTAAGGACAGTGGAAGTCCTGACACAACATTTAAAATAAGAAAGAAGTAGAAGTGTCTTTTGGAATGAAGTACTAAAGTGATCATGATTGCCTAGACCGACTGATGTGAGTTTTGAGGAAGAAGAAACTGAACAATGTCTTATCCTAGCCCTCCAATGATAATGCTATTTTCAGATAAGTGGAAAGAATTTTTGCTTGTTTGGACTCGGAGTAGAAATAGGATGATCTTGCAATAGCACCTAATAAGTATTGAGCTCTAACAGCATGCCAGTTTTTGTGTTGCTTGTGAACATTACTAAGTAATGGACTTGTACCCTCTCTAAGTTAAGGATGCACCTACTATATGTAGAGGGAGAAACTAAACCTCAAAGACATTAATTTTGTTACCTAAGGCTCCATTGCCAGAAACATTTACTCTGTGCCTGGGGACAGTAGGGATCTGGAGCTCATGTGACCTTGGAAATGTGAAAGCCTACTATAAATGGGAGGTGGGACTCAGGGACTCCTCTAGCTGTGTATAACATCCTAACCAAAACATGACCTGTTTTTTGGAGACAAGTGAGCCAGTATCAAATAACATTTTTGCTTGGCTGCCTATTAGAAATGCGAAGGCATTTGTTTCTGTTTGCACCCTTTTCCAGCTGAAAACCTCTCCTGTTAGCTGTCAACAATGTCACTTCCACATTTTCATGTGATGGGTTTCTACTGACACTTATTTTGAAACAGAGGTGATAATTAATCTTCCCACATCCAGGCACTGCAAACATATTTCAATTTCAAATGAGATAAGACCCAAGCGGAAACACCCACACTGGTATTTTCGATAGCTTTGTATCAAGCATTGTAGCTGGCCTAAATTTTCTCCATGGCAGTCCATTATGGATGATGACTGAGGAAGTGTTATTCTTAGTGGGCAGTCTCATTGGAACAGGGAGATGACACAGTAGCAAATTCTCTACGACAAGAAGTGCTGGGGGAGGGGGAGGAGGAAATTGGAATCAGGTTAATAGGCTTCATTCTTTGACCCTTATACTACCCTTGTTTTATGATATGTTTGTCAACAGCAGAGTAATATTAAAACTTAGCCAGGTGGTAGCAGGTATAGATCTCTTTCTGTATTTTTTTGTTACTAGTTTTGGACTTTGAATTGTGTCCAAAGTCAGATCTATAAATAACATGTCAGTCATATAGTTTATATTTGCATGTATGTGTTTGGATATGGATTTCTGGATATATGGTTTTAGTGCACATTATTTGCAAATGACACTACTGTCCCTAGCTAGGACAACTTCCTACCAAGTCTTTGTAGCAAAAACAAGAAATCTTTTTTGTTGTTATTGTTGCCTTTGGCAGCATTATTTTTCTTTTTTAATTTAAATTTGAAACAAGCTTGTTTTACATGTCAATCCCAGTTCCCTCACCCTCCTGTCTTCCCCTGTTCTCCCCAACCCCCATCCCATCCCCTTTCTGTTCTCCAGGGAGGGTGAGGCCTTCTGCTGCATACAAGAAATCTTTAAAAAGTTTTTATTCTCTCACATCTTCTATATATGTATCATAATATATCTAAAAATGTATTTAAAACCTAAAATATGTTAATGCTACTATAGATATTCTTAAAGGTACAGACCCAGAGGTTTTGCAGAGCTTAGCAAAAACTTCTCCAAGAATATACATTGTGGCCATCATATTTCACAGGGAAACAATGAAAACTTGCCTGGAAAGGGCTTCTAAAGTCTTTTAACTACTCACAAGTCATGTAAGCCGTTCACCATGTTTAAGGGCAGAGAGAACTTATTATACCTTTACAAGGATATGAACAAGTTTAAATTACTAAATATCATGTCAATGAATTCTTGTTGTTTTATGCTAAGTGGATTTTCTTCATTTTATAGACATATACAGATACAGACTTAAAATATTTACTTTAAAAAACCCACACACATTTACTTTAAAAGTCAACATCAAGTAAAGTAGAACACAAAAAGCTATCACAATGAACTATATTGCATTTTATTACTTGTGCTATGATCATTAAGTAGTTCATTTGCTACATACTCCTTATCCTTATAGATTAAGCTCAACACTGCCATTTCAATTACAAATATACTAGAGAGCATTTGTTTATGTGTTAGGTCCTTCTCTTTCTCTCTTTCTTTAACAAAAAACATTGACACAGTCCTGAAATTTAAACAAATCCTCATAGGTTTTTCTACATCTAAGGAATAATATTATGAAAACAATAGATGTGATGAAACAGTGAATAGGGTTTATTTGGAAAATAAAACTGCAATTTGAGACATTTATGGCATTAGATTTGATCTATGAATATCTACTTAACATATCAGAAAGTTTGAAAATAAATCTCAAAGTGAAATTAAATCTTGAAAGGCTGATTTTAAAGTATTTAATCTGAAAGAGACAACTTTTAAAGACTAAAATAATAGCAAATATATAGAGTATGTCTTGTGAGCTAGATACAACCCTAGACTCTCCATTACCTAAGTCTTTTGGTATATACAACTTTTGAAGGTAGAGAAAGATAATTAAATTCCATGGTACCTACTCAGCTACAGAAAAACAAAACAAAACAAAAAACAACCATAGTTAGGATTTCTAGTCCACAAAGCTGAGATCTGTAAATGAGTGGATAAAATAATGCATAAAAAGTGTAAATGAATGAGCCACTAAATGCACCAAATAAAAACATCAGGTGAGTGACATAGATTCAGAATAGGTTGTGACAGTAAGGTAGGACACCAATAATTCTGCTCGGTGATGGTGGGTCTACTTTTGACAATTTAAGAAACAGAGGTGAAACTGATGATTATTTTAAGCTTTCCTAGTTATAACTCATGAGTGTAAAATGCCCCCACTCCAAAACCTTGACTTACTTTATTCAGGAATTGGAAGTTTTATTTGACTGGAAGCAAATATGAGGTTTCAAAGAGCAATCCAAACCATGCAGAGACCTGAACATTGTCATATATACCTTCCTTGGCAGAATCCATTCTGAACTATTCAACACAGCAGGTCAGGCTAAAGCAGTCTCTTGCCAGAGCTTTCAGTCTTCTAATGCAGTTTAGTCCACTTAAGTTCGTTGAAACTGAACTTGCAACTGACATAAATATGTTTATTTTCATAATTTGTATGTGTAGACATAAATACATATAAATATATATGTAATTTAAATGTAAGGAGCTTTTATTTTCTTAAAAAAACATGTGGGAATTGAGGGAATGGCACGTTCCCTAGGTTCCTATGAAGGTACCTTTGGGTGTTTGCATTTCATAGTTACATTGCACAGAGCATCCAGGTTTTTCTTAACAAACAAAACACTTGGCAAGAAGCTAGCTTCCATTTTCAAACTCTGATGCACATTGTCTGAACATTGCTTTTCTCACTCTGCTCTTGAGGCTAAACTTTCGACAGATGGATTTGTATCAGTGAAGAAACCAAGGGAAAAACACTATTTGCTACAAAAAAAAAATATATCATTCGTTGTAGCTAGTTGTTTTCTGCCAGCCTGCCTGGTCCCGCCACCACGCCAGCCCCCAATAACACGCAGAGACTCTGTATTTGATACAATCCTGTTGGACAGTTACTATCATTGCTTATGGGCTAGCTCTGTCTTAATGATTAACCCATTTCTACTATTCTAAGTATTTCCACGAGTCTCATCTTACCGGCCAGAGCAGCACTGGCATCCTACCTCTCTGGGCCCTCCATGTTGAATCCTCCTACTTCCTGTTTTCTCCTAGTCTCCTAGCTCCACCAATCTTGCTTTCCCATTGACCCCAGTGCTTTATTCATTAACCAGTATGAGAAACATATTTACAGAATAACATCTCCTATCAATTCGTCTCAAATTATTTTCTACATGTAGGAAGCCAAGAAGGTTGATGACTTACAAAGTCCCCAGGTGCCTCTGATTTCCTTGTGAGGGGCAAAGGAACACCAGTTTTGTCAATGTGTTCTGCATCTAGGGAGATATAATTCATCTCCCTCAATCCATTGGCATATGGTGTCATGATTTCTGGCAGATATTTTTAGTACATGTTTCTGGTTACTTGAGGACAAGATGGAAAAATATAGACTGGGGATTAAAACAATTAGGCTATTTTGAAAATTCATAAGTTCTTATCCTAAAGAATGTTTTTGAATAAACTTAATCAAATTAAAAGGCAAGGTATAAACAAACACAGGAAAGGATTAACTTCATCCTAAGTGAGGCTCCAAGTATCACATTCTTGAAACTAATCTTGTTAACTTTTATTTTTGTTATATAAACTGAATAAAGAGCCAGGTAATTAAATTTTAATTATGTCTGCCACTGGACAGAATGTTATACGATAGAGTATTTTATTTTTTAGTATTAAATATACCATGCCTATTCTGAATGATATTCATTGAACTTTCCATTTTGAGTCAGCAAAGAATGTGGAACTGAGCTAGGTATAGCTCCCTTCTCATAAGCAGCCATTCTGAGAATACTGAGCTGTGGTCCATGATGTTAAGAGCACCACTATGTTCGATAGGCCTCTTGATAAGTCTCCAAAGTTTCCTGACATGTGTCTACTTATCAGTCCTGAGTAACAATAAGAAAATAAAGGAAACAAAATGCAACAAAGAGGGAAAATATAGGATAAGCAATTCAATTTTCAACTTCAATTCTCATTAGTCTATTGGAGGAAATGACTATATCTATTTGCAAGAGTCAGAAAAATAAACTGATTCACTAGCTTAACCTTTTCTTACTGAAGAAAAATGTTTCTCCCTGTATTTGTGCTCTTCTTCAACCAGGGAAAATTAATCTGAATGTCAAAATACAATAAAACCCCTTACAATGAAATTGCTTTGCCTATCAATAATATATTTTCAAATATGTACTCTAAAAAGGGGGTTACATCCAATATGTCCTGTTCAGAAACAGTTTTCTTGTGACCAAATACCTCATTTGAACATTTACACTGCTTTTCTAAAAACAAAATGGAAATTAAAAATTGGATGATAAAGGAGGTTATTATGGGAATAAGGGGGGGAAACACATTAGGCAATGTGGAATGGTAAAGCTTAAATCATTTAAAGGACGATGGGTGATTTTTAATTTCCCAAATGCATTTTTTATCTGCATGAGAATCAAATCTGAACTCTGATGATTAACACTAGTAAATAACTTTTTACCATATAGCCAGGGCTATTTTCCTTCATATACACTTTCTTGTGTCCTATCATTTGCCCCAATAATCTCCTCAGGGTAGCACCTGTGAGCTCCTGAACATGGTGGCCCTTCTTCAGAACCTATAAAGAATATAAATTGCAATTTTTAGACTCTTAAAAGTGAGAATATTTGTGTATTTCAATCTATATTCCTATGGATGGATTGTGTTATCTAAGGTTTTTCTGGGTAGATAACATAATTTTGATAGATAGATAGATAGATAGATAGATAGATAGATAGATAGATAGAAGATAGATATAGATAGCTATATAGAAATATGTGTTAATTGTTAAGATTACATGTGCCATAACATTCATAACATTCATAACATTCAAAACAAAGGCTGACAGTTTTGTTTTTATAGAACTTTTAAAAACTTAATTCTCAAAATGTTGCAAAACTTTAGAGTACATACAAGCATGAAATGCACTGAAAGAGTGAAATGGATATTGTGATTTCTACATTTTAATTTGATATTAGCTTTGTATTAATTTAACCCTAATTTCTAGATATCATTCCATAACTCTTATAGCATTTGTTTCCAAATACATAGGAAAACAATAAACACATTCGACACCATCTGCTGTATTTTCCCTGAAGGGCCTTGCATATGTGTATTTTTTCAGCAAGAAACAAGTCTAAATATCTTGTAATTTTCATCAAAATGTTTCATAATTTCACAGCAGCCTTGCTAATGAAGTAGAGTATTAGCCTTTGTAATAAGCCAAAGTGATTCCAAACAGCAGACAGAGCGTTGAATACTGTTAAAAAGATGGTGGGAGCTGCTGGAGAGCTGAAGAGGTGTTTTCTGCATAGGACAAAAAGAAAACAAAGAAATTTCACTTTGGAAGGAGAATGAGAAAGGTCGATGTGAGTATCTACCTTAGATGAGTTTAAAGAATTCAGAAATGTGATGAAAGGAGTCTGAGGGAGCTCTTATATTAGCTGTGAGCACTGAGATGTAGCAACAACTTTGGAGATAGAGTCCAGATAATCTCCTCATTTGTGGTGTATGAACATCAGTGTTGAAAATCAACATTAAGATACCTGAAGAAAGGAACTCCAAGATTGCAAAATTGAATCTGATATTAATTTCCTAGTTTGCCTCAGTCATAAATCCAAACTTTCATCACAGATAAGAGATGGGACAGCTTATGAAAGCTTATTAAGATTGGACAGAAGTTTCTTTTGATTCCATAGAAGCAGATCTAGTTTATTGACCTACTATGTACTTAATGCTGTGGTTGCCTCTATCTCTCTTGGGATATTGCCATACTCACACATAACACTGAAGTCTAAAGAATGTGAAGTATTTATTCAATGACTTGTAAGTATAATATGACTATAAAAAAACAACAACAGCAAAAAAAATAAAAAACCTGTCAGATACAACTGGTATTCATCATACATTCCTGATTCTTATTTCTCATTCCTGATTCAAGCCAAATAGGCACTTAGTGTTAATTACTCAGTATAAAATGAAATATTTGTACTGGGATGAGGGTAATATTTTAGGTGGAATTGTCTGTCCAGCATTATTTTCTTGGAGCAATTATGCATTTATCTTAGTTTATATCATATAAACATTGTGAACATATTATAAATTTGCATGCTGCTATATCATTTTAAGCACATACTAAAACTTAAAGTAGGCCAGTTTAATCCTGTTCTCATAGAATATATGGGTTGTTTCTGTGACATTAAGGATGACCATGAATGTATGATACATATATTTCCACAAAAGTTTAAGACAGAGATCTAGCTCTATCTGTCATATATCTATATGTCTGTCTATCACACACCAGTATATATATATATATATATATATATGTATATATATATATATATATATACATATATATATATATATACACACACACAACACACACACACACACACACACACACACACACACACACATATATATATATATATATATATATTTGTAATGTTCTGAATTTATAAGCCCAGTACTATGGTCTCCTTGGTTGGGACTAAAATAACTGTTTAACAAAGTTCATCAAATAGAATGTGATGGAATAGGATGTGAGCAAGCCCAGTGAATTCCAAGTATATTGAGTATGTGGGAATAAAAATAACTAAAGTATAAGTTTATATGATTTTATAAATAATATAAGGTAGTAAAAAGAATAAAATCCCCAGTCCAGAAGAATCACATAAACTCTACTCTGGAAATACCTGTTACATTTTCTTTTAACGTGTGGTTACAGATAAAGTAGGCATGTATTTTTCAGAAAGCATCATATGGCAAGTGATGTAATTTGCTTTATCATTAAAATTTTCACTTATTGTTAGCAATCTTTCTATCACAAAATTACAATAAGAAAGGCTTTCTTAATACATTATTGTGTTAAATATAGGTTTTCATGAATGGTAGCATAAAAGTGAAAATTATTCTCCAGATAGAATAAAGGAAGACATTGTAGTAGATGTTGCTGTGATGTGTTAACTAGTATAAGATGTTTGAATTTGAATCACTATAGAAGAAAACAAATAGACACACATAAAACGTTTTGAAATGTGGAGGCATTAAATGTGTAATGAAACACTAAAAATACATCAGATCTAGTTTTCTAAAGAAGAAATGGTGTTCAGAAAGTGCTGAGTCTGACCAGCCCTGCATTGTTGGATTAGTAACTTAATAACAAATAACCATAGAGAAACTGCCACTTTCATACCCAAGGGATTGCTGATCACCATTCCTCCATGTGGAAGTAAATTGCTTCCACAATAGAAAAATCCAACATGTCAACATATAGCATGTTCTCTTATATCATATAAATCTTGCTATTAAGTAAATGTAACTTAAATATAAGAGTGACAAAAATACAAAAAAAAGAAAAAAGAAAAATAACCAGTATAATAAAGAAAGAGAAGAGGGAATTGATACAACAGCTGCCAGAGAAATAATAAAGTTCATTGAAAATATATTGCTAACATGTTCTACAAAGCTGAAAAAATTAAGAAATGGATGACTTTCTCAATTCATCTGACTTACAAAACATTTAAACAGACCCATGCTCTACAAAGAAGTTGTAGGAATACTAAAAGGTCTCCCTAACCCCAAATAAATAAATACACTATTAAATTACCACAGTAATAAAAAGTATCTGACATCAATACATTTTAAGTTCTTCCACCAAGTAGAAATGAATCCTATGAAATTCATTTTGTAAAGCCAGTATTAACCTGATGCCATAAACACAGACACAAAAATATTCAATAGATACTAAGTAACACAATTTAAAACACATAAGAATATATAGTATATATAGTGCTAGAAAGATGACTTAGCAGAGATGTGCACTGGCTTCTCTTCCATGTGGCAATTCACAACCAACTCAAATGCCAGTTTCAGGAGTCACATACCCTTTTCTGGCCTCTGTGGACACTTTATGCATGTGTTATAAAGACATATATACAGGCAAAACATATACATAAAATAATCTATTGAAAAGGTTAACCTATTATAACTAAATTGGTTTTATACTGCAGGTGAAGCCAATTCGCTGTGTAATAGCCAATATATGCGATACTTCATATAAATAAGCTTAGTGATAGAATCACATGATCATTTAAATAGAGGTAGAAGGGCATTTGACAAAATTTCACATGATGTCATGTTACTAATCAACTTGAAAAAAATGAGAGTGGGAAGAAAATATACCAAAATAAGAAAGGCAGGTTATGAGAAATATATAATCTGTTAACAAAAGCAATAAAACATACAAGGGGAATAAATGAGATAAAAATAACAAGTAAGTCAAATGATCCTTATTCACAGATGACAAGATTCTATACTTAAAGAACTGAATATACTCTGTCAGAAAATTCTTATCTCTAATGCATACTTTGAGTAAATTTCCATAATTATACTATCGGCATACAAAAAACATTAGCTTTACTACATACCAATAATGAATTCTCTGAGAAAGAAATTAAGAAAAATATCCTATTGCAATAACTCAAATCCATATATAAAAACTTCAGAATAAATATAATGAAAGAAATTAAAATAACTTCAACAAATATTTATGAAAGTGAAAAAAGAAATTGTCAAATATAGTGAAATTAGTATTGCAAAGATGGATATACTATTTAAATTAATCTACACACTCAATTCAACTCAGCACATTCAAAATTATAAAAGAAATTTTCTCAGAATTTGATAAAAAAATACAAAGTTTATACACAGATACACAGCACAAAAAGCCTTTAATAGCTAAAGCAATTCTATGTAGAAGTAGAAAGACCAGTGCTAATAGTATTCAAATATCTTGCCTCAAATTATACTACAAAGTCATAGTGACAAAATATTGAAAAAATAAAACAAAAACATCACAATTATGTAGACCAAGTGTCATGAAATAGACAAATCTGGAAATAAATCCATATGGATATGATGCCCTAACAATTGACAAGGTACATTTCATTTAACAAAAATGTCTATTCAGCAAAAGTATTAGCAAATTTGGATAATCATCTCTCTTATTGCCCTCAGAAATCAACACAAAATTGATCAAACTTTTACTTTAAAACACAAATATCTGAAACCACCAGAGGAAAATACTTTAAGATATAAATTAAAACTGTCGGACAAGGCTCCAATGTTACAGGGAATAAACCCAGAAACTGGCAAAAGGAATTACAATAAATTATAATGAAACTTTATAATATAGCAAATTATCAGCAGAACAGTCTATAGAATGGGATAAAATATTTACCTGGTATAGTTTAAATAGGAATTTAGAGTCTAGGCTTTATTTTTTTCAAAAAGTGCAATAATTTAGTATCAAAATTGCTAGTTGGTACTTTCAGTAATGAAACAGAAAACTATTAAAAGAAGAAAATCAGAATGGTAAATAAATATGTATTATTTTGTATGTGCTGAGTGATGGTGTGTGTAGAGCTATAGCACAAGTGGCACACCAGTGCATGTGCATATAAAGGCCAGAACAATACATTGAATGTCTTCTTCTGCTGTCCACCTTGTCTTGAGACAGGAGTTCTCATTGAACCAGAAGGTTACTATTTTGTCTAAACTATTTGGCTAATAAGCTCTAGGGATTTGGTTGGCTGTGCCCCACTCTCAATTACTGAACTCCAAACATGTGCATCTATGCCCGACTTTGTATGCATGTGCTAGGTACTAAACTCAAATCTTCAGGTCTTCATGACTGCAAAATAAGTGTTCTTAAATACTAGCCCATCTCCTCAGGCCCCAGTAAATTTATTTTAATGACTTCTTTTATTTTGAGATAATAATTTAATCACATAATTTTGTCTTCCCTTCTGTCCCTCTAAACTCTTCCATATAACCCTCCTGTCTCTATTTAAAACTCATAGCCTATTTTCCTTTTGTTGTTGCTACATACATATATGTTTATTAAATACATATTTCACTAAATACACAAATGCAACCTCCTCAATCTGTATAATGTTACTTGTATAGATGCTTTTAAGGTTGACCATTCAGTATTAGATAACTGGTTGAAGCCTTGAAGGCTTCTCCCCCAACCTCATTCACTTCCGTTCAATTCTGTTTTCATTGTTCAGTTCATACATATTTAGACAATCATTTATAGGGGTAGCTTCTGACATTCGTAGGAAACACAATTTCACACCAACTACCCTTTCCATACCCCCTTCCACAGTTATCTTGGAGCCTTCGATACAGGTGTTGTACTGTGGATGCATCTTTTGTGGCTGAGATCCACAAAGCTGTGTTTTCACTGGTTATGGTGTTCTATGATGGTCTCCATTTATTATGAATAGAAGTTTCCTTGATGAAGAATGAGGACTACACTTAACTGTAGGTAGAAGGACAAATATTTAGAATGTTGTTAGGGACTATGCTGGTTTAGTAAAGTGGTAGTTGTAAATTTTCTTCCTAGACCCATGACTTCATTAACCATGGGTGGTTGGTTAGTTTTCCAGTATTATGTGTGACATCCTTCTCTTGGTAAATGTCTTAAATTCAATGAGTGAAATGATGATTGTTCCAATAAATATTTTTAAACCATTCAACATCCCTTGACACCAGGAAAATGTAAATTATAATTATTTTGAAATTCCATCTTAACTCAATCAAAGAAGCTATCATTAAGAAAATGAAGGAAAATGTTCATGAAGATGAAGAAAAAGAGAAACCCTTATTCAAATCTGGTAAAATGGAAAACAGGTAAAGCCACTAGGGAAACCAGCATGGGTCTCTAAAAAACAATCTTAAAAATGGGGATACCATTTGATTCAACAATACCACTAAATGGCATATACTCAAAGGATTTTATATATTGCTATGGAGATATTTGTATATCCATGCTCATTGATTTTCTGGCAACAGTAGCTAGGACATGAAATCTGCCTAGATATCATTCAACTTATGAATAGATATTGAAAATATAATAGATACACACAATGGAATTTTATTCAGTAATTAATAAAAATAAATTGCTGTTAAGAAAACAAAAGGAGATCAAGGGGATTCAAATTGGAAAGGAAGATGTCAAATTTTCACTATTTGTAGATGATATGATAGTTTTCATAAGTAACCTGAAAAACTCTACCAGGAAAGTCCTACAGCTGATAAACACCTTCAGCAAAGTGGCAGGAAACAAGATTAACTAACTAACTAACTAAATAAATAAGTCAGTAGCACTACTATATACAGAAGATAAAGAGGCTAAAAAAGAAATTAGAGCAACATTACACTTACAATAGCCACAGACATCATAAAGTACCTTGGGGTAATGTTAACCAAACAAGTGAAAGAACTATATAGTAAGACTTTTGAGTCATTAGAGTAAGAAATTAAAGAAGATACTAGAAAATGAAAAGATCCCCCATGCTCTTGGATAGGTAGGATCAACATAGTAAAAATGACAATCTTGCCAAAAGCAATCTACAGATTCAATGAAATCCCCATCAAAATCCAAACACAATTCTTTACTGACTTTGAAAGAACAATACTCAACTTTATATGGAAAAACAAAAGACTCTGGATAGCCAAAACAATGCTATACAATAAAGGAACTTCAGGAGGCATCAGCATCCCTGATTTTAAGCTCTATTATAAAGCTATAGTCCTGAAAACAGCTTGGTATTGGTGCAAAAATAAACAGGAAGACCAATGAAATTGAATTGAAAACAACTGGTATTAACCCACACACTTACCAACACCTGATTTTTGACAAAAAGGTTAAAATTATACAATGGAAAAAAGAATTCAACAAATGGTGTATGACTGGATGCTGATTTTTAGAAGACTGCACATAAATCTGTACCTATAGCCATGCCCAAAACTTAAGTTCAAATGGATCAAAGTCCTCAACATAAATCCAGCCATACTGAACCCCTTAGAAGAGAATGTGGGGAATACGCTTGAACTAATTGGTACAGAAGACCACTTCCTGAACATAACACAGACACTGAGATCAACAATTAATAAATGGGACCTTCTGGAATTGAAAAGCTTCTGTAAGACAAAGGACACAGTCAACAAGACAAAAGTGGCAGCCAACAGAATGGGAAATGGTATTCACCAACCCCATATCTAATAGAGGGCTGATTTCCAAATTATAAAAGGAACTCAAGAAGTGAGTTACCAAAACACAAAATAATCCAATTAAAATTGGGATACAGAACTAAATGAAGAATTCTCAATAGAGGAACCCAAAATGTTTGAAAGACACGTAAGAAATTGCTCAATATCCTTAGCCATCAGGAAAATGCAAATCAGAACAACTTTTAGATACCTTCTTACTCCTGTCAGAATGGCTAAAATAAACATCAAAGACAGTTTATGCTGGAGAGGTTGTGGAGAAAGGGGAACACTCCTCCATTGCTGTTAGTAGGAGTGCAAACTCGTACAGCCACTTTGTAAATCAATATTATAGTTCTTCAGGAAAATGTGATTCAGTCTACTTTAAGATCCAGTAATTCCACTTTTAAGCATATACCCAAAAGATACACATTCATATAATAAAGACATCTCTTCAACTATGTTCATTGCAGCATTATTTGTAATAGCCAGAACCTGAAAACAACCTAAATGCCCCTCAACTGAAGAATGAATGGAGAAAATGTGGTACATTTACACAATGGAGTAATACTCAGTGGGAAAAACAACAACAATAACAACAACAACAACAAAAAGGGAAAGAAAAATCAAACAAACAAGAACAACAACAAAAACAATGGAATCTTGAAATTTGCAGGCAAATGGATGGAACTAGAAGAAATCATCCTGAGTGAGGTAACCCAGTCACAAAAAGACAACCACCGTATGTAATGTACTCACTCATATATGGGTTTTAGACATAGAGCAAAGGATTACCTCCTTATAATCCACACCACCAGAAAAGCTAGGAAACAAGGAGAACCCTAAGAGAAACATACATGGTTCCCTGGAAAAGGGAAAAGGGACAAGATTTCTCAAGCAAATTGGGAGCATGAGTGGAGAGGAAAGGGAGTTAAGAGGAAGGGGAAGAGAGAGGTGGGCATGAGGGAACAGGAAGATTGAGTCAGGGAAAGAATAGAAGAGAGCAAGAAAAGAGATACCATAATTGAGGGAGCCATTATAGGTTTGAAGAGAAATCTGACATAAGGAAATGTACAGAGATATATAAAGATGACCCGACTAACAATCTAAGCAATAGTGGAGAGGCTGCCATAAATTCCCTTCCTGATAATGAGATTGATGACTACCTTATATGTCATTCTAGAGTCTTTAGTAGCTCATAGAAGCAGAAGCACACACACACAGATAAACACTGAGCTTCACTCTTGGAATCCAGTTGCAGAGAGGGAGGAATGATGAGCAAAGGGGGCAAGACCAGGCTGGAGAAACCCATAGAAACTTCTGACCTGAACAAGGACGAGCTCATGGAATCCAGTCTGATATCTGGGGAACCAGCCTAGAACTGATCCAGCTTCCATGAATGTGTTGTTAGTTGGGAGGACTGAGCAGTCTATGGGGACTCTGGTAGTGAGTGGATCAGTACTCATCCCTAGTATTCAAATGGATTTTAGGAGCCCATTCCACATAGAGGGATATTCCCTCAGGCTAGACACATGGAGGAGGGCCTGGTTTCTGCTCCAAATTATATGATAGACTCTGAAGACTCCCCATGTAAGGCCTCATGCTCCCTAGGGAGCAGAAAGGGAATTGGATCGAGGTTGGTGGTGGGAACAGGGAAGATCAGGAGGGTGGGCGAACTGGGATTGATGTGTAAAACAAGTTTGTTTCTCATTTAAATTTAAAAAGTGAAAATTTCAAAAATAGAGTATAACTAGGAATATTTTAAATGAGACTAGGTGAGACAAATATCTCATATTTTTTCTCACATATGGATCATAGCTTCCAATTTTTTTGTGTGTATTTATGTTAGAATGCCTGTATGCAGAAGCCATGAAAGTTAGGAAGGGGCCCAAAAGAGGGGGGAGAGAAGTTTTCAGGACAGAATGCAGTTAGTGGGACTTTGTGATATTAAATTAAAGGGAGAATACCAGAGGAGGTATGGTTTTTATGGGGTTGGAAGTATGGAGAAGAGAGTAGGAAGTACAGGGAAAATTTTGAAGTAGGTATTTGTGGAAATGCCATAAGGAAACCTATCACATTATAAGCTAACTAAAAAAAAATAAAAATTAAAGGAGAAAAGAATTTGAACAGAGACAGTCTCTCTGAGTAGATAAAGCATCTCTTAGGAGCATAAATTATTAAACAAAATTTCCAGTGCCAAGGAAGAAGGCTGCTTTCCTGTGAGCTATTGATCTAGGAGGCCTATGATGCCTACAAAATAATAAAGGATGCTGTCTTAGTTAAGGTTACTGTTACTGTGATGAAACGCCATGGCCAAAACATCTTAGAGTGAAAGAGTTTATTTGGCTTTCCTATCACTGTTCATTATGGAGGGAAGTCAGGACAGGAACCCACACAAGGAAGAAACCTGGAGGCAGAAGCCATTAAGGAATGCTACTTACTGGATTGCTGCTCATGGCTTGTTCAGGCTGCTTTATTTCTTTTTTCTTTCTTCCTTTTAAGGAAACATCTTTATTTTATAGATGCCAAAATATGAATAAAACAATAATGTTTCATTTAATTATATATATAAACATAATATATATATAATTATATATATTATATATATATATAATTTTATTTAAGCAATTTTTTTCATTAATTGTATATACCAACTGGGGTTCCCCTTACCCCAACCCCCACCCACTACTTTCCATCTACCTCCCTTTTCTATCACTTCTCTTCCATCTCCATTCAGAAAGGGGAATAGCTCCTATGAGTTTCCCTGGGCAGGAGAAATATAAGAGATATCCTGGGCAAACTGGTAGCAGGGGAGGGGGGATGGAGAGGTGGGAATACATCCAGTTTTCTTACACCCCATCACCAGCTCAAAGATTGAATTACCCACAATGGGCTGGGCCCTCCCCCATAAATAAAGAAAATGCCCTATAATCTTGCCTACAGCATAATCTTATGGAGGCATTTTCTCAATTGGGGTTCTCTCTTTTCAGATGACTTTAGATTGTGTCAAGTTGACATAAAACTAGCCAGCACAGATGTTGTCAATGTTTTTAGTTGACTAGATGGCAAGAGCTAATAGCTAATTATAACACATGCTTTAATTAGAAGACCTAAAGATATCAAGTTGAAATTAAGCTAGAAGTTTCTTCCCATATGGCTGGCCATCACAATGCCAAAAACTACTGTATGGGCTGCTAGAGGATGGGAGGAAGTCATCAATAGTCTTAAGTAACTGTGGACTTCACAAGTTACACTGCTAACCTGCTGGTCAAGATGTGCCTGTGGCATAACTGTCATGGGGATCACCAACTACTCTCTGGGTGAATTTGAGACTCAATTCACAGGAAGAAATCCCTACATGGAACTATAAAATTGGCCAAAAACTTATGATTGTGGGGGTCATATTCCCTAGTAAAGAAATTGCTACTATTATTTACTTGATGGTCAGGTGATACTCATTAAACTGCCTACTGAATACTTACTTTTATACCAGTGCAGTCTTGCTGTTCTCAGTTTTTATCAGAGAAAAATATTTTATGCATTAGATAACAAGGTATCAAAGAAGCTTGTAAGTGACCAAAGTGATGGATGAATTGTCATCTGTAAATAGTACATCTGTATCATCTCATCTAAGGCTCAGTGAACATTGTAAAGATAGGAGCAGAAAGAATGCAAGACACAGAGGAAAGGGATAGGTGTTACAGAGTGTTGCCTTCTGGATATGCCATGGCCTTTGAACTCACAAGCTTAGCAGCTCTTATTACCTGCTTAATACTTGCTAAAGACTGGGCCTGTCAACATTGCCTCATGGATATGGGGCTCCCAGAATCCCATCCTTCCTTTATAATAAATAGACAATTAAAATCTATTCAGATGGGAGGCTTATGAAACCTACCCCTTCCTGAAGATCTACAGGCCTAATTGTTGCTGGAGGAGGATTAGACATTTCTTTGTCAGTTGATGAAGTCATTAGTATGTTGCATGTACTTCTGTAAATAGACCCTTATCCATGCTCATGGAAGCAATTCTAGTGAAACTTGCTGAGTCACACATACAATATCACTCCAAAACATAAATTTAGAAAGAAGTTAAGACTGGTCAGGAGATAAGAGAAGGAAATGGGAGAAATGGAATGAACAAAATACATTATATAGCTCAGCAGTTAAAAGCACTTATCATATTTGATAACTTGAGTTTGATTCCCAACTCCCCATATACTGAAAGTAGTTCCATGACTCCCACTTGCATAGTATGTTAAATACCAGCCCCCACATACAACCAGACAAAATAGAACTCCATATGACTCGGCTATACCACTCCTCAACATACACAAAAGGGCTAGATCTTCTATATGCCCCCATATAAATTATTGCTTTTAGTGCCCATATACATATGTGGGTTGTATGGGAATATAAGATGTGAAACTCGGTAAGTCTCATGGAAGAGTATAAAAAGGCATGAAAGAAAGGAAATAATGAGTAATGGAAAGTATGCTATATTGAAGCAGAAAGGAGGCTGGTGGGAGTATAATGGTACAAGAGGACCTAGAAGCAGACAGGAGAGGTGGCATCACAAAACTTAATGTACAAACTACTAATTAAAAACAATCTGTTTTGAAATTAAGATATATTTTATAATTTTGTACTTTTTTATTTGTTAGAATATGAAATAATTATCAAAGCCAAATGACATACTTTTTAAAAACAATGAAGAAATATTTGTCTACAAAACATTTCCTGATAGAATAACATGACTTAGGTTACTCTAAAAAATAATTTAAAACTACATAAAGTATTAAATATGTGCCAGCTACATGAATGAATCAAAAATCTAAACAAAAATCTATAAGTAACTGAGAAAAAGTGGGAGTACAGGAGATAACCTTCCCCCCAAAAAAGCGCACTAATTGATTTTCTCTGAAAATGTAAATGCAAATAACTTTATGTGGACTGAATAGTTGTTAGGAATTTATATGCATGTAATGGCAGTAAATGACAAAAGAGACCACGAATTTGAAAGAGTGGGGAAGGAAGGTACATGGAGAGTTTGGATACAGGAAAGGGAAGAAATAAATGTTATAATTATAATTTAATTCCCAAATATTTTAAATGCTAGAAAGGGAAATTTTTGGTTTTAAAAGCATATACACTCCTATCTCTTCCATAAATGTAAAAGAACAGTGTGCAGCAAGAGACACAGAGTTAAATTGTAATTATCTTAAGAGAAATTAAATGTCTCCCAATCTTATACTAGAGCCACCTTCAGTACTCAACATTTTAACCTAGTTTATTAGTGGTGAAGGTGATGGAAGCTATGATGTTGTAGCTACAAAATAGAACTGAAGGTATAATGGTGTCTGAAAAGGTAAATCTGGTTCCATCTTTAATAAAAATAAACATGGCATATAAAATCAATAAACATGTTAATGAAAGTAAATGAAATATTTTGCTTCTGAAATATATGTGAACTCCCGGACTTAAGTTGACATGCTCCTCCATTCTCTGACAGCCAGTACACACATTCTTTTATGAGTCTTCTGTAAGACTCATAAAATCTATATGTTCACAACCTCTCTAGAAACAATCTCTTAAAGAACGGGTCTGTTTGTCAGTCATGTTTGTACCTGCAATGCCAGTAAAGATGAGGACATGAGAAGCAGCTTACTGCCTCACTGTGGAAAACAAAAGGTCAACAACCTATTGTTGTTAAAACTTCGACTTATATTTGTCCAGGTAATAAAATGGAGTCTCCCAAATATATCCTGAGAAATTCAGAGCATATAAGTTAGATCCAGTTAAATCCATTTTGATTCAACTTTTGTACCAATTCATTTTAAGCTTACAAATACAATACTTTAACTTATTTTGCCCCTGGGGGAAGAGGCTGAATTGAATATCTATAATCAAACAAGGTATACTTGAACTAGAACAATGTGTTTGGTGACTTAATACAGTTTGGCTGTGTCTATCATCCACAGGCATTTTGTTTGAACATTGAGATCTGAGAAAAGGTTGAGTAAATAAAGGTTTACAAAAGTCACTCAAAGTTCATGTGAAAGATTGATCCATCAGAGTTAGAGCATGGAAGAAATAAACATGGGACTTCTGGCCTATAACACAATCAGAACTCACAGTTTAGGTAACAAACAACATACTGTGCTGCTCTAGGGAGACTTGACAACAATATAAAAATCACAACTTTGTCCTCAATTTCTGAAGAGCTGCAGGCAGTTAGTTATAAAATGTGTGGGTATCACCTAGTCACTTTGATTTTATTGTAATAAATTCATTTCACTGAAAAGAAAGATTGTGAAAATGAAACAGCTACCAACCCATATTTAATTGAGGCATGTTGTGATATTTGCATATGCATGCACATGTGTAATTACATATATATTAGAGAGAATTTATATTTTAAGTATTCACACATAACCTCATGACTATATCTTCTTGAAATGCTTTATGATAAATAATTAAATATAAACAGTTTAGTATAATTACATAAAAATTATTGAAGCTAAATTACTAATCTTAATTCTTCTTAAGAAAAATGTGTTGAAATATATAAATATTAATATCTACCCATTATGACTCTAATAAACATTCATTAGTTTATGGTATATTTTCTTAAGAATAAATAGAAAGCAAAAAATTAACATATATAACACATAAATTTAAATCCTGCTATGATTTTTCTATCTACCAGTAACATTCATTATTAAATGGTAACCAAATCACTGTGTTTTTAAATATGACAAATTGCAATTTTTAACAACAGGAAAATATACCATCCCACTAGTAAAGTCATGTCATGATTCTCGAAGGAATATGTGTAACCAACATGATCTCAACAGTACATTTTAAATATTTGTTCTTATACTCATAGATAACTGTAGTTCTCACCCCTCCTCAAGGACACTTTGAACATAGACCATCATAGAAAACCATAACCAATCCAAACACAACAACAATTAGCAAAGAAGAAACAGGTTTGTAGACCCCTGTTTCAACTGCTAATATACAACCCAAGCTCTGCACCTCAGATTCAGTGATTATTACAGAAGAGGGAACAAAAATATTGTAAGAGCCAAAGGAATCGGAATATTATTGTATGTTTTTCCTCAGAGTAGCTAAACAGAGGAGTTTTACCAAGAGGGATGCCAAAAGAGGACCTGAACAATGATAATATCAATAGGGATATCAACTTGGAAGCAGGAACACCCACAAAGACCTTGTATAGAGACAAAACTCTGTAGGCAACTGAATACGTCAAGATAGGAGAAATAGCCTTTCCTAAGAAATAGTGTGTGAATTGCTTAGCCAATATAAAATGTTCAGGCCAGAAAACATACACATGTATCATTAAGGGAGCTAACAATTTGTATTTTGAATTAAAAACAGACCATGAATATGAGACCAGGGTGTGGTACCAGGGAATGTTGAAGGAAGGAAAAGAAAGATAGAAATGATGTAATTATAACATAATCTCAAAATAAAAAATATTAAAAATATTCAATTGCCCTTCTAAAACTTATACTAGGACATTCAGAGATTATTCAATGGTTAAGACCACAGGGTACTTTTCCAAAAGACCTGGTTTCAATTTCCAGAACCCACATGGTGGCTTACAACCATCTGTAATTACAGTTCCAGGGGATAAAACTACCTCTTCTGGCCTCTAGGCACCACACACAAACACACACAAACACACACACACACACACACACACACACACACAGAGAGAGAGAGAGAGAGAGAGAGAGAGAGAGAGAGAGAGAGAGCACACAAAACAACCCACATAAAATAAAATAAATATTTAAAAAACATTTTTTTTAGTTACATTCCAAATATAGTAGTAGTTTTTCTACAAAAGAATTTGGCCATCTTTAATTTTCTTATACATGAGGAAAAACGTTTCTCAAGGAATTTCATAGAATTTTTTTTCACTGTTTTTCATAAAATGAAATTTGAATTTGTTTACCCTGCAATTCCTAGGGAATTGGTTAAAGACTAAAATTTTACATACGAACTAATTTAGCTTGTCAGTTGTCAGTTGTCAAACAGTGCAATATTTTCTCTTGATGAATATATGTACATGTATTATAAGTTTTCTTTTCGGCAAACATGCTTAAAATCTAGCTTTGGAGTCATTATATCAGCTCTGTTAGTAGTTCATTACAGGGGCCACTTCTTGTTGGTTAGAAACAAGACAGAGTGGGTCAGAGTGACCTTTCTTCCTCTTCAACCCTTCCTCTTGAAGGTTTGAAGCTTTTGTTAAGACTTAGACATGACAGCCATAGCAGGTTGATTTCTGGGATTGTAATAAATAAGCTTCAGGCAACATTTATCCAATCTTAGAATTTCAATCTCTAAGTATTTTATTCAGTTTGTATTTTATAAAAAGATGTGGTGTATTACATAACTAAAACAGCATGTCACCATTGAGAAGTAACTCCTAATACTGCTTCTTAGAATTCATATCCAATCATGTCCATGCCAACAAACTGGCAGCCAGATAGTGCTTTTGTTGTTATCTCCTTAGTCACTGTGTAACATGAGGTTACTAGAGTCTGTTAAAGGGTCTCAAGAATTTGTGTAGGTATAACATAGGGATAAATACTGATACAGAGCACATTAGACATCACCTTGATCCAGCTGCTGTGCGCTGCCATTCTGCCAACAACTCCTTGTCTGACTCCAACCACCAGAGAGAAAGCATCAGAGCAAGGGAGATGTGACCCCTCTCTATCAATTCTTAATAGATTGCATACAAAGACAAGACCATGTCCTATGGCTTGCTACCCAAAATGTCATTGGTTAAATGGATCCAAATCCCACAATACTTCCCTTTTTATTTCTAAATAAGAAGGTTCAAATCCTAACATAAAACTATCTACAATAAAAACAACTATCAAGTATTATGTAGAAGAAAAAAGTTAATAACATAAAAAAGGAACTACAAACAACAAAACAATATCTAGCAAGAAATACATACTAAATGTTTAGGCCAAAGGTAACTGACAAATTGCAGATATTATTGCAAAAGCTGTCCTATCCCAGAGAGTGTAAGTCTATTGCGGTTTAATAAGGATCAGGATAAACAAATAGGCCGAATAGATGTTTATTCAGGGAGAAATAACTCACAACATAGGAAGTTGAACGCGGTGGGTTCCACAGGATCCTAAGCCTTCCAGCGTCCACCAGTAAGATAGAGCCTCCGACCCCTTTCTCAGCCTTTTCCCCCAGGTCATGTCCAGTCCTGTCTCCACCACCAATGGGCGTGGTCTAAGCCACAGGTGCTGACAAGGTGAATATCTCATTACACAAGTCTTGTACTTAATATGACCTAGCTAAGATATGGCAGGATTATAACTGTGACTGTCTAATCTTCAACCTTATGGAAGACCTGAGAAGGAAAATAATATTACCTGAGTAAGCAGGAAGTACAAGGGAGTAACGTTCAAATAATGCAAAGCATGATAGAAAGAGCTGGCTGCCTTGACAGTCATCCAGTGTTTTCTCTGTATCACTGGGACAAACAACTTTGGCTATAGGCCTAGAATATCTGTCAGACTATTTTCAGAAGCAGGAGAAATTGAAAGACTATCCTACTGTGACTTGACAAGGTTCAGCAGTCACTTTTCCTTGTACCCTGCTTGTCCAATTTGGATAGTGTGATTACAGTCATCAGTCAAGGAAAGGGCAGTTCTTTGCCCAATAAACTAGTTTTGCCAAGAAGAAAACAAGTTCCATATAGAGTGTCTTTTGTGCTCATCATTCTCCCAGGAGTAGACTATAGGATACACACACACACACACACACACACACACACACACACACACACTATGGCCATGGAGGAATAGCTAATAAATTATCAATATATCTTTATTTTTAATTTATTTATTTTTCTATTCTCTCCTATATACATCCCTATTGCAGTTTCCCCTCCCTCCTCTCCTCCTAGTTTCTTCCTCTGCTCTTATCTCTCCTCAAGTTCCACTCCTCCTCTGTTTACCTTCTGAAAAGAGCAGGGATAAAAACAAGATATGGAATAATAAATTATAATAGGATCTAAGTTAGGCCCAAACAGGCTCCCTAGTTGTCACTCTAGCCTCTGTGAGTGCCTATGAGTGCTGGTTAGTTGATTCTGTGTATAGTGTTCTTGTGATTTCTGTGACCCCTCTAGATCCTAAAATTCTTCTTCCCCATCTTGTGGAGGATTCTCCTGAGCTCTGCCTAATGTTTACCTCTCTGGTCATGCATCTGCTCCCATAAGTTGTAGAATAAAGCCTTTTTGATGACAATTATGCTAGGATCCAGTCTATGAGTACAGCAGAATATCATTAGTAATGTCCTTGACATTTTTTTTTTTGCCAGCCATGTTTGGTTCTATCTTAGATCTCTGAGCTATCCAGCCTTTAGTTCCTGGCCCTCTAAGCAGTGTCAGGTATGGGTCAGTCATTGGCTGATCATTTCAAGTTTTGCTTCACCTTTACCCTACCATGTCTTGCAGGCAGAACAAATTGTAGGTCAAAGTTATTATGACTGGGTTTGTGTCTCTGTTCCTGCCCTGGACCCTTGCCTAGTTACAAAAGATGGCCAGTTCAGGCTCTGAATTCTACATTACTAGGACTCTTCACTAGCATTACCCTCATAGATTCCAGGGAGTTTCAAATGCACTAGGTTTCTATCTCTCCTACTAAATGTTTCTCACAATTCCTATTGTCTCTCCCTGTAATCTCTTCCTCCATTCTTCAGCACCTACCCAATCCTTCCTGTTCTCATCCCAACCAGTCCCAGTCTACCTAGGAATCTATTAGTTTTCCCAATCCTAGGGAGACCCATATCCTACCCTCTGCCCCTTGAGTCCCATTGTTACTTAGTCACTCTGGATCTATGGATTGTAGCATGGTTTTTCTCTACTTAACAGCTAACGTACACTTATAAGTGAGTACATACCATGTTTGTCTTTGTGGGTCTGGGTTACCTCACTTGGGATGATTTTTTCCAGTTCTACTGATTTGCCTTACAATTTCATGGTGTCATTGTTTTATAAAGCTGAGTAATACTCAATTGTGTATGTATACCACATTTTTTTTATTCACTTTTAAGTTGGGGGACATTCAGATTCCTTCCATGTTCTGGATATTACAAATAATGCTGCTAAGAACATAGTTGAGTATGTGTCCTTGTGATATTATTGACCATCCTTTGGGTATATGCCCAAAAGCTGGGTCTTGACATAGATAGATTTTCAATATTCTGAGAAGCTGTCATATTGATTTCTGAGGTGGCTGTACAAGTTTGCACTTCCACTAGCAATGGAGGAGTGTTCCACTTGCACCACATCCTCAACAGCATGAGCTGTCACTTGTGTTATTCATCTAAGTCATTTTGACAGGCTTAAAATTGACTCTCAAAGTCATTTTGATTTGCATTTCCCTAATGGCTAAGGATGTTGAGCATTTCTTTAAGTGTTTCTATACCATTTGAGATTTATCTGTTGAGAATTCACTGTTTAGATCTGTACTTCATTTTTAATTGGATTGTTTGGTTTCTTTATATCAAGTTTCTTGAGTTCTTTATATATTTTGGATATTAGCCTTCTGTGGGATGTGGAGTGACTAAAAGTTGTTTTCCAATTCTGGTGTCCTTTGCCTTACAGAAGGAACATATCCATAAAATGACCATCCTGAGTACTTGATAAATACAGTATGGTAGTTTCATAGAAAAGAGTGTATAGTGGACTTGACCTAATTTCACACAACATTGTCAATGCAATAACACCCTGTGAGCACAATGAAAGAGAACAGAACAAGACAGTGATAGGAGGGACAGTGTCCCTCATCATGTCAGCACAGTACTTTTTTGTTGTTGTTGCTGTTAACCTCTATTTTATTTCTCCTTACTACCAAAGAAAAGTTAAACTATCTAATCTTTGAATCCTCCCTACTCTGTGATACTGTTATATCCTGAAGATATGCCCATCCTCTGAAACTTTCCTCAGAGTATCTAGTATAAGGCCTTTGCTAAATGTTGCTGGTGAAGTACTTCATATTACCAGAATATTGATCCAATAGTGTGAAGAGAATTCTGAATGCTTGTAAGAAAACTCTAAGAAACAAAAACAAGAGTCTTGTGTGATGAGAGATGTTATTCTGTAAATATGTTTCTCATACTGGTTAATTAATAAAGCACTGTGGCCAATAGAAAAGGAAGATAGGAGGGACTAAGAAACTAGGAGGAAGGAGGAAGTAGTTGGGAGGAGTCAAGATGTAGACTGGGGAGGATGGAAGATGCTGGCCGCGGCTCCCCGATATGATGACCACAAGGAAATACTTAGATAAGTAGAAATGGGTTAATAATTAAGACAAAGCTAGCCCATTAACAATGATAGTCATTGGTCAACAGGATTGTATCAAATACAGAGTCTCTGAGTGTTATTTGGGGCTCATGTGGCGGAGGGACCATGGCAGGAGTACCGGGAGGCTGGCGGGGAGGAACAAAGAGTGGGTCAGGCAGCCGGCGGGAAAAACCTGCATGTAACACTTGTGATCTCGGTTTCTTCAAAACACAGAAAAATGTTTTTGGAATGTATTTTCATGCCCCCCCCCCCGGTATAGCGGATAAGAGTGAGTTTAATTCTAATTACTTACAGTTACTCATTACAACTGGCTATTTTGTTATTTGATTATGTGCCTCTATTGTAAAACATCTTTTTGTCGTGTCCAGCTTGCATGCCACATGCAACTTGTCTTGTTATTGCACTTGTCACTCATGTGACAGCTGTAGCCCCCAGAGTATAAATCTTCTGATGCTTTGTATAAAGTGGGCTATTGAATAAGACTTTAGTCCACCTCGTTGATCAGCTCTATTTTCCAAGGTTCCATTGCCTTTGGAGCAGTAAACATATTTTCTTCTAGTGTGCAATTTTTCCTACTGCAATAAATAATAAATCTAGTATATTTGGATTCAGAGGTCTCTGCTTATTTTGTGGTCATCATAAGAATATTATAGCCAACTAGTCAGCTTATTACTTTTCAAATGTATTTCAGATTGTAAATTTGATACACACACACACACACACACATACACACCCACACACACACACACACACACACACACATATATGTATATATATATATATATATATATTAGATTCAAGTGTTATAGAGCATACTCTGTCTTCCTTCTTGCTATTTGTCTAATCATTAAAATTGTTAAGAACAAACCACAACATCTCCATTATTTTCCTCAATTTTTGGTACGTATTTTGTTTGCTCATTTCTAAAAGGGTACTCTTAATGCTTTTTTCACTTTTGCTTGATACTGATATACAGCAAGGAGATTCTGAACCAATTAGAAAAATGTGTGTGTGTGTGTGTGTGTGTGTGTGTGTGTGTGTGTGTGTATGTGTGTGCATGCATGTATAGCAGCCAGATGCAAGGTTTCTTACTGAAGTTGGAGGTTGCCAATTTATCTAGACTGGTTGGCCAGCAAACAGGAATCCTTCTGTGTCCACCTCTACAGTCATGGGATTACAAGCACACATTTTCACACTCTGATTTAAACTGAGTACTAGAAATCCAAGCTGCAGTTCTCCTGCTTCTGTGCCAAGCACTTTAGCAACAGAACCATCTTCCTAACTAGGAAACATTTTAATGGGCTATTTAAGTCTAAGTTTAAAAATGATTTCATTTTATTTTTATTTAAGTATGTTCCTGTGTCAATGAGTGGGTATGTGTGTGTTGGTTTGGGTGTCCATGGAGGCCAGAAGTATTAGTTTGCCTAAAGCTGGACTTATATTTAGCTTTCAACCACTTAATAAGAGAGCTAAGAACTCAACTTGGGACTTCTTTAAGGGAAATATGCACTGAACTACTGAACCATCCCTCCCATGAAATAAGCCCATTTTTGCTTATTAAACAAGTGATGCCTTTAATCATAAGTCACATTGTTTCAAATAAAAATTAGCACATGTAATATGTTAACTTTATTTCATTCTCAGATCTGGTTTTGTAATGGTTACCATTTCTTCATTATCCATTTGACTGGATCTGGAACCTAATAAGATAAACACTCTGGGTGGTTTCAGGTTGGTCAAATGTTGAAAGAATACCCTGCTCAGAGCAGACAGTACTTTCTAAAGAAAAAGGAGTCCTAGGAAAATTATACTGCCAGCACACCTACCTACACTTCTTACTGTTTAGTGTGTCTGTCCTGCTGCTGCTATTGCCAACTTCTCCACCATCAGATCTCAACTTGGACTTAAGGGAAGCAACACTTCAAGAATCTTCCAAGCCTCAGATTGGTATTGAGATGGCTGCAGCATCCAGGCTTGTGTACAAGAAGCTATCTGATCTCATGCTCTCTAGCATGTGGATGGTCACTATTAAACTACACTTCCTCCATCATGTAAGTCAATCTTATAATCTGCTTTTACAGTTAATTCTAGAAATTCTGTTCCTGTAGAAAACTCAGATTAACACAGCCATCTTTATTTGTTTGTATTTTTTATTTAATATTTACTCCAGTGTTCATAAGCTTTTAAATTTTTCTAGTTTAATTTTCATGCTAATAACTACAAAATAAAGTCTATCTCCCTTTCTCAATCAAGACCTCTATTATGTTTGCATCGTTACACTGTTATTAGCTCTTATTGCCATGGTGCTCCCAAATCCCTGTTCTTTGCCGTGTATGTAATATTTTAGTAATTTCACACCATTTTAGCAACTTTGAACTCTTCTCTGACTTTTGACTTTCAGTTTAACTACATGGCTATATTTGCTATCAGGTAAAAACATGTGCCAATTTTAAGCTTGGGCTTTGAGAGGCCTCATGTGTTTCAATGGGCTCCATAGCATCTCTCTCTCTCTCTCTCTCTCTCTCTCTCTCTCTCTCTCTCTCTCTCTCTCTCTCTCTCTCTCTCTTTCTGTGATTATAAAAGCCTACCTGGATGACCAGATGCCCCCAGGATAAAGATGAAGAACATGATAATGAATCCAAATTGCCTGTTTTGAACTTCTACTTTAGCCCTTCTAGTCAACACTTAGATGTGAGAGTAAGACAAACAAAGATTGATAGAACCACTATGGAGAATATAGCCTAGCTTTTAACAACACAACTGCGGGCTGTTTAAACCAATAAGGCAGAACCAGGTGTTTGAGCAAAGCATCTTTTCAACTTTAAGTGACATCTTAGCATGTAGGAGACAGTCATTAAATTTATTCTGTTATGTCCATTCTCTTTCGTGTCTCCTTCTACTTAAAAACCAATATTCTTTAACACAATGTATCATATACAGAGTGTTCTTTCAAATGAACATCTACCTTTACTTTAATCTTAGATTCACTAATTACAATTTACTTCCTTAGCCACCAGTCATTGGTATAGCTTCTGAATGGATGATCCACCCCTTCTATTACACCTAAGAATCATTCTTCAGCACAAAGTAAACTTAAATTCCATGCAAATACTGTTTTATGCTCTGAAATACAGTGCATACTTATTTTAATTCCTGTCCTGTTTATCTTTTGCCTGACTTATCTTTTTACAATGCACAAATTGGGTCCTTTTCCCCTCACTTGGACTAATAACAGGGTAAAAGGTCCATTTGGTTTACCACTGTGTGCCACCATGGAGCAGAGATGGAAACAGAAATCAGAGCAAAGTTTTGCCAGCCTTAAAGCATTGTAATAATGACAAAATGAGAGAGGCCTTGAAAAGTTCTAGTGTGCTGGTATGTTCTATACATGTGATTTTCATCAGCATGTTAATTTCTCTTACTTTAGTCAAAGAGAAAAAAGATAATAAAAGTGATATTCTTTTGTATCCCAGTGTTATGCTCTCAAAGGAAACAGAACAAACGGGAGAAAAATAGTACAGGGTAGCAAGAAAAAAGCACACAGTGCTAATGAAATTAAAGCTGAGTTTCAATGTAGAAATTAGAAAAAATCAAGAAGGTTGAGAGTCAAAACTCATTGGAGCTTCTTGCACCTGCCTTTAAACCACAAACCATGATTATGGTTGGAGATTATGGTTAGCTGCTAGCAACTGGCCAACAGGTTCATAATTAAAGCAATACACCGTCTCTGCATGTTTTGTTTTTGTTTTTATTTGGTTATAAAGCTATTGGCCAATGGCTACAGTTTCTTATTAGTAGCTCTTCCTTAAATATTAACCCATTTCTATCAATCTAAGTGTTTCCACGTGGTCTTATCTTACCAGATAAAGGGTCCGGACCTTTCTCTCACATCCTTCATCATGACTCCTCTTCACTACATCTTCCAGAATCCTCCTTGTCTCCTTGTCCTATCTTGCTTTCCCATTGACCAACAGGGATTTATTCATTAACCAATAAGAGAAACATATTTGCAGAATGACATCTCCCATCATCTCCACTTTTCTGTTTAAATAAAGAGATTGAACTTTAACATTGTAAAATATATAACAAAACAGTTATCAAATAAGAACTATAGTTAACAATATTTAGTTCATTAACATTTAGCAAGATTTAAAGAGAATATGATGTTATCTATCCTATCTTTATGAGTCTTATATTTAACTTATCTTTAATCCTAAAGAAAACTATAACCATAACTATCTGTCTTCAGCTCTATAAAGACAACATTAGGATAGTATATAATCTTTACAATTGAGAGAGACAACTCATCTGGTCAGTCTCCCAAAGTTCTTCTACAATGTTTAATCTTCAGCCTATAGGCCATAGTATGTCTGACAGACTCCTCAGCAAAGCAGGAAACTTTAAACTGTCCACCTGTATTGGCAGTTTGTCAATCACTTTTCTCTATGTCCTGTAGAATATCTGACCAACAGCTACATGAAGCAAGAACCCTGTAGCAATCTCCATTTTGTTTTAGCAATCACTTTCCTGTGAGTCCTGCATGTTTACTTTATAAAGCATATAGTATAATTTATAAAGCATATACTTTATAAATCATACAGTCTAGACAAGAGCAGTATCTTGTTCAAATGGCTAGTCTTGCCATATTGGAAGCAAACTCCTTAACAAGTTTCTTCTATTCCCATCTTCCTTTCTGTGTTCCCAGGAACAGGTATGTCTCACTGTTAAGAAAAACCCTAAAACCTTTTAAATGTCATATTCTGTAGGTCTTTGAAAGGTTTCAAGAATTCCTATCCAATTGAAATATATCTCTGTATATCTAAAAAACCTAACTAACTTAAGTATAAGTTTTGATTATTACAGGAAACTATATATAATTTGTACTTAATTATACATTACATTTTTAAATGAGCTATATAAACACAATACTTAAGAGGAGAAATACACTTGTGTTACGGCAGGTTTCCCCGCCGGCCTCCCGGTCCTGCTGCCATGTGGGCCCACAGCCGCGCCAGCCCCAAATAACACTCAGAGACTCTGTATTTGATACAATCCTGTTGGCCAATTACCATTACTGTTTATGGGCTAGCTCTGCCTTAATTATTAACCCATTTCTACTTATCTAAGTATTTCCACGTGGTCGTCTTATCGGGGAGCCGCGTGGCAGGCGTCCTGCTCCTTCCCCGGGCTACATCTTGACTCCTACTACTCACTTCCTCTTCCTCCTTCTAGTCTCCTAGCCCCGCCTATCTTGCTATCTCATTGGCCACAGTGCTTTATTAACCAGTATGAGAAACATATATACAGAATAACATCTCCCATCACACTTGTTACAAAATTGACCTTAAATTTGCATCAATATATGAAAATTCATTCTAATACAAATTATTCTTTTCTATACCATAATCCCCTTTTAACTTTAAAAAAGAGATTGGTTGTGATCATTAACCATTTATAAGCAATCCTATTTAAATGAAAACAAACATTTATAGAGAAGATTTGGGAATTTGAACTTCATTCTTTCCAAACTGCTTCTTGCTGGTTGGGGACTCTGTAATACCATGAAAATCCCAAGAAGATGCAGAAATCCCAGCTGTAGTCTGAAAGGCTGCCTTGTCCCAGCCATTTTGAATGTTGGATCACCAGGGACACTGTTTCAGAAGGTCTTGCTTGATCAAACCATGTTAGTCTGTAAGGAATCCACAGCATTTTGTTTTCTGTGGAAACAAAAATAGAAATTCTTTTCCCCACTAACCTGTCCTTAGACTTAAAATTTGAAGTCAAGGCATTTTTAAAATATGGATTTATTTAGCAGCATTGATAATCAAGTGTATTTTATCAGTTATTGTTCCTTCCTTAACAATTGAGCAATTCAAAGACAACACAATAGCATACAGTATCTAGACTCTCTGTGTATTTTTCATCTTTAGGTGGCTTTTTTATTGCTCTATTTCTGTTACTTCTATTTTTCATTCATTTTTTGAGACAGGGTTTCTTTGTGTAACTTTGACTGCCCTAGAATCACTCTGTTCTTGAAATCACAGAGATCTGTTTGCCTCTGCATCCCTAGTTCTGGAAATAAATGCATGTGCCACCATACCCAGCAATTCTCTCTTTTTTGCTTTTGTTTTGTTTTTAAACCGCTTTATCCTGTTTTTATTTGTTTTGTTTTGTTTTGATTTGATTTTCTTTTTGGTTTTTATTTTGTCTCCCAAGTCTATGTATATTATAAAATACACTGTAAACCTTTAGAGGCTTTTCTTTATCTTAGTTCATCTTTACTATAAATCTTTATCTTTTTCTAGCCAAGTGTCTTTTATCTGCTAAACAGCAACATTGCTAACATTAAAGCACTGGCTGTTTTAACCACTGTCTATCCAAGATGGCAGTGAGTACATTTACTGCCAGCACTGAGACCTGTGCTCACTACTTTGCTCTATGCAGCCAATCAAGCAGTATGCTGCCTGCTCAGAGATGTGCTCACTGCCACCACTGCCACTCTCAGCTGTTCACAACCACAATTTAGTTGTTTCAGGGCCTCTTATATGAGCCCTGTGGTTTTTTGCTGCTTATGCCCAGTAAGGAATACTTCCTTAAAGGAAGCTGCATAAGTCCATAAGTCTCAGCTTGTCTGTAGCAAAACAGAACCCAACCCAGAAGAATGCTGCTACCAAGAAGCCTTGCTCATCTCTGTTATTTTGCTTCTAAAATTCCATGTTAAGCTTTTGTCAAGTTTTAAGTGGAAGTTCTTAAAACCTACATTGTATTTGCCATTTTGTTATATGCAGTTATCCTGCCATCCTGGCCCCATAGCTGTATCAGCCCCAAATAACATGCAGAATTGTATTAATTATGAACTGTTGGCCTGTTACTAGCATTTCCTATTGGCTACCTCTGTTTTAAATATTAACACATTTCTATCAATCTAAGTGCTTCCACATGTTATTTTCATAGCCACAGAGTATGACTTTTGTATTACCAAGGATGTTTGGTTCCAAGTGAATATTATCCCAAAAGGACAGTTTAAGGGGAATGGATTTTAACTTATGTAGATGAGAGCTTAAATAGAAAGTCGTCTATTTCTACTAGGTTTTTAAAATTATTTATAAATTGGCTTGGTTAGGTAAAAAAAAAACTTTCCTTATTTATTAACTGTTGTTGAAATATTTTGTTAGATTCCTTTTGGGATGACGTGTGTTAACATATATAAAGAACCTAGTAGAATCCTGATCTTTACCAAGTACTTATTATTGTCCATTTCCAATGTTATTAAAGGAAAACTATTGTTGTGTAAGAACAAAAGGAGAAATATGATATTCAAAAGATCCCATGTAATTTATTCCCTTCATAAAAGTAGAATGTGCTTAGTATTTCATGTTTTAATAATTGGTATTTGGGAGACAAGTAAAGAAAGACTTTATGGTGTAAAGTTTGAGTCTGAACTGGATAAATAATTGTAATACATTGAGTTCAGTGAACTTTGGTATTCTATTCATATATATCCAATTCTCTAAATTCTGTCTAAGTCCTAACATCTCCTTTAAGTTGTAAGCTGATAAAAGTCAGAGTCATGTTTTCCTTTGTTGGCTCAGTAAATGATACTAGAACATACTCAAGATTATAGTGGTATTGCTTTATTTTCTCCTATTACATATGTTCTAGAGTTATGAGTCATTGATTACATTACATATTCTAGCTATGTGACTATGCAGGCTTTGTCAGTATCATAACACATCAATTGAGCCTAGCAAGTGGCAGCTCTAGAAACTTGGTCTAGGAGAAAATACAGATCTGTCAGCAGTGTTAGACAAAGCTTGATATATTTTCAGAAAGACCTTTAAGAAGTGTTTATGTTTTAGGAAGGGGCACTGAGCAGAAATCAAGCTGAAAGACATAAAGTATGTTCAAAATATCAAACTTTGTGATAGAAGTATGTTACACAACAGGCAAGGAGGTAAAGGGAGTACAAGGCAATAATCTAAAGGGAAGCACTGTTGGACTCTCAAAGTCAGAGGCAGTCAACCAAGGTACCTGTAAAACATGACATCCAGTAGATCCTGGTCTGGAGAAAGTAAGACACTTCAATGAAGTAATTTCTAAAGGAGCAGGAAGAAAATCTCCCAACATGCTGACAGCTTAATTATATGAAATAGCTACGTGATATGTTTACTATATTTAGTGGGGGGCAAATGCTCAGAATGGAGTTGAAATAAGGCAAGAGTCTAGATTGATGAACAAAACAATTACAAAGCTATTTAGAGCCTCATGCTCTCCCAGTCACAAACACTTATGTTATAACAAATTATCTGCAAGAATACCTCCATAATTAAGCTTTTAAAGATTTTCCTCTTATGTTTATATTCCCTTGATGTAACTGATTTAGTTGAGTAAAATATACATGGCAGCATAGGCTTATGGCCATTCTCAACACTTTAATATTAATGCTCTAATTATGCCTAAACACCTGTAGTTCAACATATTACCAGAAAAAATGTATTTTTTCATTTAAATTACTGCATATAATGATATTTGATCAAGTTCATCTTTATCTCCCCCACAATTTCTCATCTATTTCCCCCACAAATTTTCTTAATTTTGACAGAGAAAACCATTCATCTTTTTCATATTTTGTTTCTACACAGACAGGTTCAGACTTGCCTGATGAAGTACAAAGGTTTTTTTGAGTATGATTAGGTTAACACAAAATATTGATTTGGCGGATGCTAAAGACATAGCTCACAACCATCTGGCCTTCTTGTGGCCTCTGTAAGCACCAGGCATGCATATGCTACAGTTGTACACACACAAGCAAAACACTCACATGCAACAAGTTAAACCAAATCTAATTAAAAATAAATAAAACACTGATTATTTCAACTCACCTTTATTATTTATGCAAAATAGGTGCTATTTTTTGACACACAAAATCTAAAAATTTTGACATATAGACAGATCAAGATGTGTTTATATTTATTGGGTAATGCCATAAAAATGGAGATATAAAACTTCATAAAGGAGAGGATAAAAACCATAAGATGAGATTTCAAAAGAAACTGTAAAGGTGTTCTACTTTGCTTTGCTTTGAAAACATGTTGTTGTGTTTGTTGGTGGTTTTGATAATCAAGTGGTTAATCCCAAATGGAGATTTCACAGATATGTACAGAGATGCTATTTTTCTTGCTGTTTATTTTCTTGAGACAGGTAAAATATGGTAAGACATTTATGCAACTCCCAGGAATGCATGCAAAACTATAAATTATTTTGATCATTTAAAGGTTCAAGAATCAAACCTAGGCTTTATAGAAGTTAATCAAAATATACCATCTTCCCAGCCTCAATTTCTTTATTTTTGCTTTTTAATTAATTTTTTATTTAAAAAGTAATTTTTATTTTATATACCCACTCCAGTATCCCATCCTCCCTTCTCCAAACCCTCTAACTTTTCCCCATTCCCACCCAATCTACTCTTCAGTGGGAGTAAGACCTTCCTTGGGGAGTCAAAAGTCTGGCATACCAAGTTGAGGCAGGACCAAACCTATCCCCTTAACTCCTTTTAAATAACATTCTGACTGAGTGAGTGAGGTGACTACATTACGAAATTAGTAGCCAGATGATGCAACTTTTAAAGAAGAAGCCGTCACTATTGGCTAAATAAATAGTCATAGACAAAGCAGTGATTCCACAGGGTGTCATGTTTTGTTTTCTCAATCTTGCTACAAGAATTCCACATGCAGTCCTGCTGCAATAACATATTCATAAAGCCACAGACTCAAACTAGCTGAAAGATGGGGATAAACATATCAGGCCCTACATCTCCCAAGTAGATATTGGTTTTGGGGCAGATGATGGTTGATTTTGTGCCAACTTGCTAAGCCACTGTTCTCAGTTATTTGTGATCAAATATTTGTAAAGAAGCAACTTCTAGTAGTGAGAGTTATTTTGGCTTACAATTAGGAAAGAAATATGGTTCATCATGACAAGGGCAGTGTAGCTGAGACAGCTGATCACATTAATTCTGCAATCAGGAAGCAGAGGTCAGACAGAAAGGAAGGCATGTTCATTAAATCTTAAGACTCTTTCTTGGTAACTTGTTTTTTTTTCTAACAAGACTCTGCTTCTAAATGCTTCACCATCTTCCAAAACAGTATCACCAGATGGGGACAAAGTGTTCAAATGTATTCAAGCCACCTATTCCTCCTGGTCCTTACAGGCTTATGGTCATCTCATAACATGAAATGTGTGTGCTCCAAAACCAAAAGTTCCAGTAGTCTTTAACTGTCCCAATACTACTCAAAAACCCCAAATCTGTTTTCATTGTGAGCACCTCTTATGATAAAATAATTAAAACATTATGTAGTTAAAATTATGTAATGACACCAAATAAATGTTATCATTGCAAATTGAGGATTGCAAGCATAGCAAGAAAAGAAATATTAGATCAAAGTAAAATTGAAATTAAACAGAGAAAATACCAAATTCTACATCTCCATGTTTTGTATTTACAATTTTTGATGACATTTTTTTTAACATAGGCTATCTTTGAATAAATTTATCATTTCATAAGAAGAAGACTAATAGCTGTGATTTTCCCTCAGGGCATCTTTCTCATAGATGCATGCAGAAGACAAAAGAGGGCATCCAAACCCTTGGAACTGAAATTACAGATAGTTGTGAGGATATAATGTCAGTGCTGGCAACAGAACTTGGGCTGTCTGCAACAGCAACAATTTCATTTAACCATTGGGTCATTTGCTCAACTCTGGAGGAATTTCTTACACATTGTAATTTAAAAATAGCCTCAAACAACATTTTCCTAGTTTCTACTTTTGAAAAAAAAATTACTTTATCTAGACAAATATTTTACCATAAGTTTTATCTCAAGATGTGTAGTATGATTTCAGACCTTAGGTTTAACAGTTTGATTTTTCTTAGAGGACCCCAATTCCATTTCTGTCCATAAGATGGTATTTCCGTTTTAAAGTTGGGCAGATAATTATGAGGCAGATGGGCAAGGCTACATATTTCTTTATATTTGAGAAGTAGTTCTTTGATAAGTGGTAACACACACACACACACACACACACAAACATGCATGCAAATGTGTGCCTGAGAACATTGCTTGTGTAAAGATCTGAGGTGTTAGGAAAACAGCAAGGAGTTATCAAAGATATAAGAAGAAGAGGAGTGTAAGATTGTTAAGGGGATTTCAGAGAGAGACTGGTGTTGCAAGTCTTTTGCTGTACCACTAGCTCCCTCCCCCCACATGACACAGAGACTTATTATTAATTATTAAAGCTCAGCCTTTGCTTATAATTGTTTCTAAATAGCTCTTATAACTTAAGTTAAACTGTTTCTATTAATCTACATGTTGCTATGTGGCTGTTGGCTTTTACTTCTCCTCCTGTGTATTCTGATTCCTCTTTGTCTCCTCTGGCATATGTGTTCATTGTAGGTTGTTGCCCCTGCCTCATCAATCCCTGGATTTATCTTATCACTTGTATCTGCTGGGCAGTCCTATCTAATTTTTTCTGGCTTAGTTATTGGCAATTCAGCTCTTTATTAAACCAATCAGTAGGCACCTTGGCAAAGACACAACCTCACAGTGTATGAAAAGATTATTCCACAACAGACTTGGGACCATTCTCTGCAGCACCTTTTGTAACTTACACAGGACAGGAACAAAGATTATAGCCTAAATGAAGTAAAAAAATGGACACATAAAATATTCAAAGATATTAAATATACATACTTTAAACTTAGACTTTATGGATGGATTAATAATGATTTGAGGGAGGAAATGAAAGGTTAAGTTAGTTAGGAGTTTTAAAGTTTATATGGCAGTTGATCTAGTAATTTTAATTTCAATTACAATAGTTTAAATTAACATAATTAACTGTATAAGGTAATAGCATTTATTATAGCATTTTCAAGATTATATATGATGTTCTTTGATTATATGTACCCCATTTCTAAGGGCAGAAACTGCTAGAAATACATAACTATTTATATTAAAGTTAAAATTAACTACAATTAAACAAACTAAAAGTTAATATATAGCTCTATAATAATAATAAGAATGTTTCCTGTGCTCAATTGCTACACATACTGAAAATCTTAATTTGTTGGTTAACTCATTTTGCCCAATATACTGGCTCTTTCAGAGTAGTCAGTAAATAGTTATTAAGTAGAACTAAAGCTGATGAAGAATACCACATGGTGCTTAGTGATATGAACTGAAGGTCAGAACTCACAGTAGAATTAAAACAGATGTGAGACCTAAAAATTGTGATCAAAACTTAAAACATGACTTGCTCTAGGAGGTTGAGAAACTTGATGGTAACTGGTAATTCCTTGCGATTGTGATCAGTATTGGGAACAATGGGAATATTTTACCATGTAGTTATCTATCTTTGGAAAAGCCCAAGAGTCTCTAGGTTCATTACCCCAAAGTAGATAATAAAGCATAGAGGCAGAAAAAGAGAGGAAATGATGGGAGACAACTTCAATTTTAAAAGTGATCATTAAGACTATCTAGAATTTCTCTACTCTATTTTATTTTCCTGTGATGAGAAATTTGAACATTAATAGAAAGGAAACATTAAGGTTAGCTTGCAGATCCCACTGCATTTTACAAGGCTGCAGTTCAGGCTCTAGCAGAAACAGTTGTACCAACACCAGCTATTAGCAAATACTTCCCATTTCTCTTAATTGTGGGATATAGATTATTAACTTAATAAGCCATTCATTTTTCATCTCTTGCTTTGTTATGCCATTGACCTCCATGTTTACTAACAACTCATTGGATAATTCAAGGCATGTTTCAAAGAATAATACATTTTAAACCTGCTTATGAAAACCTATTTCTGTACAATTAAAACAAGAACTAAAAATTAAAGAAACTATCACTACTGAAACACAACTCTCACCTGATAGTGAGTAAGTGATAGCATATTATAGAGCCTAATATAAGTGATCATGGTCCAGAATCACAAATTTAGACTCATGAAACTTCCTTGTCTAACATAGTAACTCTCTTGAAGTTTTATAGAAATGTATCATAGATATTAATTAATCCAGATGATTTTAAAATATACTAGTTGAAGACTTTTGGGGGTGTAGTTAGTTAATATAAGTTACTTATATATCAGTGTGTCTGTGGGAGCAATGTTGAAGTTATTAAAAGTATACATTGGTTGAAATAACAGGTAGGTTAGTTACAAAATCTCTGTTATAGTCTTTGGATGCTACACTGTTAGCCTTTGGTTGGTGAAAAAGGTTTCATTTGTTAGTCACAAGGATGTTAGGGTAGACACATAGGTGGGCAAGGCATAGCTACAAAGTGGACTAACAGCATCCCAAAACAAATTGCAATTAGATTATGAACCTGCAGCATGTCAACTTCAGCAAAAGATCAACATGCTAATCATTTAATCAGTTTTGCAAAGACTTCAGTATTAGGTGCTTATTCTTTCCATGTATTTTCACTCACAAAGCTTAAGTCAAAATGTTTCCCAAATGTATTGTACAAACAAATAGCCCAGGATTCTGGAAGTATACTCACAGTTTTACAAAATGTATATGCCTACATTATTATAAAAAAGAAACCCAAAATAAATTATCAACATATTGAGTCATCATTGCACTTTTGAGAGCTTATTGTACATTGGTATTGTTCTTTCTAAAGACTTAATTAACTTTTGATTGAGTTTGAGACTACTCTCCAGTTAATTTCTCATGTTAAAACTCAGTTCCATATTATAACATTGTTACAAGGTAAATAGTATCACAAAATTTTCATTAAATAAGAGGAAACAGGCATAGAATGATGGATCATAAAATTTAAGTGTTCTGCACATTTTTATACTCATATTTTTAACTTTTAAGTTTGTTTTTCCTCCACATTTATTCTTTGAATGATAGTACCTTGTACACTTCCAGAGTAGAATAGGGCACTTCCTAAAGAGATCACAAGGGACTGGTTGACACTTTTGGCTAAACTGTAATCATCATGTACACCATAAGGCTTATGTTGCTGTTTATCTTTCATTTCATTTTTATTATTATTTTGCTTCTGGAGACTGAAAGAAAACCTCAGCCAATGTTAAGACTAGTGTCTCTTGAAGAGCCACATCTCTAATCCTTAGGGTGCAGTTTTTACCTGGAAAATGAAGAAAATGTAAGAAATAAGCCTACTCACTAGCTAAAGAGTTAACAAAGTATGCCCAGCTTGTTCACAAAGTGAAATATTTACATGGTTAGAACTGGTAAGATGTATTCTGAGTTCCATGGCAGTGGAAAGGTGACTAAAACAAGATAAGCTACTCAAGAGGACAATCATAGATGCAAATCTAGAAACAACTGTCAGTGCTTAAATATTTTTTCTTTAAATCCTGTGTCCCAATCACTTTTGCATCCTTCAAACACCATAGGAGCATTTATGTATGGTGTAAGTATTGACTGTGCTCAGTTGAAGGCTGTTCACTGATTGAGTGTGGCAGTAACTGGACTTGTCCCTCAGATGTGCACTAGGTTAGGTGTAAGAATATTTTAGTTTAATATAAGAAAAAAAAAACTTCAGGATCCTTAAACTAGCTCATGCATAGCAGTAATAAATTATGCATTTGCACTTGGCATCTGTTTATTAAATAATTCATTTAGTTTAAATTTTTTCTAAGTATCTTTCCCCAATAATTTATGAAAAAATATGACAGTCATTGAAATGAAATATACCAAATTCATTTCCTTTTCTCCCTAGCCTGCCCTTCTTTCCAACTTTGCATCTCCAAGAGATGATAATAGAAAGCTTGAGATTTACCAAAGGTGTTATTAATTTATTGTTATGTAACTGTGTCAGAATAGATAGAATGTCTTATGTGAGTGAATGCATGATTCATACATTTAAGATCTCTGAGAACTTTCTAACTGAGCTACATTTTTAAAAGAAGAGTATAAGTTGCCTTTTTCATTCCCTTACTGGTTATTTCCTAATCCGTTCTAGTTAATAATTCTGCAGACACCCTACAAAAATGCTTTTATACTGAGATAAAGTAGGGTTTTCCTATAGTCTGCTTTAAATATCTAGATCTGTAAGTCTAAAGTCTGTAATGAATTTCTGGTCTCCATTTTCCTTGGGATGAAGTAGACTTGGCCCATTGACTATAGAGAAATTTTCAAAGAAGGCTGCTTCAGCCTCATTGAAGATGCAAGCTCAGAGTCCATAGCCATGAGGAATTCTCTTTGCCTTGCTCACACACTGCCATAGATTTGCAGTACTGATAATTACCTTCAATTAGCATGTGAATTGCCACATATTACATATCACAATTTTCTACACACACACCACCACCACAACCACACACACACACACACACACACACACACACACACACACACACACACACACCATGATTTAAAACTCTGATTGCAATTGCTTCAATCATCTTTTCCACAATAAGGCATTCACACTTTGGTATGGAGTGCAAAGCTAATAGCCATCAGCTTTCCATTACTAAGTGAAAACCTATTTGTTGTCAAGGCTTATAGTCTTCTTTCCTAAAGTGTGTTTCACAGGCTAGAATAAGAGCTGTGCACATGTGATTAGTTTGGGACTCTGCCTACTTCCAGGAAGAATGAATGTCAAACAGAAGTTCCTGCTTTCTTCAGGTGGCTTGAGCTGTACAGAGCCATCTTCCTGACCTTCCTCATTTGTGTTATGGAAGAATGAACAATAATTATATGACTATTGATTTAAGAGTGAAGTAATATTTAACATAATTCCCAGGCTCACTTCTTCCTATACAGTTTTCTTAGTTATTGGAATTATTTAAAAAAATTGACCTTACCTTTATAAAAATTAATATTTTATAGAAAAACTGAAAATAGTAGAGAAAATACTCATTTAGATCACATTCTATTTCTTGTAGTAACACCATATATTGCATTATGCATTTTAAAGTTCATGAAGCACTGTCTATTATTATTGATAATTAAAGTCTACATTGTATTCAGGATCTTTAATTTTTACCTGGCTGACCTCATCTTGCAAAGGCACCAGAGGCCCACGAAGGAGATAAGCAACAAGAGGACAGCCATGGCTCCCATTCCCGCCCACTCTTTCAGATGATCCATGGCAACAGGAACCACGATGACAATCCCTCAGCCAGTCTCGCATCCACACTTGTTGAATTTACTGCAACGATGGTCACTCGCAGTTGTGCCATCAGGTCATCAAAGTCAGCCGAACAATTCCCTAAAAGATAGATAGACAACTGTCGTGACAAATTAGCAGCACGTGTAAAGTTCTCACACTGAACACTGGTAACACACAAACCTGGATATTTCATTTCACATCCCAATTGGGCCAGCTGCCACAAGGTATCATTTTGCTCTTGCACCAGGTCAATTCTTTGGTTTACAATCATTAAGCCTCCTTTTAGTTGAGCACCAATTGTGGATTGAGCACCCAAGGCACTAGCCACACTCTTGGACAACTCATTCAGCTTAGAGACTGTCTGCACCCATGTGCTCATAGCCATGGCAGCCTTGACTGAAACCACAACTGCAAAAGAGATAGCTGCAACTATGGCTGCTGTAATGCCAAAATCTCTCCCTGTAGCCTCTACCAAACAGGCCATAAAATCTGAAAATGGTTTTATGGGGCCTTGCAGTATCTCAGTGAGGTTACCATTCATCTCTCCCTTATTGAGTAATGACTTCCATGCTTTTATGGCAATCTGATTTACTTGTTCAAGACTTAAGTCATTTCATAAGGCTTTCCAGACCTCTGGGCAAAAGGAATGCCCTGTACCTGGGTCCCACCCTTCCTCACTCTGATAAGGAGAGGCCCCGAAGACATTGTTCCAGGAGGGTCCCTCCCCTCTCCACATCTCCATTTCTCCTCTCCCTTCCCCTTCTGCCCCTTAAGGGATTGTTTCTGAACTCCTTTTATGAGGGATTGCAATTCTTCCTCAGCCTAGCATGCTTCCTTGATGTCTCCTGAAACTGCGAACCAAGGTGCAATGGCATCGCATTTCCTCAGGAATCTTTCTAGTGTGCTTTTCTTTATTTTAAGTTTCTTTGACAAAAGTAGCTCCTGAAGAGCCAGAAAAATTGGATGAGACTGAGAAGTCCCCATCTTAAAAATTTTATTTTCTATTTGTTACCACACGCTTAATGCCTGAGACTTTATTGCCACATTTTTTTTCCGATATCTTTAACTCGGTCCCAACTTACCTAGGACTTTATAGCTCATTACCGGATAGAATATTCCATTCAAACACAAAAGAATATACCTTCTTCTCTGCTCCACATGGAACCTTCTCTAAAATCGACCACATACTAGGTGGCATAACAAACCTCAACAGATACAAAAGAATTAGAATAGTCCCATGTATCTTATCAGACCACCATGCTTTAAAATTGGAATTCAACAACAACACAAATTGCAGAAACCCTAGAAACTCATGGAAACTGAACAATGTGCAATTGCACCACACCTTGGTCAAAGAAGAAATAAAGAAAGAAATTAAGGACTTCCAAAAATTCAACAAGAATGAGAACATAACATATCTGAACTTATGGAACACCTTGAAAGCAGTGTTACTAGGGAAGTTCATTGCAATGAGTGCCCATATGAAGAAAACAGAGGACAGTCACATTAGAGAATTAACAGTGCAACTGGAAGGAAGCATTAGAACAAAAAGAAGAAAACTCACCCCTGAGGAGTAGATGCCAGGGAATAATCAATTTGAAGGCTCAAATCAATAAAATAGAAACCAGGAAAACAATACAAAAAATCAATGCAACAAAGAGTTGGTTTTTCAAGAATATCAACAAGATAGACACACCTTTATCCAAACTAATGAAAAAGCAGAGAGAGAGATCATGCAAATTACCAAAATCAGAAATGAAAAGGAGAACATAATGGACACTGAGGAAATTCAGACAACATTCAGGTCATACTTTGAAAACCTGTACTCTACAAAATTTGAAAATTCAAAGGAAATGGACAAATTTCTAGATAACTATCACTTACCAAAATTAAACCAAGAATAGATGAACAACTTAAATAGACATATAACACCCAAAGAAATCAAAAACAGACATTGAAAGCCTTCCAACCAAAAAAAGCTCAGGGCCAGATAGCTTCAGTGCAGAATTCTACCAGAAATTCAAGGAAGAGATAATTCCAATACTCCTCAAATTGTTCCACACAATACAGACAGAAGGCACATTACCAAACTTTTTCTATGAGGCCACAATCACCTTGGTACCCAAGCCTCATAAAGATACAACTAAGAAAGAAAACTACAGACCAATATCCTTGATGAACATCGATGTAAAATACTCAATAAAATACTGGCAAACAGAATCCAAGAATACATAAGAGAAATCATCCACCATAACCAAGGAAGCTTCATCCCTGTGTTGCAAAGATGGTTTAACATAAAAAAACCTATCAACATAATCCACCATATAAACAAACTGAAAAAAAAAAACATATGATCATCTCCCTAGATGCTGAAAAAGCCTTTGACAAAATTCAACATCCTTTCATCATAAAGGTCTTGGAGAGATCAGGGATAACAGGAACATATCTAAACATAATAAAAGCAGTAAACCAACAGCCAACATCAAACTGAATGGAGAGAAGCTTAAGGCAATTCCTCTAAAATCAGGAACAAGACAAGTCTGTTCTCTCTCTCCATATCTCTTCAATATTGTACTTGAAGTTCTAGCTAAAGCTATAAGACAACAAAAGGAGATCAAGGGGATCCAAATTGGAAAGGAAGAAGTCAAACTGTCTCTATTTGCAGATGATATGATAGTTTGCATAAGCGACCCAATAAACTCTATCAGGGAACTCCTACAGCTGATAAACACCTTCAGCAAACTAGCAGGATACAAGATAAACTAAAATATTAGTAGCCCTATTTATTGAGACAACAAAGAGGCTGAGAAAGAAATCAGAGAAAGATCACCCTTTACAATAGCCACAAACAACAAAATATCACGGGGTAACGCTTACCAAACATGTGAAAGACCTATACAATAAGAACTTTGTGACTTTAAAGAAAGAAATTAAAGAAGCTACCAGAAAATGGAAAGATCTCCCATGCTCTTGGATTGGAAGGATAAATATAGTAAAAATGGCAATCTTACCAAAAACAATCTACAGATTCAATGCAATCCCCATTATAATCCCAGCACAATTCTTCACTGACCTTGAAAAGATAATAATCAACTTTGTATGGAAAAATAAGAGACCCAGGATAGCCAAAACAACCCTGTATAATAAAAAGGACTTCAGGAGGCATCACCATCCCTGACTTTAAGCTCTACTACAGAGCTATAGTTCTGAAAACAGCCTGGTATTGGCACAAAAATAGACAGATAAACCAATGGAATCAAATCAAAACTCCCAATATTAATCCACACACATATGAACACCTGATTTTCGACAAAACAGCTAAAAAAATACAATGAGGGAAAGACAGCATCTTCAACAAATGGTGCTAGAACAATTGGATGATAGTGTGTAGAAGACTGCAGATAGACCCATGTCCATCACCATGCACAAATCTCAAGTCCAAATGGATCAAAGACCTCAACATAAATCCAGCCGCACTGAACCTCTTAGAAGAAAAAGTAGGAGGTACCCTTGAACAAACTGGTATAGGAGACTGCTCCCTGAACATAAATCCAGTAGCACAGACACTAAGATCAACAATTAATAAGTGGGACTTCCTCAAACTTAGAAGCTTCTGTAAGGTAAAAGACACAATTGACAAAACCAAACGGCAGCCCACAGACTGGGAAAATATTTTTACCAATCCTACATCTGACAAAGGGCTGATCTCCAAAATATACAAAGAACTCAAGAAACTAGTCAACCAAATAGCCCTATTAAAAATGGGGTACAGAATTGAAGGAAGAATTCTCAATAGAGGAAATAAAAGGTCTGAAAGACACTTAAGAAAGTGTTCAACATCCTTAGCTATCAGGTGTAGTGTGCATGTTTTCTGCCTGCCTACCCGCCACCGGTCTGAACCCACAGCCCCGCCAGCCTCAAATAACACCCAGATACTCTGTATTTGATACAGTCCTGTTGGCCAGTTACCATTATTGTTTATGGACTAGCTCTGTCTTAATTTTTAACCCATTTCTACTTATCTAAGTATTTCCACGTGGTCATCTTATCGGGGAGCTGCTGCCTGCAACTTCTTTCTCCATGCTCTACGTCCTGACTCCTCCTCCCTACTTCCTCTTTCCTCCTTGTCTCCTAGCCCTGCCTATCTTGCCTTCCTATTGGCCCAACAGTGTTTTATTTATTAACCAGTATGAGAAACATATTTATAGAATAACATCTCCCATAAATCAGGGAAATGCAAATGAAAACATCCTTGGGATACCATCTTACTCCTGCCAGAATGCTTAAAATTAAAAACACCAATGACAACTTATGTTGGAGAGGATGTGGAGAAAGGAGAACACGCTTTCACTGCTAGTGGGAGTGCAAACTCATACAGCCATTTTGGAGATCAGTATGGCTGCTCCTCAGGAAAATGGGAATTAGCTTACCATAGGACCCAGCAATTCCACTCTTAGGTATATACCCAAATAACCTACATCCATGCAACCAAGACATGTGCTCAACTATGTTCATAGCAGCATTATTTGTAATAGCTAGAATCTGGAAGCAACCTATGTGCCCCTCAACTGAAGAATGGATAAAGAAGATGTGGCACATCTACACAATGGAATATTACTCTGCAGAAAAAAGTAATGGAATCTTGAAATTTGCAGGAAAGTGGATGGAACTCGAAGAAACCATCCTGAATGAGGTAACCCAGTCACAAAAAGAGGAGCAGGGTATGTACTCATTCATATATGGATTTTAGACCTAGAACTAAGGATCACCAGCCTATAATACACACCACCAGACGAACTGGGTTATTTTTTAAGGTGTATTCTAAGAGATTCATATATGGTCCCTCACAAAAGGAGGAAGGGATAAGGCCCCCAGAGCACATGGGAAATGGGGGGGGCAGTGAATGGAGAGAGATCTAGGAGAAAGAGAAGGGGAGGAGAGGAAAACACATGTGACTAGATAAGTTGTGTCAGGGTGAGAGAGCGGGGAGGGACATGAAAGAGGGAGCCATTATTGGTTTGAAGAAAAAACTGGACCTAAAGAAAGGTCTAGAGAACTACAAGACCAACTCCAACTAATAATTCGAGCAACCATGGAAAGGCCCTGATAGTGAGATCATCAACTAAATTATCCACCATCACGGAGCCCTCATCTAATACCTGTTGTAAAAAGAAGCAAACACCCATAACCAAACACTGAGTTGAACTAGAAACCAGATACAAAGAGAGGAGACGAGACCAGGTTGCAGAAACACACAAAGACAGCTGACCTGAACATGGAGGAGCTAATGCCACCCAGACTGATAGCTGGGAACCCAGTATGGGACTGACTCAGACCCCCTGAATATGGGTCTCAGCTAGAAGTACTGAGCAGTCTGGGGGACCTCAGACAGTAGAAACAGGGTCTATTCCTGGTGCACAAAAGGACCTTATGGACACATCCTGTGGAGAGATAACCCCATTAACCTAGAGACAGGAGAGAAGTCCTAGTCCCTACTTCAAATGACTTGACAGATTTATATGACCCAACCTGGATAGCATAGTCCTACAAGAGGAATGGGGGTGGGGGGATAGGAGAGGATGGTGGTAGGGTGCATGTCACAGGGGAAAAAGTGTAAGAGGGAGGAAGGGGGGAGGAAGGGAGAGGAAACGGATCCACATGTAAAATTTTCAAATTATAAATAAAAAAAAATTAGAGGAAGCATAATATGTAGTATTAAGCACAGAATTATGAAAAAAATATTGAGTTCCATTTTAACTCAGAAAAACTATATTAGTATAAGTTTTATAAGCATGTGTACTTATCAGCATATTTATTTATTTTAAACAAATGTATTCTTTTAAATATGCTTATATATTCAACTTACTTATCTTTTCAAATTAAGTAAACTTTTAGTTAAAACTTACAAAGGTGAATCTTTGAATATCAGTGTATAAACTAAGAAATAAAGTTACTGTATGACTGAGAAAAAAATAGTTTTTAGAAACAAAAAAAAAAAAAACAGAGACAAGCAAGGCTTCTTGGTAGCAGCATTTTTCTGTGTTGGACTCTGCTTTGCTAGAGACAAGCAGAGATTTGCATGGCTCCTTTGAGGGAGGTTTCCTGAGTCAACATAAGTGGCAAAAAACTGCAAGGCTTTTAAAAGAGCTCTGCTAACAACTCATAGGTGTGTGCGAGAGCTGACAATAGCAGTGACCACATCTCCAAGGCAGCAGCATGCTGCTGGATTGCAGCATAGACCAAGGCAGTGAGCACAGCACTCAGTTCTGACAGTAAAAATAGTCGCTGCCATCTTGGATAGACTGCCCCTAAAACAACTGTGGATTTCATTTTAGCAATGTTGCTGTTTACCAGATGAAAGACTGGTGGCCAGAAAAAGATAAAGATTTACAACAAAGACAAATTCATATTAAGAAAAACTGCTAAAGTTTTACAGTGTGTTTTAAAATATACATAGGCTTGGGAGAGAAAAAGAATAAAATGGTTATAAAAAGACAGAGAGGAGCTGGGTGTGGCTGCACACACCTTTAATTCCAGCACTCGGGAGACAGAGGCAAGCAGATCTCTGTAATTTCAAAGTAAACCTGGTATGCAGAGTGAATTCCAGGACAGATAAAAGTTACTCAGAGAAACCCTGTCTCAAAATATGAAAAAGTATAAGTAGAAGAAATAGAGTAATAAAAAAAAAAAACACATAAATATGGAAAGCACCAAGAAACTTTGGATACTATACACTATTCCGTTTTTGTTAAATTGTTTGACTGCTGGGATGTAGAGAGCCGCAAAGTGCCACACCTTAAAGTGGCACTGGCTTCTGCCTTACACCTTCCCATTGGTGAGGGCTCTCTGGCGTAAATAAGCCTTTATTTGGTTAAGTCCGTTCAGCCTGTCTGCTTCCGCATTAGAGTAGCCTATCTGCAGCTCATTGCGGTTGGTTAGCGCAAGGGTATTTAAGCCTGTGCAGGAGTCCCCTGGGTCTCTCTCGGGTCAGAAGAACATGATTCAAGGATCCTGATAAAAACTGCATGAAGATCTTCTCGGAGCTGTGTTGTCCTTGCTGGCCAGGGTCAGGCGCGGACAAATGGTGGCCCGTCTGGGAATTTTCAGATCAGAACTTCTTGCAGTCAGGGCAGCGCTGTCAAGATGGGGACTTCTCAGTCTCATCCAATTTTTCTGGCTCTTCAGGAGCTATTTTTGTCAAAGAAACTTAAAATAAAGAAAAGCAAACTAGAAAGATTCCTGAGTGAATGTGATGCCATTGCACCTTGGTTCGCAGTTTCAGGAGACATCAAGGAAGCATGCTGGGCTGAGGAAGAATTGCAAGCCCACATAAAAGGAGTTCAGAAACAATCCCTTAAGGGGCAGAAGGGGAAGGGAGAGGAGAAATGGCGATGTGGGAAGTGGAGGGACCCTCCTGGAACAATGTCTTCCGGGCCTCTCCTTATCAGAGTGAGGAAGGGCGGGACCCAGGTACAGGGCGTTCCTTTTGCCCTGAGGTCTGGAAAGCCTTATGAAATGACTTAAGTCTTGAACAAGTAAATCAGATTGCCATAATAGCATGGAAGTCATTACCTAATAAGGGAGAGGTGAGTGGTAACCTCACTAAGATACTGCAAGGCCCCATAAAACCATTTTCAGATTTTATGGCCTGTTTGGTAGTGGTTGGAGGGAGAGATTTTGGCATTACAACAACCATAGTTACAATTATCTCTTTTGCAGTTGTGGGTTCAGTCACGGTAGCCGTGGCTATGAGCACATTGGTGCAAACAGCCTGTAAGCTAAATGAGTTGTCCAAGAATGTGGCTACCGCCTTGGATGCTCAATCCACAATTGGTGCTCAACTAAAAGGAGGTTTAATGATTGTAAACCAATGAATTGATCTGGTGCAGGAGCAAATGGATACCTTGTGGCAGCTGGCAGAATTGGGATGTGAAATGAAATATACAGGTTTGTGTGTTACCAGCATTCAGTATGACAACTTTACACATGTTGCTAATTTGTCACAACAGTTGTCTAGCTATCTTTTAGGAAATTGTTCTGCTGACTTTGATGACTTGATGGTACAGCTGCAAATGACCATCGTTGCAGTGAATTCAACAGGTGTGGATGCGGGTCTGGCTGCTGGATTGTCATCGTGGTTCCTGTTGCCATGGATCATCTGAAAGAGTGGGCGGGAATGGGAGCCATGGCTGTCCTCTTGTTGCTTATCTCCTTCGTGGGCCTCTGGTGCCTTTGCAAGATGAGGTTTGCTCAGAAGCGGTATGCAGCTATGGTTGTCCAGGCATTTACAGCCATTGGGGCAGGACAGTCTCCCCAAGCATGGCTCACTGTCATGAACAAGAATTGATCCTTCACACTCAGGTAGTATGGCTTAGCACTGCACTCCAAGTTAGCTCTGGAAGTGAGCAACTCCTAGAATGGCAAGTTTGGTTGCATGTGGGTTGGTGTCCGATGTCCCACCTCCAGGAAAATGATGCTGGACGGGTGTGGCATAGACTTGGCTGAGTACCAGGATTCAGGATCATTACAATGTCCACTGCTTTACTGGAGACCAGACCACTACCCTTGCCTGTTGTGTTATTAAAACAAAAAGGGGGAACTGTAGAGAGCCGCGAAGTGCCACACCTTAAAGTGGCGCTGGCTTTTGCCTTACACCTTCCCATTGGTGAGGGCTCTCTGGCGTAAATAAGCCTTTATTTGGTTAAGTCTGTTCAGCCTGTCTGCTTCCGCATGAGAGTAGCCTATCTGCAGCTCACTGGGGTTGGTCAGCTCAAGGGTATTTCAGCCTGTGCAGGAGTCCCCAGGGTCTCTCGCGGGTCGGAAAAACATGTTTCAAGGATCCTGATTAAAACTGCATGAAGAAGATCTTCCTGGAGTTGCGTCTTCCTTGATGGTCACGGTAGGCAAGTACACTGGGAAATAATAACAACTGATAAAAGAAATGCTGCTGGATTAATCCAATTTATATATTTTAAAAATGCAATGACTCCAAAATTTAAGTAAAAGGACAGGTTACTGGGGAAAATTATTTCTATTTTTGTTTCCATAGAAAATGAAAAGCTGTGGATTTCTTCCAGACTAACATGGTATGACCAAGGCAGACCCTAAGAAACAGCATCCCAGGTGATCCAACATTCAAAACAGTTGGGTCAAAGCAGCCAGTCTTCTTAGGATCCCCATTACAGTGGCCCATATGACCAGAAAGCAGTTTGGAAAGAACGATGCCCGAATTCATTAATATTTTTTATAAATGCTTGTTTTCATTTAAATAGTTTTGGTTGTAAATGGTTAATGACCACAACCAATCTTTTTAAAGGTAAAAAAGGGATTATGGTATAGAAATGTATACTTTGTTTTGCAATGCATTTTCATTTATTGATACAATTTAAGGTCAATTTTGTGATGTGTACATTTCTCCTCTTGTTCAGGTATTGTGTTTCATAGCTCATTTAGAAATGTAATGTATAATTTAGTACAGATGATAGATAGTTACCTGTAATAGTCAAAACTTAGAGTTAAGTTAGTTACATTTTCAAGATGTATTTGAGATAGATTGGCATTCTTCAAAACTTTCAAAGACCTACAGAACATGGCATTTAAAATGATTTAGGGCTTTTCTTAACAGTGAGACATAACTGCTCTTGGCAATACCTCCTGCATCAGAAAGGAATATGGACATAGGAGAAAAACACATTATGATGTTTGCTTTCAAACTGGCAAGACTAGCCATTTGGAAAAATACTACTCTTATATGGACTATTTGACTTTATGCTGTATAAACTGAACATGCACGACCCACAAGAAAGTGACTGGTGATACAAGATGAACAGTGTTGTGGGGTTCCTACTTCATGGAAGAGTCTGTCAGACAGTCTACAGGACACCAAGAAAAGTGACTGACAAACTGCCAATACAGGTGGACAGTTTAAAGTTTCCTACTTTGCTGAGTCTGCCAGACACACTAAGGCCTATAGGATGAAGATGAAACATTACAGAAGAACTTTGGGTTACTGACAGTTGTCTCTGTCATTTCTAGAGTTTATATGTTATCCTTCTGTGGTCTTTGAAGGAGTTGATGACAGATAGTTATGGTTATAGTTTTCCTTAGGATTAAAGATAAGTTACATTAAGATTTTAGACTCACAAAGATAGGATAGATGATAGAATATTTTCTTTAAGTCTTACTAAATGTTAATGAACTAAATAATGTTAACTGTGATTCTTATTTGATAACTGTTGTGTGGTATACTTTGCTATGTTAAGGTTAAAACCCTTTTTTTGATTTTAGACAGAAAATGGGAGATGTCATTCTGTAAATATGTTTCTCATATTGGTTAATTAATAAAACACTGTTGGCCAATAGGAAAGCAAGATAGGTGGGACTAGGAGATTAGGAGAAAAAAGGAAGTAGTTGGGAGGAGTCAACATGGAGAGAATGGAGAGAGAAGAATGCCGGCCACCTCTCAGGTAAGATGAGACCACGGGGAAATACTTAGATTAATAGAAATGGGTTAATCATTAAGACAGAGCTGGTCGATAAGAAATTAGTAACTGGCCAACAGCATTGTATCAAATACAGAGTCTCCATGTGTTATTGGGGGCTGGCATGGTGGTGGGACAAGACAGGCAGGAAAAAACCTGTTTGTAACAGAGTGAGATGAGAGGAGGTGGGGAATAAGGAAATGGGGAGGGAAGGGGAAATGGGGTTGGAAGTTAAAAATAATGATTAAAAATATGGAAAAAAAGAGCTGGTCCAAGTACATATGTGGTATATTCTAAACAAGAGTTGAATCACATACATTGTATTTTGTAGCAATTTAAATTACTAATGCATAGTTTTTTTTTTAAACCATACCCAATGAACTGACAAATTCTGAGATAGTTTACAGCATAGTCTTAGAGGATATTTTTTTTGAGAGCAGAGAGCCAAGAAATCATAGAGATATAAGATGTTTTAGAGTGTGAAGTAGAGAAACCTTAGAAATAACAGATGTTGGAAGAGTTGAACAGAGCAAGTTTAGATAGAAGAGATTTGGGGATCATTTGTCTATTCAGTGGCAGAGGTTGTTACCATATAAGAGAATGTCAGAAGCAGAAGAGATAGGTTAGAAATCAAATAGAGGGGAGTGGACTTTAGAATTTGGAGTTAAATTAGGTGCATTATAGGAGCCAGCAGAAACAAATGATCTCCATATACTTTTGGAGACTCCTATCAGCAGCTTGATTCAGAGCAGGAGTTCTTTGAAAGGGTAGTCAACTGGGTTGTGGGTGGAGAGAAGGTGGGAGAGAGTGAGAGAGGAAAAAAAAGAAACTCGGAACCAAGAACCCAGCAAACCCAAAATGAATGGGTTATATTGGGAAGTGATGCTGAGGGAAGAGAACAGTTGGATAGGGGTATATCAGCTGGGTTGGCTCTATAACAGGTTCTGGAAGATGCTGGGAAAACCTGGCACCTGGGTCTGCTTTGATATGTTAAATAGGCATTCCAGCCTTTTGTCTGGAGTTTGAGAATTAACTGTATCCTTATAGGAAAAGCAACTACAGAAAGTCAGGGTATTTGTGTCTCTTGGCCATGCTCAGAAACAACTGTAGATGATCAGTTTTAACAGTCAGTACCCAGATACTGTGATATTTTGATTTGTTTATGACACATATTCTATAGATAGGAAAATATGCAAAAATATCTGTTAATAGGATTATTGATAGTTGTGAACAATAGTCCCAAATTGAAGTAAGAGATCCTCAGGTTCCAATTCAGCTATGAATGCAACCAGGAAGTTTATGTGTTATCTCTTGAATGCCATGCTATTCTCTGAAATATATTTTGATTGTGTTGGACCAAGCAAACTATTTAAATTCTTGAAACTGTCTCTATTAAATGATACTTCTTGGATGTGCTTGATATTTTATAAAGAATTAGATTACTTGAACAGGTATCAGCCATGTAGGTTATGAAGGCTCACTAAGAAACCTGAAATAAAGAAAAATAATAAAACAGAATAAATTGGAATAGGAATTAGGTAAGAACAAATTAATGAGATTGTTACTGGCGGTCTAACTATCTGAAACAAAGAGGCTTGTATTTATTTTTCCAAAGAAACATCATGTACTCAAATATCCAACAATCTTTGAAAAGAGAATATAAGTAAATTTATATATTATTATACCTAAGTAGTGAAGAAATATCATCAATAGGCACCTCTCACAGTGTGTTGGAGGTTGCTATTACACACAAAAAAACAATTTTATTAGAAGGTGATGGTGTCAGTTTTGTTTCATCATTTTTTTGTCTGACTTATTCAAGGTATGAATTTCTGGAAATTTCTCTTCTGTTCCAATCTCAGACCTGCTTTTTGATCCCTCTAAATGAGTCAGAAGCATTAAATTCATTTCCTCTTTTTTATTTTACCCAGAGCTCTGTAAGAGAGTGGAACTACTATCATTTCTTTTTGCTGCTCTGAATATGGGTAAATTGAATTCATAAACCCCCACTGTTCCACGCCTCTGTGGCGCTGCCCCTTAGAAGCAACACTCAGGAGCTCTTGTTTTTGAGACTGTTCTTCCTGCATTCAGATTCAGCTTCAGCAGGGGATGGAAGAAGCAATTTTCAGATTCCATGGTGGGCTGGATTAAATTACTCCACAGGCCATATGTCTCACAGACCTACTAGAAGTGGATTAAGTGTTTGCTTCCTCTTTGCATTTGAAATTTTCCCCTGTAAAAGAAATAAAATGTTAATGCAAACCTTGTAGGGAAGAAAAAGACAAACAGACAAACAAATTGTGTTAGCAAAGAAGTATCTTCAGTATTTTCCTCCTTGTGCATTGCAGCCAAAAGTAGATAGATTTGGTGAAAACAGTTTGAAGCTAGCATTTCTGCTTGGATTTTAGTAGCTACTAATGTGTGTTGCATAAAGAACCAAGAGTGGTCACTGGGCATTTGTTTCCTCTTAATTCCATTTCTTCATCATCACCTTTCATTCATGACTTAAACTGTGTCAATATAAAAACAAAACCCCAAATGTATGTGTGTTTGGAAGGGAAATATGTGAGTAGGAGTTAATTAAAAGTCATGGATTGTTACCCTTTAATCTGGTGAATTATTACACAGCATTTAATACTTGGAGTGCCTAATTAGTGAGTAATACTAGCTATTTCACACTGAACAAATTCTGTAAATGGTAGTAAGGTTTTTTTGTCATGTGTGTGGTGGAGGGGACAGTAAGAGGCAGGCAGAGAGACAGAGACACAGGAAGTACGTATGTCATGTACTTCACTTATTCTATCATCTTCAAATAGCACCCTGAGGCTTGTCCTGTTATTTTAAAGATAAAAATCCCTCAAGATTAAATATTATATATGGTGGCCTGGATTGATGGCTTGGTAGGTAAGAGCTCTTGTGGTATATACATGGGTAAATTGAATTCATAAACCCCCACTGTTCCACACCTCTGTGGCGCTGCCCCTTAGAAGCAACACTCAGGAGCTCTTGTTTTTTGAGACTGTTCTTCCTGCATTCAATCCCCATCAACCACTTAAAAGGCCAAACCTGACTTTGTGGCAGTGACCATAGAGTAGAAGATAGAGACAGATGGTCCCAGAGCTCTGTGGCTAGCTATCCTGGCCAACATGATGGGCTTTAGGCTCAGTAGCCTATCTCAAGAAGATAAGCTTGGAAACAATAGAGGAGAATCTAGAACTTCTGAGGAACTAGCCTGCCTCCATTTTAGGCTTAAAAGACATCTTATAGTAATGACAAACTTGATTCACTCATTATGATTAAACATCTGGTTATCAAGGATCGGGAATGAATTTAATCCCAGCACTCAGGAGGCAGAGGCAGATGGATCCAAGGCAGCTCCCCTAAAACATTTGGTTATTTCCCACTGCCTGTTCCAGGAATGACAATATTGTCTTTGTTTGTTTCAAAAAGTTGTTTATAATCATTTTGTAACCCTACCTTTGTTTCAAAAGGTTGTATTACCATGTCTGACTACCTTGTTTTGACTACCTGTTGGTAAGTCTGCCTTATTCTGCCCACCTTTTATTCATGGCAGTGTTTCCAGAGGTCTTTAGGACTAAATTGTTGTGCTTATGTTCTGCTGCTGGCTCTTGTAACTCTGCCTAATTTGCCTACCAAATTTCCCATTTGGAAAACCCCTATCCCTGAACTATAAAACTCTTATCTTCCTTACATTCAATGCTGACTTCTTGAACCATGTCTTATGGAAGGGCAGACCATGTACAGGAATAAATAAATTTTTAAAAAGCTTATTTTAATTAGTTGCTTGCTTTAATGAAGTTAGCCATAATAATTTGGGTCAGTGGTGTTTCTACTCCCACCTTTGGGATTAACACTTCTACTTTTGTCTTCTACATGAATACACACAGCACACACACCTGCCCTCATGTGCATGCCCTTAAATAATTAACAACAACAGAAAAAAAAAACATGCAAAAATAACATTTGGACTTGCATGTTAAGAAGTATAAAGCCAAGTTTGTTAACCCACATTTGTGCTTAGAGAATGAAAATAAAGCTTCAGCAACTTTTGATGTCAGCTTCCTCATTTCTGTAAGATTTAAAAATAAAGAGACACTGCACATAGGAAAAAAAGAGGACCATGAATAAATATTTTTGAATTTTAGATATTTATGTTATTATTTTTAAGTTTAAGAAGAAATGAGTTCATAATTTCCAAATTCCAAAATCATCTCAAATGTTAATAGAGAACTTTTTCCATTGCCCTCACAGTTACATAAGTCACTGTGTCTTGATAACAACAGAAGCATGTTATATACAGAAAACAATAGATCAAACAGGAGGAAAATGAGTGTAGAATTCATGATGAAAAGCATATTGCTAATATACCTGAATTCCTGATGAAAGTTTGAAATTTTTCTGGAGAATGTCAGCCAAACCACTAAAAGATTCTCTCAGTAGACTCTTCTAATGTTATCTGTTATGATATGTGGCAGCATGGGGTGAGACCCTTGATCTCATGGCAGAGGACAAACACACTATCAGGCAGAACATACACAGGAAGAAAGTTTATTTAAAAGAGGGGAGAGAGAAACACAGACAGAGACAGAGAGACAACAGCCTCCTCACAGAAGCAGCAGAGAGAGAAAATAAGCAGAGCTTGTTCTTAAAGAGACTTTTGCACCTGCATGCAGAGCCAGGATATGGACTGTAATTTGCACAGGGATGGGCACTCTGCCAGGTTCCCAACAGGCAGGGCCCAAGTGTGCTGGGGTTGCAACATTAGCCTTATTTATATTGTATGATGCTTTAAAAAACAAAGCTGATGGTATCATTTACACATGTTTTCCTTTCTGCCATCTGTACCCATTTGGTAGAACAAATATCACCTAGTTTTGGATCAGTAACATAAGAGAACCTCAGACACTAATGTTTGTACCCCTGAACACTGGGTGAAGGGCTTCACTTTCTTCTCTTACACTAATTCTCACTCTGAGCACTTTACTTTTCTTCAGGTTTCTCTGAAGAGATTAGTAAGGTCAAATATGCATTCCTAATTAGCAGCAAGTAATAGTAAACAGTCTTCATGGTCTCTTGACTGGATGATGGGATAAGCTGAGAGCCAGAGCAGCATGCAGCCCAGGAATAACCAACAGTATCTTAGAGGAGTGTGCACCAGGTTTTCTTAGCAGCAAAGGAAGTGTTAAATCAATTGAGTTTTAAACCATCTGAAGATAATATTAGTCAAATAGGAAGCTAAGAGGGACTCTGCATATTTAATAATTTTCATTTTACTATCAAATACCTAAATCTCCTTTGCTTTAAGTTCTCATAACTTGGTTGAATTTAGATGACAAGAAAAATGCTATTTGATTAACTCCTTGCTTCTCATTTTTTAAATGTAATTGCAAACACAGATATCAAATTTTTTTGAAACACTAAATGTTCCAGAAATCACAAAGGAAACAAATTTGGATGTTGTTGATATAGTTCATCAGCTTTGAAATTCACAAAGACATAAAGTGTTGTGTCTCAAACTGTCCATGCTTCATTTCTGTCTCCTGTACCCGAATCTAACTAATGATTCTTGAGGGCTCTAGTATATTTCCTTTACTTTTACAGCCTTGTTTGATGGAAATGCTGACATTGGGGTTTTTCTGTGTTCATCTCTGAGATCCAGCAAGTGCTGACCTTGGATTATGCTGTGTGCTTTCTGTGATGATTAGAAAGTGTTTCTTTGTTCCACTCTCTGGTTATTGTCCATGAGGCTCCTGGAAACACCTCAGGTTTTATGTCTGCCTCAGGCCCCATCTGGATAAACAAGCTTAGTGACCATATTACCTTTGAAATCTTCACTGAGCACCAACAAGAACACAGATGACTCTCACTAAACATCTCTATACACTGCTAATACCACCTTAATGCTAGAACCTCACCAGAGAATTAGCAAGTAAAATGAACTCTCACTTGTCTGTTTTGTACTATAAGGCACCCTTTGTACTAAATATTCAGTGTGGAACAAGAACAATGGTAGCTGTGGAGCCATAGAAATTGACACTGGTTGAGGTGAAAGAGTATTTTATGAATTGCTTCTATTATATTATAGTAGGCAGTATGTCACTAGAGCCTGACAAGGTTAGGAATAATCTCATAATTTACACTCCAGGAGAACTTGCAGAAACATTCGAAGGTTGAGAGTTCATTGGAACAGAGGAATGGCTTCACTTAGAGTGACCCAAGCTAGAGGATTATAAATCACAGCAAAAGGTGGCAGGTTGTTTCCCTAGGTAGAGGAAATCATGTGAATAAAAATAGAAGTGAATTAGATCTCATACAGAATCGAATCACATAGAAGCAATTATCTTAAATATATTAAACGTATCTTTAAGCATTTTCTATACCTAACATTACTATGCATGGTTTCAAAATTCTTGTATCAATATAAGGCACATTTCTCTCTCTCTCTCTCTCTCTCTCTCTCTCTCTCTCTCTCTCTCTCTCTCTCTCTCTCTCTTTCTCTCTCTCATTTTTGAGATATTGTCAGTCTGTCTCTGCTGCACAAGAATTAGGATTAAAAGCATGCATCACCATGCCTGGCTCTAAGGCAAGTTCTCATTATTCCCCTTCCATATTATCTTTGTATGAATAGTTCTACTGATGGAATTCTGTCTTCTACAAATTCATAATTTGAAGACTTAACTCTCAGTGTGAATTTATGTGGAAATGGGATCTTTTGGTGTTAATTAAACTTAAATGAGGTAGACCTAAATATGACTATAACCATGTAAGAAAAGTGTGCTATGTAGCTTTTTTCCCATTTTTCAAATAAAGAAAATCTTTTCCTCTGGGTAGAAAGAAAGAAGGCTCATAAAACTCAAGGACCACGGTAACTTACAAAGCTCAGAAAGTTAGAATAACTATAGGATTCACAAGGCCCCTCATAAATATAGCAGCAGTAAGCAGAGCTGGGCATTGGTGGCTCATGCCATCAATCCCAGCACTGGGGAGGCAGAGGCAGTAAGCAGTTGCTGTAGAGAAGGCTCTAGTGTGGAGAATTTAGCAGAGATTTTCAGGAATTCATCTTTTATGCTGTTACCTATGATGATCAGAGTTTTCTATTGACAGTTGCCTTCAGGTTACACATAATTCTTTAAGTGAACCTAAGAAAGCCAATGGTTACCAAATTAGACTTAGAGGGAATCATTTTTTTTTTTCTTCCATGCTGTATCTGGGGTGAAAAAGTTTTGTTGAAATCTCTCCAAGAAAAATCAAAATTGGGACAGAGGTCTCTTCTACTACTTACAAATACAGGGTAAAGGCAGCAGACTGTGAACTAAGATGAGAACCCTCAAGAGAAGCCACCTCTGAACATGTTTTCCTTGTGGACTGTAAGAAAATGAGTGTCTGTTGACCATATACATCTTCTGGCTATCCTTTGTCCACATTTCAAGCTTTCTTGTTTTCACTTCTTTCCATACCCAACTGTATCACCCTTTCCCTGATGCTCATATACTGGATGCCTTCTGTTCTCAAAAAGAGGACTCTGTAACTGCTTGAAGATGAAGGGGTCACTCTCAGAACTGCTGTGAAAATGATCTGTGTTTGTTAGTCATCTATATTCCACCTTTATAATGTATAATTTATACAATGTGTAATGCAAAGATAGCAATGCCCAGCAAAGGCACAAGCTTTGATGGAAATGCCTTAGTTAAAGTTGAGTCTGTTGTACATTATGAGTCATGGTGTTTTTTATGATACATGTATCTAATTTTTATGCTTTTATAGACATTTATTGGTTTAATTATGAGAACAAAAGCTTAAAGTTTTCCTATTATCATTGCTTAGATTACAAATTAGTATTCCTTCAATTGTACTGAGTTAGTATGTTTGATTTTTAAGAACTGACCTGATTTCAAAACCATTAAATGAATTTTGGCTTGAGATTGGGACAGAATTTCCAATAATTTCTGTCATTTTAATCTCATGCAATTGTGGTGATGTACTATTTATTATTTATTAAATCTTGCCTGAGTATTCAGAAAGCAAAATAAGCCACAAGCTATAGAAACCAGGCAGTGGTATTACACACTTTTAATGCTACCACTTGGAAGGTAGAGGTAGACATATCTCTGTTAGTTCAAGATCACATTGAGCTACAAGAAATATATCCAGTCCTAAAGAGAAACAGCTCACACAATGATAATCTCAGTGCTTGGGATCACATGCCTTTAATCTTAGGACTCATACAAGGTATTTAACACAAGAACAGGGTCTCAGAACTGCCATTCATTTTCCAGCCACATTGCGGATAGGAAGACACTGAAGTCTCAGTATTCTCCAGCCATGTTGAGGAGAGCATAGTAGTCTGGGGTTGTAGTTTGGTGGAGCCAGAATCACCTTTCAGTCTGAGGTAGAGTAAGAGCTAGTGGCTGGCTTTTCTCATCTTCAGCTTTTCTCATCTTCAGCTTGAAACTTGAATCCCAATATCAGTCTCTAAGTATTTTATTTTTTTGTTTGTTACATGCAACTGTGTGAAAAAATGTTTTCAGTACTTTTGAGTATAAAATCAAAATATTGATCAACTATAAAAGATACTGAAGATGTTATAAGTCTTGCTATATCAAATATCCAGCTAAGATTTAATTCATTGTGCAAAACTAACTATAAACATCTATTTGGTATGCAAATATCTTATCTTCAATAAATGGTAAAATTGTATGTGCATCAAATAATTATTTTAAAATAAATTCATGATTTGTTATCAGTAGTGTTTGATATATTAAATGTTAAAGAACAACTTTATTAGGCGTTTTAGTCAGCATTTTCTAAAGGATGAGAACTTATAAGTGAATACATACATACATACATACATATATATGTATGTGTATATATATATATATATATATATATATATATGATTTATTAAAATAGTTCACAGACTATGATCCAGCTAGTTCAGCAATTGCAGTCTTCTGACAAAAAGGCCAAGAATCCCTGAGTTGTTCATGTCATAAGAACTGGATGTCTCACCAGTTTTAATTTGGTGCTGGAATCACAGGGAATTCCTTGAGAGCTACTGGTCTTCAGTCTCAGTTGAAATGCAGTTGAAGCAGGCTTTAATATCAATGAAGGAATACCTCAGTAGCAGGATAGAGGAACTTCCCATTGAGAATGAGGGCAGGCATTCAAAACACAAGAGCTTCCATGTCCTTCTATGTGGCTTGTGACCAAAAAGCATCACTTGGTTTTAGACTGGGTCTTTGAATTGCATATGATCTAGATTCAGGATGGGTTTTCCCGCCTTAAATCATCCAATCCAAATTTGCTATCACCCCAAGAAAAAGCATGATATACATGTATAGTCTTGACTAGCTAACTTGTAGAAGGATAAAAAGTTCCTATCCTAATGCCTATGAAGACTTACACCACAGTAATATTAACTGTGTTTTTTCCTCAGACCTTACTTTAACCTGCAGTTGAGTGAAGACAACATAATTTCCCTTGAATCACCTCTTGGCTTTAGATAAGACTTTAGATGATATAGCTGTTTAATATACATAAATACTCAGGAGCACATAAAATTATCTCAGGTTATCTAAATTAAGGTTTATTGTTGTGAACAGGTGCTGTGACCACAGCAGCTCTTCAAAAAAAAAAAAAAAAAAAAACAAAAAAAAAAAACCAATTTAATTGGGGTTAGCTTACAGTTCAGAGGTTTAGTCTATTATCATTATGGCAGGGGTTCTGGTGGCATATAGGCAGACATGGTGCTGAAGAAGTAGCCAAGAATTCTATATCCAAATAGGCAAGCAACAGGAAGATGAGAGAAAAGAGACATTGGGCCTGGCTTGGGCATCTGAAACTTTAAGCTTGCTCCCAGTGACACACTCCTTCAACAAAGCCACACCTAGTGTAACAAGGTCACATCTCCTAAGAGTGCCACACGCTATGAGCCTGGAGAAGGTGGGAGTGGGGTGGGGAGGGGGATATTTTTATTCAAACCATCACATAGGTAAAAATGATCCTTAAGTGGAAAGTTTAAGAAATTTTATTCTGTACATTGTTTGGATATCTGACATGTCATCTAAAATATGAGAATGAAGGATAGGAGAGATAGTTCAGTGGTTAAGAGCACTCACTGCTCTTACAGAGGACTTGAATTCACTTTCTAATACCCACATTTGGTTGATCACAATGGCAGCAACTCTAGTGCAAGAAAAGCTCTGAGTGTCCCTGCACTCACATTCACATATGCACACAGACATGCTAACACATATATAAGAATAAATGAATAAATATGAAAATGAGATTCCTAAGTCACACGTGGTTATGTTCTCTCTCTCTCTCTTTTTTTTTTTTTTTTTTTTTTTTTTGCTGAACACTTGGGGGGTAAATTTACACTGGAAACTGTTCTGTTGACTTTAAGGGAATTTGCTCCTTGAAGCATGAAGGAATGAAAAAGAAAGTCATGGAACAAGTAAGAAAGGAAATGGGCTTCAGTTGGGAAGTTGCACAGTTGTAGGAAACAAGAGGAAGTTGCTTAGAAAATTACAAATAATGTTCATAAATGATGAGCTACCAAGCCAAGAATAACATTAAATAATTTATTTCTTTTCCATTTGGTTATTAATAGAACACTAGCTGTTCGTATTTAAAATATTGCAATGCATTTGCTTTTCTCAATTTACATGAAATAGCCAAGAAAGGAAGCAATTTCCAAAATGTGCTAAGAGATCAGGAAGAGACAATCATAAGATTTTAAAATACACTTTAGACAAGACATAAAGTAACACTTCTGAAGACAGTAGGTCATTAGCATGAGTCACCGTTCTAAATGACCCTCACCAAATATCCCACTTATGCTATGAAAAATGAAGGAAGAAAATAAGTTTCGGAGAATGTATGGGGAAGAAAATGAATGTGTGTTCAGGTTACATAGCTTCTGGAAGCTTTTGTTCAGAAAGTGAAGGTACTGAGGACAGACACCAGCCAGGGACTGCCATCTTCAAAATAGTATGAAGGAGTTCAGAGTATTGAATAACTTCTCCAGGGTCACACATATCCCAAACATAAATTCTGCTCTCTAGATGTCTGAGTTCAGGTATTGTTTTTTCCCTCCCAGCTTTTTTTCCCCCACTAAACCTAGTGAAAACCATAATATTCCATATTTGAAAATCTGACAGTTTTCATTGGAAAAATTCAAGTCTGCATTTACCCATATACCTATTGGTTACACAAAAATAGAAAAGAAACCTAAAAATATAACTCACATTATTTTGCGCTTCCATTTGCTCTGCCTTCTTTATTTTAGTCTCATATTTCTAATACTAGGAGTACTTCTGGACAATGTTACTTTCTGGGGACAAAACCTTAGTGAATATTGCTTTAAATTCTTCATCAATTAATTCAGTTTCATAAGCACCTTAGAAGGAATACAAATAGCACCTGTATTTAGAATTGATTTTTTTCCCTGCAGTATTTTGGCAGGGAGGGAGAAGTTGAAAGAGTGGTACTATTTGGTAAAACTCTTTGCCCTTTACTTTTTTGTAAATGTTGTCTTTTTTGTAAATGTCAAGCCCAAATTATAGGTGAATATTGGCAGAGCTGTAGAGACTATCTGAGACCCATTACAGCCGCTGGCATTTGTACTGCTAAATTTGTAATGAGTTGCAGGTGTCTGTGATTGAATTTTGTGTTGCTTTTGTGATTGGCTCACCAATTCACAGTCCATTAAGGCTATGCTTTTTGTAGATGTCAAAATTGTGGTGATACAAAAACAGCAGTTTCAAATGGAAAGTTTTAACATAGAAATCTTTGTATATATTTTAGACCAGTGTCAATTTTCACACTCATCCACATGGGTACTAGGCAGTTTGACATCAGAAAAAGTAAAAATTGAATGATACTGTTTAACATGTGTTCTGTCCTAGTAGTCTCAGGACTGAGCACAAATAAAAATGAACCGCGGTCCTTGTTTAGATGAAGCAGTTCCAGTTACTATTTTCCTTTCTCCTAGATTCAGACTCAAAAGATGTGTGTGGTAGAGAAAAGAAGACAGCAGTTAATTCCCAAATAAGTGCTTCATAGACAGCTCACCAAGAAGCTCACAATATCTGCTTTAATTTTTTTGTTTTGAAATGAGGAAGTCCTGAGCTCTCAAAACATGTTTGCTCAAGTTCCCTGATGAAAAGCTAAGTCAGCTTCAATCCCATATCAATGTTGTTGCTTTTATGTCACTTTGGGTTATTAGTGACATGTATTGAGGGCTATGGATTCCAGTTAATTTTGTGGGCTTAGTACAAAGGTAGCATACAGTAGGTCTGATAAATTGAGACTCCTATTGTTATGCCCAGATCATGGGGACCCTCAAAAGACCACCAAGGAGACCAAATTCTGAATGTAAAAGCAAAAAAGCCTTTATTCAAACTCAAGTTTGGACCTTCTGTTAGTTGAACACATTGGCATGAGAGTTTGGAGCTCAGTTGGGATGGGGTGAGGAAATTTCTAAACTTCAGGACTCATGATTGGCCGGCATTTATCTAGAGGTGTCTTGATGAAAGAGGATGGGTATGTGCTAGGCTGAGAGACATCTAGTGATCCTATCAACAATGGTTGAAATGTTAGGTATTTTTCCCTTGAATGCTGATTGGTCTGTTCCCAGGTGGTGCCTAGGTGATCCTGGTTTGTGGTCTCTCCTGAAACTCAGGCCTAATTTGTGGCTGGTCTCTGTTGAGTTATGTACTAAGCTGACCTGTGCCCTACATTATTAAAGACCCAATTATGAGAGGGGCACACATATGTGTGTTCCAGTAATCTAGAAGAAACAATTTTTTACCCAGCTAGATTGCCTAGAAGATTAAGGCTGGTGATACAAATTCAATCCCTGGATCCCTGGATTCCTGGAATCTACAGGGTTCAAGGCGAGAACTGATTCTTGCAAGGTAGGTATCCTCTGGCTTTCAGACACACTCTTGGGTGTAAGCCTTATCTTGTAAACCCAGAAAAATATTTAGAAACATTTTAAAAATTAAATAAATTTATTTATTTTTTATTTTCCTGATGCTGGGAATCAAAAACAACACTTTACCCATACCAGGCAACCCACTCATCACCAAATTACATTCCAAGCTCTCCCATAGAGCATTTTTTAAAAAATAAGATTTGATGTATAAAAGCTATAAAAAGCTATGCATGATGGTGCAACCTGTAATTCCAGTTCTCAGGAGATAGAGGCTAGTAGATATCAATATTTGAATCTCTATGAGTTCAAAACCAGCCTTGTCTCCATGGTACTTAGTGCTACATAGTGAGATCCTGGAGAGGGCGGGGAGGGAAGGAAGATAGATATCAGAGTTTATGAATGTAGTCTACCCATTTTATGTATCTAAATATCTCTCATGCCCTTACCCAGGCTCAGGCCCATCACTAATAAGCACACTGTGTCCTCAATAAAAACCATATTCTGTAATGAATGTTGTGCCCAAATTCTGAACCCCCAAATTACCAAGAGACCTATTCAAATCAAAAGTAAAGAGGCTTTTATTATTAATGAGTTAACTGTATTAACTCAGGCCCTTCCTTATTCCAACATGGCAGTTGGAGTGAGAAGGACCTGGGGAAACCATAAGGCATGGAATATATTGGGTAGAGCAAGAATAGTGTCAAAAGGTACACAACAGTCTCAGGATTGGTATGCTGCTGGGCCTGGGCGACTTGTCCTGTCTTGATTGGTTAAATGGTTGTCATGGCCTGTAAGTCCTCACAGGGCAGTTGCTATGCTCTGCATGCCACTGTTATACCACTTTTACTGTAAAGCAGCTTAAAGAACCTTAAAGCATGCCCAAAGCCCTCCAGCTAACTTCTGATTGGCTCCTTGCCACATGGAAGTTATCTGACCTCCTAGTGACTGGGAGAATGGGCAAGGTCAGGAAAGCACATGTTGCTGAGTCTTTTCTGCAGCCTGTCATGGCTGCTAAAGCAGGGGGTTGGGTGATGGTCTGGTCTCTTTAGTGAAAATTTCTATGCATTAGTTCATTTGTTTCCATGGAACTTTCATAAGATTGGCATTGCTATTGATTGGTACCTATTTATTACAGGTAATGAAGTATGGGTATTCTAATTCAAGTTTGAAGTCTTTGTTCAAGGTGAAAGAGGTAGTAAAACATCAATTTAGATATTAAACTCAAGAATTATGCCTGGGAGTCAGAACCTTTCAGAATCAAAGTTGGATGTTTGACTCCCATAGGTCTTTAGGAACTTTGCTATAATATAGATCTACAAACTCACTAATGGTTTCTACATGAAGAAGTAAAGAAGCATTTAGTAGTTTTTTTCTCATTTGATTATGTACTGCAGTAGAAAATATAGCTGTCTATTTATTAATTCATTCCTGAAGTTTGATCAGCTAAAGAAACATACAAATCAAACATGTGGAAACTTTTATCTAATCTGACTATGTGTCAAGAACTTTCTGTATTTATTGTGTGTCTAAGCTCAACAAAGATGCTAGCAACAAAGGAAACTACCATATATCACAATTTAAATTTTTTTATACTACCTTAGCCAGTCTTTCATTTTGAAGTTCATTTTTGCCTAAAGTTTTTCTACTTAGTTTAAATGGTTACATTTTCAGGTATACTTAGAATAGTTGGAGATCCTACTACTCAGTGTGTTATAAAATGGGTATTAAGATTGTTTGAAATAAAATTTTATTATGTAGCCAGAAAATGCATAAAGTGTGTGTGTGTGTGTGTGTATGTGTATGAGAGAGAGAGAGAGAGAGAGAGAGAGAGAGAGAGAGAGAGAGAGAGAGAGAGAGAGAGAGGCAGGCATGTCCTATCAGGACACAGATAATCACCTGACAAGATTTAATAAAATTTATTGAGCAAAGTATGAGTAATGATGAAGGCAAGCACTAACATTTGTGAGATAATGGTATGACTCCTGACAAATCAAAAAGGAATACAATTACCAGTTCCTGATAATAGAAAGAATGAAAATGAGAGGTAACAGGTGTCATTAGGGTGAAGTTTTCTGCATACAAAAACACAGTGAATCAAAACCCACTATTTATTGTGCTCAATTTATTATCAAATAATTTTTTATCATTCCAGCCAATGTTTGTTAGTGGTGAAAGAGTTTACTTAAGCAGACAATCAAATTCCATTGTCATTATAATTACAGGACCAAAAATGAGAAGACAAATGATAGAAATAATGAAGAGAAAAGATCATTTCAAATAGCGACAGGCACAGCAAAGATATCACAACATGGCCATCACTTGAGAAAGATCCTGAATGGAGAACTATGACATTGGAAAGTCAAATGCTCAGAGGAGAGTATAAAGATATTATAATGAAGGTAAGTATGAATGACAGAAGAGAGGTAAGCCACCCAAAGACCTGAGACAGTAGTAAGATGGTGGAATTATGTGCAGTACAGAACTGATGATGGGAAAGCTAGTTATTGTGAATTCAGTCAATAAGGGAAATGTGACAGAGGTTAACCAGCAAAAGATTTTTGAAGAATTTAGATTGTATTCATGGATTAGTATAATTTGTTTGGTGCATTTTGAACATTGTTATCTGTGCTTTAAATAAAGAATGAGTTAGAAATGGGTAAGAGACTCAGAATCATAACAATGGATACGGTAGATTTTAGTCATGATTTTAGTTAAATATCCTGACAGTAGTAATCAGAAGAGGAAAGAGTGAAAATAATCATTATAGTTTTCACATATTTATGTATATTTCAGGGTCATCTACTGAGATGAGGAAGCTCAAGGAGGTTGTGGATAAGAAATTGCAAAGTTCCTCCAGACTGATAGCTGGGAAACCAGCATTGGACTGACTCAGACCCCCTGAATATGGGTCTCAGCTAGAAGGCCTGGACAGTCTAAATGACCTCTGACTGTGGAACCAGGATGTATTATCTCTAGTGCACAAAACAACTTTGGGAACATATTCCTCATGGAGGAATACTCCAATAACCTAGAGGTGGGAGGGAGGACCTAGTCCCCAGTCCAAATGACTTGACAGATTTTTTGACCCCTTCTGGAAGGTACCACCTTCCCTATGGAGTATGTGTGGGGGAATGGGATGGGAGAGTGATTAGGGGGAATGGAAGGAAGGGATAAAGGGAGGGAGGGAGCGGGAACTGAAATCAATATGTAAAGTAATAAAATAAATGAATAAATAAATAAATAATAGAAATAGCAACGTTTGATTTGTACATTTTTCATTCATGTGTTTATCAGTGGTTCTCACCCTTTCTTATGCTCCAAACCTTTAGTGCATTTCCTCATATCATGGTGATCCCAACCATTGAATTATTTAGTCTGCTTCTTTTAAACTGTAATTTTGCTACTGTTATGAATCATACATAAATATATGTGTTTTCCAATTGTTTTAGGTGATACCTGTGAAAGCGTCAATCAACCCTGAGGACCATGATCACGGCCCACTGGTTGAGAGTCACTGCTCTATTGTAAAATGCTAAACAGTCACATGAAATTAAATGATGGATATGTGGAAGTGCAGAGCAGTGCTCTCAATAATTCAAAATATGTTAAAGCTCTCTAGTGAATCAGTGTATAAGCCATTTGTGGCAGGTGTCCACAATGGGATCATTAGGGAGACAGAGGTAGGAGGATGGTGACCTTAGGCTAACCTAGAGTAAGAAGGAAAACAAGAAGAGAGTGGGGAAGAAAGAAAGAATTACCCTTTTTGGAACAGAAAATGAAAGATCACAGGCCCATAACTTCATCTTGTTAGCACTGATATAGATTTACAATAATTCCTCAGAAAAAATTTTAATACTTCTAGCTCTTGATAGGCAGTTTTCAAATCTAAGAAATACACTAATAAATTATGAGTAGGGAGTATTGCACAATCAACCACTGAGGGAAATATTTATAACTATTATCAATACTTATGACATGCTTAGATCATGGCTGCCATTAACAGTCCTGTTTTGAAAGTGGAACATCTATAGTATGGAGATCATCTAACTAGTTCAAGTTCAAGTATCTGGTAAATGGAGGATCTGTGATTTAAGCTCACTCTTTCTGGCTTCACATAAATAATGACATTAATTAGAGCAGTAGACAACTTAATTAACTTATAAAGTATCAGATACAAATTCAGACTATTTCAGATGAACACATTCTAGTTGAGAAGAGTAGGGATGTCAATCCTATATGTCCATTTTGCTATGCTATGGATTTTCTCCAGATGTTGTTTCCTATAGTTACAAAGTTTTACTCTTTTTCTTTTCATTTACAAAATTTTCATTCTTGAAATGAATTTTCAGTGCATAAACAGTGATTGGCATTTACTCCTAACCTAGTGACAGCAGAATATCTAAGTTCAAAAAAACAATTAATTAATTCAGTAGTGCATCAACCACATATAGCAACACCAATTCAAAAGCATTTGTAACAGGTTATTTTTTCTTGACTGGACTATTATCACTTCACTTTAGCTGAGATTTATTTCTAAAGCATAGAAAACTTTGATCTTGATATTTTTTAGAGATCAAAGTCTCACATGTCACACTACTTTATAAGGTCTCCATACAACACATATTGTTCTCAAGTATTAAACTGACACAAAAGAATAGCTCTTCTCATGTTGGGAAATACAACTTAAATCTGTGAATCTTCCAAAGCTTCCAAAGAAAAAATAAACAAGCAATGGAGAAAAATGAAACTGGTGTCTAACATAACTTTCTTTCTCCTTATCCACTTAATACTAAATTACAATAAAATTATTTACTTGATGTGTGTGTGTGTGTAATTAATTGTTTTGTTTTCATGTACGTGTGGGTGGTGAAGGAATGCCAAGGCCAATTTTCTAGAGCCTTTTTCTTCTTTATAATGTTAGTTGTTAAATGATGCAGAATATATTGCAGAATATACATTGTTATCTTTTTAGCTGAGGCTCAATTCATGTGTAAGGCATCCAAGCAAGCACTGGAAAGTGACAATCCTGTCACTTTCTTATGATGGTTACAGTCAGCAGAATGACTTCTAAAGTCACATTAGTTGGGCAGAAAAATTTTAATTCTTCAGTTGCAAAATGAAGTAGAGAAATGTTTTTCACTTAAAATAATGTATTTTGAATTTTTGGATATTGATTATTAAAACATAATTGTACATAAAACAGTGTCTTTCTAATCTAAGTGATGTTTTCCCATGACCACCTTTCTCCATCCTTCCCTTTAATCTACTTTTGTTTCCCACTTTCCTTTATTTTGTCTCCTCCCTTCATCGGGGTATAGAGGAAAGATAGTTAATTAATCAAAGTAATGATTTAAAATATAGAGTCATGCCTCCTGTCATTTATTTTGAATGATCCTCAGTATTGAAAATAACCTGATTTCACAGATATTTTTATAATGTCTGTTCATAGAAGACTATCATAGTAAATTAGCTAACAAAGTTAAAATTCAGAGTTTATAATTCTGTATTTTAAACTACATCAAGGGTACAAAGTAGAAATTCTCATCCAATTCTATTCCTTCTGATCCTTATTACTGTGTCTGAAGTAATTTTTTTTTAACCAACAAAAATTTTAATAGGCAATTCAATGAAAGTTCTAATATGTCCCCCAAAAATGCTTGAAAAGTTTTATCTAAGATGAGTGAAAGAAATATCATCACAAAATCTGCTGACGTTATTGTATAGTCTGGAGAAGATCTACTATATCTTTCAAAGATATAGTCAATTGGGAAAATGTCTCTTAAATCTGAGAAAATGGTCATGGTACCCTCAACTTTGCAAGGGTTATAAACAGGTGTACAGCATGTATCCTTTTGTTTATTGGAAACAGCTTGGAAAGGACTTCATGACCTGGATCAGGAAATAAGACCTAGCAGCACCCAGAGCAGAGCCACTGGTCACCTGTAAAGTGTTGTCTGTCCTGGACACAATGAACAGCCTGAAGCTTAGACAAGATTTCCCTGGATATACTTACCATCATAAAAATCCCATCTGTAAAACTAGAGTAAAAGAGCAGATGGATGCTCTGAATAGTCAACTTCCTCTCTACTGAAGTCTCTTCTAGTAGACTTAAATGCTAATATTTCACAAAGTATGTTGACTTTCAAGGCTTAAATAAATCTGTTTTTATATTATTTAATCTCTGTATAGCTGGCTTATTTATTTACATGTGTGCATATGCATGTGCATATATGTGATTTGTTGTGCGCTATAGCACACAGGTGAAAATTATAGGTCAGTTTATAGGAGTCGTTTCTCTCTTTTTACCGTGTGACTTCCTTGAGACTGATCCCAGATCAGCAGGCTTTGAGGTATGTACTTTTTCACACTGAACTATCCCATTATTTCAAAATATGTCAATTAAAATATGCTTAAGTAGAATGCATGTAGATTAGTGTGAGAAATTTATTTTTATTTATTTATAGCATAACTGGCAATTTTAAGAAGGGGCCTTGTTGCAGATGAGAAGGAAACCAAAGAAGTAAGGATGAGAATAATTATTTATATAATTATTAAAGAACCAATGTAATGTATAAAAAAAGATATTTTAATATGGGCTTAAGCATGAGGGTCAGGAGAAAGAGAGGAGTATAGCAGAAAGTAAGACACTTATGGGCATTGTTTTTTACAGTAGTCATGGTTAGGATTTGGTGGAATTTAAAGTTACTATCATATCACTGAGTGGTTCTAAAGGTTACAATTAGAAAGATTACAACTGATAAAGGAAAAACCTAGCCCCAGGGACACAGGAAGCTATGGTTTCTTTACTGTAAGCAAAGTGAAGTATTTACTTTTTGAGATTTTTAAAATAAATTCTTATTTTATGTGTATGCATGTTTTGCGTACATGTATGTTCTGTGCATCACATGTATGCAGTGCCCAGAGTCAAGATGATGGTAACAATCTTCCAGAACTAGAGTTACAAATGATTGTGAACTTCCAAGTAGGTGCTGGTAATTGAAACTGGGTCCTCTGTAGGAGCAGCTAGTCTTCTTATCTACAAAACCATCTCTCCAGCCCTTATGTGATACCCTTAGGTAATGTCTGAGGAATTTAATGATGTTTGCCACCAAATATGGTTATCTGAGTTTGATCCCCAGAACACAAATAACTGAATTTTGAAAATAATCCTCTGACTTTGATGCATGAATCAGCAGCCATGCATACATATAGCACTCAAGTGGATCTCTGAGAGTTTGAGACTAGCCTGGTATATGTAGCATGCTCCAGGCCAGCCAAAGCTACAGATTGAGACCCTGTGTCATAAAAAGTATATATCTGCATATATGTTTAAATATGTATATATATTTAAACATATTTAAACATATATGCAGATATATAGACGTTTTTAAAGTAAATGAAGTAGTTGTCTACACCAGGACAACAGGAAGTATACCTTGAAGGCAAATCAGGAGTCAATACAACCTCACCTCAACCTCACCTCAACCTATATCTCTTTAAAGGTTTATAAATGTAATTCATTTGAAACTTTTCTCTCTAGAGAAAGAAATGCTTCCATCGGGGTATTCAATTTTCACAAGGACACCTAGGCAGTTTGTATTAAAAATTTGTGTCATTGCCCTGAGCTATCTAGTCTTCCAGAAGCCATCCATCTGAGCCTAAAAGTGCTCAGCTACTTCTTAAGTAGGCACTACCCATGTGATACTGCATTTTACAGGAATGCAGAATATAGTAGTTACAATGTCATAGATGATACTACCTTTTAGAGATTTCATAGGATAGTTGAGAGGCCAGACAATGTATGGAAAGGCCTAGATTCCTGAAGGAAATACCTAAAAGGATATTGTCTTATATGACTTTGAATAGCTGTTATAAAATATAGACCAAAACAACTTGGGTAAAGAAAAGGTTTATTTGGTTTATGTGTCCATATCAAAGTCCATCATCAACAAAAGTCAGAACAGGAACTCAAGCAGGAACCCAGAGGCAGAAATCAAAGCAGAAGCAATGGACAAATGCTGCTCACTGGCTCACCTCGTGACAGTCTAAGATCACTTTATTTTAATATAGTCCAGTACCATTGTCCATGAGTGGTACCACCAAATGTGGACTGAGCCCTTACCTCCATACCAATCACTAATCAAGGAAATGTTCTGCAGACACTCCCACGGGAAAATCTGATAGCGATAGTTCTTTTATTGGCGTTCCCCTTTCCCAAATGACACTAGTTTGTGTCAAGTTTACCAAAAAATATTTATACCCAGCACAATTAATAATATTAAAGCTATAAGAATGATGTTGAACTTTTGAAAGAGATCCTAGGAAGTTAGAAATACCAGAAACGTGGACTGCCTGTGGTTGGATGTTGCAGGCAGACAGCAGAGACTACCTTAGAAGGAAAAAGTGCCAAAGCCCTTTGGAATTTATATCACACTACCCTGTTGCATAGATGGCAGGCATAGAGTGACAAGAGTCAAGGTTTGCCACACTGAGCCTCAGTCTTGCTTACTTGATAGCTTCCCAACTCTCTATTTTAGACTGGGCATGCTTACCTTCCATCATTGTGCATTGGAAGTACATGATTTACTTTCTGCATTTTGAAGGACCTATCAGATCCCTGATTGTCTTGAGTCTAAGTAAAGTTTTGGAACTTTTGAAAAATTCTAGAAATCTCAGACTTCATGGCACTCAGAGTTAGACAAATATATTGATCTTAATAATATGGGCAAAAGACTTTGGTATCAGAAAGAGAGTAGTGTAATTTGAGTAAAAAATTATGAAATGTTCTTTAAAATTCCCTGTGTTGTAGCTTTGGCCCCATTGCAATGCTCACAGGTGGGAACAGGGAAATGTGTGGCTCATGCATGCCCTAATTGTTGATAGATTCATATCTGAATGGGCTCTGTGAATGTGGTAAAAACTAGAAGATGAGAAAGATTGAAGGGAGTAGATCATTGTCAGTATGTCTTCAAATGGTATATTTTATTTTGGGTCCTTTGATGTCTATTTCTTTTTGCTTTCTAGCCTCCATAAAATTTGTAGGTTTCATCTGGTATGCCCTGTCAAAACATTCTGCTTCCCTTCAGGCCCCTAGCAATGAACCCAGGCAGTCCTGCATGTCTATGTCCCGTGAAACTCTGTGACCAAACAACTCATTCTTCCTTCAAGTTGTTTCTCTCAGACTCTTGGTCACAGTGCTGGAAGTGCTGATTTTCTGTGCATTGTCACGCAACACATGATTGTATCTTTCTTTATCTTAATAATTTGAATGCCAGGGGAAACTCAGGAAGCTAGGCATTCATGTTAATCCATTCCATGGCTTTTCCCCCCTATATTTTCAATGTATCCCTTGCTGTTTTCTGTTTGTAAACACCAACCAGGTGAAAGTACTGTGCGGATGAGTTATTATAGTAATTCAGTCTTGCTTCCATTGTGTGGTGAAAACATAGGTGTGGTGACTACAAATATGCACACTGCTTATATTTCTAAACATGGGCTATTGGGCAAGATGTGGATAATTTTAGGCTAGGAGAGTAGCAATGGAAATATGGTGAAAAATAAATTATGCATTGTGGTGACTCAGATGATAATGGCTCACATAAGCTCTTATATTTAAATGTACTGTCTTCAGCTGGTGGAACTGTTTGGAAGGACTAGGAGTTGGGCCTTGTTGAAGGAGGTATGTCAGTGTGGATGGACTTTAAGGCTTAAACACCCATACTATTACAAGCTAACTCTCTCTGCCTCCTACTTGAAGATAAGAATCCAAGATCTCAGCTGCTACTCCAATGTCATGCCTGCTTGCATGCTGCCATGTTCCCAGACATGGTATCATGAACCTACTGAAACTGTAAGCTCCTAATACAGCCTTTCTTCTGTAAGATGCCTTGGTTACAGTATCTCACAAGAGCAATTTAAAAGAAGATGAAGGCTCACGTGTTACCTGGATGTGCAGGGGACTAAGTTACACATGCACAAATTTCCCTTTTAAAGCAAGCATGCCAAGTGCACCCCTCCCCCTTTCTGCTCTTCCTCTCTCTCCTGCTTTCTGTTGGCCACAAGCTACTCCTCAATAAACTCCATGTAAGCGATGGAAAAAGAAGAAAAAGAAGGAGGAGGAGAAACAGGAGGAGGAGGAGAAGAAGATGAAGAAGAAGGTAGCACAATTAGTACTACCATGAAATTTGTACTTTTTCCTTTGCATCCTTTGCATAGTGCATGTATCTAGTATAAAGGACAGAATCCATTGCTCATTATAAAAAGTTTACATCATCTAGCAGGGCAGTGGTGGCTCATGACTTTAATCCCAGCAGTTGGGAGGCAGAACAGGGGGATCTTGTCAGTTCAAGACCAGTCTGGTCTACAAGAGCTAGTTCCAAGACTTGTTTCACAGCTACACAGGGAAACCCTGTCTCAAAAAACAAAACAAAACAAAAATTACATAATCTGGTCTACATCTGCTGTGTATAGCTGAACTCTTAAATTTGTTCTCCTTTATCATATAGACTTTAACTGACTGACCCTAATAGAAAATCCTCACATATGCTTAGTCCCAATAAAATTCCTTCATGTCTTTTCATATGGTGTCCCGTTTGCTCTTTTTCTTACTTCCTTTTTTCTTTTAATGAAACAAAAATAAATTCCAAGTTGAAACAAAGTATTTTCTGACCTATTCCTTTAATAGTATCAAGAATCCTGTTAAATGTTCTGATAATGCCTTGCAGCATTTTAATGATGTGAGTGTTTGAGTAAGCCCCTTTACTTGTGGTGTTTCTCCACTGGCAGAATAGGAGCTTCGCCAAGATGGAGAGCAAGGGTTTCATAGTCACTAAATATAGATTATCAAAAGTTTCAGTTTCAACTGAAGAAATTGTTTGGAAATGCCAAAATTAAAGACATTAATAATGAAAAGAATAAAATGTGTCACTCAGTCTTCTTACTATATCATAGACAAATTAAAAATAAGAGATAGTCAATTTTGATTTTGCTTTGATACAAAAAAATTTAAAAATTGTCCATAAAGTACTTTACACTACATGGGAAACTTGTGTGGATGAAGGCACTGGACTCCCAAGTCTGTAAAAGAGTGAGTCTCTGATTCTTGTGCTGTCTCTTGGGGCTCTTTTCCTTTAGTTGATTTGCCTTCACAACTTTGATGTGATTGGTTTTATTTTCTCTTATTACGTTTTATTTTGTCACATTTTATTGTTATCTGTTAGAATCCTGATATTTTATAATGAGAGATAAAAAGGGAGTGGGTCTGGATGGAAGGGGAGGTGGGAAGGAACTAGGAGGAGTAGAGGTAGGGTAATTAGGATACATTGTATGAGAAAGAGAATATTTTTAATCCAAAGGGAAAAGTTAGAAAAGTAAGCTGGAGACAATGTTGAGTGACTGAATGTGTACTACTCTTTTAGAGGACCCAAATTGATGCACAAATGTCAGGCCACTCATAAGACCTGTAGCCTCAAATCCAATGGCTCTGGTTTTGGGGTAACTGGTAGTTGTGTACATAGTCCAACTTACATGTACAAAGTTAAAAATGCCAATAAAATAAATCTTTAAAATCTGAAAAATTGTATTTTAGTTTTCATTGTCTTTGGATGATTTAACTTCTTCATGTGCACACTGTTATACACATGAATTACCTTGACTTCTAAGAATATTACATCTGTATCTGTTAATATTCAGTGTCTCAACTCTTAAGAATTTAAGAAAGGTTGATTACTGTACTAGGAATCAATTGGATTTCTTTTTTTTTTTCTTTTGATACTCCTGAAATATTTCCCTTTTGTACATATCCTTTGAAGGGTAAACAGAACCTTGAGCTAAATTAATGGCTATTCATATTATTGTATTTATTGTGTGTTTGTGTGTGTGTGTGTGTGTGTGTGTGTGTGTGTGTTTGTAGTGTAGTATGTAAACATCAGAGGACAACCCTGTGGAGCTAATTCATTCATTCCACCTGGCTATATACTACCATAGCTGGCCTCTGTGCTTCCAGATGATTCTCCTCCCATTTCACTGTAGGAGTGCTGGCATAATAGGTACACACAACTGCATTTGGAAGGTGTTTTCATCTACTGAAATACCTTGACATCCTTAGTATATTCTTGATCCTTAGTTAGAACATCTTCCATCTTATTCCTGACATTGTTATTTTTGTCTAGTTGGTTGTTTTAGGAGCCCTGGACATATACTCCTGGGACTTCAATGTAACCTAGACATTCCTAGACATTCTTATGCCAAGGTTATCTATTAGAGTAGCAGATGTTACTAAGGGATCTATTTGACATGCAACCTATACCCTTGGTCATGATACTGCCCTGTAATAAACGGATTTGGTTAAAGGTTTGTATTGGCCTGGCTCTACAACATTATTTTGAGCTATTTTCCCCCAACTATTTGCAAAAGATAAGGTGTGTGTCTGCACACACAACAATAGCCTGAGGGGGAAAGAAATGTGATGCTTTTCACTAGTGTCCCTTCTATGAGATGTCAATCAAAATTTTAGTCTTTTTGTTGCATCCATATTAATGTTAAAATAAATATTATGCGTTGCAAAACAAAAAGCCACAATGGAGAGGCACAGGACAGCATTGATTTTATTCTCAGATTCAATATTATCTCTGACAAAGTGAAACAAATCATTAAAAACAACAATCAAAGCACTTGCTACTCTGTCCATCCTGGTAAAGCCCAGGGGAGGAGGGACTGGCAACTGTTCATCTTAGATGCTACCTTAGTGCTCATATTTTGCAAATATAAAGCATTTATTGTTTGAATTTTCTTCCCTTACAACCTAAGTTTGGCAGAAACCCTGTAGCATATTCTCAGGGAAAAAGAAAAAAAGAAAGAAAAAAAAGTTACACATTTCAGCCATCTGTCAGATATACCTATCAAATTATTCATTTTTCAGGCTGCTTAAGGTTATTTAAATTCATAGCTTTTCAAACTACTGACAAGGTTTGCACACTGTGAAGAAAATGAATATTGTTAAGGGTTAAATGGACAGCTTCACACTTTAAATGCATTATAAATTCACCCCAGGCACTCTCCCACTGATTTTCCTTTTTATTATTTTATTTTACAATCAGAGACTCTTTGTAATTGTGGTGCATGCTGACAATCGGCGTGACAACGGAAAGATTCAAACAAAGCTGACCGAGAGACAGGACAATAGTTGCATTATGCCTCAGAGGAAACAAGCTTTAAGATAATTTCTAGATATACAAACAGGACTTTCAGAAGCAAAGTTGTGCAAGGGATCTGCAGTGCACCTTGTCTTGGAAATGGACCCTACTCCTTGCAATTTACATGACTTGACATAATGGTTCTACTAGACCACCTTTGCAAGTGCTCGTCATTAAAATCCAGGTTGTCTATCAAGAAGAATTTTTCTCTCCGAATCAATACCTTAAGAGCCCTTGTGGCTAACTGTTCAGTCAGACTCTTTCAAATTTTATAATGCTGAAAATAGTGTAGGGAAAGTAGAGGTTCCATTTCTTTGATTTCTTTTTATAACATTCTGTCAGTTCTCTATCAAGTTTCACAACTCAACGGCACACATTTACCATCAGGTGTGGTTCAAAGGGATGTTGACCTTTGATATATAAAGCCCTCTGGATTACTCCACGCCCTTCCAGAGAGATTCCCCTGCCTTTCATAAACCACAGGAGTAACATATACTGAAGATCTTCAGTCCAAGAAACAGTTTAGGACAATGCTGGGCCTTGCACCCCCTGGTGGTCAAGAGGCTGTACTTCATTTTAGTTAGGTTTTGTACAATTGATTCAGTAAGGGATTTAAAATTATTTTATTAAACTAATACAATGTAACAAAAGTCTGAAAAAAACTCAGCATGTTTTCAAATTATTATTCACAGTCTCCAAAGTTTATTCTAGGATGCTATAATAAACGCATGCCATCAGACATACTTGGCTTTCCAGACAATCTTATTTTGCCTCGGCACTGAATTTAGGCCAGTTACTTAAGTTTTCCAGACCTTCACCTTTTCAGCTGTTAAATAGACTTTTCCTTATACGAGTCTCATTTTAATATGATGGGAAAAATGATTAAAATTGTGAGCTGAAGTACGATTGCAGAGAGAATGACATTAGCTGCATCGGCCAATGATGTTGGCGAACAGCTATGTCTAAAATTGTGTAAGATTCTTTCCCTGTGAATTGTACATATTGTAAACACAGTCATCAATAGCAGAATCTAAGTGAGCTCACACATGTCTAAGGCTAACATAGTGTTATGTTATACTAAAATTATAGTTTGTATTCATTGTGAATTCATTAGATGCAAATATTCCAATTTATACAAAATATGTGGTGTTAGATACCATTTTAGTAAAATTTGGATTATATAAAAATGATAGGTGATAGACATAAAACAGACTATGGCAAAGATTGAGGACTTTGGCCACTTGTAGAGGACTTAGAGTTTAGAAGGAATATACTTTTCATAATGCAGCTGTTACAGGTCCTACGTTTTGGGTTTTGGCCCCACAAGCTGATGATACAAAAGATTTCCCAAATCAGCAACATCTCTATTCCTCATGTGGACATTTTCAAGGAAGGTAGAACAATTACTCTACCCATTGAAGCTTCTTTGAGGATGGCATCCAATAACATTCTTCCACTCCATGCAAAATAATTGATTATGTAATAACAACAATAATAATTACTGACCCTGGATGCATTTACTTCATAAAACTTTTCTGACAGAAATTTGCTGAGGCATTTTAAATTTAATGTGCCTTTGTGATAAGCTTAAAGTAAAGCAATCAACTGAAAATGGAGACTAGCAGGGTTTCCTATATGTGGGATACTCTCTAAAGCTAAACACACCACTAATGAAAAATAATGGATGTTAGAAAAATCAATATGGCTCCTATTTCTTGGTTCAGAAAAGCTTCTCTCAGTACCCTTCATCATAACTTAGCTATGTAGCATGAGGACGAAGTAGGCAAAACACATCATGGCCATGTGCCAGCCACCATGCAAACATGCAAATGTCAGTGTTGGCTCCCTTGGCTGCAAACAGAGGGCAACTTGCCTCCCCCTCGTGATAGAAGACTTTCTTGAACAAAGTCGAGCACCATCCTTACAAAATGGAGAGATTTTTATAAATCTCTAAAGAATCTAGAAAAAAAAAAAAGACAAAACTTGGTATGCAAAGTTGGTGTTTTAGGCATATAGCCTAATTCCAGTTTTAGATTTGAGAGGACAAGTTCAGAAACAAGATGGTCTAGATGTATATTCCCAACACTATGGGGAAGAACTATTAAATCCATTCCAGTTTTAGTGACTAAGGTTTAAAATGAACATGAGGGAGGGCTGGGTGATGTCTTCTGGGAAAGTGGTGACATATTACTGTGAGATATTATGGGATTACCTGTTCTGTTTTTCTCATCAAACAAATTTAAAACCACAGCAGATGCAAATGACAAGTATTACCAATGGACATGAGCACATTAAAATGTCTCAGAAGGCAATTTGAAGTCTAGTCTCTGCCGTTAAGTTTGTTTGGATAACTTCTTTCAGTCTCCATATTTTGCACAGAGCTCTGAGAAGTCACTATTTCAGAAACCCTGCATGATCGTCAGGTTCTAATTTCTATTCATTTCCTTTTATTGGACTTGAAGGCTCCCTGTCAATCCATTTTGCTACTTATTTGTTTCCCTTCCTGTCATCCTTTCTTTAAACTTTTGCCTTTTAAAGTTTCAACCATATTCTTGCTTATATGATTGTGCATTTAAGTCCACTTGTATATCTGAATCCAGATATACAAGTTATTCACTTTATTTTACTGCTACCCAATATACATGCTCTACTAATACTTAATTATCCTAATGTTTCAGTGCAGTGTGGCAGGCCTTACTCATATGTTAAGTAATACAGCCCAGTAGGTACAACCAGAAAAGGATATTATTTTATCCAACAGATTGGAAAACTGTTTATCTCTTCTGAGAACTGATTTAACAAAAACAAAATGGAGATTTTCAAACATCTATTTTGAAATTGTTGTCATTACACAGGTGACACCTGCAGCAAGGGAAATCATTTTATGCTTTAGAAAACAATTCTGTGTGCCTGCTTTCTTTTCTTTGTGTAAGAAAATTCCCCTGAAGGTATACATTTGAGGGTGAAGTTCAATAGAATTTGGAGTTTGCCTCATTTGGTGTCAGTTTGAAACTTTGGATTTCTAAATAAAATTGACAAAGTCATTTATAGAAACTTCACATTTCTCTCCTTGGGACTAATAGCAGCAGGGGATAGAAGCATCCAACCAGTAACACAGAAAGAAAGGTCTTCTGATGCTTTGTGGTTCTAAAATGAAAATGATAGAAGATGAAAGCCAATCTTCACTTAGTCATGTTCCTGGTGTCTAATAATTATGCTTGAGGAGATAAAAAATACCCATTGGAGAAAACATTTAAATATTATGTGGGCTTAGTCGTGTCAGTGCAGGACTGAAAACACTTCTTAAAATGATTTCTTTTAGAAAAAGCGCACTCTCCCATCTTCTGAAACTGATTTGTGATCACATCATATTTTTCCCCTGATAATTAGTTAATTTTGTATTGACCAAGATTTTACAAGTACTATCAGGGCATTCAAGGGAGATACAGATACATTTCTGCTTCTAGTTATGTCATATCTCGATAAGCTCATAGTAAACTGAAAATATATCTACTAAGCACAATGTTTAGAATGTAATAGCCTTGTTACCAGTGCTGTGGAGTTTCAATTGTTTGCCCCTGTGATCACATGGATGTTTGGAAGATGTGACTGATTGCTTCTAGGTAGCATTTTAAGAGTTTATCTTTCAAAGGTAGTTAGACTGTAAAAAGAACAAAATGCAAAATTAGAGGGAATGCTTTTACTGAATGCATATTGTTTTGATACCAACATAAACTGAAAAAATAAATTTAAATGCTTACAAGTCAAAAATATTCATACTATAGAAGACACAAATAAATGTATCTTTGTCCATAAATGAAAGACAATGTATTCCTATATTTAATTTATAAGTCATTAGCATACTGTTGCCTTACAAAATGGCTACTGAACTTTGCTCATATAATGAACAATATCAGTTTGATAGAAGTTAGCCATTATATGTTAAAAACAAAAACCTTTTCATAGAATTCATGACACAATATAAGGGCTGTGCATTAGTTACTTTTATGTTGCTGTGATAAAACACTATAATCAAGGCAATTTATACAAGAAATAATTTATTTGGGTTTATGGTTTAGAGGGATACATGTCTATCATGGCAGAGACGCATTGCTTACAAGCTGCAGGCACAAAAACACCAGCAAAAAACCAAAAGGTTAGTTACAGTTCCAAAGGCAAGCAAAAGCAGAGAGATGCAAACAGAAGAGCTGGTTATTTTTACATTCTCAAAGACTATGACACATTTTTCTCAGCAAAATGCATCTTAAAAATCTACTTGAGCAACACTGCCAACCATGGATAAGGTGCTCAAATACTGGAACTTGCAGTGGGATTTTTCATTTAAATACTTACACAGTTCAATCTTTTCTTTTCTTTCCTTTCCTTCTTTCTTCCTTCCTTTCTTCCTTCCTTTCTTTCTTTCTTTCTTTCTTTCTTTCTTTCTTTCTTTCTTTCTTTCTTTCTTTCTTCCACCCTTCCTTTCTTTCCTTTCTTTCTTTCTTTCTTTCTTTCTTTCTTTCTTTCTTTCTTTCTTTCTTTCTTTCTTCCTCCCTCCCTTCTCATCTCCTCCCCCTCCCTCTGTCCCTTCTTTTCTCCCTCCTTATCTCCCTCCCTTTCTCCCTCCCTTCCTTCCCAGAGTCTCTCTGTATAACTATTTTGGCTGTACTGGAACTCATTTTGTTCCATGTCAAGATCTACTTGCCTCTGCCTTCTCAGAGATGGGATTAAAGACACATGCTGCACCACCACCTGTTACTAGTTCAATTTCTTAACTGAGGACATCAAAGAGGGCAGAATATAAATGACTTTTCTAACAAGAGGAGACTTACCCTCAAAGCAAAGAAAGGCAGCCCCCCTGCTGGAGGGGACTGTAATATGTAACCTGTATTCAAAATCTATTTTGTGTTATGTACACTCATCAACAAGGTTTTACAAATCAGAAGTTTGAGGTCTGGATAGATGGAACAAGTACTTGTTGTTTTGGTAGATATCAGGGATTTGGATACTGGCACTTACATTGGATTCACAACAGTCTGTAACTCTAGTGCTAGGGGATCTTACATGTCTTTTTCTGGCTTCTGTGGGCACAAGACACACATATAATACTGTACATGCATGGGCTTTAAATTTCAGTCAAACTAGTGGTGTAAATGTTAGTTATCTAATACTCAGCATAGGGGCCTCTCTTTGTTGGTTTGTTTTTGTTCTATTGAGACTGAACCTCATTATGTAACTATGAATGGCCTGGAACAGGCTATGTAGACAAGGCTGGCTTTGAGCTTACACTGATTCAACTACCTCTGCCTTGTGAGTCCTGGGTTTAAGGGCATGTACAATCACACCTGCCCCATATTTAAAGTTTGGTTGCAAGGTAGACTAAATGGTAATTGTTCTTATCGCAATCAAAGAAAATACAAAAATAAAAGAAGAAAATAACAGCAAACCCTGTGCGCATGAAAAATGATCTTCTTTTCCATATGGATTACATCCACTTGCCTGAACAAGAAATGGAGATTGATACTTTGTTACTTACGGGCTTTTAACTGCAAAGCAATGTCACAGAGCTTCTAGTACAAGTACTGCAAGTTGTGATGACTTATTCTTTATTCTTCTCAGGATCCAGCTGCTCAGCACAGGAACAGACCGTTCTGTAAGGAAAATCTAGTTTTGGGATCACAGCACTAGCACTAGCACCATTCCTTTTGGTCCATAGCAACATCAGCCATGGGAAATCAGCACAGCTTCACTGATGCTGAAGGGAACTGATATTTCATGTAAATAGTGATGAGGGAAGCTATTGCATTTTAGTACAAAGTGATAGAGAGCTAACACAAAACAAAGTTCTGCAACATAGTTGAGATCTAGTTGACTGTGCTTGGCTTCTGAGTACCACATCCACTTTGTATTTCTGTTCTTCATATTTAAAATAAAAATCAAGGCTGATTGTGTTTTAATGGCTTCATTTTAGAAATTGTAACAGAGATAGGGGTGTCTTCAGTTTCAGTTATAGATTTACCCTTTCTGAATGGGACATGACCGACGTCCTTTCTTCTGTATGAACAGAGCTCTTAGATGTTATAACTCAACAGCTTTGAGGAACTTGTCACACTGTTCATAGTACCATTACCTTTTCTTTTTTTTTTTTTTTTTTTTTTTTTTACTTTTGTGATGCTGTTATAATTCAGTATGTTAATTGAATTACCCCAGGAATTCCATAAATAAGTTTGGGGTAAGGAAGGTCTATGTATGTTTATACATTCTTTCATCTGCAGCCACACTGATCAAAGGTTGTAAAGATATATTAAAACATGCATTTGTAAATATGTTTCATTTGACTTATATTTATATATTTTTTCTTTCTTCAACAAATAGTGTAATGAGAACCTTAATCACATTTTATAATAAGATAGGAGTTAATATTTAGGCTTTTTACAAATTTTATTTCAGTGCAAGACTCAGAGCCAGATTCCCTTCAGGAGAATAGATAATCTGTTCGATGATTGGTGACTCTACATTGATTGTCTTTCAGTAATAAATTCCCTTTCCCCATGTTGTCTCTTATTCCTCCCTTATAATTCTAGAGGCTGTTATCAAACTGCTTACCAGGGAAATATCTGAAGCATGTGTCACATAGCCCCTCTGCCATGTTCCATTCAGAACCAGGACAACAGGAATATTTTGCTTAGCTTGTTTTTTGTAACCTCCTTGGAGGCCACTCCTGAGGAAGGCCTTATGTGGTCCAGCTTGCCTGTCAGAAACAACTATGTCTATTTCATGATAGGATCTCTAATTAGAAAGTGAAAGTGACCCCAAAGCTAAATGACAGTCTCCAATACAAACTTTAGCATATTGTTGCCCAGGATGGGAGACTTTTAAGAATGAAAAACGGTAACAATCAGAATAAGGATGTGGTAATCATTAATCTAGCAACTCTAAATTATGACATTCTTTGGAAAATCAATAAGATAGCCCTAGATTTAATACATACATACATACATACATACATACATACATACATATGTATTTGTGATTTGCTCATTTGGTTTATATACTCATCTTTTTCATATAAAAAGCAGTGTTATTTTTGGACCCTGGAATACTGTAACACTGGTAATCTTTTTGCAGTAATGTAGCTTTTCAAATTAATATAGGAAAAAAAAAACCCAACTCATCCATTTTAGTTAGTGTAAAAAAATATGAGAGATTATATACAAAATTGTCAATGTTACATTTTTTAAGGATATGGTTTTAAGCTAAATATAATCTATATGTATGTACACACATGCATATATAATATTTATATTTATACATACATATACATATATATTTATACATGTATATCCATATGTATATGTAAGGAGAAATTTTGTATTTGAATATTTGAATGTATTTCTTTGTAATCAAGAAAATTAAAAAATAGAACTGTCTGCTAAATGTGTTTATTAATAATATCCCTTTTATTATCTCAATTAATCCTATTAACAATATGTTAAGTGACCTTTTTTTCTTCTATTTTATTAATGAGAATATAGTCGGTACCAGAAATATTATGGCCTTGAAAAGGTAAAGCTAGAATTTGAATTTGGGCATATTTGGGTCCATCATCCATATGGTTAATATGGTACTATGCTGCCTTACTCTTCAGTTCACAGTGGCTGATAATTAAGTTGGGAATTGATGGCTCATTTCTCATTTTCCTCTATGTTATATGACTGGTTCATGTGAAGATAAGTGCACCTGAGCTCAGTTTTCAGATCAGCAATGTGAATTCATTTCTAATTAGCAAGAATTTCTGCTATCATGTTTTATGGTCATAGAACTATTTCTTCATGTCTAACAGTCATACATTTATCTCACTGGAAATTCTATCACTGAATTTGGCTATCTTTCCTCTTATACAGTTTTTATATGATTGATTTAAATGTCTCATATACAGCATTCTGCATGTTTAAGCATCTAGCAGTTTTGTAAATCTCAGCACATTTTCTGCTGTTTTTATTTTCTTTCATAACTTACTCTAGACTCAAATAAAAGTGTGAAAGTGTGTACGTGCAAGATTTATTAAGGGCAGTTCCCTAGTCAACTCTTCGGGGACAATTAGAATTAAATTTTGTACAAAATCTGCTTTCCATCCAATAGCTCATTTCTGTTTCACACAAAATCTATGTATGTTGAGAATACGAAACTATGACTGAATTAATCCTGGGGATAAAAATATAAAAAACACATAGGAAAGAATATGTGTACATTCACTCATAACACCAATGGTCTTCACTCAACACTAAATGTGTCCTTAGTTATAAAAATAAGTGACTTTCTTGAAAAATTAGAGCTGCTATATTAAAATAGCCTTTATATTAAATATATTAAAAAGGCTTTTTAAAATCATTGGTTTTCAAAGCATTTCAGTCAGTATAAGAACACTTTTTTGGGGGAGTTGATTAGGACATTGATCCTGTTCTGAGAAGACATTGAGTAGTGAATGTATTGGAAAGATAATGGTGAAAACCAAAAACATGGTGAATAGGAGTGAGGGTGAATGAGTAAATGTCTGTAATAATGAGGGAATGCTTCCTGTTGATGGAGGGTACTATACAGGCCTTTCTAGTGCACCTATGGACATTATTATTTAATCAGTCTGCACTTGATTTATTTCACTATGAAGTTAAGTTAATAATAAAAATCTCATCTAATCTATAAACCACCTTTAAGAAAATATAATCATTTTAAAGACCCATACGTATTCAGCATGTGACTGTTCTGACATTAATAAAGTTAGAGATACAGAAATAAGAAATTATAACCAGCCAAATATTACTACTTATTTTTTTAATAATTTTGATAGTTATAGGTCATCTGTTATGATATGTAATCATCTTTCAAAAAATGAAAATATATTTTAGAGCATAACTTGAAGAGACACAAAACCAATGACTAAATGTGGCCATTATGCTTGGAAATATTATTTTCCTTTAGTTGGTAGTCTAGTTACTAAAGAAATTTCCAGTGATAACTAAAGCTTAAACTAGAAAAAAAAAAAGAGATTCCAGACAGTTATTTACTAGCTGATCAAAACTCTAAGTATCAACTAATGAAGAGAATAGTGAAAAATGCTAAGACTGTTCTAGGTTAAAGTTAAGTGAACTTCTCTCATTTCCAGAATTGGACAACTTGAAATAAAACTGGTATAGTGACTTCCTCATGAATGGGGGTGGGGGTGGGATGGGAGGGGTTCAGGGGACATGATAGGGTGGAAGAGAAGAAAAGAAAAAAGGGAGGGAGAGGGAACTGGGATCAATATGTAAAATAAAAAAATAATAAATAAAAATATCTAAAAAGGATAAAAGAGAGAAACTAAACTTTACTTGTTCATTATAAAATACACCTAACTTAATATAATAAAGACTTACCCATTGCCAAACATGTAAAGGTTTGCAAATATTTTGGTATTATGAGCTATGGAGTAAATGATTCTCAGAAACTGGTCAAAATGATTTTTGCTTTTCTGTTTGTTTTTAACTTCTACTTGAACAACATTTATGTTTGTTGTTTAACATTTTTTTTAAAATATGAATAAAAAATAAAGGCACATTTATTCTCAGAGCATTTTAGTTTAGTCTCAGATCTCAACTTTAAAAAGATCCTTGACACAAAAATTATATTAATAATTCATGGACTATATTAATGGCTGAGTTAAAACTTTAACAAGTTGGTGTTACAAAACTGTCAAAATTGTAACAGCCCTGCCTTCTCTAATTCCGACTGCCTCTGATGAAGCATAGGGAAATGCCTTATTGGTGTGCAGTGTTACCAATTATCTGACAGAGCCAGAGTGTATCTCCAGCTAATCAGAAATAAGAGTGCAGAATTAAATCTCCCGTGTGAAACTCATCATTTACATATTTATGATTCAAAAATGATAATAAGGCTAATGAGAAACTCGCACACTGCCTTTAAAAGTCAAGCCAATCTTATAGTTAATTTCTGACAGACAAAGCTCCTGATATGTGGCTGTTGAAAGACGATGTCTAGTGATGACAGCTGAGTTTAATTAAACATTACAATTATTTGTGTGGACATACCTCTACATAGTAAAATGCAGATTTATTTTAAACAATCACTGAATGAATAATAAAATAAAAGAAGAATGGAAATGGGTGTAACACATATTTTTAAATATATAATGAAATGGGGAAAATGTCAATAACATTGATGCATGCAGTTGCACATTTCACACCAATACTTCTTTGTACGTTTCTGGGGAGTGCTACTAAGTGGGTGACCAACACAATTATGCTGTGGACTCAGGGATGAGTATTATATGCAGATATGTGAGTTGGGACAAGATCTGTGTGCTATGAGTAGTCATTAAGTGGCACTATCTTTGGAGACAAGGCATTTGAATATGTTCACGCCTGCATCATCATTAGCTAAAGAGGCCATGTCTAAAGCATGCTTGTTTCAAATTTAAATAAAAAAATTTATAAAATAATGTGGCCATGTAACTGTACTCCCGCATCTCCTCTCACCAAGAAATGTACATGTCTCATTGGTTTGCTGATACCAACAGCAGATGAAACTTTCCATGAATAAAGTGAATTTTAGTTTACCGTGGGTATTCTTATTTTGCAATCACTTTGGGTAGTTAGGCCCTTTATAAAAGTTATTTTCAGAATACATGTTTCAGAATGCATTTTTTGTTTTGTTTGTATACTGTTGAAGAATCATTAACTAAAGTAAATCTGAATTGAAAAGTTTTCATGCATAAAGTTGTATTTAATTATATTTTGTTTTATTTTTTACCTGACTTTCTAAATTTTTTTTATTGGTCAGTGGGTTGCTGTAAAAAAGAGACTGTAGACATGCTATATGCTATAGTTGTGCTGTGTGAGGCTTATGTTGTTATAAAGATTATTATTATTATTATGATATTACAATAATAGCACCCAGAGAACTGCCTAAAGAAACAATGTCCTATATAATCATAGGATGTGTAGGGAGCAACCATAGCTCTAAAATACTAAAGAGCAAGGCAAGGGATGTAACTCAGTAGAGGGTTACTGAACATGCACAGTTGTGTACAGTCCTCATCATTATGTAAAACTGGTGCACACCTGTGGTCCCAGCACTTGTGAAAAGGGGGTGGGGAGATGCGTTGGGCAGGAATATCAGAAATTCAGCCATGCTCAGATACATAGCAAGTTTTAGCAAGTTTGAAGACAACCTGTGCTTCATGATTTCCTGTCACAAGTAAACAAATGAATGAAGAAATACACCAAGAGATGAACGGAACAGTTTTGAGCAGTTTTCTGTTACCTGCAGTGTATGAGCTTTCTATTTCTATAGAAACTACAACAAACAATGATTTTAAACATCAAGCACTTTGTGGTACACTGTGGTTTAAGCCAGAAGTTTGGGCACAATTGAACTTGATTCCACAGCTCAGGGTTTCACAGGCTGCAGTCACAGTGTTGGCTGTGGCTATCAGCCCACAGAGGCTCAATGTTCTCTTCCAAGTGAATTTGGTTATTGGCAGAACTCACTGACTTGCAGTTGTTTACAGATACAATCTCTTTTAAATTATCCGTTTCCTCACATGTGGTTGTTATGGGACTGATTGTCTTTATCGTCACTAAATCTATTTATGGAAACTCCATCCCCTAAAATGATGTTGATAGAGGCTATTAGGTTCTGAGACACTAGACATTGTGAATGAGATTAGTACTTTCTTAGAATAGACAATGTATATTAGTTTACTAAGTGAGTCCACATGAGACACCATCATCTGAAAAGCAGAGAAAAAGCTGTTGTTGGCTATTAATCCCCTAAAAATAAATATTGGATGCTTAGGCCACACAGTATCTGATTCTTTGTTACAGTAGATTGTGCAAAACAATGGTTTTGTCATAGGTAAGTTCATATCATAGATGATTGCTTGCTTGAGGGGAATAGGAAAACCTGACAATTTCATCTCCTTGAAATCTTGTATAATGGATCATTGTTATCCTTTTAAAATTCAATCAATTAGAATCAAATTGCCTTGCTTCTAATGCAAAGGGATTGTATGAGATTTAAAAAAAATGTTACTTTCAGATGCATTTCCTAGGCTACTATAATTTTGAAAAGTAGAATGCTGAAGAGGACAAGAAAATTCCCCAGTCCCCACATGTTCAAGTACCAGCTGTCATTCATGGGCTGGGTGATGTCTAGAAAGCCCTTAATTGCTTTGTCTTGAAAGGTAACCTTTAAAAGAAAGATAGTGATGAAATTTTACAATAAGATTGTGGGGCTCAAATAAATTAATTCTAAGAACTTAAAATGTTGCCTGGCAAATGCTTGGCATAAGCTTTCAGCATATGTTGCTGGTACTCAATTTTGTAGAGAAGTAAGTAGTTCATTTTCCATATACTTTATGTAAGAGATAACATTACATATGTGATGTGATTTTATTTGAACCCAATAAACAAGATTCCCATGATTCTAATTGTTGAGATTGTTTTATTCATTATGCCTATGTATCTTAACTTCTGGAGGCTAGAGTATTTTTTCTAACACATTGAATATTTAGGGAATATAGAAGAACAGGAAACTTAATCATTAATATTAATAATAATAGGGGACTTAAAAATAAAAATATCATAAATCTTGTGAAAAAATTCTCAGAATTTCCTTGACCTAAAGGGTGATAGAATTCACAGTCTAAATTTCCATTTAGGATGGGTGAGATGGCTCATCAGAGGCACTTGCTTCCAAGGATATCAGCATGGGTTCACTTTCTAGGACCAACATTGTGTTAAGAGAGTACAAATTCTAGTAATGTATCTTCTGACCTCCATATTTGCACTGTCGCACATGGGCACTTATGCTCACATAAAAATCACAAGCACACATGAATTTTAAATTTTCATTTAATATCTTGAACCATATTTTAAGAATAGGTAAATCAATGTCAGGAAATACTGAAGTAAAGTTTGATAAAAAAAAATAAAGTCTGTTTGAAAGGGAAAAACAAAAATATGTGAAAATGGAAATTATTAGAAATAGTATTTTATGGAGACAATATTGTTCCATCAAATAATAATGACAGCATGTTCTGAATATTTATGAGAAAGGTACTAGTAGTATACTCATTTATCAAGTGAATAGAGCCCCTGAGAAGGCAAGCCTTCTCTAGATATACTCACCTAGAAAGGTGAAGCTTGTTTATGTTTTATGCTCAGTATAAACACTATTTGATAGTGAGAGCTAACTAAATATTCTTAAGCATGTTTTAGCAAAGAAAATTTAGCACCGAAACTTAATAAAATAACATGTGGTTGATATAATAGATTAGAATGTAAGTGATCTCAATTAGAATATATAATATATATATATATGAAATAAAATGAAGAAACTAAAGAATGAAATTTGATAAAAAGTTCTCTGTAATTTCAAATGACTGTTTTAGTATTAGCCAGTTTATAAATTTATGAACAGTAATGAATAAGTATAAAACATTTCCAAAATGTGTTGCTTTAAATAATATTGTAGTGGGTACCATATGGTAAAATAGCCAGGTGTAGAGGCATGTATCTATAATTCTGGAATCATGACACTAAGGCAGATGTCTGCTCGTTTAAAGCTTCTCCATGTCATGGAAGAATAATACACAGAAAGACAAACTGTCATAATTAAAATAAATAAATTAAAACATGAAATGACAACACATTGTTAGAAAATTGCCCAAACTGGTATTAAAATCATGATATATTTTATAATTTATGTCAAATGTATTTTCAAATCAGTAAATGAATAAAAGAAAAGTATGAGTTGTATAAACAGCATTTGCCTTAACAGAGGGAAATATAATTTAAAATGTTAAACATGGAATGAAAGAGCTAGCACAGTGGTTAAAAGTGATTAATGCTCTTGCAAAAGACCTGACAGCTATTCCAGGTGTCTCACAGCTACCTATAACTCTAGCTCTAGGTACTTGAAAGTCTTCTCTGGCCTCCACAGGTAACAGAAAAAAAATGTGGCATGCACATGGAGAGATACAAATTTATACAAGAATAAAAATAATTTGAAGGGTAAATATAAGTCAGAATAGAATTCAGGAAACTATATATTTATGTATCAGGAAATAAAATTCAAGAAACTTAAATTGTATTGTTGCAATAAATATAAATGGAATACAAATTTTCACCAAAGATTTGTTTAAAAAATAAAAAATCTTAACTGCTGAAAGATATATTGAACAATTGTCTCAAATGTTATTTTGTATGCATAATAATAGACAAAAGAGAAAAAACTAAGAGAAAGGCATTGATATATATGAAAAGCTATGCTACATTTCATAAAATAGAAGCTTATCAAGAATATTGTGAAGTGTCCTGTGTGTATATGTATGTGTGTGTGTGTGTGTGTGTGTGCGTGCGCACACGCACACACACACTACAGTGTGTTCAAGGCATTTAATAAAATAAATGCGTATTGTGATTCTATCAAATATTGTTAAACTCTACAACAAAAGAATCCTACATTTGAGGCTATAATTTGAAGAAATTATTACCTTAAAAGCATGTAACTAGAAGCCAAAAAAAATAGAAGCCAGAATACATCTTATAAAATAAAATTTATCTCAAAGATTTCACTGTTTTAAGGAATCATCTGTAATGTATTTGAAATATTTTACATGTTCAACTGGATTTATTTTCAGTTACAGCACTTGGTATTCATTTTTTTTCATTTCCATCATATTAAACATTTGGCGTGCATATTGCTTCAGCCTGACATGATGATCTTGCATATTAGCTTTATAACCACTATAATTTTTATTCATCCATTTTTACATTATAAATGTGCCTTCATTACATTTGAGTCACTTATGAAAAATGAGAGCCTGTTAACATGAGGACAGGGACTTAAACTCTTGATGTGTCTAACTACTGATGATATACTGTATTATTGCATATTAAAGATTTGTATTTGAACATCTTTTTTATTTTGTACTTATGTATTATGTAATCTAGTAGTAACTGTTCTTTCTTTACAAACTTATGACTAAATAATCCCGTAAGCTCCTTTTTTACTGTCTATTCCATGACTGAGAAACACTAATACTAGAAAATCAAAAGACTTGCCAAAGGCTCAAGGGAACAAAAAAAGTAAGAAATGACTATCTATAAATATTTTGACTTGCAAGTGTGTCTTTTTATTGTATCATTAACTCCATTATTTTTTAAAATAATGAGTAACCAAGATAAATAAATTGAACACAACATTGTCATTCCATCTTTTACCACTTGACACATGCAAAATATCCTAACCATTATCTTTCCCTCCCGGGAATGTCCTCCAATAGTCCGAACCATATATGAAGGCCAAAGAAGAAGGGACATTATCTGATCTTACACATTTTTTTTCTGATTTCTTTTTCCAATTTTGAATAACTCAGGAAGGGAGTTGTGGATTTTGAGACCTAACATTTATATTTCTGTTTAAACATTTCTACAGATATTGTCACAGAGTAATTGTTCCTGAAATATGGTATAATATTTCTAAAGTCCCTGATTCACAATGACACACCACATACCCTGGAATGAGTAGAACTAATATGCACCAATTCTCACTGGAGTCACCAGCTAGAATATGTTCTAGAGAAAGATTTTCCTCTCTTGAGCCTCATCTTCAAATTATGTGGTTTTAGCTGTATTAGGTTTAACTTTCTAGTGGCTATAATCCCTTGCAATGCTATTAACTCCTATCTTCCCTCCTGTTTCTTCAAAAACCTTGGTTCACCACAAAACTCATAAACATTATTCTCTCCAAATATTTCAAATGCCTAGAAAAATTTTTTTCTTTTCTCTCTGCCCACTTCTATTTCTTACTTTTTTGTTGGGTAACAAAATATCCCAAAGAAAGCAACTTAGGATACAAAGGTAATTTTAGCTTACAGTTGGAGGGTATTGTTTCCACTATGAAAAGGAAGGCAATGCAGCAGGAGCTAGAAAGCCATGTTGCATCTGCAGAAGTGAAGAGGAAGTTTGGCTATACTCTAAAATCTCAAAGTGCATTCTCTTGGCCCACTTCATTCATTAATTAATGCTCTACATCCTAAAGGGACTTCACAATCTTCTAAAACAGCACCACCCACTGATGACAAACATTCAAGCCACTGCCCTATTCATTGCCTTCTTGATTTCTCCTTTCCTTTTATGGAAGCTATTTTTTTTTTTTTTTTTAGTTTCTGATTTAAGACCATTTTCTGCATTTTATTGGCTTGGATTTTGTTTTCAGCTGGTTCACATTCATATAACTGGTCTTTCTGTTGTTATTTGGTATTAAATTGGCTTTTCACTTTTTTAGTCAAATATTAATCCTCCTTTAGACTCTGATTACTGGAGAATAAATTAAACTTCTCTTTATTATCTGTGTCTTTATTACCAATAATGCTTTTGTGATTTCCCCAAGCTCCTTGAAGTTAAATATTTAGTCAAATGCAAATGTTGCCTAGTACAATCTGCTGCATGTCTTCTTTAGGAATATTCTTAGCCTACATTATTCTATTTACTCTGCAAAAGTGTCTAAACATTTTTCTCTTAAATGTGCATTTCCAACATGAACTCATTGACTTTTCTTCTAGATAGTTACTGTCTTAGTTAGGATTTCTATTGCTTTGATAAAACAGTATAACCAAAGCATGTTGGGGAGAAAAGGGTTTATTTTCTATTATAATTTTAGGTAATAATCCAACACTGAAGTCAATCAGGGCAAAAACTCAGGGCAAGAAGCTGATGGTAGGAATTGAGCCAGAGACTCTGGAAGAAAATTACTTGCTGGCTTGCTTCTTTAGGCTTATTCATCTTGTTTTCCTATACAACTGCACAACCAGGTGTTCAAAGTTGGTACCACCCACAATGAGTTGGGTCCTCCCAAATCAATCACCACAGGCTAGCACATGAGCAAATCTGGTAGGAGTATATTGTCAAATACAATTCACTCTTCTCAAAACTCTAGTTTGTGTCTAATTGCAAAGCTACATCAATTCTTAAAAAGCAAAAAACTAAAATTTCAGTATCTAGGGATTCTTACTAAATTATGAAAGTATTCAGACCATTTCTTGGCATAATAAGCAGGCCGATGACATACAGTAGGACTTTATTTCCTACTCACTCTCCTTCAATGTGTGACTGATTGACAGGAAGCTTTTAATTATTTATGACAATAATTATGAAGATCAAAATAGATTCCAAGTGAATAAATATAGAAATAGAGCTAATTTAATTTACTAGTCAAAATTACACCTTTCCAGAATGATACTGGAAAGTGAACTTTGTGTTTAATGTTGAGATGTAATTCATGTAAGAGAAGAAAGAAAATATATGAGGAAGCAACATGAAAAAAATAAGTCAGCTGTTCTTTGTATGACAAAATTTCTGATACATTTAGGGCTATAAATGATATGTATATATTATATGATGATGTTAAAATGGTAGTTTTGTGAATTTAGCACAGATCTTGTCTTTAGGAGGTTTTGTCCAGTCTTACAAGAATGCAGAGGGATCACTTGAAGAAAGTAACAATGTGATCTCTGTGCTCTGGTATGCTGCTGGAAAGCATGAACTGCAGGATCACCAAGAAAATAAGAAATAGAATCTCTGAGGGAAGAAGTAAGAGATAATTATGCCCTTGATATCTTCCTTATATGGAGATGAGAAGAGATAAGGGAAGAATAGAAAGGGTGAAAACTTGTCTAATATATTGAATTTCTAGACAGTGACATTTATAAAATGTGCAACTAGAGAAGAGATGAAGTGTTTTTGAAATCATGGAAGGTCAATCTCAGCTTGAGACAATGAAATTTTAAACTGAATAAAGATGAGCATGGTGGTACATGGCTATAATCCCTGCAGTTATCAGGCAGAGGCAGGGAGACCTGGGTTATGTAGCAAGTTCAAGTTCAGCCTGAGCTACAGGATAAGAAAATGTCTCATGTTCTCTCACTAGTAATTAAGGGAAAAAAGGGTTTTAATCTTAGGATAAGTTTTTAAAAGGTGCTTCAATTTAAATCTGTTGTAGTCATGCAGTTTATATAGCTTATAACTCCTGTACATAACATGAAGTACAGTTTTTATGGGTACAGATTATATATAAATATGCCTATAAGTGTAGGCATATTTATTAACAAATACATTACTTACCTCTTAATAGTAAGGACAGTTACATATGGGAAAGCAGTAGTTATATGTTTACTTGTCTCCAAATATTTAAATTTCTGTTTAAAAGTCCCTGTTATGGTTTGTGATTGTAGCATCTATTAAAAATGTTAAATATCAAGTATTTGGTCCCATTTTGGGAATTTAGTTAATATGATCACAAGCCCTTTAACTTTACCAATGGATATCTCTCCTCTGAATTATTACATGACAGTATTCTTGGAAAATGGTGAAATTTGGGGACTGGGTCTAGTTAGAAATACATGTTCTGGACTTGTTCCTTTGACTTTCTTTCTGCTTCTAGGAAATCGTGAGGTGTGTGCCATTGCTTTGCCATACCTTTTATCCTGATGGTATGCTTCACCATGCTCCACAACACAAAGGAACCAATTATCTATGGTCTAACACCTCTAAAATCATGAGGCACAACAAATATCAATTTCTCTAATCTATTCCTCTAAGATATGTTTCCAGTGATGAAGAATTGACTACTTCATGTTCTCAAATTGTCCTTAGAATGATGCCTTGTTGTGTGCATGTGTGCATGAGTATGTGTATATGTTGGCCTATATGCATATGTGTTCAAACATGTGTAGAGATCAGAGGTCTGAATTAGATATCTTCCTCTACAAAACTCCACCTTGTTTTGTGAGACAGACTCATGCTAAATTTGAAGCACATCAATTCCACTAGCCTAGCTATACAAAGAGCTTCAGATATTTGCCTATCTCCACCTCCTCAGCCCTTGGATTGCTGATGGATACCTCCATGTTCATCCCTTTATATGAGTGGTAGGTATCAAAACTCAGGTCTTCATGTGTACTGCAAGAACTTCACCAAAGGAGCTGTCTCCTTATCCCTGCCCAGTTACATTTTATAATAAAACTTAAAATTAATGAAAAATTTTTAGTATATAGATTGATCTGGATAGGTTATGGATTGAATCTGTGAGACAATGTACATACCAAATTGTTATTTTTGTGCTGCTGATAATGAAATATATGATATAAATAAGAATGATTTGTAAAAAAATATATTTTTCACAGCTCCCATATCTGCATATTTCAAACTCAAGAGTCCATGGATTTGATGTCTAGTTATGGTCCAATCCCTATTTCCAAGATAATACCAAAACAGAACCATAGGCATAGGCCAGTTTTCTTTGTAATTTAGCATGAATCCAACCACAAGTACAGAGACTCCATGAGTGAGATACTTTCCATCAGGGTATATCTAGACACCATCATAAAGAGATGTATTATGTAACACTTGAATTTTGGAAGGGACAAAACATACAAACCGAAGCAGCATTATTGAAATGTAAAAGCAATTTTGAGATTAATATAATTATATCTTTTCTCCTTCTCTTTTTTGGTTCCAATGCCTCCTATATACCCTGCCTTGCTCTCTTTCTGATTCATGACTTCATTTTCATTGTGTGTGTTTATGAGTGTCTGTGTGTGTATGTGTGTGTGTGTGTGTGTGTGTGTGTGTTTGTCCATGTTCTTCATTGTACATTTTATTTTAATCTGAAATATCAATTTTTAGAATTTTTAATAAATTTGATTCATCTTTCTTAAGTGAAAATCTGCATTTTTGTAACATTTGCACTTTCTTTTGCCTAGAGAGGCAGAGTACTTTCTTTCCCTATGTCAATTTTTGGTGCCATAATCCATGTGTAATTGTGCTTTGTCCCTATAATTTCTTTCAAAATTACCCCTAACTTATACTATAATTTTTTTCAAGAAATCTTTTTCTAAACTTAAACTTCTCCTCTACTTTGCCAAAGTTTTGCCAGGTCTAAAGTGGTGCCAGAATTCCAAACAGCCAAGACGACAACTTTCTACCCCAGGATGTGGCAGCACTCAAGCATTCTCAGGTTCCCCATAGTGGTCAGCACACCACTGGTCAGCAGGAAGTAGTCTTGAGCACTTATGTCCATTATTCCCTAACCTGCCAGGCTTTACTCCAAAACATTTTAATGATAAGAAAAGATGGGATGGTTGGAAGCACAGCATTGATCTGACCCTGTCCCCTGAAAATGAGTGTGACATGCGTAGTCTGCTTGGCCACTTCATGTCTATGTTGTGCATTATGGGGCTGCTTAAGGACTCAGTATGCATGCATAAGCTTCCCCTTTTAAGCAAGCACCTCCCATCCTTCTCCTTTTTTTAAATTTTCTCTGTACCTGGTTGCTATACTACAATTTTTAAAATACTTTGTCCCAGTGAAAATTTTTCCTTTCCAAAAAGGAATAATCATGACTCAAGATGAATAGATTGTCTACTGATGTTTTGTTATAACACCCATGACATCACAATGCCATACATGTTCCATATTACCATGATTAGGATTATGATTTTACATTTCTAAACATTTCTGTGCCATGCCTTCCTCATCCCTCACATAGGTCATCCTGTACTCACAGTACTGGCCTATGACTGTGTTTACTATCAGTTTTTTTTTGTCACACCACAACAACCTAGCTGTTTCCTCATCTTTGTCCTTCCAGGATAGGTAGAGCAACACCATCATAGCAAATAAACCACTGAAATACATCCAAATCCCCCCACCCTGAGAATAATTTGGGAATGAGTTCTTAAAATAACATTTGCCTGTTACTTTTAATATTATACATTATTCATCACTCTCATCATGTGGCAAATTATAGTGAACATTTTTCTCACTCTATGAAATTCTATTAGGTGTCTTTTCCACTTAAATATGCTTAAAACTAAAAAGTACACATGGCCCACTTCAGTGATTGCTATTTTAATTAGTGGAAATGGCATATATTGCAAAATCTATTCTCATGCAATTGAATAAAATATAAAAGTGCTTATATGGTTTCAAGAAAATATCTTGTTTCTATAATTTTGATAAGACATAAAGTCTGTTGGGGGTCATGACAGAGGTGATTATTTGGAGAATCACAAAAGAAAAAAACTAATCTCTTGAAAAGCACATACTCCTTCCTGGTGTAGAGCAAAAGAGAGAGATGGTAATGTACATCCTGAGAAGAACTTCCTGTATAAAAATGGATACAATTCCACACAGAAAGTATTGAATTTTGTGGCTCCTATCTAATTATTTTGTGGTAAGAAGGAACAAGACTATACTCTGGTAAGACATCACATCATTCAAGAAATACTAGGTCACTATCAATAAACAAACACATTTGGAGTTGGGAGTTGCTGTACTTTTGAAAAGCTTGTCTGTCTACCAAGGAGAAGAAATGATGAAGATCCAAAAACTTTACAAATTCATAGGAGATTTCTTTTATTTTCTATTTGTTTAACTTTAATTTGTGTACATAGGTATTTTGTCTGTGTATATTTCTGTGCACCATGTGATTCAGTGCTCATACAGACCAGAAAAGGACATCCAATCCCATAGTCCTGGAGTTACTGATGATTGTGACCCACCATGTGGTATTGGAAATAAAACCTCTACAAGAGCAGTAAGTGCCAAGCCATCTCTTCCACCTCTTTATTATATTATATTCTTTCAAAGAGCAGAAGAAAGCAAGCATAGCATAGACATAGTTGAATGAACTTTGAAGAGATTAAAGCCTGTCTTAGACATAGGCTCCACAATAGACACTCAGTGGGAGCTCTCCAGGGTACTGATTTTCCTTAATTCTGATTTTTTTTTTTTAGTTTTTAATTTTTTTTAAATTTAATTAGAAACATACTTGTTTTACATGTCAATCTCAGTTCCTCTCCCTCCCCTGCTTTCCAGCCCCCCATTAAACCCCTTTTCTCTCTTTTTAAACTTAATAATATAATTTAAAATTTTTACATGTCAATCCCAGTTTCCTCTCCTTCCATCCCTTCCTCCCTTCCCTCCTCCCTCCCTCTTACCCTCTTTTCCCTGTGACATGCAACCTGGCCACCCTCCCCTCCCATCCCTCCACCCCCATTCTACTTGTAGGGCTATACTATCCAGGTTGGTTCATGTAAATCTGTCAAGTCATTTGAAGTAGGCACTAGGACTTCTCTCCTGTCTTTAGGTTAAGGGGGTATCCCTCCATGGGGGATGTGTCTGCAAGGTCCTTTTGTGTGCCAGTAAGATTTTTAGGAATAGAAGAATCCTTAAATTCTCCAGGAAAAATATCCATGTTCCTTCTTGTTGCTTGAACTTCATGATAGCCATCTAATTTATGAATTCACCTTAGTAATATACTGAGTTTATTGTTTGTCTACTGCATATATTCTGTATTCGTGATTTAATAGAAAATTACAAATAACTAAATTAAGATTTAGTTTATGTAACTTTCCTAATACTGTAGAATACATAAGCATTTTCACCAATATTTAGGCCTAGACTTACCTCTACATAATTTTCTTTGCCTTTTTTCATGATAGTACTTGATTAATCTTGATAAAGGCTCAGATATAAAAGGTAGAAAATTTAGTATGTGTGGCCAAGGATTTTAAGATAAATTAAGATAATTTTGTTACCTAAGGCTCATGTGTTTTTGAAATATAAGCACTTAGATGCTTCATCTTAGAAAATTGAGACTATGAGTCTTATTGCTAGTGTTCACCTCCAATATTTCACTGGGATATTTTTACCTATTATGTAGAGGAGAAAATTCAATGACAAATCACACTGTGAAGAAGTATGCACTATATATAAATGCATAAAAGCATGAAGCAATACATAATTGCTATCAGTAAAATATACCTTTGTAAATAAAACTAATATTTAATTAGTTGTAAATAAGTTATTCTCATTTGTTAATTTTAAAATAAATTTGTTTGCTTATTATTTAGTTTATATGGATGAATTTTTTCTGTGCATCTGTATATGAACACTATGTATGTCCCTGGTGCATTGCATGTAAGAGGGTATTGAATTCCTCTGAGACTGTAGTTAGAGATGGTAGTGGTATGCCCTGTGGATTCTGATAATCAAACCCATCTTCTCAGGAAGTGTATTGAGTGCTCTAAATGGTTAAGATGTCTCTCTAGTCCCTGGGATATTTTTAATAAAGCTTCAACTATTACTGAGATTGAGAATTGAGCGATTGACACAAGAAATTTCAATGGACATTCTCTGTATTTGATGCTTTTAATCTTCATCATAATCAAAATTAGCATAATTCACAATATTTAAGTAAATATCACATTATGATTGACAGAGCTTGAAGTGTGTTATTTCTTGTGTTTGTATTTTGCAGGACATGAGAATGACTATAAGAAAAATATCTATTTTAAAGCAAAATAGTCTACTTTGTTAGGATGAAATAATTTATAGAGATTGAAGGGATGTATTTTCCAGGTACTTGAGAAATAACCAGTGCAATAATTTTTATCATAGTCTAAATTTACTTTGAAGTTTTATGTGTACACAAATCACGTGACATTTAAGTTTCTTTTAAAGTTACTGAAAAGAAAATATTGAAAAAAAAATAAGAAAAATTTTCTTACCCTTGATGCTAGGTATGTGTTCCTCTTTACTTTTTCCCCCCTCTTTTAATTTAAATTTGAAACAAGGTTGTTTTACATGTCAATCCCAGTTCCCTCACCCTTCCATGTTCCCCTTTTTAAACCAAGATTCTTTAGATAAAATGTGCATTTATGCTGTTTTAGTACTTTCTAAAATAATGGATGACTGAAGTTCTTAGTCTAGAAGTTTAGTGCAAGTTAGAACTTTTTACAACAACTTGCTCCTTATTTTTGTCAACTGATGTTATGTTAATTAATGCTATAAACAACCATTTAACATAATAGGTCAAAATTAACTACACTTAAAGAACAATATTTCTTTCCTATTGCTATTCATTAATTAAGTTCAATCTGTGCCCCATGATAAAGTGGAAAAGATATTTTTGATCTTCTATAAATAAGTACCTTGTTCTTTTGCCATGAGGTAAATTAATTCAAAATATTATTTTATTCTTCACAAGCTTTAATGATATGATAATCAGCCACCTGATGACCAGAATGAATCCTTAAAGTTACTCTCTGCTTTTATTCATTCACCGAGCAATAAGTTAGGCAGACAGTAACACTGAGAACTCTTCAGAGAAGTATCTTTTATGTCCAACTAACTAAGGTATGTAGAAGTCATTGTAAAAATCCAACTGTTTCATAACAATAACTTGTGAAAAAAAACAGTTAATGAGGCTGTGATATTGAACAAGAGTCCCAAAACAAACACAGAACCGGCAATCAGTTGTGTTGGTGCAAGCTACAGTAGATAAAAGTCAATTATTAGTCAGCTAAGCAGGAACCATATGGGGTCATGCAAAGAAGGGGCGATATATTACTTTTACTATAAAAGCTAAATTTGCTTTGTCTAAAATGATCATGAGAAGTAAAAAAGTATTTCATTTAGGAATAAGGTATAGAAAACCACCTATCAGAAAAATTCCAATACAATTTAAAGATACTCAATAGTCATGCAGCAAATTAAAGAAGATTCATAATATCTAACAGCCAGTTAAAATTGCTATAGATTGAAAGAAGGAATATACCATCAATAACTGTGAAGAAAGTAAAGAAATTGAAACAGAAAAATTTTGACTTATTATCTAAAGACAGAAACTATGTATACTACAAATACACTGCAGGTTCAGTTATTTGAATGGTAGCATGAATTTGTGGATATAAATAAAAGATGCTGAAAATATATGGGATTGTAGAGATGAGACTTTATATATGAAACGGATACACTGCACATCTGACAGTATTCTAGAAGAATATCAAAAGAATTAATGGTTATAAGAGAAAAAGTATTTTTAAGACTAAAAGTCCTGGGTAATCAATAGTGACTAAATAGAAGAAAAATCAGGAAGACTCCTTAAAGATATATAATTAAATATTTGAAAAATATTGCTGAAAGGAATCATTAAAATTAGCCAAAAGAGATACTTTATATAGAAAAGAAAGGAGGTAGAATGGAATCAAACTTCTTTTCAGAAATACTACAAGTTAGATACCACTGGAATAATACTGATAAGTCATTATAAGGGAAAAGACTTTAATCTTAGAATTATAAGTATAGAAAAAGTAGTTATAAAATGAAATACTAGAACTAAATTAACTCTCAGTATTTAATTTTAGTAAATAGACTTTGAAAATTTATAGCTAGCAGATGTGCCCACAACAACATTGAAAAAGTGGTTTAGGCAGAATTCCCAAGTCAACAGCATCTTCGTTCTCCTCTTTTCAAGTGTGAATAAAATCAAGAAAAGTCATACTTTGAACAAAAAACATTTCTGAATATATTTCCAATTAGTTTAACATATTAAAATTATTCAAAGAATGTGATGTCATACAAATTATTTTCTAACAAAACAATTCAAATAAAATGAATATAAATAGGTAAAATGTGTCAAATGAATGTACCTAATTTTAATTTCTAACTCATGGATAAATGAAGATATAGGTAAAGAAAAACAGAAATCTCTCTTGAAAAACATAAGAAATAAAAACAAACACAAAACATTTCAAAATTTGTGAGATGCCTTTAAAGACATGGTTAGAGAAGAATATGGGTCATTTAAACTGATCATCTGAAAATCACTAATGTAAATTTTGAATATTTAACATATATCAAATACAGAGTCTCTGAGTGTTATTTGGGGCTCATAGGCGGCGGGACCATGGCAGCAGGACCGGGAGGCCGGTGGGGATAAACCGGCTGTAACATATCTGGTGTCAGAAGCGGGATCAGGATTTTCACCGCACCTGGGTTTTACCCAGGTGCCGCAGCAACCCTTCCCCCACCTTCCTTGAACGGGCAGGTCTCTTGTTTAATCAGGCTGATACACCCTGCCCTAGAACTTCTTTTATCTCCATCTTGGCCCTGAGACTACTGCTCATCTTCTCCCATTCCCTCAGATTGCATTCACACAGAGCCCTGCAGCATTAGCCCTGGCTTTTGTGTTGTGCCACTAGGCCTGTACTCGGCCTGCTCTGTTTGTGTGCTTGCAGGCTTCAGCAGCTGCGGCCGGCGGGCTGGCGGAAACATACACGCTACAGATGGCGCCCAACGTGGCTATAAGAACTTTCACTTAAAACTTAACAAAAGCTTAAAAAATAGTTTTTAGAAACAAGGGAACAGAGACTAGCAAGACTTCTTAGTAGCAGCATTTTCTCGGTTGGATTTGTTTTGTTGTAGACAGAGATTTGCACAGCTCCTTTAAGGGAGGTTTTCAAAAATTAGCATAAACGGCAAAAAAAGCCGCCTTGCTTTTAAAGAGCTCTGCTAACAATTCATTGGTGTGTACGAGAGCTGCAATGAAGGTTTACACTGTGTTTTAAAAACTATGGTGGCTTGGGAGAGAAAAAGAAAGAGGAAAAAAGGAAAAAGGAACTGGAATGGATGGGTATGGTAGCACACGCCATTAATCCCAGCACTCGGGAAACAGAGGCAAACAAATCTCTGTGATTTCAAAATAAAACCTGGTATGCAGTGAATTCCAGGACAGATAAAAGTTACACAGAGAAACCCTGTCTCAAAATATGTAAAAATAGAAATAGAAGAAATAGAGTTATAAAAAAGCCACATAAAGATGGAAAACACAGAGAAATTTTGGATACTATTTGCGCTTCTGTTGTCTTTAAATTATTTGATTGCTGAGAAAATAACAACTACTGATAAAAGAAATGCTGCTTGATTAATTCAATTTATATATTTTAAAAATGCTTTGACTCCAAAATTTAAGCTTAAGGACAAGTTACTGGGGAAAAGGATTTCTATTTTTGTCTCTGAGTGTTATTTGGGGCTGGTGCGGCTGTGGGCCCAGACTGGCGGGCTGGCGGGTTGGTGGAAACATACACGCTACATATTGCCAGCAAGTAGTCACTCACTTCAGCTATTCTATCATATTGTGAAGCTCTTCTAGATAGATGTGTATTGAGATATGCAGGAATGTGAATATACATGTATATGAATGTTGTGTTTGAATAAACATACATTATAAATTTCTAATAATTCTTGTAGCATCCATATATGAGTGTTTTCTTGTTCCTAGCAGTAGTACATGCTATGTCCCTAATTATTCTTGTCTTATGTTATAGTACAACCGTAAAGATTGACCTTCTGGTTTTCACACTGCAAATATGTTAACTAAATTCTGAATACTTGTGATTGAAATTCTGAGTTTTACTTATGAAATAGAAGCTAATGGATGTGGGATGCCCTTCTGTATGATGCAAATATGCGTTCTTTTTATTGGTTGATGAATAAAGCTGTTTTGGTTAATGGCCAGAATATAGCTATGTGGGAAATACAAACAGTTTTGGAGAAAAAAGAAGGCAGAACCAGGGAGACACCACATAGCTGCAGGGGAAGCAAGTTCAGAGGTAACAAGCCACGAGCCTTATTGTAAAATGTAGAATAATGGAAATGGTTTAATTTAATTGTAAGAGCTAGCTAGTAATATGGCCGAGCCATTGGCCAAACAATTATAATTAATATTAAGCTTCAGAGTGGCTATTCAGAAACTGATGGGTAAGATGAGAAACCTCCAACTACAGTTAATTAAATGTAAAGTTGAACCAGTATACAATGTATATTTTTTGACCCATGTATTACAAACACTACCTAAATAAATAAAACACAATTTGGGATAGTTTCATTTCTATCTTACTCCATAATCTAAAGTTCTAAGACAAAGAGAAGTAATTATATGATTCTAGAAGATGTTAAAAGTAAGCTAAATACTGTTGAATAGAATTGAATTTTTATTTATTTCACATTTCCAGCTTGGTCTAGGGCAAATACCAGTATTTCTGTATTTCAGTGCTGGGAAAAAAAGTTAAATCATGGAATATTGGTGAAAACTGATCACATTCTTGAAATATTTACTGAATATTTGATATGTTCCATATATTTTCCCAGCTCTAAAAACCTAGAGACTTAAATGTGGTCAGACATAGAATGAGTGATAAATATTCAATACATGTGTGCACAAAATTATATTATGCTTTAAATACATTTTATTCTGGTCTCACCAAATGATGAATGTGTGACCCTAGAATAGTGTTTTGGAGATTCTCCAAAGCAGTGGTTCTCAACTTTCTTATAGCTGTGACCCTTTAATATGTTCCTCAGGTTGTGATAACCCCAATCATAAAACCATAATTTTCTCCTGTTATGAATCATAATATAAATATTGATACATCACCCCCAAATGGGTCATGGCCCATATGTTTCAGATTTTAATATTTGGAAAAACACAATAGTAAAGGAAGTTTCTTTTTTAATACTTTGTGGGCAATAGAATTTACTAAGCAGAACATTTTGTATGTAACTGTTATTTGTTACTGTATTAATAATTTATTTGCTCCCACAGCCTGTGTTTTATTTTCCTTGATATAAATATACCCACATTCAAAATTGCCTCATATTATTTTTAGCAATTAAAACTTAAAAATTATATCATAGATGAAGCCATCATTTACTTCTAGAGGCAGCTTGATTCTCCTTTCCCTAAAACACATAGAGAAATCAGAGGCATAAACCATCCTTGATTATGTGAGTCAAAGAAAGAACATGTTAAAGTCATTGCCTGGAAGCCCACATAGCCAATTCCTAAGGTACTTATACCAGGGTGTCTATATTCTTATCTTGCCTCAAACTTACTAACTCACAATTTCAACTTGAAATGTCTAAATAATCTACATTTTATGCACCTCCCATGAATAATTCTAGAATCATAAGCACTGGGTCTATGAAGCAGAATGGCAGCTCAAACCCTGTGTCATAAAACGTGCAGATTGCCGAGGTAGTGGCACACACTTTTAATCCTAGCACTCAGAAGGTAGAGGCAGGTGGATCTCTGAGTTCAAGACCAGCCTGGTTTGCAGAGTATATTTCAGGAAATCCAGGGATGCACAGAGAAACCCTTTCATAAAAAAAAATAAAGAAAGAAAGAAAATTAACCCAGCAATATGATACAGCCATCGTACTGACCTTTTTATAAAAATTACCACGTAATAAAAGTAATTTCAATGAAAAATAAAAATGTTATAAATACAGAGTGCATGCCAGTAAGTATGCTTCAAACACCACATAATAGTTGAAAATATGGAAAAATAGGTCACATAACCGAGGTTTCTCTATTTTCTTTAATTTTTTATGATAATATTTTTATTTCAATTTGAAGCTTGTTTTACATGTCAACCCAGTTCCCTCACCATCCCCTTCTACCTTGACCTTCCACACCCCTATTCCCCATAATATCATCTTTTTTGCTTCCCAGGGAGAGTACTTCCATCTCGAGTCTTCAAAGTCTGACATATCATTTGGAGCAGGCCCTAGGCCCTGCCCTATCTGTCTAGGTTAAGAACATATCCCTTTATGTGGAATGGGTTCCCAAAGTCCACTTATATACTATGGATAAATACTTAAACACTACCAGAGGCCCTATAGACTACCCAGTCCTCCCAACTAACACCCACATTCAGTGAGTCTGGGTCAGTCCTGTGCTGGTTGTCCAGCTATCAGACTGGGCTCCATAAGCTCTCCCTTGTTCAGTTTAACTGTTTCTGTGGTTTCTCCAGCCTGGTCTGGACCCTTTTGCTCCTCACTCCTCCATCTCTGCAACTGGATTCCAGTTTGTCTCAGTGTTTATCTGTGAGCATCTGCTTCTGCTTCCATCAGCTACTAGATGAAAGCTTTTGGATGGCATATAAGGTTGTTATTAATCTCATTATGGGGGAAGGACATTTAACGTAGCCTCTCCACTGTTGCTTAGATTATTAGTTGGGGGCATCCTTGTAGATCTCTGGACATTTCCCTAGTGCCAGATTTCTGTTTAAACCTATAATGGCTCCTTCTATTGTGGTGTCCCTTTTCTTGCTTTCCTCTATTCTTCCACTTACTCAATCTCCCTGCTCTCTTATGTTCTCTTGTCCTCACCTCTTGTCACTTTCTTTTTCTCTCAACTCCATCTTCCCTCCTCCCATGCTCCCAATTTTCTCAGGAAAACTTGCCACCCCCACCTTCTCAGAGGGACCATGTATGTATCTCTTAGGGTCCTCCTTGTTTCCTAGCTTTTCTGCTGGTGTGAATTGTAGGCTGGAGATCATTTGCTCTATGTGTAAAATCCATATATGGGTGAGTATATGCCATGTTTGTCTTTTTGTGACTGGGTTATCTCACTCATGATGGTTTCTTCTAGTTCCATCCATTTGCCTGTGAATTTCAAGATTCCGTTTCCCCCCACTGAGTAGTACTCCATTGTGTAAGTGTACCACATTTTCTCCATCCATTCTTCAGTTGAGGAACATTTAGGTAGCTTCCAAGTTCTGTCTATTACAAACAATGCTGCTATGAACATAGTTGAACAGATTTCCTTGTTGTATGAATGTGCATCTTTTGGATATATGCCTAAGAGTGGAATTTGTGGATCTTGTGGTAGACTAATTCCCATTTTCCTAAAACTTTCTTTAATTTTTTAAACGTTTTCCCCTTTTGTTGAAAATAGATTTTTGTGTCACATAATATATACTGACTATGGTTTCCTCTCCCTCTACTCCTTCCAGTTCTCTTGTCCCATCCAGATCCACTCCCTTTTTGTCTGTCTCTCACTAGAAAACAAGCATGCTTCTACAGATAATAATACAATACACATTGGAATTGGAAACAAACACACCAACAGAAGGATAATAGCCCCAAAGAAGGCACCAGAAACAGACTGATGCATTCATATACTCACTAACCCCATATAAACACTACATTTGAAGACATTATATTCAGAAAGAGCTTGGTGCAGAACCTGTTCTTGCTGTCTCAGTCTCTGTGAATACATATGTACGTCAGTCATGATGATTCCGAGAGCCTATTTTTTTTGTCTTCCATCCCCCCTGGCTCTTACATTTTTTCTCTCCTCTTCTACAGGGTTCCCTGAGCCTTGAAGTGAGTTATTTTATTGCTACTTTTTTGTTTTGTTTTCAGAACGTTGGTGTCTGGTTTTCCATATGTCTTTGTGCTATCTCTAGTGTCACATCCTTGGTCACCAAAGCAGTGTCAGCTATGTATTCTACATAGTGGAATTGGTTTAATGTCAAATCAGATATTGGTTAGTTACTTCTACCATAGCTTTTTTACTACCATTGCACTATCATATCTTGCAGGCAGGACACCTTTGTCAGTCAAAGAGATTTGGCTTGATTGGTGTTCACATTTCTCTTTTGGTTGCCTACAGATTACTTTTCTGTACCAAAGGTCCTAGAGTATAGGAAGGAAGGCTCTATGTAGGCACCACCAGCTCAACTTCCCCATATTAAATTAGTTGCATACATGCTGTCTTAAGCATTGGGGCTTTGCTATTAGTTTGTGGAGACTAACATACTAGGCTGTGCAGAGATTACCATGGGATTCCTAGATGACCAGTTGGGGCTATGTCTCTCCCACTATTTGGCAATTTCAGTTAGATTTTTTTTAATATACATATCTCCTTTAGGAAGCTTCTATTATATTAGGTTTGCCTAATACTTCTCACATGGTCCTTAATTTTAACTCTTTCCCCATATTATTCCCTCATTGCCCACTACTTTCCTGCTCCCAACATGATCTCCTCATGCACTCACTCCATGCAGCCATCCATAACTATCTTTTCCATTTTATTTTCAAAATGAGATCTGTCTGTCTTTCCTAGGGCCTTACTCTCTACCTAACCTTTGTGATACTGTGGATGATTGCAGCTTGGTTATTATTGACTCAACAGCTAATATCCATATATAAGTTAAAACATACCCATTGTGACTGTACAATGACTTCTTTTGTATTTTCCTTCTTCAAATAGCTCCTTTATTTTTCCCTTTAAAATATTACATTATAAGAACAAACCCACTAAGTCTGCAGGACCTTCACCCAGTCAGGTAGCTTCTAAATCTCCCAGAAATCAAACACACCTTTTAATTGATTTGTCTATTTTCAAAGGCAGGGGATAAGGAATAGAAGTGGAGAAATGCTTAATCCTCCCAAATTAAACACTCCAATTTCCCCTCTTCACCCCAACTCTCCTTTCTAAAAGGATTTTTCTTTGTGGTATTTCACAAGGGTGTCAGGGAGCCATGAGACACCAGATTTGCTTTGAACAGGAAACTTTCCCTACAGCTCTAATTAAAAGGAAGTTTCAAACCTACAAATTAACAGTTTTAATATGCCCTACCTGGTGATTAACTGCTTCATTTTAACAGGCGTTCACTGGTAACAGCACAACTGTTAATTTGAATGGCTTGATTTTTAAGTTTGAAGAAGAAAAACAGCTCAAAGTTACTCCAATAATATTTCCCCCATTGGCTTAACAATCATCATTTAAAGAATTTTCTTGAATAAGGGTATGATTCTCTCAAGAATTTGACCCCCTTTTATATAGAATGGAAGTTAAAGGTAAGCAGCAGCGTTTTTTTTTTCTTTCCTTCCTTCCTTCCTTCCTTCCTTCCTTCCTTCCTTCCTTTCTCTCTCTCCCTCTCTTTCTTTCTTTCTTTCTTTCTGGACTCAACCTCAATAACTATCTTTGCATTTTATTAGACACTTGGAGATTAGGACAGGAGAAAGTGTTTAAGAAAATGTATTTCATTTGGTCAAGTATTTGAATGCCTATAGTTGTAAGCAATTCAGTTAGTAAATTGAGCCATGATATAACCAATTGACAGCAGCAGATATGAAAAAAATATGGAAAGTTAAATCCTATGAAAATGATGAGGATAAAAAAATATGACCAGCTTTGAAGAAGGCATTCTGACTTCTGGCTTTGGAAGTTTTACTTGCTCATATATATCCCCCAGATGACATGTCCTTAATTATCAAGGATGGCATAAAACCCAACAATAATACAAAAGAATTCCCTTAGCCTTCGGTCTCCTTTCCATAAAGAATTATTTCCTTCAAAGCAGCTAATAAGCAGTCAGAGTGACTGAGTGAAAATGTGCTCACATTGGTGACTCATGTCAACTGTGCTTTGCTTGAAGTCATTTTCTCCAATTTTTATCTGTCCAACACAGTTGTACCTCCACAGACTCTGGAAACCTGATCTCATTCACTTGTATTTATGCTTTCTATTTCTGTTTTTCAGTGTATTACCTTTTTGTACAAGTGAAGACCTATATGTATAGATTTATGCACATATGAAATACATGTGTACACACAAATTTAAATTTATTTTAAGCACATACACATATTTTGTTTGTGAAAAATTCATATTTTCATATAATCTGTCATAAACAAAGTAAAACTGTTTTGCTCTTAGCATTTTTTTCCCTTAAGGATTATATGTGAAAACTGCCCTGTGTGAATTGATGACTTACATTACTATTCAACAATGTTGTTCTTGTTTGTGAGTATCATGGGTTATTTAACCACCTTCCATAAATAGATATTCACTTTATTTGTAGTATTTTATAATGAAAACTACTATAATAACTAGCAATGTACAAATAAGTACAATAAATATTATATACACAGGCTACTGTAAGTATACCTTCAGAACAAGTGTTCAAACGTGAGAACACAGGCTCAAAACAGATATAGTTATCATTTTTATATGTATATAAGGGAATTTGTCTTCTTACACTTACTATGAAAGAAAATTATTTTTAAGCAAATTTAACAAAATTTATTTTGCATATTTTAATTCTTACCAACGCACAGGCTTAGAACCAGTATATGATTGTAGTTTTAATTTATATTTATAAGCTTATAATGTAAATTACCATTTTTTAATTTAAATCATTTAAATACACATCTCTGTGACTATATGTTGTTGTTATAGGATGAGTCTATTTTATTTCTATGTGTAAATGTCTATGTCACATAGACCTGATCTTAGTTGTTTACATGTGATATAAAAGTTTAAATCTTCCTCTTAGCCTTTCCATTTATGTTGTGTTTTCTTGAGGGATGTATTGTTGAGAATTATCTCATGAAGATTTAATAAAGTTCATCAGTCCTTACTGTCATTGCATAGATTTCGAGCCACAGTTAGCAAGCCGTATTTGTTCCCAAAATAGGGGCAAGAACAGCAGTTGTTGTAGAATATAATTTTACAATGTGTTATATTTATTAATGCTTAATGAAGCAAAGATATGTTGGTTGCATTCTTTTATGTTGCATTTGTTTAACTCTGTGAAGTTGTATTACTTTGCCTGTCTAAAACACCTGACTGGTTTAATAAAGAGCAGAATGGCCAATAGCAAGACAGGAGAAAGGATAGTTTGGGCTGGCAAACAAAGAGAATAATAGAAGGAGAAATCTACCAAGATGAAAACTAGGAGCTAGAGAAGGATGAGGGTCCAGCCAGCCAGTTTCATAGACAGTAACAGAGTAATTAATAATGAAAGGTATACAAAAAGAAAGAAAGACTAAAGGCACATAATTTAAGAAAAACTGGCTAGAAACAAATCAAACTAAGGCTGGGCATTCATAAGTGATAATAAGGTCTCATGTGATTTATTTTGGAGCAGGATAGTGGGACCCCTAAGAACAAAGAATAAAGAGTAAAAACACAACCAACTGCCAGAAGTAAACGTGGGTATACATAGATGTAGCTGTAGGAAAGAGTCCTTTGGACATGGCCCAGCATCCCCAAAGCACGTTGTTTGATCATCCTAGTTTTTTGGTTTTATGAGGCAGCTATACATTTATTTCCACAGAGAATGCACAAGTTTGCACTTCAACCAACAGTCAATAAAGATCAATCTGCCCACATTCCAGAATTTGTTGTTACCTTTTTTTTCTTTTTCTTTGGTTTTTCTCTGTGTAGCTTTGTGATATATATATCACATGAACTGTACCTTTAATACACATGAACTGTACCTTTAATACATATCATGCATACATTATGATGAGTATCCTACATTAATGAATGCATGGCTATTGCAGGGGTAGTGACCATATGTCTAAATGTGTGCTGCATTATTAACCTCAATTACATAGGATTCAGCTCCCCTATCAAAGTGACTGTTTGTCTTATGTTTTCTCTCTATTGCCTGAGTGATCTTCTTTGTGACGTTTAACTGTGCTTGGTGTTTTTTTACTCAGACTGTGTAACTCTCACTGGACAGATAAAACATCACTGTCTTTCAACAACCCTGTAGTAGGCCCCTCTTCCTTTTCTTTCTCTTCTGCTTTAAAAACATTCATATATGAGTACTCTGTATTTTCTTCATATCTCATTCTTCACTCTAATGCAACTCCCTCCTTCTGTGTCCCTCCCCAAATCCACCTTTAAAATTCACATTCTGTCTCTATGTGCTCTATGATATATAAGTGCATGACCACATACATATGTGCCCACAGATAAATAAGCAAATGAAATGAATGATGGGTAATGATACCTGCTGGAATTTGTAGTTGGGGAGGAAAAATCATATCTCATAGTCAAAGTTTCTGTGTTGCAGAACTATCAGTCAAATGCAGCTTGTGTGCTATGAACTGCAATACTTATATGTTTCTGTGAAGAATAGACTTTCTCACTATTACAGAAATTGTCTCCAGCTAGAGGCAGTAGCAGTGAAGAAAATACCAGTGTCTGGTACAGGTTATATTTCAGGCCGTATTTTAAAAAATAGAACAATCTGGTCAGTGGCTCAGAGGTATCAGCAAACAAACACTGGTAATCACAAAGAGACTTTTCTTCCCAGGGTGACTTCAGCTCCCAGTGCATGGCTCTCAACACAACAAGACTGTGAGATAACAGAAATGATAATACAGAACAGTCCCATACAGAACAGTCTAACAGTCCCATGGCTTGTGAATCAATTGGGGCTCTGATTGTGTTTAGGTGGAGGCTAAATGAACTATTGAAAAACTGTCTATACTGCTTTCATCTCAATCTGCCTAGAATAAATTTGGTTTTGAAAAAGAAAAATACCCAAGTATTGTTCAAAACTAGTGACACGGTTAAAGGGTAAAGATTTTATGTTTCTTTCATAAGGTAGAGGAAATCCTACTATAATGGTGTGAATCAGAATTAAACTTATATAGCAGCAGATTTTCACCCCCAAGGAAATGCTTGGCAAGACAGAAAATACACTACATAATGAAGCAGCATGAAAAAAGGATCTGCCAGACCTATAAACATATGTATTCATTTTGAATATATAGGACACGAATCCTAAGATTTATTCATAAATTTCTGCTGCAAAAGTAGTTTTATGTTAGACTAGAAAAAAAACTCTAACCTGTACTTAGTGTTTGTAAACCTATGTCAGAGCAATAGCAATTTAGAATTAAGAGTCTAGCAGAACACTCTCAGCAAGTCAGTAGAAATCATTGCTTTATATGTTTGATAAATAATTTTGAAACTAAGAAACTTTAAAGTATGTGTACTTTACTGGTGATGTAATATTGATTTGGCCTCATAAATCTACAAGAAAAATCACATATCCATTATTTTTTGTAAAAGTCATTTGAATTATGAGGTATTTAGTAAGTACATATTATAGTGAAATGCTACTAAAATAGCAAAAGGCTTTCAAAGTACATAATCTTTTGGAAAATTATTTTTCACAAAAAGGTGAACTATTTTTTAAGGTGTGTATTTTATTAGAATGAAAATTTTGCTTTTCCTTTTGATATGGATATAAAACTGGAGAAAGTTTGTATCAATAAGTATGTATCCCTAAATTGCTAAGAATTCTAATTGCAGTATTCCCGATGTCAATTTTTACATTTTTCTCTTTATTGTTCAAATTCATCACTATGACAAGTGTAAAATCACTTTCTCATCACTTTCTTTCCAGTTTCAAGAAATATACACACCAAGGTTGACATTTCGGCATACTTTTATAGCTATTCTAAAGTCACTGTGACCCTTCATTCAAAATATCAAAAACATTTTCACTTATAAACCACCCTTAAAGCAAACATAATTTATGCTAAATAATAGTTTATGATAATCTTTTTGGCATGGCAAAGCAATACTTTCTTTAATAATTTAAAAGTTTAATAATTTAAAAGTTTAAATGGCAGTGCATGCCCTTAATCCAAGCACTTTGGAAGTTGAGACAAGTGGATCTAGAAGTGTTTGAGGCCAGCCTGGTCTCTGGTGTACAAACCAAATTCCAGCACAGCCAGAACTATTACATGGAGAAACCTTGTCTTTATATGACCTCCTTAAAAAAAGTGAAGCTAAAAAACTATATATACAGATAATTACCTCTATAATGCTATAATACTATATAAGCACATTGTTATATGCACACTCAGTTTTGAGTAGACTCTCAAAATGGGTCAAGGTATTTAACTTAATAAATTGTTATAGCCATAATCATTCAGAAAATAGAAGCTATTCAGCTATTATTTTTAAATCTATTTAATCCAATAAACATTTTGAAACTTTAACAAATCCATGCAAATGCACATGTTATATGCACAGTCATAACATAGTAGACATTTTATGAAAGCTTATACAGTTGTTTTGTTTAGAATCCCTTGTTTCTATGTTAGTTACTTTCTCATTGCTGTAATAAAACAGCATGACCAGGGCAACTTATAGAAGGAAGAGTTTATCTGGCTTATGGTTCCAGAGAGATTAAAGTTCATCTTGTCAGGGAAGCATGTGAGGCAGCAAGCAGCAGGCACAAAGACCAGAATTGAATGCTGAGAGCTCTCATCTTGAACTGAAAGCAAGAAACAGAGATAACAAACTGGGAAAGGCACCAGGCTTTGAACACTTAACCCCCTCCTCCAATCCTATATTTCCTATAGGATACCCAAGTCTACTAAACCTACCCAGTGTCAGCAACTGAGGAGGTCATTAAAACCACCACACCTGGTATGATATTTTGTTGTCTTTCTCATGAAACAATGCAAGCATTCTCTGTGGAAAGTCCAGAAAGATTGAGAAAAAATGACTTTGTTATTTAGGACAGACTCAAACTACTATTTGTAATTAATGCTTTGAGCCTGAGGCAAAGGGAATGAAGCCAAAGAGAAGTTAGTATTCACTGAGTGATTAAGTTCTTCTTAGCTTTCCTTTACATCCTTGGAAAAATCAGGGGTTAGGATTCAAAAGGGTCTTCCATATAACAGGAGAATTTACCCTCCAGGTAAGGACTGCTAGCTTGTTGGATATGGATATGAGTGGGTGATTGATGAAGCATGAGACTATTCCTTTCCTGTTTCATGGTTTTAAAAATTGAAAACATTTAAATGTAGTAATGTTTATTGAGTTTGTTTACCATATATGAGGAATTCTTACAGGAACTGGTAGTATATCAATAAGACAAATAAAGATTAAAGAAAAAAAGCTTGTCCCTTGTAGAGTTTCATATTCTCACGGAAGGAAGGAAATGATCATAAATCCAGAATATAGTAAGTAAAATTGAGAATAACTGTGGCAGCAAGCTGATGCTTTGAATTTGTGTTCAGTGCACTGGGGCCACACTGCCCACATAGACTTTGCTGAGAAGAGAAGCTGTTGCATAAAGAACTGAATGAGGAAATGTAAGTGAGCCAGGAAATGTTTGTTCCTAGTGTAGTCTAGGATAATTTTAAAAGTTTTCTCAAGGAAAATAATAGGAAACAAAGTCATATATCCTAGAAGATGGAAGGGGAAGAAATATTTTAAGGTGGATGAGCATGGTCAACCTGCAGTGACAAATACCGTTGATAAAGCCACTGGTGTACCATCAGATTCACAGTAGAAATTTAATTGGCTATTTTTATGAAAGATGTTTTCCAGAAGATATATAGAGAAAGCTCAGGTAGAGTAGAATCAACACTTGATGAAAATCAGGGATTATAAAGACCAAAGAGATGTGATTCAAGGAAATTGATCACTGAGGAATAAAACAATGACCAACAAAAGAAAATAGATTCATGAGATACAGAATAGAAGTTCTGGTGAGATTCTCCTGAATTTTCAGAAGGAAAGAGATTGCATAGAGTTTGCCCTGAAGACACTTACTGGTGACTGAGAGCACGGTCAGGGAAAATAATTCTAGAACAAGCTGCAGGAAAAAGGATATTAGTGAAAGATTGAGGAAGATTTTATGGTTGGTGAAATTTATTCTTATTTGACTTTGACTTGTTATTAGAAAGTAAATAGTCACAGGCAAAAACAAAGGGGATGATGATGAAAGTAAGGTGTATTGGGAGGACTCAGTGATGACAGGTCAGTGTAGGCTAAAAATCCTGTGCCAGAATGTTCAGATACCCTTCGAGAGTAATTACCTAATGTTCTGAAAATCTATAGGTAAGACATCAACTAGTATCCAAGACTGATTGCTAATTTTATGTATTTAATGGTATTTTATGTAAATAAATTGTAGTCAGGATGACTATGTAAGAATGTAAAAGAAATGCAATTAATTTCTATATCAGTTGTGTTATGCTGCAGAACACTCTTTTTATCAAACAAAATGTGGTACTGCATTACAGAAACTATTTTAGGTACTTTTGTTATTAAATTGTTAATGGCATTTTCTTGTGGTAATGCTCCTGTTCTTTGAGTCTGAAAATGATTGAAAGGACAACCTGCACTGATACATGGAATAGCCACTCTTAGATCAAATCCTCTACCAATTGGCAGCCTTTGGCGTTCATTCTTTCTTCATTCCAGTTCCATTTGCAATGCAAAAAGTACTTTCTATCTGATTTACAGATATGTCATTTTTCTTCAAATATTCTATCAGGACCTATAGTCAGCTTGTGAATCTTTCCTTATCTGCATTCTTCTTAGTTGATTTTTCTCATCTTGTTGATTACAAATATCAGATTAGCATGTGTTCCATATGTTTTGATAGACTTGCAGCAAAAACATGGGACTTAATTTTTAATTTCCCAAATATCTTCTCTGCTCCCTTTCTATTAGTCCATGCTATTGTTGCTTTAGACAATTATTGCCTGGGCTTGAACTTCATGGAAGTGGAACCATTCTGCCTGCCCTATTGTGTCTAGCTGTTTCTGTTTACTACAATGTTTTGAATAGTTACGTTTGTTGCACTAGTAGTTCATTCACCAGTTTTTGTTGTTGTTGTTGTTGTTGTTTTTTAGTTAGTAGTGTTTTATATTTTAAATATGTCACAATCTGTTTATCTGCTCTTTTGTCAGTGCACCTTTGAAGTACTTCCAGGTTGAATTATTGCAAGTTAGTAGCTAAACATATTTTTGCATAATTAGTTCATGGGTATGTGTTTGGTTTCTCCTAAATTGAGATTGTAGCCTTAGGAATAGCTGTGTATTTCATTTTAAGAGAGACTGTGTAGAATTTGTCACAGTGAATGCCATTTTACACTCTTATGATCATAGCATGGGGATCTAGCTACTCCCCTTTTTCACCATGTAGTGTTCTCAGGACTTTTAGTCTTGGCTGTGGTAGTAGCGATATAGACATACCTGATTTCATTACCTGTTACATGGTACATGCCCAGGGCCACTCACAATCCATGCACTCTCTTTTATAACAGACAGTTTTAAAGTTGTGGTTACTTTTAATAGAATATGGGTTCTCTTATTACATGAAAATATACTTTATACATTTTGAGAACAAATTTACCACATATATGCATAATGACAAACTTTCTTGTAGTTTATGGCTTGACTTTTCAGTTTCCAAATAGTAGATTTAAAATGTTATGACATTTAATTTATCAGGATACTGTTTTGCTTTTTTAATTTTAAGCTTTTGCCAATTCCATATAATGAACAAGTTATAGTTTCTTGGCTATTCTAGAACTTTTGTACTACTGTAAGATACATCTTGGGTAATTTTTGTTATTTCTTATTGATACACTGCATTTTTTAACTTCAACATGTTAAATGTCCAATTTTACTGTAGATCAGGATTATATTTTCCATTTAAATATCTTGGCTCCTTTACCAAATGTGATTTATGCTATTTATGTCTGTCCTGTATTCTGTCCACTCTTCTACTTTCTACCTTTTGTCAATATGATGCTATTATAGATTTAAAATAAACTTGTGATCTAGTTGCATGAATATATTAACTATGATAGATCACATTCATTATTATTATTATCATTATAGTTACCTTGTGGATCATTATCATCTAATAACTAATAGTAATCTGTCATTGAACTGAAAAATGTACATAAGTTGTGGGAGAAATGACATATCAACAATTTTGAGTTACTAGTGTTACTTAAAAAATATTTGGGCTTTCAATATAAACAGCACTCTGCTATGTGAATGAAAACAGTTTGATTTTTTTCTGATAAGAAAAATGCTGTTTATTTTATTATTAAACTGTATTGATCCTCCAGCATGATGATGATTAGAAACCATGACAGCATATAACTGCACTTTGTTCCCCCAAAAAATCCAGTTTACCTGTAACTGATGCTACCTCCATGTTTTCTCAAAAGGAACTTCCCCTTTATATTTTAATCTTATCCAGCTACTTCCTTACCTTTGTCAAATTATTTATGAACATTTCTTGCATTGATTTTAGGTGTTAAAGTATCTTTTCATTCTTAGGTTAAACTTCCATTGTTATTATGGTATTTTACCTCTGGGTTCTAGTATCTAATTCATCATTACCTTCTGTGTGCATGTGAACATGAAGTTTCTTGGCCTTTAAAGTTCCCACATTGGCCAGATTCTGGTGCTACAATTGTATTTGACTTTATATAAAATTTTAGATATTTTCTTTTCTATTTATCAAACATTATTTTTTAGATTGGCACGATTTTTAGAAGCATAATGGAATAACATATTACTGGAGCATAATTTCTTGGCTATTTTATTAAACTCGAGCTGAAGAAATATCTCGGCATTTAAAAGAGCATGCATTACTCTTGCAGAGAACCTGTGTTCAGTGACCCTTGCCTATAGCCAGCAACTCACAACTGTCTGTAACACTAGCTCCAAGGCTATCCAATCGCTTAACACTCTGCAGGCTTCTGCACACATGTGCACATTCCCATATGCAAATATACAGACATATGCATAATTAAAAATAATAAAAATAAATTTAAAACAATAAATTCAAATATCAAAATAGATTTAAAAGTATTTACATTGTCCACTGCCATTTCCATCTCATTTTCTGGGCTCTGTGTAGCTATGGTTCAAGGATCATTAAATGAAAACTGAGAGAGAAAGGAGAGAATTAAGATGAATCATCATGTCTAAGCCACACATTGATCTCTTGCCTATTCTCTCTCTCTCTCTCTCTCTCTCTCTCTCTCTCTCTCTCTCTCTCTCTCTGTGTGTGTGTGTGTGTGTGTGTGTGTGTGTGTGTGTGTGTACATGTATATATGAGTGCAGGGACCAATGGAGTCTAGATGAGTATGTTGAATCCCTTGGAGCTGGAATTATAGGTAGTTATGGACCACCCAATGTGGCCTCTGGGAAGTAGATTTGGGTGTTCTGCAAGAGCAATGCGTGCTCTTAACTACAGAGCCAACTCTTCAGAGTCCATATAGAATTAGTTCTAAAACCCAGATTAGAAATTTGAATTTTTTGGTAGAACCATGTAATTGACAATTTATACTTTCCATATAAAAACAAGTACTTTTAATCTCTGGACCATATTTCTTTTATTGTCCTTCAAAAATGAAAATGGGTAGTTGAGGGTAATAGCATTTGCTGCATAATCTGAGTTCCATCTGCAGAACCTATGGTGGAAGTTACAAAGTTGATATACAAAAATATATTTCAGACTGCCTTTTACATGCTTTCCATGTCACATAATACTCTGGCACATGTCTGAACACATATATACATACATACAATGAAAACAATAAAATGAATACATTTAAAATTTAAGACTAGCAGATAAATTTTCCTTCTCTAAAGAAGGTGTTGGAGCAACACGTGGGAAGAATGACTTCCTTAGATATTTTATTATTTGTCTAGAATGTGTTTTTAAAACTCAGCATTTTTAAAACAATGAACCCAGGAAAAGAGGCAATCTAAATGGAAATTTAGGTCAAAAGAGCCAAAGAACTTCATCAAAAATAATCAAAATGCTGACCCACATGGCTTGTTCTGTTCCATGTCTCTTGGGTCCTACCCATGCTAGCAGTGCAGTATTTCTCTTCTATGCTTGACCCACTTGTACATGTTACTGCTTATTTTAGTCTAAATTCAGTATTTTAAAACCTCAAATTTTGCATTGTGCTATACAAAATAATTGTTACAAAATGCATGCATGTTAGTATAAAGATTTTTATAGGAAGTCAAGTAATTTATAACAAAAAAATAATTGTCTTAAGCTGGAATTCATGCAGGAGGCACCTGTCAGTTGGAGTCTCTGATTATATATTTCCTGAGAATGACTGCTACATTATTGCAAGATTTGCTTTGCTTACAAAACCAGAATTTATTTACCTATCACTGGTCATTTTCTTTTAGAAGAGGCAGAACATTGCAAATGAAAAGGTCCACTCTGGAAAACCATCAAGTGAGAGAAAGAACAGAAATTTCCAGTAGCTCCGAATGTAAGCTATAACCCAGAGGCTAAGATTCCAGAAAAATTTTTCCTAGGAATCACACAGGCTACCTCAGACCACCATAAAGACTAACATTCATCTAACAGATGCCATGACTACCACAAAGCCCATTTTCTCTTGTTCAGTGTGAGTTTATGAACAGCTCAATAATTATAAACATTATATAAGAAGATAACTCCGGTGGTGAAACCTGCTCTAAGCACATATTACAGAGTCAGATAACATAAGAGTCAATTAAGTCTAATCATTGATAATTATAGAAAGGGGGAATTATTTTAATATGTTTAATATTTTCCAGATTTATTTATTTATTTATTTATTTATTTACTTATTTTGGTAGTTTGAGGAAAGAGTTTCACCTTGTAGCTCTGGCTATCCTTGAAATTCTTCTGACTATTCTGTCTTAATCTTAATCTGAGGTCATAGGCATATGCCACCTATGCTTATATGTCTAACATATCATATTAGACAAAGTCATTACTAAATTATAAATGAAATTAATATATTTTAAATTATAATAAATTATGGCTAAATTTCATAAATACCATAATAAAAGGACTTTTATTGATGAATACAATACAACTAACATCTACAGTTTAAAAGAAAGTTACAATTAAAAATTTCTGCTATTACAAGTAATGCTCCTATGAGCATAGTCCTTGTTACATGAATGTGCATTTTTTGGGTATATACCTGAGAGTGGAATTACTGGATCTTCAGGTAGACTAATTTCCATTTTCATGAGGAATCACCATACTGATTTCCAAAGTGGCTGTACAAGTTTGTACTCCCACCAGCAGTGGAAAGTGGAAGCAACCTAGATGCCCCTCAACTGAAGAATGAATAGAGAAAATGTGGTACATTTACACAATGGAGCACTACTCAGAGGAAAAACATAACGGAATCCTGAAATTCACAGGGAAATGGATGGAGCTAGAAGAAACCATCCTGAGTGAGGTAACCCAGTCACAAAAAAAGATTAAGATGGTATGTACTCAAAACTATATAGATTTTAGACAGAGCAAAGGAATACCAGCCCACAATTCACAGTGCCAGAAAATCTAGGAAACAAGGAGAACCCCAAGTGAGACATACATGGTTCCCCAGAGAAAAGAAAAGAGACAAGAATTCCTGAGCAAATTTGTGCTTCTAACATAAACTGTTGAATATTTAGAACAAATAGATTAAAAACCACATTTATACTCAAGGAAAGCCATGATGGAGTCCATTACCTGAGGAGCAGTATGAACAGTATCAAGAATTTCCGCTGATGAAATTTCATTTGATTCCTGTAATCAGTAGCTCTATTGCTAAAAAATGAGATGAAAACTGAGATGAAATAAAATGGGTAAATCTTTCCCAAAGAGAAACAGAATATATGACGATTGAAAGTAGCAAGAAGGACAAAAGAAACAGAGGCCACACAATGCTAGTGGTCTAAATGTCACATATTTAAAATCAGCTTATTGTATTTGCAACCTTGTATTAGTGCGAACAGCATTGTTTTTAAATAAAACAAGGAGTCACTCCAGTCAGTGGGGCAGTAGTGGCACACGCCTTTAATACCAGCTTTGGGGAGGCACGGGTAGACAGATCTCTGTGAGTTTGAGTTCAGCCTGGTCTACAGATTGAGTTCCAGGACATCTAGGGTTGGTACACAGAGAAACCCAGTCTTGAAAAACAGAGGGGGGGGGAGGAAAGGAACAGGAAAAGTAAGAAAGAAGAAATCACAGCATAGGCAACTTTCCAAGTGCATGTGAAGACCAACGTGAGTTTCCAGCTGAGGAAATGACAGCTACTAGAAAATGTCAGAAGATTTATCCCTTCTGTCAACAAAGCAACTATTCCAAGATACTCCAAGATCTGAAGACAATTTGTTTAGGCTGTATCTGGTATATTTGGCCTCCAGCTTTGAAATCACAAGAAAAAGTACCAGGATTTCTGTAACAGATGCTAGTATCCACTGAGATTGAGTCAGTAAAATCCACAGAGGTTTAGGGAAAGATCCTCAAATTAACAATATTGATATTTATAGATCATAACTTTTGACACAGTGCTTTTGTTTCTTTTCCCATTTCTGTGATTAAAACAAATACTCAGAATCTCCTAACTTAAGTGACTTATGGGAGAATGTATTGACTTTGGCTTTCAACAGTGGTTACAATCTATTGTGTCAGGGAAGTAACAGTGGAAGGAAATGAAGGAAGCTTGTTCCATCACATCCACAAAGAAAAAGTAAAGGGACCAATGCTACTGCTAAACTTCTCTCCATTTTATGTAGTCCAGGATCTCTGGCCAGAAAGCAGTGCTGCCCACAGGACATAGGTCTTCTTACATCTTTCCACAGTATCAATGCCATATCTAGCGTTCATATTCCCATGTGACTTTAGTTTCTGTCAAATTAATAGTTAACTTCACCATCACATGTGGAAGCACAACAATATATGCCAAGATTTCAGGGAAATCAGCATCATGAAATGAATTGAGCACTAATGATCAAAAGACAACAGAAAAAGAAAAAAAGAAAGTAGAGAAGGAGAGTGCATGTCCAAGAAATAAAAGAAATAAAAACAGACATGACTAAGGGGCTGTTATATTCATAAAAACAAATAGTTATACAACAATTAAATAATGGGATTATTCAAAATAAAATATGGTGGGTAAAATAAACCTAAAGCCAAATCCTTCATAAGTTGAAGTTATATAGAGTCAATAGATTATGCCCCAGTGAACTGATAAAAAAAGGTTAATCTAATGGCAATGATTCACACTTTTAATCTCAGCACTAAAGAAGCAAGGCAAGTAGCTCTTTGTAAGTTTGAAGCTAGTCTGAAATACCCAGAGACTTGTAGGCCAGCCAGAACTACACAAGAGGTCCAGACTCAAAATATACTAACCATAGAATTTGAACAACCCATATATAAGGAGTAATGCAAAAGAAAATAAAGGAAATGGAGAAAAAGAAAAAATATCTTAGCTGAACAACAACATTAGATTGTTGTTCTAGGTAAATTCTTGGGGAAATGAGGATATTGCTGATTTAACTCATAACATACAAAGAACAGCAGTAAGTAAAAAATCAGCCAAATTTATATTTAAATAAATATAAAAATTTAACAGCATGGCTGTTAGCCCAAAGATAATCAATAAAATTTATACCAATGTGAATAGAAGCATATTGAAAATATAATAAAAACCAGAATTTGAAACTGCAGAAAATTTCAACAAAATATGGAATATTGGAAGAAAGAGAAAGTGACAGCTTGTAAAAAGTATTTTTATTTGGAAGGGGATATTATAGTTGCAGATTAATTCTCCATGTTGACAGAGAAATATGGTTAAATATTAAATAAATGTTTGACATAGTGTTACATAAATAATTGTGGAGTCATCATATTATTACTGCATCTCTTACTTAGAGACTTTTTCCTTTCTCTTGAGGAAAAAGGAATTCTGCCTTTTGGCATCACTTATTGCTTCCTATGGTTGATATCAGTCCTGACTGGAATATTTTATCTTCTTTAATGGAAAAATAGGACCCTCAGTGTTTTCTATATTTTTTGATATTTTAGATTTAGATATTTAGATATTTAGATATTATTATTATCATTATTATTATTATTTTACATAATGATCCCATTCCTTCTACCTCCTATCCTCCCATACTCCCATAAAACCCCCTCACATCCCATTTCCCACCCATTACACAGGGAGGTTGAGGCCTTCCAGTAGAAATCATCAAAATCTTTCAAGTTATTTGGAATAGGGCCTAGGCCCTCCCTCCTGTCTCTAGGTTAAGGGAGTATCCCTCCATGGGGAATGTGCTCCAGAAGTCCTCTTATGCACTAGTGGTACATCCTGGTTCCACTGTCAGAGGTCTGATAGACTCCCCAGGCCTTCTAACTGAGACTCACATTCAGGGGTTCTGGCTTTGTCCTATGCTGGGTTCCCAGCTATTAGTCTGGGATCCACAAGCTCCATATCTTCAGGTCAGCTGTCTCTGTGGGTTTCTGTAGCCTGCTATTGACCCCTAGCTCATCATTTCTCCCTCTCTGCAACTAGATTCCAGGAGTTCAGCTCAGTGTTTAGCTGTGGTGTCTGCTTGTGTTTCCATCAGCTACTAGATGAGGACAGTAGGATGTTATATAAAGTAGTTATCAATCTCATTATCAGGTAAGGGCACTTAAGGTAGCCTCTCCACTATTGCTCAGATTGTTAGTTGGGATCATACTTGTAGGTCTCTGTACATTTTTCTAGTGTCAGTTTTCTCTGCAAAGCTATGTATTTATGGTATCTCTTTTCTTGCTCTTCTCTATTCCTCCCTTGACTCAATCTTCCTAGTCACTCATGTTCTCCTCTCCCCTCCTATTCTCCCCTTCTCTAACTCCCTCTCCATTCACTCCTCCCCTCACCCATCCATTTCCAATATGCTCAGGAGACTGTGTCCCTTTCCTTTTCTGTATGGGATATTGTATGACTCTTTGAGGGTCCTCCTTGTGTCATAGCTTCTCTGGCAGTATGAATCGTAGGCTGGTGATCCTTTGATCTATGCCTAAAATACATATATGAGTGAGTAAATGCTATGTTCATCTTTGTGTGACTGAGTTACCTCACTCAGGATAGTTTCTTCTATTTGACTGAGAATGTCAAGATTTCATTGCTTTTTCCCCCGCTGATTAATACTTCATTGTGTAAATGTACCACATATTCTTTATCCATTCTTTGGTTGTGTGGTATTTATGTTGCTTCCAGGTTCTAGCTATTACAAATAATGCTGCTACAAACATACTTGTTATGAGCAGTTTTCCCCACCAGCCTGGTCCCAGTGCCACATCAGCCCCAAATAACACACAGAGATGCTGTATTAAACTTAAAGCTGTTGGACTGTTACTAGTGTTACTTATTGGCTATCTCTGTCTTAAATATTAACCAATTTCTATCAAACTATTTTCTTATCTTACTGGAGAGAGGGTCCAGAGTTATTCTCAAGTCCCTACATCTTGAATCTCCACCTACCTCTCCCCTAATCCTTTTTGTCTCTTAGATCCACCTATATTGCTTTCCTCTTGTCCAACAGGGCTTTATTCATTAACCAATAAGAAAAAAGTATTTACAGAATGGTATCTCTTATCATCCCATCTTTCTGTCTAAAATAAAAAAAAAATGGTTTTGATCTAAACATAGCAAAATATAAAATAAAACAGTTATCAAATAAGAACTACAATTAACAATTTTCAGTCCATTAACTTTTAGAAAGATTTAAAGAAAATATTACACCCTCTATCCTATCTTTGTGAGTCTAAAGTCCTATATGTAACTTATTGTTAATCCTAAGGAAAGCCATAACCATAACTCTCTTTAAGTCCTTCAAAGACCACAGATGGATAATATATAAACTCTAGAAATCACAGAGACATGGTGAGTCACCCGAAGTTCTTCTATAATGTTTTATCTTTAGCCTGTAGTTCATAATGGGACTGGCAGATTCCTCAGCAAAGCAGGAAACTTTAAACTGTCCTCCTGTATTGGCAGTTTGTCAGTCACTTCTGTCTGTGTCCTGCAGACTGTCTGGCAGACTCTTCAATGAAGCAGGAACCCTGTAGCAATGTCCATCTTTTATCAACAGTCACTTTGCTGTGGGTCCTGTATGTCCAGTTTTACAGCATAAAGTCAAACAGTCCAGACAAGAGCAGTATCTTGCCCAAATGGCTAGTCTAGCCATATTAAAAGCAAACTCCATAACAAGCTTCTTTGATGTCCATCTTCCTTTTCTGACACAGGTAGTGTTGCCAGGAACAGTTGTGCCTCACTGTTAAAAATAAAAAAAACCCTAAACCATTTAAATGCATATTCTGTAGGTCAATAAAAGGTTTGAATTTCTAGATAGGTATCACTTACCAAGATTAAATTAAGAACAGATAAGCAATTTAGATATACCTATAACCCCTAATGAAATAGAAGTAGTCATCAAAAGCCTCCCAACCAAAAAATGGATCAAAGACCTCAAAGTAAATCCAGCCACACTGAATCTCTTAGAAGAGAAAATGAGAGGTACCCTTAAATGAAACGGTACAGGAGATAATTTTCTGAACATAACACCAATAACACAAGATACTGCAATCAATAATTAATGAATAGGACACCCTGAAACTGAGAAGCTTCTGTAAAGCTAAGGACACAATCAACAAGACAAAACAGTAGCCCACTGAATAGGAAAATATTTTCACCAACCCCACATCTGATAGAGGAATGATCTCCAAAATATACAAAGAACTCAAGAAGCTACTCACCAAAACATCAAATAATGCAATTAAAAAGTGGGGTACAGAATTAAATAGAGAATTCTCAGTACAGGAATCTAAAATGGATGAAATAAGGCTCAACATCATTAGCCATCAGGTAAATGCAAATCAAGGCTACTCTGAGATACCACCTTGCTCCTGGCAGAATGGCAAAAATCAGACACACAAATGACAATTTGTGCTGGAGATAATGTGGAGAAAGGAGAACACTTCTCCATTGCTGGTGGGAGTACAAACTTGTACAACCATTTTGGAAATCAATACGGCCATTCCTCTGGAAAATGGGAATCAGTTTACCCCAGGAACCAGCAATTCCACTTTTATACAATTACCCAAAAGATGCACATCCTTGCAACAAAGACATCTGTTCAACTATATGATGGGAGATGTCATTCTATAAATGTGTTTCTCTTATTGGTTAAATGAATAAATCCCTGTTGGCCAATAGGAAAGCAAGATAGAGGGGAGTAGGAGACAAGGAGGATTCGGGTACAGGTAGGAGGAGATTCAAGATGTAGGGACTTGAGTCCAGACCCTCTCTCCAGTAAGATAATACCATGTGGAAATGTTTAGATTGATAGAAGTGGGTTAATATTTAAGATAGTGCTAGCCAATAAGTAACACTATTGGAGAATAGCTTTAAGTCTAATACCGCATCTTTCTGTCATTTGGGGCTGAAGCGGCACTGGGACCAGGCTAGCAGAAAAACTGCTCATAACAAAATGGTGCCTGCAAAGAAGGTACTAAGAACTTCCACTTAAAACTTAACAAAAGCTTTAATAGGGGTTTTAGAAACAAAAGAACAGAGAAAAGCAATGCTTCTTGGTTGCAGCAGTTTTCTCGGTTGTGCTCTGTTTTGCTAGATACAAGCAGAGATTTGTATTTCTCCTTTAAGGAAGGTTTTCTTACTCAGCACATCAGCAAAAAACAGAAAGGCTAATACAGCTCTGCCTTTCATTTTAGCAATATTGGGGCAGCGGGGAAAACATGCTTGTAACATAATGGTCCTGTATAAGTTTGCTTCTTTTTGTTCTAGGGCTTTCAGTTGTGCTGTTAATTCTCTAATACAGCTATCCTGAATTTTCCTCGTATGGGAACTTAGTGCAATTAACTTCCTCTTAGCACTGCTTCAAAGTGTCCCATAAGTTTGCTTATGTTGCATTTTCATTCCAATTGAAATTCTGGGAATTCCTTTCTTTATTTCTTCTTTATTTCTTCCTTGACCCAGGAATTGTGCAATTGCACCTTGTTGAGTTTCCATGAGTTTGTAGGGTTTCTGCAATTTGTGTTGTTGAATTCCAAGGTTTTATGCCTTTTCAAGCATAGCATTTCTTTTCTTTGTAGAAATTATTTCGTTTGCTTGGGGTAATCAATCTGCTTAAAATTATTTCATCTTTTAGTTTAACTTTAAAAGAATATGCATGGTGAGATTTCTAATATAATTGACTTTGGCTTTAAAATCACCATGATTTGACTGAAGGCAATGACTTACTTTGTGAGACTTAAGGAAGGCACTGGCAATATATAGAGACATTTTTAATTCCAGGGTGATATATATTCTATGAAGAGAAATATAAAGTTGAACTAAGAGGTGTAGCATTTATGTGATTGTTAATTCTGTTATCATGCAAATATTATTTTTATTCATTTTGAAAGCATAACCTTAATTAGAATACATTAATTAAATTTTATGGATATGTAGGAACCATCCATTATAAGTTTCTTAATATATAAAGGCAATCAGTGTTTTTCAAATCTGCTTCCCTCTCTCTATGTGTTCCATTTATATATTGACTCTTCAAGTATTTCATGATTTGTCCATAATAAGTTACTATCTAGGATATAGAAAGTTAAGAGATACAAGTTGGGGATTAAAGTTATATATTTCCCATAAAGAGATGGGAAATCTGCATGTGAAACTTACCATTATGATGAATTATTGTATTGCAGTAGAAGTAGGACAATGGAGGTGGTTTTGATGGCTGCATTTACTAGCTTACTCATCACAGTGCATTTAAAATCAGGTGACTCATTTTGAGGGAGTTGGAAATTAACAGTAGGAGTTTGGAAGAGCCTCTACAAGTATAAATGTAACAAATGTATTCAGCATACAATATTTTTTCTGCAAATCATTATAAGAATAAAAGATGAAAAAATAATACTTTAAGTAGTAAATTTTGAAAAGGAAATATCATTGAACAGGCTTTCGGGCCTGTTACAGAAAATAATCTCAGTATACATGCAATTAAAAAAATATAGCACTAAAAGATGATTTAGATTGTAAAAGTAACATAAATAATCTGATGCAAAAGAAATGGACTATTTTCTGAAGCAGAGATCAAATGAAAAATAAATGAACAAAAGGAAAAACTAAGAATGTATTGTCCTAAAACAGGATTACAATAAGTTAAATGAGAATAAACAACAATGGACAAATATAAAAATGGGTAAGAGCCCCTGAGGTTTATTAAATTGTTTGTAAATATTGCAATTGTGTAATTATTTTCTCACACCTAATTACCTATGACAAATTTTATTTAAGAAAAATATAACAATGGATATCAACTCAGATACTATTTTGTTCTTTTATTTTAAAATTATAAAACATTTAAAAAGTAAGCCTAGTTTTCTGCAAAAATATTACAAATACTTTAAAGGTTATAATACTGTGTCAATATTCACCTATAATTACTCTATTATTTATGGTATATGTATAAATGTTGAATAAATTTATCTGAATGTTATTTCTATATAAATTATTTTATACCTTTAAAATTTCTGTTTTAGTATTTATATTTTATATTACATAGAATTGTTTCATGTCTATGTATATTGAAATATATACATACACACACACACACATATATATATATATATATACATATATATATATATATTCATTCAGAAAGGGGAACTCTTAATTCATTTTTACTGCAAGATTTTTCCATGCAGCATTTCTACACAGAGGTATACATTCTGAATGTAACTTAGCTTCCTAGCTCTGGTTAGAGTGGCTTTCACATAGTATGTTTTATCCAAACTTCTAAGGGTTTATTTTAAAATTAGTAGTACTTGATCCTTTAAATTTAATGTGTTACTAAATATGGTTGAATGTAAAGCCATAGACTTGATATTTGTTTCCTCTTGAACCCATCAATTAGGTTCTTTACCCTGAAATTTTTTCTGTTCATTGTTTTGTTTTATACAACTTTTCATTCTTGTATAGATGCCAGCCTCAAAATTGTGACAATGTCTTTTCCTTAGCTTTGGAGTGTCATGGTTTCAGGCATGAGACACCATGCTTGCTATTTTTTTTAATGGTATGAGTTTGACATATTTCACTGCCTCTATTTTCCATCAAAATACTCTGATGGGAGATGTCATTATGTAAATATGTTTCTCTTGTTGGTTAATTAATAAACCCCTCTTGGCCAATAGGAAAGCAAGATACATGGAACAAGGAGACAAGGAGATTCAGGGAGAAGTAGGAGGAGATTCAAAATGCAGGGCCAAGCAAACAGAACTCTGGACCCTCTCTCCAGTAAGATAAGACCACGTGGAAATAGTCTACTTAGATTGATACAAATGGGTTAATATTTAAGACAGAGCTAACCAATAAGTAACACTAGTCACAGGCCAACAGCTTTATATCTAGTACAGCATCAATGTTGTTATTTGTGGCTGGCGCCACTGTGGGACCAGGCTGGTGTGAAACTATTCATAACAAAATGGTGCTAACATAGTAAATAAAAGTGAATAGCTGGGTATGTTGGCACACACCTTTAATTCCAGCATTCAGGAGGCAGAGGTAAACAGATCCCTATGATTTCAGAGTGAACCTGGTATACAGAGTAAATTTCACGGCAGCCAAAGTTACACAGATAAACCCTGTCTCAATAAATATAAAATAAAAGTAGAAGAAATAGAGTAAATAAAGCCATGTGAAAATGGAAAAGACACAGAGAATATGCTTACTGTATGCTATTGTGTTATCTTTGAATTGCTAAATTACTAAGAAAGAAATAATTGCTACAATACACTTGATTATCAATGCTGCTAAATTAATCCAATTTATATATTTTAAAAATGCTTTGACTACAAAATTTAAGTCTAAGGACAGATTACTAGGGAAAATAATTTCTATTGTTTCCACACAGAATAAAAAAGCTGCAGATTCATTTCAGACTAACATGGTTTGATCAAGCAAGACCACTTGAAGCAGTTTCCCAGATGATCCAACATTCAAAACAGCTGGGACAAGGCAGCCTTGCAAACAACTATAGCAAGGATTTCTGTGTAGTCTTAGGGTCCCTCAGACAGCACCCCCTACCAGCAGGAAGCAGCTTGGAAAGAACGACACACAAATTCCCAAATATTGTCTGCAAATGTTTGTTTTCATTTAAATGGGTTTGTTTATAAATGGTTAATGACCACAAAGAATCTCTTTAAAGGTAAAAAGGGGATTATGATATAGAAATGAATACCTTGTTTTGAAATGGATTTTCATTTATTGATACAAACTTAAGGTCTATTTTTCCTCCTGTTTGTATATTTCTCCTCTTGTTTAGGTATTGTGTTTATACAGCTCATTTAAAAAATATAATGTATAATATAGCACAGATTTTATATAGTTACCTATAATAGTCGAAACTTTAGTTAGGTTTTACCTATAATGGTCAAAACTTATAAGTAAGTTAGGATATCTAGATATACAGAGATATATTTGAGATGAACAGGCATTCTTCAAACCTTTCAATAATCTACATAATATGGCATTTAAAATAATTTAAGGTTTTACTTAACAGTGAGGCTAAACTGCTCCTGGCAACACCACCTGCATCAGAAAGTAAGATGGACATCTAAGAAACATGTTATGGAGTTTGCTTTCAGTATGGCAAGAGTAGCCATTTGGGCAAGATATTGCTCTTTTCTGGACTCTTTGACTTTTGACTTTATGCTGTATAAACTGGACATGCAGGACACACAGGAAAGTGAACTGCTGATACAAGACAGACATTGCTACAGGGTTCTTCCTTTATGGAAGAGTCTGCCAGACAGTCTACAGGTCACAGAACAAAGTGACTGACAAACTACCAATACAGGTGGGCAGGTTAAAGTTTCCTGCTTTGCTGAGAAGTCTGCCAGACACTATGGCCTATAGGTTGAAGATGGAACATTACAGAAGAACTTCAGATGACTGAATATGCAGCAAGAAGTCTCTGTCATTTATAGAGTTTATATATTATCCTTCTGTGGTCTTTGATGGAGTTGAAGACAGATAATTATGAATATAGTTTTTCTTAGTTAGGAGTAAAGATAAGTTACATATAGGACTTTAGACTCACAAAGATAGGATAGATGATGAAATATTTTCTTTAAATCTTGCTAAATGTTAATGAACTAAATATTGTTAACTCTTGTTCTTATTTGATAACTGTTTTATTATATATTTTGCTATGTTAAGGTTAAAACCATTCTTTTTATTTTAGATAGAAAAGAGGAGATGATGGGAGATGTCATTCTGTAAATATGTTTCTCTTATTTGTTAATGAATAAAGCACTGTTGGCCAATAGGAATGCAAGATAGTCAGGACTAGGAGACAAGGAGGTTTCAGGGAGAAGTAGGAGGAGATTCAAAATGTAGGACCAATAGAGCAGAACTCTGTTCTCTCTCTCAGGTAAGATAAGACCACGTGGATATACTTAGATTGATAGAAATTGGTTCATATTTAAAGCAGAGCTAGCCAATAGGAAACACTAATAACAGGCCAACAGCTTTATATCTAATACATCATCTCTGTGTGTTATTTGGGGTTGGTCCAGCTGTTGGACCAGGCTGGTGGAAAAACTACTGTTAACAATACTCTGGTAAAAATATACTCTATTTTTATATATCTTTGTACTTGGTTATAAAATCCCCCCAAAATAAATCTATAAACAAATCCTTGGGTAAAGGCACAGAATCTCTTAATTTCTCTTTGGATATCACAGGGAGGCTCCTGTGGTGATATAAGTGAAAAGAAACACGAACTCACTCTCTTTTCTGCTTGAATGTTATGAGTAAAGCTGGCTTTGGTTTGCTCTTTTTCTCTCTTATCTCTATATCTTACTTTGGGCTTTTATACCTACTAATTTATACCTACTAATAACTTCATTTACAGGCTTTCTCTATGTATAAGTTCCTTATTTCTGTATTGCCTCCTAAATTCTAACTAACAACCACGTGATCTATAAATGACAAATCACTTCAGTGAGGCTGATGTTTTCATACTTTGCCTCCCTTAAAATATATCCTAGAAGTTGTATCTAGGCTTGACCCAATGCCACAAACAACTTACTTATTCTTGGAGTCTTCAGCATTTTATGTTTAATTAGTAAATGATTAGAAATATTATTTAGATTATTATACAGTTGTTTTATGCAGTTTATTTGTGTAGTTGTTTCACACAGTTAGTTTTTTTTTCTATTTTTCTATTTTATATAATTAATAAAACAGTGCTTGTATAAAAATTCACACAAAGTTGCTAAAGAGCATAAAATTTCCAAAAATGTCCTGGGGTTGTGATACATTCAGTTTTCTAAGGGTGCACTCAAATCAATGGTAACAGGCAGACATGATGTGGTATCTCATTCTCTTTGGTGAAACTGTCTTCATTGTTTACTTCTCACAGTAGGAACTCTGATACCCACTTTGTGCAGTGTCTGCTCATGCTCGGAAAAAGAAGGCCCACTGGACCACCTGTGTTATGAGCAGGTATTTCCCCCATCACCAGTCTGGTTCTGCCACCACGCCAGCTCCCAATAACATGCAGAAACTCTGTATTTGATATAAGGCTGTTGGCCAGTTAATAGTTTCTGACCAGCTAGCTCTGTCTTAATGATTAACCCATTTCTACCATTCTAAGTATTTCCACGTGTCTCATCTTACCGGCCAGAGCAGCTAATATTCTACCTCTCCTGGCTTTCCATGTTGACTCCTCCTTACTACTTCCTTTTTCCTCCTTGTCTCCTAGCCCCACCTATCTTGCTTTCCCATTGGCCACAGTGCTTTATTCATTATCCAGTATGAGAAACATATTTACAGAATAACATCTCCCATCACATCTGTATTTTTACTTACCTCATATATTGCTGTTTAGGCAAGAGAGTGAATAGTGTCCTGTTTTCAAGTTTGTTGAAAACAGAAATTAAGCTTCCTTCATCATAATGCATATAATTTTCTCAGGGATTTGAAAGATGCCTTTCTGTACCTGTCAATGCCTGTGTGTGTTGCAAGTATATAACTCTATTTATTTATTTTCTATTCAATAACTTAATTGGGTTGTAGATATTTTTGTTTGGTTTTTCTTTTCTGAGATGCTTCAAATAACCAATAAATATGAGGATGTTATGAATTCTTTTATGTGCCTTCCTGTTTTGCATTTCATCTATGTGCGTGATTAATTATAAACAAATATTTGTGAATTGCTTGATAGGTTTTAAATACATATCCATCAGTTCTAACATAATCTATTGAAACTTTCTCTTTTTCTAATACATTGCAGTACAGCATAAAACACATAATTGGATGCATTTTGCCTTCTATTTGCTTCTATTCTTGTTTGTCTATTTTTATATCTAAAACACACTATTTTAAGTTTAATAGGTACTTACTCTGGTGATGTATGCTCCTCCAGTGTTCCGAATTTACTTGGCACCTGACATGTACAAACCTACATTAAAGTTTTAGATACATCTTCAGAAATTGACTATTTAATAATATTAGTTATTAACAGTGTGTAAATGATATATAAATCAATTTATTCATAGCTGTTTAAAAGTTAGTGTAGCATTATTTTTAGACTAGTTGTTTCATTCCTCAAAAAACTTGCAATTATATTTTAAAGCTAGGTTATATTCAAGTTAAATTTAACATTATAGTATTAAAATAATATTTTCTAAATTTTTAAATGTTCAAAGGGTAATATATACTTGCCATGGTTCCTAAGCATGGGAGAAACAGGGGCATTGTGGAAAATCTCATACTTTTACTAGAGATCATCAAAAGTGATTTTCGTGGGCAAATAAATCCTTTGAATATAGACTTGGATACAAGTCCTTTGGTTTGTTTACAAAATAATTACAACATATTAAGCATATTGTTTTTTTAAAAATTGCAAAACAATCTTGGCATCTCAGTAGATTAGAATTTCTGTGTTGCCATGGATTGCCAGACCAAAATGATTATTGTTTGGGATCTTCTATGAATCTTTACTACCAGTCATGTCTATGGACTCATGCCTTCAGCAATATGCTCCTAGGCCTGCAGTTCTCCTCCAACTAAGTCAGGGTTGATTCATCCTGACAATGAGGGCAACTTCTCGACTACTATGAGAGAATGCAACAGAATCCAAAAAATCCGTGTCCATTTCATTCAGGAACATCATCTTCCTAAATGACAGCCATCAGCCTCTCTGTACCTCATGAATCAGGAAAGTCTCTGACAGCAAAAACTTTCTGGAAACCAGGTCACTCTGTTGACATTGCTTTCACTTGATGTCATTTAAGACCCTAAACTTTCATGTAAAGCTAGATCTCTACTGTTCATATCATATTATTAATTTTGAGGTTAGAGACCGAAAAGTCCTAAAATAAAAAGTAAAAAGATTTTAAAAGGAAAAGAATTCCTGTTTTGCCCTATTTCTTCTCATTATGAAGTGAAACTCTATTATTGTATCTTTTCTTACAGAAGGACATTACATGATATTCATTTCATACCAGAATTTATTATTATATCACTGTTGATGCAATAGAAAATTTTCACAGAGGTCACAATTTCACGATGTTCCAGAAGACTGACTTCCCATACTTTTTAAATTACTAATTAACCCACAGATAAATCTGTAGAATAAACTTGATATCTCAAAAGATTGGTTTATTGTGATTATTTAGTTCTTTGATTTCACTTGAGTAAAACATCTCTTCTAATACCACTAAAATCCAACTATTTTAATTAACTGCTTACTTTCATTTTCATTTCTTTGATTCTCCACACATTTTGATTAATAACAATTTTGTTTTGAGGCCTCCTAATATCTTCATTCAGATTATTTAATGATTCTTTTTTATAATTTGGAAAAATATGACTCCCCAATACACTGCATATATCACTAAAGCAGTAGCTTGGCTGAATCATTGCTTTTCTGTATTTTTTTAACTGAATGTTTTTTTGTGAACTGAAAGTCAGGTAAATGATTTAAGTCCAGACCTATAATGTAAAACATTTTATAGCTTTCTTTTTCTATGGATAGGAAAGCACAACCTGAAGGACTGTCTTTGTTAATCTGAAGTTAATAAATCCAGAATATATTTATTGTACTTAAGGCAAATCACTTATGAATTATTTAAATAATAACTATAAAATAAAAGAAGAAAATGCATTTGTAGTAAGGTATTACTTAGTAAAACATATTGATCTGACTTGTCCTGTTTTGTCACAAAATAATAAAAAATCATCCTTCACATAAAAAATTTACGGTTTTTATTGATATTAAGTAAACTTGTTTTAATACTATTTAAAACTATTGTTTTAATACATATTCAAAAGCATTAGATAATTCATTATACTTCTTTCTATTATATTAACAATGATTGTTGAATTATATACTATACTTTTTATGAAGAGAAATCAAACAGGAAACTCGAGATAATTAGTTCAATTTGTTTTTAAAAGTTAATTTTCAGTTTTTGCTCATCTTCCTTAGGGATACTTGAGGGCCTTAGAATTAAAATTCTGGAATTTTGAGCTCATTGTTAGCTTAGAAAATTCATGAACACATTAACTAGACTTCTGCAATGATGGAAGATCTAAAACTGAGGAATTACAAACAATGATTAGTAACAGGGTTGTAGAGGAAAAAACTTTCCACGGAAAAGTCAGTCAAAGAAACCAAATGCTAAGTCAGGATAGGTTCAGCTCACACTCTGTTCAGGATCAGGTATCACAAGGCAATAGCAAGCAAACCTTCCATTTTCTCTTTCTCACATTTTATATTTCACTTAAACACATTTTGAAGTCTTCTCTTCAGAAGTGGGAGTCATGATTGAGGGAAAGAATGTGTATATGCTGAAGCATTGTTACATATAAACATATGCACACACACACACACACAAATACAAACACACACATTTATAGATTGGTGTTACTTAATAAGCTTGGTCAAAATATCAAGTTGATTTAGAGTCAAAACATCTGGGTCAAATTTGAGTTTTGTTTCTTTTTTCAATCAGCTTTCATGATGTACAGATTTTTATAGTTCAAAAATATCATTTTAAATGAAATATATAAATAATTTTGCACTGTTTCAAAAGCAATAAAGCATATAACAGTATAGCCTGGAAATACTAAATTAAACTTTCCTTTTAGTAAACACTAATTGCATAACAGAATAGAATAAATAGAAATTAGGACACTAACAAGACATGATAGTTTTCTATAATGAGATCATCAGTCCAGGTAACAAGAGTGACTCAGAACAGAAACTTGCTCTCAACATGCTATTGATAATTATTCTACTAATCAAAGTAATGACTAAGTTATTATCAGAAAATATTGCTTCTTTATGAAATCTCTTAAGTTAATTATCTTGCAATATAGTTATCTTGCTCTTCCAGTAAGGGACTGACTATTAGTGTTCAAAAAAGAATGACTCCATACTTAATTATGATTCATATTTCTCTGACTATTGACTCCAATTATGGTTTGCAAAACACATCAAACAATTTGTTATATGAACCAAAAAAGTTAGAGAATGGATTAAATAAAGCTCATGAAATTAACTATATCATTGACTTGTTAAGCTTTATCCTTTGTTGATTTGTAGAAACTTGTGATTCCTATAGTTGCCTGTTATATTAACTATTCAACATTTGCTATAATTGAAGACCAGCAGAATCCAATTGCAAGGAAAGCTACAAACAAATTAAAAATTCTCTGTTTATATTTCCAACCACAGACACATGCTTTCTTTAAACAACAAGTTGAGTGTGCCAAAGCTGCCAGTAATCATTAATCTGTAAAGCAGTTCCTGAATTTCACTAGTAGGCTTGAATTTCACAAGTTACATATACATTAGTGAGTCAACATTATTCATCACTCATGTGCTAACACCTGTGATTAAGGCACAAAAGGTGATAAAGTAGCATTTATGTCTTTGTATGAAGAAACAATGAAAAAAAAGAAGGTATAGATTTGCCAACTGCCCTCTCTAGATGGGGATGTTAGCATATTTTCACATCATATACATACTGAGGTCTGCAAATGATTCTCAGAGTAAATCTTAGACTACTAAAATGTTACTGTGCAGGGTAAATACCAAAAGAAGTTGTTGTGATGGTGAATATGGGTGTCAATTTAACTGCATCTGTATTCAACTAAAACACGAACCACTGAAACATTCCTATGATGGGATTTTCTTGACTAGATTATTTGAAGAAAAAAGACACACCCTAAATTTAGTCCTACCTTAGGATTCCAGCCCAGGTTAAAGATGTGGAGGAACACAGCCTTTTTTCTGCTTGCCCTCAAACTTGCTGGCAAGTTCCTCCACCTTGTTGCTGAGGTATTTCTTCCCTGATCATATAACAACTTCTTCATGTTTTCATTGTAGACTAAACACCAACATTCCAGATTTGGACTGCTGAGACATCCAGCCTGGAGATAGAACACCTGAGTTTGCCTCTCCAGTGTGAGACATCTCTTGTTGTACTACCAGGGCTGCATCCAGTAAACCAATGTAACAGATTACTTTTAAGTAAATGCATGCATTATACAAGTCCTGTTCCTTTAGAGATTACTGACTAATAAAATTGGTTACTTAAGATAATACAAATTTCTTTGTTTTTCCTTGTGGAAGATCTCAAGCAATATAAACATTCAAGCTGGCAAATTGAGGCATATTTTTTTTCATAAAATTGGAAATGAACATGATTTTGGTATGTGTGAACATTGGGAACACATCCTTCTACTCTTTTATTTCATACAAAATGCGAATTTTATATTTTACCCTAAAATATATTTTTTATTTCCCTTTGTTTGATTATTTTAGAGGAAAAGGTTTTGTCTTCCAATTTCAGTTACAGTCCATATGCCAGAGAACTGAAAGCTTCATATCCACAGTCAAGAACAGAGGAAATAAAGGCACAGTCTCATTTGCTTACTATCTTCATTCTTTAATGTTCAAAGCTCAGCCTAGGAAATGGTGCCATCCACAGTAGGCCTGGTCTCTCTAGATCAGTTAAAAATCAAGTCAATTTCTATGCCAATCTGATCTAGACAATTCTTCAATTGAGGCTGTATGCTCAGATTATTATAGGTTGTGTCAGTTTGACAACAACACCTAAGGAGCATAGGGCCCTGAACATTGGAATCAGCACTTCTTAGAGGGAATACTGATGTTACTGGGAGTATGCAAATAATAACAAATGATAAGAGAGAGAGGTATTAACTCAAATGTTCCCTGGTTAATATTTGTATTTATTTTAAATTTTTTATACAATATATACCATATTTTTCCTCCCCCAAATCTCAGAATATGTACATGCCTACCCCTGCAAGCAAGGAAGATCTTCATGCAGTTTTAATCAGGATCCTTGAACATGTTTCTTTTGACCCACGGGACCCCGGGGGACCCTTGCACAGGCTTAAATCTCCTTGCGCTAACCAACCCCAGTAAGCTACGTGGACCCAGCAGATAGGCTACTCTAACGCAGAAGCAGACAGGCTGAACAGACTTAACCAAATAAGTGCTTGTTTACGCCAAAGAGTGCTCACCCTTGGGGAGGTGGAAGGCAGAAGCCAGCGCCATCTTTAAGGAGCAGCACTTCGCAGCTCTCTACAATCCCCCTTTTTGTTTTAATAATGTAACAGACAAAGGTAGTGGTCTGGTCTCCAGTAAAGCAGTGGACATTGAAATGACCCTGAATCCTGGTAGTCAGCCAAGTCAGTGCCACACCTGTCTGGCATCTTTTTCCTGGAGGTGGAGCCTCGGACACCAACCCACACGCAACCAAACTTGCCCTTCTAGGAGTTGCTTACTTCCAGAACTAACTCAGAGTACAGTGCTAAGCCATACAACCTGAGCGTGAAGGATCAATACTTGTTCATGACTGCAAGCTATGCTTGGGGAGACTGTCCTGCATCAATGGCAGTAAATTCCTGGACAGCCATAGCTGCATACCGCTTTTGAGAAAACCTCATCTTGCAAAGGCGCCACAGGCCCATGAAGAAGATAAGCAACAAGAGGACAGCCATGGCTCCCATTCCTGCACACTCTTTCAGATGATCCATGGCAACAGGAATCACGATGACCATCCGACAGCCAGTCCTGCATCCACATGTGTTGAATTTACTGCAACGATGGCCACTTGAAGCTGTATCATTTAGTCATCAAAGTCAGCAGACCAATGTCCTAAAAGATAGATAGACAATTGTAGAGACAAATTAGTAGCATGTGTAAAGTTCTCATATTGAATGCTGGTAACACACAAACCTGGATATTTCTTTTCACATCCCAATTGGGCCAGCTGCCACAAGGTATATATTTGCTCCTGCAGCAGATAAATTCTTTGGTTTACAATCATTAAAGCTCCTTTTAGTTGAGCACCAATTGTGGTTTGACCATACAAGGTGGTAGCCACATTCTTGGACAACTCATTTAGCTTAGAGACTGTCTGCACTAATGTGCTCATAGCCATGGCAGCTGTGAATGAATCCACAACTGCAAAAGAGATAGCTGCAACTATGGCTGCTGTAATGCCAAAATTTCTCTCTGTAGCCTCTACCAAACTAGGAGACATGCAATGTCTATTTAAGGCTTCAACTTGAGCTACAGTAAAAGAAGCTGAAATTCCATATGTTCTCACAGACTCTGCCAAAGCCTTGATGACCTTAAAGTTTAAAGGTTCCTCATATCCATTGCCTTGGGCATCCTGGAAAACTGGATAGGCCTGGCTTAAGTCATTTTGTGCGGCTTTCCAGACCTCAGGGCAAAAGGAACGCCCTGTACCTCAGCCCACCCTTCTTCACTCTGATCAGGAGAAGGCGCAGAAGGCATTGTTCCAGAAGGGTCCCTCCCCTCCTCACATCGCCATTTCTCCTCTCCCTTCCCCCTCCTCCCCTTAAGGGATTGTTTCTGAACCTTTTCTATGATGGCTTGCAAGTCTTCCTCATAATCTCCTTTGTCTGTACCTGACTCTCCTGTGCTCTCAACCTCTTCTGATCTTTCATCTTGTAACATTTCTAGCACAGCTTTCCCTTTTTCCATCACCTCTTTACAGCACCTCTTGTCTTCGATACAGCTATGCACTAACTTCCAAACAGGTTGGACTCCAGACTTTAACGTTCCTTGTTCCCAAGCAAAGTCAAGATCCCTGCCTAACTTGTCCCAGCACGTTACCGTGAGGTCTGCTCTGGAATGAATTTGCCCTCTTCCTTCAGGGGGTTGCAAATAAATGCTTGGGTTGGAGTTGGATTTTTGTGTTTACTACCTATTTGCTGTTTTTTTTTTTCCTGACCTAAAGCATAAAGTGTATAGGTCTTATGCATGCTGTTACGTTTCTATGGAGTCACATATCCATCAATCCTGCTGTGTCAAAAAGATGTGTTATCCTTGTAATTGTGTACCATTGTCTGGATCTTTACAGTCTTCCCTGCTCCTCTTCTGTATCAACCAATGAGCCTACCAGTGGAATGATTTGATAAAGACATTATATTTAGCATTAAGTAAGTACAAATGCTCTATATTCTCTCACTCTCTACCTATTTTCAGTTATGGGTCTCTGTGTTAATATTTCCACGATTAGCTTCCATGTTAAAGCTTCCATGATGACAATTGAGCTGATACACTGATTTCTGCATATAGTAAAATGTAATTAGATCTCATGTTTTCTCTATATTCATTTATCAGAATAATAGTAGGTTTTTTTTGTACCCCTAGGCCCATGCCATTTTTAATGTCAGGTTTTAGCAATATCAAGTGTGAGTTCCATCTCATGGCATTTATTACCATAACATTTGTGACACTATTGTCTTGACCTATCTTGCAGGTAGGTCTCTCTTGTAGGTTGCAAAGTTTATTGGTGTGTGATACTGATGCATACTTTTCTCCTCTGGTAGCCTATATAGTAAATACCTCCCAAGACCATGAATTCTAGTAGGTAATGCTGAAGATTCTGGATGGGACTAGCTTGACTATGTGTTCTATGACATGAGTAAGTTGGTCTTCAGCAAGAGGGGCTTACCATCCAATTGTAGAGCATAATCAATAGCATTGGCAACATATAATTTGAGGGAAAGTCTTTGTGACTGCAATATGTAACCCAGTCAATTCTTTATCTCCATCTGAACAGACACTCTGGATAATAAGACAAATATCACAAATATAGCCCTGGTAAATTCTCTGCTTCCTTCTGAAACTTTACAAGCTAGACCCCGATATTTTTAATTTTCTTCACATTCTTCTCAGCTCCTACAGAACTAACAGTCAGTTGAACTCTGAACACTCAATGGCACTGAAACTTTTCTTGGTTGGGAGATTTTTAATTACTTTAACTATTTTCCAAAGTTTATGGGCCTGCTAAATTTTTTTATTTCATCTTAATTTAACTTTGGTATGCCATTCTCTATGAAATTCATGAATTACTTTTAGGTTCTCCAGTTTGGACAAATATAGGTTTTTAAAGTGTATCCTTCTTGTACATCCTAATTATACTCTGAATTTCCTCAGTATTTGTTCTAATATTGTCTTTTTAATCTCTAATTTTATTTATTTGTATTCTCTCTGTTTCTTTTGGCTAAAGCTTTGTCAAATTTGTTAATTTTCTCATAGAATCAGTTTTTAATTTTATTGACTCTTGTTTACTTATTTTTTCATTTATAGCTATATCATTGATTCCAACCAAGAGTATAATTTTTCTTATTTACTATTTTTGAATATTATTTCTTCTTGATTTCTAGAGCCTTCAAGTGTATTGCTATTATTACTATGACATTTCTTCACATTTGTTTCTAATGCAGACTTGTAGTGCTATGAACTTACCTCTTAGAATAGCTTTCATTGTGTCTCATAAGCTCGAGTATGTTTTGTTTGTATTTTCATTCAAATCTACTAACTTTTTTTAACATCCTTATTGATTGCTTTATTGAAAAATTCTATTCTGTAGTGATTTATTTAGTTTCTATGTGTTCTATACTTCCTTCCTTACCTGTTGCTTTTACCAAACAGCTTTAATACTTGATTGTCATATAAAATTCAGGGAGTTAATTCAGTTTACCCCTATGTGTTAAGACTTGCTTTGTATATAGTCAATTTTTGGGGAAAATTCACTGGATTGCTGACATGAAAGTATATTCTTTCATGGTTTTGTAGAATGTTGTATAGATGTCTGCAATGTCCATTTGATTTATAATCTCTTTAATTCCAGTGTTTCTTTTTTAAGGTTTTGTCTTGATGATGTGTCTATTCGCAAGAGTTGAATATTTGAGTCTCACACTATCACTTCACAAGGTTCAATGTGTGATTTTTAGATGTAGTACCGTTTCTTTTACAAAATCAGGTGCCCTATGTTTCATGGCAAATGTTTAGAATAACAATATCTTCTTAGATAATTTTTCCTTTAAGTAGTATGTAGTGTCCTTCCCTATTTTTTTCTGGTTAGTTTTGGTTTTAAGTGTATTATTAAATATCTGTGCCTATATCTATCTATATCTATATAGATATCTATCTATATATATCTATATTTCTTGTTTTATTTTCTTGGAATATCTTTTTCATTGTTTGACCCCAAGGTAAGGCCTGGTCTGGATGGTAATATTAGTTTCTTAGGTAAAGCAGAAATATAGATCCTCTTTTCTAATATAATATGTTATTTTCTTTCTTTTTATTGGGCAATTTAGACAGATAATAATTGATATTTATTGAACATTGCTTTTCAATCTCTGTTGTATTTTTGTGCTGGTGTTTTACTTATAATTAATGTTCTGAGATAAATTATCCTTTGTGATCACCTGCATATAATTAACGTTTTCAAAAGAAGAAAGTTTTCCTTCTACTGTCTTCCATAGAGGTGGATTTGTAAACCCAAATTATTTAAATTTGGTTTTTATCATGATAAGTTTTTCTTTGTCCCTTTTGATTGATTGCTTTTCCATGTATAGTAGCTTGTGCTGGGTTCTCATCATTTGTAGAACATCCATTCAATAATTTCTAACTTTCAGGGTCTTCATTGAAAAATCAGGTGTTATTCTAATGGGTCTGTATTTACATATGACTTCATCTTTTTCCCTTGCAGCTTATAATACCTTGATTTATGTTCTGTAATCTAGTGATTTTATTTTTATGTGCTATAGGAAATTTAATTGCCAGACCTTTGTATTCTGTCTTCTTCTTGTACCTTATTAAGAATCACTTTCTTTTATATTTCTGTATTTTAAAAAATAATATTTATGCAGTTTGAGTTTTAAGTTTTTAATTAATGTTTTGATATTTTAGGGAAGTTTCTCCTGTGCTTTTGTTTAAAATATTTTCTCTGCCTTTGCTCTGGTTTTCTTCTTTTCCTATTATTCATATTCCTATCATTGCAGGTTTTCTAGATGTTTTGTGCTTAGATGCTTTTAGACTTAACATTTGCTTTGACTGAGCTATCCATTTATTCTATTTTGTTTTTAAAAGCTAAGAATTCCTCCTACACCTCCTTCATGTTGGTAAGGCTTATTTCTGAGCTTTACCTTTGACTTCTGAATTTCTCATGCCATTAATTCCAGTACTCAGGAGCCAAAGGCTGTCAGATATCTGTGAGTTTGAGGTCAGCCTGGTCTGCAGAGTTTTTCATGTAGTTTTATTTTTCTTTAGTGATTATATTTCTTTGTTAAATTCTGCTTTCTTACCTTGAATTTTTTCATTATACCATTCAGCTCTGCATGTTTTCACAGTTATCATTGAGGCATTTATTTATTTCTTCTTAGGCTCTTTGAACATATTCATGATTGCTATTTTGAAATGCTCCTGTGCTTGAGGAAAATTGTTTATCTTAGGTCATATTACAATGGTGTGATTGGCTTCTGCAGGGTGCATATTGTCTTGGTTATGTTTGTGTTTTTGAGCTGAGATCCAGTTATCTGGAATCATGCCATTCATTGTGTTTCTTGATGTACATATCTGGTATTGTCTTGGTTGGGTGGGTGTTTGGTTCTTTGATTGCTGTTGCCCCATTATGACAGATTGTATATGATGCTTAGTTTTCAGTCTTGGCAGCTCTCTGGATTTTAGGTTTCAGACCCCAGATGGTCATATATTTGAAGTTCTGCTTGTGGGTTTGGATTCAGACTCAAAGTAGCTTCAGATTAGTGAAACAATGGCAGGTGTGACAGGTTTGCAGGCAGAGAAAGAGAATGATAGTTGAGTTTTCTTGTGCAGAACTTCTGGTCTGCCTCCACGGAAGGTGACTGAGGAAGAACTAGAGGCATTCTTTTTCTGGCCATGGATAAAGTCAAATCCAAAGGAGTTGGAAGTGGGCTAGTAGGAGCAAATCAGTAAAGGTTACAGGGTAACCTTTATTATGAGTATTCTGGAAGGACAACAATGTAGGAGGAAAACAGGTCGGCTAGGTCTCAGACAAGTATTATCCACCATAGGGTCCTAGTACAGGGCAATGCTCATTAGTAAGGATCATAAAGGAATGCAGATGTGTTAGAAAGCATGACTGAAGGGGTCAATAAAAAAGAACATGGGGGAAACTGATTTCACACCAGGAGATCAAGTCCCAAATGGATCTTTTTTAATATTTTATACAAGGTTTGAAGTAAAAATACACATAACAAAGACTTTATATGAGTATCCCACTGGTAGCATCATATTCAATGGTGAAAAAAACAGAGTTTTCTCTCTAATATTAAAGAAAAAAGGAAGTCAGTATTAAACTTGAAACCATTGTGGGCAAATTAAGGTATAAAAAAAGACGCAAATTGTCTGTACATTGAATAAGAAATAAAATTATCTGTTCACATACACCATGCTACATAAAATTAATAAGACTCTACATTCCAAAACGTTTATTTTGATAATGAGTGAATGCTTTGAAGTTCTATTCTGCAAAATTGATATTGGATTTATGTACAACAACAACAACAGTATACAAAAGAAATTAAAAATATTTTTGTTATTTACATATATGGCAATGATATCTATATAGTGAGAAAGATACAATCAAAAGTGTTAGGCAAAAAATAATTTTGCTTTAGTCACATTTTTTTTAGTATTTACATATTAATAAATTTCAAACAAATCAGAGAAATGACATAAGATTTAATTTTAAATAAAAACAGAACATTAAATATTAATTTATTAAAGATTAAAGTTATATGGTATGATCTGTGTAAAGCTACATAGCAGAAATTAGAAGGTGAAAAGAAAATTAATATTACTTATTTCTATTTCATTTATGCAATTTTTTGGAGACTATGATCAATGAATTCCCCTCTACAAAATATGTTTAAGAATCAGTAGCAAAACACATCACTGTTATTTTAGTTTGTTAATACTTCCTTATCCTAGCAAAAATACAGGCATCTTCAAAAATCAGTAAATGCACAAGATTATATCAAGTGATGCAAAATCCTTCTGAAAACACCTGCAGGTTATCTGTCATCGTAATTGAATATACACTGGCACACAGATACACACACACACACACACACACACACACACACACACACACACTACACATACACACACACACACACACAATTTCTTACTCTCAACATGTTGAAGTTATTTATTTTTCTTTTATTAAAAATACAATCTTTTCTCACATAATATGTTCTGATTACAGTTTCATCTCCCTTTACACCTCCCAGTTACTCCTCCCCTCCCATCCCATCCAGATCTACACACTGTCTCTTATTAGGAACTAACCTTGTCTCTAAGTGATGATAAAATACATCAAAATAGCATATAATAAAACAAATCTATCACATAAAAGTTGGAAAAGACCTACAAACAGAAGGAAAAGAGCCAAAGACACAAGAATCAGAGGCCCACTCATTCACATACACAGGAGACCCATATAAACAGTAAACCGAAAGCTCTATCATAGGAAAGAGGACCTGTAAAGGCCCTGGACATGCTGCTCTAGTCTCCTCATGATCTTTAAAATTTTGATCATATTTATTTAGAATATTTTGTTTCCTTGGTGTCCACCACACCCTGTGACTCTGAAGTTCTTTCATCCTTTTCTTCTATTGGGTTCCCTGAGCCCAGAAGGAGAAAGAAACGTCCCATTTAGGGCCAAGTGTTCCAAGGTTTCTGCCTCCATGTGGGGTGTGTGTGTGTCTCTCTCTCTCTCTCTCTCTCTCTCTCTCTCTCTCTCTCTCTCTCTCTCTCTCCCTCCGTGTGTGTGTGTGTGTGTGTGACTGTGTGTGTGTGTGTGTGTAAAATATCTGGGTGGGGGTCTCTGTATTTGTCCCCATCTAGTGTAGCATGCAGCTTCTCTGATTATGGATGAGTAAGGCATTGATATCTGAGTAGAGCAGAATATCATTAGGGACCATTTTATAACTATGTTTTTCTGTTTGTGTTAATTAAATTTATTTATTTATTTTACATTCTGACTGAAGTTTCCCCTTCTTCCTCCCATCCCATCCCCTTCTCCTTCTTCCTTTCTGCTCCCACATCAATCCACTCCTTATCTGTTTCTGTTCAAAAAAAGGACAGGCCCTCTATGGGTATCAACAAAGCATGGCATATCAAGTTCTGTAAGACTAAGCACTTCCCCTAGTATTAAGGTTGGGAAAGACAACTTGGTATAAGGAAAAAGGTACCAAAAGACAGCAAAAGTGTTAGGTGTAGCCCCTGTTCCCATTGTTATCAGTCCCACAAGAAGACAAAGCCAGACAACTATCAAAATATGTTGATGGGATTCCTGGTTATTCAGACCCTGTGAACTCCTAAGAACCCAGGTTAGTTGTTTTTCTGGGTTTCTTTGTGATGCCATTGACCTCTCTGGCTCCTACAATCACCCCCGCCTCTCTCTCTTAAGCAGGATTCCCAAGCTTATTCTAATAAGCTTGGATCTTTGGCTATGGATCTCCCCATCTGTTTCCATCAGTTATTGGATGAATACTCAGTGATGACAACTGGGGCAATCACCAATCTATGAGCATATCATTAGGCATCATTACATTGACACTTTTTTCTTTAGTCATGTTTGGTTCCATCCTAGGACTTTGGGTTATCCAGCATTTGGGTCCTAGCACTCCAAGAAGTGTCAGAGATGGACTCACTCTCTTGGCATGGCTCTCATGCTGGACAAGTCATTGTTTGACCACTCCCACAATATCTGTACCACCCTTACCCCAACACATCCCATAGGTAGGACAGTTTGTAGGTCAAAATTTGTGTAGTTGGTTGGTGCCCGCTGGAAGTCTTACCTGGGGTGGTTTTACCTTAGGTCCCATGGACTTTCTAGTCTCAGGATCTTGATCATTCAAACAGTGTCTAATAATGTGAAAATTTTCTAACCTTGTCTCATAGGGGCTCGCAGAGACTGGACAGACAACCAAGGAGTCTGGATAAAACTAACATAGTCACACTACATATATGATACAATTTTGTTGCTTCATCCTCTTGTGAGACTCCTAACAGTGGGAACAGGGGATGTCTCTGACTCTTCTATTGGCTTTTGGGATCCTATTCCTCATACCAGCTCATCTTACCCAGCCTTACTACGTGGGGAGGTGTTAGTCTTACTGCAAATTGATATGCCATGTTTTGTTGATACTCACAGGAGACCTGCCTTTTCCTTAACAGAAATGAAAAACAGTCGATTGAGGGTGCGAATAGAGAATAAGTAGGGAGAGAGACTTGGCAGAGTGGAGGGAGAGGAAATTGCAGCCAGAATGTAAAATAAATAAGTAAATAAAATTTTAAAAGGAAATAAAACTGTTTTTAAAAAATGCCAAAATAACTGGGAATTAAAAAATAGAGACTATTATTGAAATAAATTGGGGCAAAAACCCAGTAAATATATTGTCATTCCATGTTTATGTATTGGAAAGCTGAGTATTTTTAGATTATCAATAATATCCAAAAGAATATGCAGAATAAGTAAGAGTAAATATGTAAACAAATATATGATGTTGAGAGGGAGATGTGTTTCTAGATGTGTTTCTAGGGAGAGTAATTCTAGAGGAAATTAAAGGGAGTGAAAAATAATATGATTGTGATACATTATATATACATAAGAAACTTTCAAACATTAAATAAAAATAGCATCATTAATACCAAAATCATTGTTGTATACACAGTAACATATTAACTGTAAGCTCAGTAAACCAAAAATATATAAAACAGATATCTATAGAATGTTTCACCACAGATAGCTACAGAACATTTCACCCATACACCAAAGAATATACCTACTCAGCATTTCATGAAACCTTCTTCAAAACTGACCACACAATAATTCACAAAGCAAATCTTCAATGATACAAAAAAAAATTTAAAAAATTGAAATAACCCTCTGTATCTTATCAGATAATAAGATAAGTTGGAGTTCAACAACAACAGAAATCACAGAAAGCCTACAAACTCATGAAAACTGAACAACTTTAAACCGCATTACTACTGTGCCAAGGAAGAAGTAAATAAGAAAACTAAAGACTTCCTATGATTCAATGACAATGAATGCACAATATTCCCAAACTTATGGGACACAATGAATGGAGCAGTAAGAGGAAAGTTCACAGAACTGTGTCTTCATAAAGAATTTGGAGAAGTCCCAAACTAGAGACATAACAGAACACATGAAATCTCCAAAACAAAAAGAAGTCAACACAACTAAGAAGAGTAGGAGGCACAAAACATTCAAACTGAGTACTGAGATTTATAAAATAGAACAAAGAAGAAAATACAAAGAATCAATGAAATAAAGGATTGGCTTCTTGAGAAAATTAAAAAGATAGACAAACTCTTATCTCAACTAATTAAAAGTTAGAAATAGAATATGCACATTAACAAAATGAGAAAGGAAAAGAGGGACACAACACTAAGGAAATCCAGACAATCATTAGGTCATACTTCAAAAACTTGTATTCCACAAAATTTGAAAATGTAAATGAAATGAACAACTTCTTGATAGATAACACATACCAAAATTAAATCAAGACCAGACAAACAATTTAAACAGACTTATAACCAGTAAGGAAATAGAAGCGGTCATTAAAATCTCCATACCAAGAAAAGCCCAGGGCCAGATGATTTCAGTGCAGAATTCTACAAGACTTTGAAAGAATAACTAATACCAGTAATCCTCAAATTATTCCATAAAATAAAAACCTAAGGACCATTGCCAAACTCTTTTTATGAGGTCACAGTTAAACTGATGCCTAAACTACACCAAGACTCAACAGGGAATTATAGACCAATTTCCTTCATGAACTATGATGCAAAAATACACAATAAAATATTTACAAACCAAATCTAAGAACACACCAAAAAGAGCATCCACCATGATCAATTAATTGGGTTTCATCTCAGAGATGCAGGAATTTTTCAAGATGGAAAAAATTGTCAGTGTAATTCACCATACAAACAAAGTGAGAAAAAAAAAACAAAAACAAAAGATCATCTCATTGGATTATGAAAAAGCCTTTGACAAAATCCAACACACCTTCATGATAAAAGTCTTGGAGAAATCAAAGGTACAAGAGACATAACTAAGCATAATAAAAGCAATATACAGAAAGCGACAGCCAAAATTAAATTAGATTTAGAGAAACTCAGATAAATTCTGCTGAAATCAGGAACAAGACAGGGATTTCCATTATCTCCATATCTATTCAATATAGCATTCAAAGTTCTATCTAGAACAATAAGAAGATTAAGAGAATACAAATTAGAAAAGAAGAAGTCACAGTATTGATAATGCAGATTATATGATAGTGTACATAAATGACTCCAAAGATTCTACCGGGAAATTCCTACAGCTGAAAAACACCTTTAGTGAAGTGGCTGGATACAAGAATAATTGAAAAAACAATCAGTAGTCCTCTCATATACAAATGATAAAATGGCTGAAAAAGAAATCAGATAATCAACACCATTCACAAAAGCCAAAAACAATATTAGATATCTTGGGGTGACTGCAACCAAGCAAGGGATAGGCCTATATTATAAAAACTTCAAATTTTGAAATAAGAAGTTGAAAAAAATATGTCAGAAGATGAAAAGATCTCCCACGTTAATGGATTGGTAAGAATAACAGTGAAAATGGCTATCTTACCAAAGCAATATACAGATTCAATAAAATCCACATCAAAATTTCAACACAATTCTTTACAGACCTTGAAAGGACAATACTCAACTTCATATGGAAAATCAAAATAATCCCAGGATAGCTAAAACAATCCTGTACAGTAACAGAACTGACTAAGCTCTCACCAACCCAGGTGATACTTCAGATACTCAAGCTCTACTTCAGAGTTATAGTAATAAAAACATCATGATATTGGCATAAATCATCAGTAAAATTGAAGTGAAGACCCAGACATAAATCCAAATACCTACAGAGGGCAGAGTCCCAAAATGTATAATGAACTTGGGAAACTTGACATCAGAAAACCAAATAATCAAAACAAAAAAATGGGGTATAGACCTAAACAGAATTCTCAAGAGAATCATATCAAGTGGCATAGAGACACTTAAAGAAATGTTCAACATTCATAGCCAATAGGGAAATACATATCAAAACGACTCTAAAAGTCCTTTTTACACATGCCAGATGGCTAATTTCAAAATTACAAATGTCAGTTTATGATGGAGAGGATGTGATTACTGCAAACTTGTACAGACACTTGTTAATCAATATTTCAATTCCACAGTAAATTTGGAATGTACCTACCTCAAGAAATTATACTACTCTTGGGCTTATACCCAAAGGATCTTTAATCACCCCACAAGGACATTTTCTCAACTATGTTCATAGTAGCTAACAGTTGGGTTTTTCTTTGAGACACAAATAATGGGTCACAAATAATGACACTCAGACTTATTATTATTAATTATTAAAGCTCAACTTCTGTGTTTTTCCCACTAGCACTCATAATTTAAATTACTTATTTTAATCTATGTTCTGTTGTGTGGCTTGTTACCTCATTTCTCTGTACAGCCTAAGCTGCTTCCTCTTCAACTGGCTATCAACTATGCCTTCTTCTTTTCAGAATTCTTTCTGTGCCTAGAAGTCCCACCTATACTTCCTCACTAGCTATTGGTTGTTCAGCTTTTTATTATATTAATCACAGCAATACATTTTTCACACAGTGTGCAAATATCTCACAACAGCAGGTTTATTTGTAGTATCCCAAACCTGTAAACAACCTAGATGCTCCTCAGATGAAGCATGGATGAAGAAAATCTGTTATATTTACATAATGGAGTATTACTCAGCTGCTAGAAACAATGACATCAGGAAATTGGAAGGCAAATGGATGAAACTAGAAAACATCATTCTGAGTGAGGTAATCCAGACTAAGAAAGAAAAGCATCATGCATACTCACTCACCAGTGGATATTAGCTATAAAATAAAGGAGAACCATACTACAATCCACAGACCCTAAAGACTAGGTAATAAGGAGGGTGCAAATGGGGGAATGCATGGATATCCCTGGGAAGAAAAAATGGAAGAGATTTTGTGAGTGGACTGCAGGTGGATGGAGATGGGAAATTGAGGGATCTGGTTGAGGTAGTGGGTAGAGGGGAAGAGTACTGAAAGAGATGACTGGAAAGAGGGGGTTCTCTGAGATCAAGTAAAAACCAGAGCCAAGGGAAACTCCCAGGAATCTTTAAGTATGACCCCAGCTAAGCCTGAACTGACCATACCTGTGATCAGATTGGTGACTACCCCAATTTAATCAGAGAGGCTTCATCCAGTAACTGATGGAAACAAATGCAAACAGAAACAGGTGGAGCTTAGAGAATTCTGCTAAAGAGAAGAAGGAAGGATTTTAGGAGCCAGAAGGTTCTAGGACATCACTAGAAAACACACAGAATCAACTAACCTTGCTCATATAAACTCCGAATTTGAAGTAATGAAGGATCCTGTATGAGACTGAATTAAAGCACTCTACATATATGGGATAGTTGTGTAGCTTGGCCTACTTGTGGTACTCCTAGCAATGGGAACAGAAGCTGTCCCTAATGCTTTGTCTGGCTCTTGTAAACATTTTCTCATACTGAATTGCCTTTCCTAATATAAATACATGGGGAAGTGCTTAGTCTTACAAATGCAACTGCATATGTCATGTTTTGTTGACACGTAAGGGAGGTTTGCTCCTTTCCTAACAGGAACAGAGGAAGTGTGGATTGGGGGTGGAGAGAAAGTGCAGGAGGTAATGGGAATATAGAAGGGTGGGGAAACTTGGATCCAGATGTAAAATAAATAAGCAAATTTAAAAAAAACAGCAATCTACTTACTATGCAAATACTTTTTTCTGAGAACAATACAGAGCACAGAAATAGCTACTTTAATATTGTGAAACAGTGTCACAGAAACATGACAAGCACACTGAGTAGTAAAAAGAAGACTGTAACAAATGGTATTGAGAAAACTAGTTATCAAAATGCAAAAGAGTGAGGTTGGAGTTCACATAATATAGAAAAGTTAACTGAAATACACATGTAAAATCTGAAACTAAAGTCATCTTTACAATAACATAATAAATACTTCCTGTTATTGTAATTAGGTATGATCTTCAGGGCTTTATACCAAAAAATACAATAGAATAAAATAAAACTTTAAACCTATTGTAAAGACAGTTATTAGAGTGAAAATATAATATAGATAATGAGAAATATTTGCATTTTTTTCCTAAAAGACTAGCACCACTTAAATAAAGTTTTTCTAGTTGTATAATAACAAAAAATATCAAATGAAAAAAATGATCAAATGAAAACCTGAAATTGACTAAATGGTATATGAAAATCTTTATTAACTGCAAGGGTATGTGAAATCAAAGCCACAGTAAGATTCCATACAAAATCTGTTAAGATAGTCAACAGTAAAAACAAACAATGGGGCCAAAAGTAACAAATATAACAAGCATGAATTGAGATTGGAACCCTTGTGCATAGTTGTGGCAATGTGAAATGTTGTAGGTGCTATAGAACAGTGTAAGTAGTATTTTCATACTATTCCATCCATTAGTAGCATTCCTAGGTATATGTTAAAATTATCAAACAAAAATTATTGTTATATTTGTCCCTACATTCATTATCAGATAAGTATTATTAGTCACAAAATAAGCAAATGAAGTTCTTAGTGGTAAATGAATGGATGAAAGTGTGATATATAACAGAGTATTTATTCATAAATACATATGTATTTATTCATAAATACATAATAGTAAGAAGTAAATCTCATCATGTACTACAAAGTGAATATATCATGGGGTCATGAAGCTAAGTGAGGGGAACAAAGTAGACACTCACACAGATACAGGCACATGCATATACAGAAAAAGAGAAAGAGAGAGGGGGGCAGGGGAATTGTACCATTCTTCTGTGAAATATGAAAATATACTTAAACTTTCAGATACAGGGGGCAGAATGTAAGGTCCGAGGAGGCTGAAAGAAGAGAGAAGTTTCTGCTGAATGACTATAGAGAGTCAGTACTACAAAGTGAACTTTCAGAGGTTGCAACTAATGCTATGGTTTACTCTATAAATAAAAAATTTCTACATTTAAAACTTTTCACCATAATTTCATGAAAATTAAACTGAAAGTAACAATATCACTGGCACATTAAAGCTAGACTCATTTGTGTTTATTTAGGTGGGGAGAAATAAGGAAATATATAGCTCCTGAGCTAGGCAATATAGCTCAGTTTTAGAATATCTACCTGCATGTGTGAGGTTTATGGTTCATAGCACTAAGACACATAAAAATAACATTTAAGAAGCATATTAATGTCTCAAAACAAACAAACAAACAAAAAACAATACCATTGTTTAATTTCTGTATTCTAAAATTAAAAAAATGACAGTAGAAAATATCAAAAGTTTAAAACAAATGATGGGTATACCACCGAAGAAAGTCAGATGAAAGGGCACTCAGCTTAAAATACATAGAGTAGATCCGATCATAACTATACATGTATTGGATAATTTGATGAAACTGGAATTTTTTTCATAACTTTTTAGAGAAATTTGTATATCATTTTTATTAAATTTCTAAAATTAGCCAAAGAACTGGTTGTAATGATATATCAGCTTTTCTCTGGTGACTTTTGCTTTGTTGAAAATAGATCAATGATCTAATGAACCTGCTGTTAGACAGTGTAATGACACTGTCTGTTAGACAGTGTCAGGATACTGACATGCAACTCATGAGAGTTCTAAACTACAATCATGAAAGGATAGAACCCTTCTTACACTGGCAGCATTCATTAATTTTAATAGAATAGAGATTCATTGAAATTACTTAAAACTCCAGTAATATTCAATTAATGGGTTTTTAATGTTCTGTTTAATCAAGGGTAGAAAGATGTAAGACAGAAAGTAAATGGTGAGCTCTACATTTATATGTCATGTGATATTTTCTTTGTCACTATTCTGTTCATCAGTAAATAAATCAGTTGTTTTTTCAAGCAACTGTTTTTAAAAACAGCAAGACAAATACTGATTTTTACTTTGTAATAACAAAGTTAACATTTCTTTGATGTCAATATATTTTAAAAATAATATACTTTGTTGAAGAGTGCCTCCAACTTTCTCTTCTAAGGGGTTCAATCTAGCTTGATTTATGTTATTTATGTTTGGAGACCACTTCCTGAAAATAACACCAGTAGCACAGATGCTGAGATTGACAAATTATAAATGGGACCTCCTGAAACTGAAAAGCTTCTGTAAGGCAAAGGACACAGTCAACAGGACAAAATGGCAGCCCACAGAATGGGAAAAGATTTTCACCAATCCTACATCTGAGAGAGGGCTGATCTCTAAAATATACAAAAAAACTCAAGAAGCTACTCACCAAAACACCAAATAATCCAATTAAAAGTGGGGTACAGAACTAAATAGAGAATTCTCAATGGAGAAATCTAAAATGGCTGAAAGACACTTAAGAAAGTGCTCAACATCCTTAGCCATCAGGGGTATGCAAATCAAAACAACTCTGAGATACCATCTTACTCCTGTCAGAATGGCTAAAATCAGAAACACTAATGACAGTTCATGGTGGAGAGGATGTGGAGAGAGAAGACATTCCTCCACTGCTGGTGGGAGTGCACACTTGTACAGCCACTTTATAAATCAATATGGCCATTCCTTAGGAAAATGTGAATCAGTCTACCTCAAGATCCAGTAATTCTACTCTTAGGCACCAAAAGATGTACATATACCCAAAAGATGGACATCTGTTCAACTATGTTCATAGCAGCAATATTTGTAATTGCTAGAAGCTGGAAACAACCTAAATGTTCCTCAACTGAAATGTAGAAGGAGAAAATGTGGTCAATTACACAATGGAGTACTACTCAGAGGGAAAATAAAAACAAAAACAAAAACAATGTAACCATGAAATTTTCAGGGAAATGGATAGAACTAGAAGAAACCATCCCTAGTGAGTTAACTCAGTCACAAAAAGACAAACATGGTATGTACTCAATAATACATGGTTTTTAGACATATATCAAAGGATTAGCAACATATAATGAACACCACCAGAAAAGCTAGGAAACAATGAGGACCCTAAGAGAGACATACATGGCCAATTGGAGAAGCAGAAAGGAACAAGACCTCCCAAGCAAATTGGGAGCATGAGGAAAGGGAAGAAGGTGTTAAGGGCAAGACAAGGGGAGAAGTGGCATGACAGAGCAGGATGGTTTATTCAGGGAAAGAATAAAGGGAGCAAGAGAAGAGATACCATAATAGAGGGAGATATTATAGGTTTTAAGAGAAATATAGCACTAGGGAAATGTCTAGAGGTCTACAAGTATGACCCCAATTAACAATCTAAGCAATAGTGGAGAGGCTACCTTAAATACCTGTCCCCAATAATGAGATTGATAACTATCTTACATGCTATACTTGAGCTCATCCAGTAGGTGATGGAAGGAGGGCTAAACACTGACCTGAACTTTTGGAATCCAGTTGTAGAGAGGGAGAAGTGATGAGCAAAGGGGTGAAGACCCAGCTGGAGAAACCCATTGAAACTGCTGGCCTGAACAAGGGGGAACTTATGGACTCCAGTCTGGCATCTGAGAAACCAGCATAGGACTGACCCAGATTACCTGAATGTAGTGTTAATTGGCAAGACTGGGCAGTCTATGGGGCCTCTGGTAGTGGATCAGTATTTATCCCTAGTATATGAATGGACTTTGGGAACCCATTCCACATAGAGGGGTACTCCTTTAGCCTAGACACATGAGGGAAAGCCCTGCTCCAATGATATGACAGACTTTGAAGACTCCCTGTGAAAGGCCTCACCCTCCCTGGGGAACAGAGAGCAGATGGAATGGGGGTTGGTGGTAGAGAACAGGGGAGGACAGGAGGGTGTAGGAACTGGGATTGTATATAAAACAAACTTGTTTCTAATTTAAATATATATGTATGTATGCATACACACACACACACACACACACACACACATTGCACTTACTTCAAATGATTGATCAGTATGTTTTTCAAAATTCTCTTTTAGTTTTGTTTGTACATGTGTCTTCCAGTGTGTGTGATCGTATACCTGATCATGTGTTTGGTGGATTTGTTTGTGATTTGTGTGACATGCAAATATACATACATACATACATACATACATACATACATACATACATAGTGTATGGAGTCCAGAACCTCAAGTCAGCTACCCTCCTTTATCACATTCTGTTTCATACAGACAAGTAGGTTCTTTCACTGAACTATGAGTGGGCCAATTCTGCCAGTCTAGCTAACCATTGTGCTAACTCAGTTCCATGTTTCTATTTTGTATATTGCTGGATTACAAGTTAGTAGTCACTCCTGTGTGCTGGGTATCTGAACTCTTACGTTGCTCCTGTTCCCAGAGGCCTACCTCCTTTCTCCCCTCCTCCCTTTTCCCATTCACTTTCCCTCAATAAAAAGTCCATCCACCCCAGCTCTGTAGCATGGCGTCTTTCTCTCAACACCACTTTTTACAATTACAACAACAAGGAAACATAATCACATTAATAGTAAGCTTAAGAAGCATAAGTATTAGATTTGACAAAGCAACAAATAAGAGAAAGTCATCAATTTAATTGCATTAATTAACACAAAACTTTTTGTTATGTAAACATTACCTGATACAGTAAACTTAATTCACAGAACTAAATTAATTAGGTAATTTTACATTTAAAATTTTAAGCTTTCTAGACATGTAAATTTTTCCTTTTTTATTCATTATTTTTTTCATATTTTACATATCAATCCCAGTTCTCTCTCCTTCCCCACCTCCTGTCCCATTCCCCACCTACTCCACAGGAAGGGTGATGCCTTCCAGGAGGGATCATCAAAATCTTTCAAGTTATTTGGATTAGATCTAGGCCCTCCCTTCTGTCTCTAGGCTAAGGGATTATATCTCCATGGGGAATGTGATCCCAAAGTCTGTTCATGCATCCTGTTTCTATGTCAGAGGTCCCTTAGACTGCTCAGGCCTTCTGAGACCCATGTTCAAGGGGTCTGAGTTGGTCGAATGCTGGTTTCCCAGATATCAGTCTAGGGGTCCATGAGCTCTCCCTTTTTCAGGTCTACTGTCTTTGTGGGTATATGTAACCTGATTTTGACCCCTTTTCTTATCACTCCTCCCTCTCTACAACTAGATTCAAGGAGTTCATCTCACTGTTTAGGTGTGGGTATTTGCTTCTTTTTCCAACAGCTACTACATGAAGGTTCTAGGATTGCATATAAATTAGTTATCAATCTCATTATCAGGGAAGTCCATTTAAGGTAGATTCTCCACTGTTGCTAAGATTGTTAGTTGGTGTCATCCTCGTAGGTCTATGGACATTTCTCTAGAGTAAGTTTTCTCTTCAAAACTATAATGGCTCCCTCTATTATGGTATCTCTTTTTTGCTCCTGTCTATTCGTCCCATACCTCAATTTTCCTAGTCTCAGGTGCTTTCCTCTCCTTTCCTCCAGTTTCTACTAGCTCCCTCTACACTCACTGCCACCCCCAACTCCCAATATGCTCAGGAGGTCTTGTTCCTTTCCCCTTCTGTGAGGGACCTTGTATGAATCTCTTAGAATCATCTTGTATCCTAGTTTCTTTGGCAGTGTGAATTATTGGCTGGTGATCCTTTGCTCCATGTCTAAAATCCATATATTGGTGAGTATATACCATGTTCCTCTTTTGGTGACTGGGTTACCTCACTTATGATGGTTTCTTCAAGTTCTATGTACCTGCCTTCACATTTCAAGATTCCATTATTTTTTCCCACTGAGTAGTATTCCATTGTGTAAATATTCCACATCTTCTTAATCCATTCTTCAGTTGAGGGGCATCTAGGTTGCTTCCAGGTTCTTGCCATTACAAATAATGCTGCTATGAGCATAGTTGAACACATGTCTTTGTTGCATGGATGTGGATCATTTGGGTATATGTCTAACAGTAGTATATTGTGTCCTTTGGTAGACTGATTTCCAGCCATGTAAATTTTTAATAGTTTGTTCTTGAATTATAATTTTCATTATTATTATCATTATTATTGTCACTAATACAGTACTAGTATTATTGTTTTCATTTTCTTTTGTTATAAATAATGCCTACAGACCACCTTTCCCTTGTGAACAGCAACAAAGGGATGATCTAAACACAGTACTAGGATGATTTGAGTACCATTTATTGTACGCACCTGCCCTCACCAGCAAGGAAGATGTGACTCCGGGTAGATCTTCTTCATGCAGTTTTAATCAGGATCCTTTAAACATGTTTCTTCTGGCCCACAAGAGAGAGAGGGGGAAGGGAGAGAGAGGGAGTGAGAGAGAGGGATAGAGAGAGAGGGGGGAGAGAGGGGAAGAGAGCCGGGGGACCCTTGCACAGGCTTAAATACCCTTGAGCTAACCAACCCCAGTGAGCCACATGGACCCTGCAGATAGGCTACTCTGTCTGCGGAAGCAGACAGGCTGAACAGACTTAACCAATTAAGGGCTGTTTACCCAGAGAGTCTTCACCAGCGGGAAGGTGTAAGGCAGAAGCCAGCGCCACTTTAAGGTGTGGCATTACGTGGCTCTCTACAATCTATCATGGTCCTTTGGTGCTAGCAATGCATATAACTTTGTTTATATTTTTGTCAATTGCTCTTAATGCAAACTTCTTGCTGATGAGACCAGATTCTTCAGCTATCATGACTTGAAACTTACTGTTATTGTTTGTCTAAGACACATTTCAATCTTTAACTTTAGTAACATTGTCTGAATTCGTGCTTCCTTCTCTGCTTTTGATTATATGTGTTCTCCTTCTAGAAGTTCAAAACTTCCTTATTTAAGTATTGCTCCATTATGTCCGAAGAAACCAGTTTTACAGTCACTGCTGATGTGACTGTAGCCTGTAGTCTGTAGTGTCTACTATGTGACCAGATGTGAGATAAATGATGAATATGTAGGGCACGTTCTCAGTTTTTGCCTCTAGTTGCCAAGTAATAGATCCCCTTTTCCCTCAAGTTATATCTGGAAATAGGTCTCATTTTACTAGTTGCGAAGTATTTAAGATTCTATCTACTAACAAACCAGTTTTTCTTTACTATATCCTAGCAGTAATTGTCTTCAGCGTCAATCACTCCACCCTGAATCGCTAAATACAAGGTATTGTTATTACTATAATTATTGCTATTATTGCCATTGCATGTCATTTCTGAATGCAGAGGGGAATACTGAAGAAGGAATATTTTGAAAAGAATGGTACTGACACTTTCACTAAAAGGAAATGAATTATGCTAAATGTGAGTCAGAAAATTGAGTCACACAAAAAGGAACAAATGCGTGTACCTTGTTAGAATTTTTCTTGCTTGTAATTATAGTATCATTCCCTTTTCCTAGATGTTTCAGAATCAGAAGCTTACATGATGAGCTCCTGCAAACCTTTAGATATATCATCGTTTCCTTGTTGGCAGACTTTCTGAGAATATGTAAATAGAGATTGAGGTAAATGATAAGCAGTCATACCCAAACCTGGTACCAGCCTTCTCACTGCCCAGTAACTGAAGAGAAAGTCCCCTGAGGTTCTAATGTTTGTCATTGAACATGTTACACTCTCTCCAAAAATGCCATTTTCAGTTATGACCCTCATCTAGATGCTAAGAGGTTGGAGGAGCACAAGAATGAGGAAGTACATAATTGAAAATAACATATTAACTTCTAGGTGTTTTTAGGAACATTTTGTGTCTTACCCGATACTAATTATAATGAAATTTCAAATGTGTTAAGTTAACATTTCATGAAGTCCTTTTCATATGCCAGCCTCACCAGATCTTATTTTTGCTTCCTGTATATTTTCAGGCACTGAGATAAGTAGTTCATATTGCTTCTCTTCCTTTTATAACTTTTAAAAATATGTGTGCACTCAACATTATTTCTTAACTGGATCTGAATCTTTTCCCTTCACTCAGATATTTTAATTGTACCATTTCCAATACATTTAAAATACAAATAACATATGAGATGTGTCAGTCTTCACATTGAATTTATAAATATATCTGGTCACAGTCAAATAATTTCACACATTGCCCAGCATGAGCGTCAATTTTAAATATGAGGCTCATAAATAAAATGAAAACTGTTACCCAGAAGATCTGAAAACAGTTATTATGGTGGAGTTAATCTTTGCAACAGTTCCTGGTCTTTCAGTGAAGTGCTTTGACTGGGAACCCCTGAATACCACAGGTCCTGTATAATAAATCTTTCTATGCTACCTCATTTGAAAATTTAAATCAGGAAAGCATCATCATCTACTTGAATTGAATTTAACCTTGTGGAAAAGAAGATAATTGTATATTTGCAAAGGATGTCAAAATAGCATGAAATGGTGTGTTCTCATTGAAAAATAAGCAGAGCTGCTTCCATCTTCTGGATACCAGATGAATATCAAGCACATAATCACAGCATAACCACAGGTCAAGAAGCAGTTGTAGCAGTTTACAGGTGCTGAACTAGACTATTGACACCTGAGCATTCACTGCACAGAGACTACATGAATAGAAGGAGACTGCTCCAACAGATGTCTGGGTTACATAGAGGTCTGCATATTAAGTATAAATTTTTAAGTATAAAACGTTTTTATATCCGATTAAGGAAATGTGGAAAGTAGACTTAATTACCATAGTGAGGTTTGCAGACTTGTGGGAGAATGAGTGAATGCTTTTTATATGCTGAGAGGAGTGGCTTATGTGTCAACCCTTAGTCACACAAGCAAAGAGTCTTCATGTGTAGGTCTTGTATTTATTTCCATAGTAAAGCTTAGATTTTATAAAATATACCAATAATGAATGTCCCATTTCTGTTTTCCTCAATGACCTCTTCAGACAAAATTCACATCTTTTTACATGCGCAATGTAGCTATATGTTTATGTGTTGTTTTTTTGTTTAGCACATGAAGTAAAGAAATTCACTATGGTATTTTATTATTATTATTATTTAATATTTTTCTTATTTTACATATCAATCCCAGTTTCCTCTCCCTCCCATCTTCCTATGCTCTCAACTAAGCCCCAACCCATCCACTCCCCAGGGAAGGTAAGGCCTTCCCTGGGGCATCATCAAAATCTATCAAGTCATTTGGAGTAGGGCCTAGGCCCTCCCCATGTCTCTACATAAGGGAGTATCCCCCCATAGGGAATGGGTTCCTGAATTACATTCGTGCATTGGGATACATCCTGGTTCCACTACCAGAGGCCTCATAGACTTCCTAGGCCACCTAACTGAGACACACATTTTGGGAGTCTGGGACTGTCCTATGCTGGTTTCCCAGATATCATTCAGGGCATTCAGGGGTCCGTGAGCTCCCTCTTGTTCAGATCAGCTGTTTCTGTGAGTTTCTTTATATATATATATATATATATATATATATATATATATATATAATTTTAATTTTACATATTGATCCCAGTTCCCCCTCCCTTGCTTCCTCCCTCCCTCCCTTCTTCTCCCCTCCCTCTCTTCTTCTCCCTCCCTCCCTCCCTTCCTCCTTCCCTCCCTCTTTCACTCTCTCCCCCTCCTTCCCCTCCCATACCCACCCCCCACTCTGCATGTAGTGTGATGCCATCTAGGAGGGGTCATCTAAATCTGTCAAGTCATTTGAAATACGGACTAAGACTTCTCTCCTGTCTCTAGGTTAAGGGAGTATCCTTCCATGAGGGATGTGTCAGAAAGGTCCTTTTGAACACAAGCAATACATCCTAGTTCCACTGTCTGAGGTCCCATATACTGCTCAGGCCTTCTAGCTGAGTCCCATGTTCAGGGGGTTTGAGTCAGTCCCATGCTGGATTCCCAGCTATCAGTCTGGGGGCCTGTTAGCTTCTCCGTGTTCAGGTCAGCTGTCTCTATGTGTTTCTGCGGCATGGTCTTTTCCTCTCCCACTGTATCTGGATTCTAGTTTGTCTCAGTGTTTAGTTGTGGGTGTTTGCTTCTGTTTCCAACAGATAATAGATGAGGGCTTCATGATGGTGAAGTTAGTCGTCAATCTCATTATCAGGGAAGGGCATTCATGGTAGCCTTTCCACTGTTGCTCAAATTGTTAGAGTTAATGTTGTAGGTCTCTGGACATTTCTTTAGGTTCAGTTTTCTCTTCAGTCCTATAACAGCTCCCTGTTTTATGTTCTCTTTCCCTCCCTCTCTCCCTCTCTCTCTCTCTCTCTCTCTCTCTCTCTCTCTCTCCCTCTCTCTCCCTCTCTCCCTCTCTCTCTCCTCCCTCTCTCTCTCCCTCTCTTTCTCTCTTCCTCCCCCTCTTCTGTTTTCTGTCTTCTATTCCTCCCATGACTCAATCTTCCTAGTTGCACCTGCTTTCTTCTCCTCCCCTTCTCTTTCTCCTAGTTCCCTCTCCACTCACTGTGGCCCCTCCCCATGTGCTCTGGAGAACTTGTCCCTTCCCCCTTCTGTGAGGGACATTATATGAATATCTTAGAATCCACCTTGTATCCTAGTTCCTTTGGCAGTGTGAATTATAGGCTGATGATCCTTTGCTCTAGGTCTAAAATCCATATATAAGCGTGTACATACCATGTTCCTCTTTTTGTGACTGGGTTACCTCATTCAGGATGGTTTCTCCAAGTACAATCCACTTGCCTGTGAATTTCAAGTTTCCATTGTTTTTTTTTTTTCTGCAGAGTGTTATTCCATTGTGTAAATGTGCCACATCTTCTTTATCCATTCTTTAGTTGAGGGGCATCTAGGTTCTGTTAGCTACTGCATGAAGGCTTTGGGATGGCATTTAAGGTAGTCATCAATTTCAATATCAGGGAAAGGCATTTAAGATAGCCTCTCTACTATTGCTTAGATTGTTAGATGGGGTCATCCTTGTAGGTATCTGGACATTTTCCTAGTGCCAGATTTCTCTGTAAACCTATGATATCTCCCTCTATTATGATATCTTTTTCTTGCTCTCCTCTATTCTTTCACTGTAGTATTTTCAAACATATATTTCATTCTTATTCATTACCATCGCCCATTATTTTCTTTCTTCACTCTTGGTGGTTCTCTTCCTTCCCCCAAATAGTTTCCCACTCCTTCATGTCACTTATATCACCCTTCCCCCCATCATTTTTCCTCAAGATTCTTCTCTCCTTTCATGATTCCCTTTCTACTTTACTGCCCTACACATATGCACACACACACACACACACACACACACACACACACACACACAATGTGCATGCCACTTTTTGTTTGTTTGGTAAATATATGATTGTTTCTCTTTCAACTTTACAACCAAATTATAGATTCTCAAGCAGTAACAAAAGTTTCTCTGTTCTTGACAACAATGACAATGTTTTGGCATTGGTATTTTCCATTGGTTTTGATGATAACTGCATTCTCATCACATATTTAGATATGTGTATAGTTATTATTCTCCCAAATGATTGAATTTCATCAGATTTATTTCTTAAAAGCCATACATTTTTGATGGGAGATGTTATTCTGTATATATGTTTCTCATACCGGTTAATAAAGCTCTGTGGCCAATGAGATAGCAAGATAGGCGGGGCTAGGAGACCAGGAGGAGGAGAGAGGAAGTAGTAGGAGTCGAGATGTAGCCCGGGAAGAAGCAGGAAGCCTGCCTCGCGGCTCCCCGATAAGACGACCACGTGGAAATACTTAGATAAGTAGAAATGGGTTAATAATTAAGGCAGAGCTAGCCCATAAACAATAATGGTAATTGGCCAACAGGATTGTATCAAATACAGAGTCTCTGAGTGTTATTTGGGGCCGGCAGGCCACACGTGATTGTGGGACCATGGCGGCAGAACCAGCAGCAGCCTGCAGGGAAACCTGCTGTAACACATTTTTAATTTCACCTAAATGTAATAGAATTTTAATTGTGTTTCTTTTAGTGGAGGAAGGGGAGTCCTGACTGCTTCCAAAGCTCACATACTTCTTAGGCTTGTTATAAAAGTTAAATGATTTAATACTCATGAAGCAATTAGTAATACAATCACACAGTATTACTTTTTATATCATGTTTTTACTTTTTAAAAACGTTCCTTATAGTAATTACTCTCAGTGTAAAGTGAATTCAACATCCCACCCTGTGTTTATTACCATCTGTCACACATTGAAAATTTCCATGTGCCAGATATGAGCCATTTTGCACAAGTTTTGTCAATTTATCTCAATGAAAACCTCAAATATGTTTATCATCAGAAACATAAAATGAAAAAAAAAACATTTATAGGATAAACATGTGCACATATTTGGATAGTAATGACATTTCTGAAGAAACCTATGTAAAGCATAAAACAAATTCAAGCTGTCCATGCACCCTCACCTGAAGAGAAAAATAAAGATGACTATGAGGTACATGTTCAAGTCAAGATCAGAGGTCATGAGGACAATTGACCTGGATCAGAATTCTAATTATGATACTTTCTAATCACACAACCACAGCAACTAGTTACTATTCTACAGCTCAAAAAAGTAGTGGTACCCTCAGTATAGATCAGAATTCCTGGCTTCAACATCACACAGATAATTCAATAATTGTGCAAACAAGACCCATATAATAGTCATAACATTAGACAGGTCAACATGGATGTGAAAATTCCACAAGGTCCCATCCTTAGATGAAGAGATATAGACAAACAATGGCTTCTGAGAGGAGACATACTTTTCTCCATGAATGAGCCTAAGTGGTTAGCTCTAAACACATGCACATATGAGATACACTAGATTTATTAGGTTGTGCATATGCATGAAGTAATAATAGCTAAAGAATAATAAAATGTTAATTAGAAAGAGAGTCAGAGAAGATAAAAGAAGCTTGTACATTTTGGAGATCAGTATGGTTGTTCCTCAGGAAAATGGGAATCAGTCTAACACAGGACCTGGCAATCCCACTCTTGGGCATATACGCAAATGATATACATTAATACAACAAAGAAATCTATTCAACTATGTTCACAGCAGCAGTAAGTGTAATAGCAAGAACCTGGAAGCAAACTGGATGCCCCTTATCTGAAGAATGGATAAAGATGTGGCCCATTTACACTGCGGGGGAAAAAAAGAAAAAAACAAAACAAAACAAAAAACCAGAAAAAAACCAGAATGGAATCTTGAAATAATCAGGCAAATGGATGAAACTTGAAGAAACCATCCTGAATGAGGTAACCCAGTCACAAAAAGAGGAATGTGGTATGTACTCACTCTTATATGGATTTTTAGGCACAGAGCAAAGGATCACCAACCTATAATTAACACTGCCAGAGAAACTAGAATACAAGGAGGATTCTAAGAAAAGGGGGAATGGAAATGTTGTCAATAGTATTGATATTTGAAATTGTCAAAAACTGTGGTTAAAAATAATCATGAGATTACACAATTTTAAGCAGAAAAAAATAATTTGATAAAATCTAAACAGGGTTTCATTATATAACCCTGGCTGGTCAGAAACCTGTTACAAGGAGGCTAGTCTGGAACTTGGAGATTTGCTTTTCTCTGCCACCAAAGTGTTATTAGTAACAGAATTAACTACCACACCAGGCAGAAGACTTCTAATTTAACTCCAAGTGAGTCCCCTACACACTGGATCCTGAAAAATAAATCTTCGAAAGCATAGTATATACCCAGTTACTTTGTTTCTGATGATATTTTTTCAAAAGCTTTGGAAGTTAATGACAACTACACAAATTCTTTTTTCTCTTCTAACTTCTTGTAAGGTTTAAATTTATTTATGATCAAAAATTGGGTGACATGAAAAGACAGTATTCCGTATCTACACAGGGACCTTCCTGTCTGCTAATGGCAATTACTTAAAAACCCAGCAAAGGCTGACTACATGAAAAGTAGTTCTCTTCTCTTAGTGTGATTTCTCAGTAACCCAGAAGAAAAAAAAAACAGAGAGAGCTGAGAGAGTTGTTAACCTTCATGCCATATTCATTTATCACCTACACAATAGAAAGTAATTAAGACCTGCATTCTAAAGCATGTGACCCATCAGAATATTAAGGGTGTCTTCCAGTAGGCACTTCGTTATGTGAACATGTAATTACATTGTGCCTTAAGACATTGTCTGAGTAGCTTGCCTGATAAGCTCTGGGAATATATAAATCTATTTTAGTGTGACTCTCATGTTTTGAAAAGTACATATGTGTGCCTGCTTTGTGCTCATTAGTATTTTCACTAGAAACCCAATGGCTTTAATAAATCCTCTTGATTTTAGGAAATATATCTGTGATATGTGTATATCTATCATTAATAGTGATTCTATTAAGAAAATAACTTACAATGTTCAAAGTGACCCAATATAAACAATGGAAACAAAATTCAATCATACATTTAAAATTTTATATTTTAATTAAAAGACACAGCAGTGATCTACTCATTAATGACTAAGGGCAATATACAAAATTGTTTATGGCTCTTAATACTTAAAAGTTTTAAGTTAGCTTCATAATAAAAGGAAGAATACTGAATAAGAAGAGAGCTCTGCTAGAATGCAGATATCATGTACCTTCATTCTCCCATTTGTAGTGAATATGTTTTCCCTGCCACCAGTCTGGTCCCACCGCCAAGCGACAGCCCCAAATAACATGCTGAGACACTGTATTTGATATAATGCTATTGGCCAGGTACTAGTTCCTTATCGGAGAGCAGGCCAGTGTGCTTCTCTCTCCAGGCTCTCCATGTTGACTCCTCCTAACTCCTTCCTCTTTCTTCCTAGTCTCCTAGCCCCACCCATCTTGCTTTCCTATTGGCCAACAGTGCTTTATTCGTGAACCAGTATAAAAAACATATTTACAAAATAACATCACCCATCAACTATTGATGCTAATGACCTTTGGCAGTACAAAAACAAGTTATAACTAATATGCTTTAAGACTCAAGAGATTTGCTCATTTTCAATAGTAAGAAGCAAGGTGACTCATCCAGCATCTAAAAGGAATATATCCTATAACTACAAAAACATATGCTCTATATGTTCAGGGAAATAACAACAACAAAAAAAAATATCACAGTATTCCATTGATATCAGCCAATCAAAACTTCTGATGCATTTTTATGGCTCATTTTACTACAGCATGGTAACAAGTGTTAGAAACCTGCAGTCTCACCCTGTTGGGCCATGCCCAACTCCCACCTTTTTAATAGTAATAAGAGGTGGGAATGTTGAGGCTTGGCATTCTGTGGGCCCCGCCTCTGATGGGTGGGACACGTAATCACTATGTCAGGCCTTACCTGGCTGGTCGGAGACTTGGTTATGCATGCGCAAGCTCCCCTTTTAAAGCAAGCGCGCTAAGCACACCTCTCTCTCTTGCTCTCTCTGGGGCCCCTTCTCTCTCTCTCTCCCCGCTTTCAGTTGGCCACCAGCTACCCCCCTCTTTCCTCTCACCTCTCTCAATAAACTCCACATGGGCGCTCAATCTCGTGTTTGTGTTTCTTAAGCCATAGCAGCTGCATCACAGCAGCTGTATCAAAACAACAACATTGGTGCCATGACTTGGACAGGCTCTCCTCAAGGACTCCACAACTGTCTGCTGATGGGCGGCTAGCCAGAGATACTTGGGGACCCTGATTTTGAATCAGAGGCCCACTTCCATCCACCCGTTTGCTGGAAATACCATCCCACACCGGCTTCAATTTGGTAAAGTACAAAATAAGTCAAATTGGCCAAAATTACTGCCAGCGAACAGGTAAATGGAAGGAGTTTTTTCTATCTCTCTGCTAAACAATCTCTTTCCCTAAACTTGTTTTTGTTCTCTTCCCACCGCTCTAAAACTCTCCTGCCCGCCACAGTTGCAGCCCATCTCAGCAGTGAGCGGGGCTGAGGTAGCATCTACTCAAGATACTCTGAGAGTTTTTCATTTTTCCCCACGAATGAGGCTTTTGGATTTTGTGCTGGGCCTAGCACCACTCATGCTGACTGGTGCATTTGTTTCTCAGACCCACGAGGGGTCTCTCGGGTTTTATACCCTAGCACTGCCCTTAGACTTGTACATACTTTTCTCAGACCTACGGTGGTCTCTTTGGAAGTTGTACCCCTTGGACTCCTGTGTCCTTTTAGTTTCACAAAGCAGTCTGCCTCACTCGTGGAGAGAAAAAGCCAACAACATTATATCTCAAAACTTTGTAATTTCTGCCAGCTGTTGGGAAGGGATTTATGGAAGCCACCATCTTGACCATGTGGCCTGCTAAGCCCTCCCCCCTCCGTGGTTCTTTAATCTGCTACACCTGTAATTCATTTACCTTTTGCCTTTTATTCTTTGTCTCTAATTTCTTTTTTCACTGACTATGTTGTATCTATACATGTAATTTAATTTTAACTTTATACAAAAATAAGCTAAACTCTACAACTTAAATTCAACTGTACTAAGTCAAATATTTCTAAATTATTATGTGTCTTTAAATGATGGTAAACATTTAAGGTTATAAATGTCTATTTCAAACTAACAAAATATTTATGCCACCCAGTCCTTCCTCTAAGCTGTTTATAAAGGTTAAGCCTCCATTATCAAAGGGAGATATTCTCTACCTCTTTGTCCTTTACAAGTGTATGTCTAGCCTACTAAGTTAAAACCAGTTAGAGTCAGGCTGGATGGCTCTGAGTGTAACATCTCTCCACAGCCTCTCAGCTTGGATCCAGTTTTCCAGACAGGGATAACGCCTTACCTAGCCATCTATATGCTTAAGGCAGGTAACTTAAGACAAATTTTGTATACTAAGGTATACTAAACAGACAGCCCTCAAATGCTCAGAGATCTAGAGAATATGGCATTTAAAATGTTTCATTAAAAAGCTTTTATAACAGAGAGACAGGCCAGCTGCTGGCACCACCCATTTCCTCCAGGAAGATTGATGGACACCGAAGAAGCTCTACCCACAAAAGTGGAAACGCTAACCACTGAGCAATCCTGCCTTTCATCTCAACTGCTGCAAAGGGCTCTAAGGACCATGGACAAAAGGGCAGTGGAATCGACTTTCTCCACATTGCTTGGGCCAACAGCAGGTAAGTCTTCCAAAAGCTCCTAATCCACAGGTCGTGTGCCATCAGCAGAAGGCAGATGTCCTTAAAGCCTCTGACCTCAACAACTGTGGAGGACCTGGGGGTGGCTGTTCATGCTGCCAGCTAGTGAGTCTCTGTTACTCTCTAATCATTCAGGTAGAATTTTATCCTTCTCAAGAACTCTGATGCTTTTGACGACTGGTAGTTTTGTCTGCTTAAAGCAGCAGCCACTGTACCAATTATTACAAAACATATTTCAGAAATGGATATTTTAAGGTTGCTACTGTTTATAGTCTTAACATCAATCAATAAAGTTTTAATGAGCTACTAATCCAATTCTGACAGAGTACTAAACATCATACTATGCCAGTATATGATCATAACTGTAACTATCAGCTCAAAATTAAGGTGCTTTTCATTGTGTTAAAAATCTGTCAGTTGTATTTGTTAATTCTTTCAGCCAAACCATTTCTAACATGAGTATGCTGCTAATGTGTCTTAATATTTATGTTTTCACAAACTCAAAGGATTCTTGTAAGTTCCAGAGAGCCAAATTGGACCCATGCAAACAGGTCAGATTCACTCCAAATAAATATTACTCTACTTCTTCCTGGCCTCAGGACTTCCTTACCTTGTCCTGGGACCCCTTTGGGAACTCCTCCCCCACCTTACATTTCTCCTATTTAAGTACTAAGACCAAAAAATAAAAAGCTAACCTTGTCCTCTGCTCTGCTAACATCTCGCCAGGTCTCAGAGACACCAGAGTTCCATACAGTCAGGACTGCGATGAAACAACCAGCTACCAGGACGTGGCAGCACCCCAGCTTTCTCGGATCCCCCAAAAGACGATCAATGCCCCAAGCCAGCAGGAAGCAGTCTTTTGAGAACTCAACGCCCTTATTCCCTGACCTGCCACGCCCAACCCCCCACCTTTTTAATAGCAACAAGAGGTGGGAATGTCAGAAACCTGCAGTCTCATCCTGTTGGGCCATGCCCAACTCCCACCTTTTTAATAGTAATAAGAAGTGGGAATGTTGAGGCTTGGCAGTCTGTGGGCCCCGCCTCTGATGGGTGGGAGGCATAATCACTATGTCAGGCCTTACCTGGCTGGGCGGAGACTAGGTTATGCATGCGCAAGCTCCCCTTTTAAAACAAGCGCGCTAAGCACACCTCTCTCTCTTGCTCTCTCTGGGGCCTCTTCTCTCTCTCTCTCCCCGCTTTCGGTTGGCCACCAGCTACCCCCCTCTTTCCTCTCCCCTCTCTCAATAAACTCCACGTGGGCGCTCAATCTCGTGTTTGTGTTTCTTAGGCCATAGCAGCTGCATCACAGCAGCTGTATCAAAACAACAACAACAAGTTTATCTAATAACAAGTCGAAAAATAAAATAAAGTCTCACTGAGTTTGGCTTAGGTTATGCATGGTATTAAACTTTTATTCTTATATAATATTGGGCTGACTTCATTTGTATTTGTAGTAACTTCATCAAGTGTATGCTTTATAATTTTCAGACTTCAAGTGTAAGAAATGTATGGTAAACATTCAAATACTACTTATATTGTACCAGTAAATTTTATGATGTTTATCATATTATGTGGTTATTCCCTTATTCATCTCCTAGTACTTCACTGTCAGTGAGAAAAAATAATATGCAGACATTGATGTATGCTGACCTGAAGCTTTTCTTGATTTATGTTATTAACCACATTTTATTTATTTTTATTAATTTATATTTTACAATTTAATTCCAGTCCCCACTCCCTTCTATATAGCATTTGGTGATGTCCATTGATACACGTACACACATAGTTACCCAGGTACAGAATATTATGCTAGGACTAGTAACACCCTTCACTTACTTTCCTAGTCAATCCCTGCTTCTACTCTAAGTGCAAACCAAGTGGTAGTTCATGTTTTTAAACTACAAATTGTTTCTCCTCTTTTAAAATTTCATGCAAGTGAAGACACATGACATATACTTTTGAATAAAGCACTATTCATTAAGCATAATGTTTTTTAAATTTTCACATTTGCTGTGTGCATCAATATCTTATCCTCTTTTATAATTGGATTAAATCACATATGAATGAACTTAATGTATTTAATCTACCTATTCTGATTTTCATGGACAGCTGGGCATTACCCACATTGAACTATTATGATAAAACCAGAATGAACATTTTTATAAATCTTGCTGTGCCATATGCTTTCATTATTCTAATCTAAGTTTTTGAAAGAAGTCCTGGGCTATGCAATAATTTGAATGTTTCAATTTAAAATAAATTTCCAGACCTTTTCCACCAAAGAAATTGCTCAATTTTATACTTGCAGTGACAATATATAAAAATAGAGTTAACCAATATCCTTGCCTGTCTTCATTATTGCAAGGCTGTAATTGTTGCCTTTCTGGGTAATGTGGGTTTTTTTTGATAACTATTTATGCTTCCTTCATAAACAATAAAGCTAACTGTATTAGTTGGTTTCTAGTCTTACTTTGGGAACTGCTTCTGTTTTTTTTCTCCTTTCTTGTTGTATTGATTTTCCTTTGCCTGCTTTAGTTTGTTTGTCTGAGATTATAATATAATTACAATATTTCACCTTCCCTTCCCTCCCTCCAAATCTTCCCAAATGTCCTTTCTCACTTTCTACTTCATGGTTTCTATTTTAATTAATTGTTATTGAACACATATATGTATTTATACAAACACACACACAAATAAGATAGGCTCAGTCTGTAAAATTTTGCTTGTATGTATGTTTTCAGGGTGGCTATGAGATTCCTCAGAGAAGACTATTTTCCTCATTGCCAACATTGCTTATTTGCCTGTAGTTGACTTTGTATGGTTTAGACCTCATGGGCTTTACTGTGTTCACTTTTGCATGTTTATTGGTCTTGTTTTTGTTCATCTCACTCTTGGGAAGTTATGCTCGTGAGAATTTATGGGTTTATTTATTTATTTCAAATTCTCAGGAAACATGATCTCACAGCAAACTCTCTGATAGTCTGGCTCTTAAAGTCTTTCCACCACACTAATGTGCAATGATCTCTGAGCCTTAGGTGCAAGGGTTTTGTAGATATATTCATTGGGACTAAGCTCCACAACTCTGCATTTTGATTGGTTGTATTTCTCTATGATAGTCTCTTTCTATTGCAAAAAGAAGTTTCTTTAAAGAGGGGTGAAGATTACACTTATCTGTGAATATAAGAACAGCTATTTAGACTGCTGTTCAGATTATGCTGACTTACAAAATTAGTGATTGTAAATTCTCCTCCAATATTCATAATTTCATTGCACTGAACAATTAGCTAGGTTTCAAGTACTAGGTGCAGTTTCTTTCTTGTTGAGCCAATTTAACATCCAATTAGAGAGTTGTTGGTTACCACTAAGATACACATGTTACTACTGCATCTTTATGATTATCCTGCCATTCTGGGGCAAACTAAGGACAACATAGGGTGTATGCTTTTTAGAGTCCTGTAGACAGTCCTGGCCTGCAACTAAAATATGGCTTCTTATGTATGCTATTGAGTTTTTGTTATGTTGTCTTTGGTACTTGGAGGAAGTATTGTTATCCTGGATAAGAACAATTTATTAAAACTATATTGTATATATAGATACAGAGCTAAATAGGTATATTTAGACATAAAATTATAGGCATTATATATTTTCTTTGTAAATAGTTAATATTATGATGCCTTATGGCTTTTAAATAACATCCTTAGTGTTATTTTACCTTTCTCTCTCTTCTGATTTTACCCCTTTTCCCTCCTTAAGGAGGCCCCCATTTTCCTATTTCTCTTATCAGATCACTTGAATCCATTTTTCCCCTCTACCCTGCTCCCATCTTATTCTGGAGTTACCTCTATCCCTACTTAAGGAGTTCTCCCCTCCTATGTACCATATGAGATTACTTGCATGCTGCTATATCCACTATCCTCTCACTTTCATCTGTATTTACCTTCTTCCCAATTCTTAAAGGGTCCCCCTACTTCCCTGATCAGATCACTTGTATCCAGCTATTTTACTCTCTTTTGCTCCCCTATTCTTCTGTGATGGAAATGGTCCTGTTTCATTTTCCTGGTTTATATTCACATCTAATGATTTGAAGCTAGTAGCCTCTACTGATAAAAATATGTGATACTGTCTCCCTAGATCTGGTTGACTTCAATCAATATGATCTTTACTCCCTTTCTAGGTCTGTCTCACCACATCCTGCAAGTTTTCAATTTCAGGTTTCTGTTGTTGTTGTTTGTTTTGGTTTTTTATTTTGTTTTGTTTTTAACAGCTGAATTGTGTTCCAGAATGTATATGCATTGCATTTTAATTATCCATTTGTTCACCATAGGACATTTAGGTTGTTTCTGTTTCTTACCTATTGTTTATAGGGCATCCATGATATTGTTGATACCCTAGCTTCTCCCTCTCCCCTGGTCCTCTGTAACTTGGCCCTATTCCTGCTCCCACCTCCTCTCCAACATCCATTTTACCAAGCACCATTTGTTAAAGATGTTTTCTTTTCTTCAGCTTCTGTTTTTGGGTTTTTCTTTTAGTCATCAAATAATATTTTATTACACAGATATGTCCCACCTATCTGCTGGCAGATATTTAGATTGTTTCTAAATCTTGGCTCTTCTGAGTAGTGCTACAAATAATATGAGAGTGAAAGCATTTCTTTGAGATTTTTTTCACTGCCATTGGAAATATCCAACTTTAGGACTGCTAGATCATTATGAAAGTTTATTTTAAAGATTGTTTTGGGTCCATAATATTTTCTACAATAGCTGAATAATTTATACCTCACAAAACATGTGGATTTTCTTTGCAACCTTGCCAATATATATCAATTTTTATGACATATAACCAACATTGTGAGTTTGATTTGCACTCCTCTAAATAGATGTGTGTGTGTACGCGTGCACACACACACACACACACACACACACACACACACACACACACACACACACATATATCTTCTATACAGGCTTATCCAAGCCATTTGCTCACTTTGCTCACTTACTGAGTTTTAATTATTTTTACTGTGATATCTCTGACTTCCTTTTACATTTCTAATATTGTATCTAAAAGTTGTATAATTTAAATTTTTTTCTCTTATCTCTTTGCTTGCCATTTATATCCATAATTACCTTTTCATTCATTATTGCCTCACTTGTTTATTTTTCAGTTTTGCCTGTTTTCAGAATAATATGTATATCATTGTCAAAAACAATGCCAAGAAAATATTTTCTTTTTGCTTTATTTTAGAAAACTGTCAACCAGAAAATTTATGCCTGAAAACCTGTCCTTTAGCTCTGAATAGGATATAAAGACACGCTCAAGTAAATAAGAGCTGAGAGAGCTCATTATCACTACAGCTATCATGAAAGAAATGTAAGAGGCATTTACATTATAATGAAAGGACACTAGATAACAACCTGAAAATATATATCAAAGTATAGAACTTTCCAGTAAGGCCAGTGTCCAACACAATATCCTTTTTTCTTTAATGAACAAACAATATTAGGACAGACTATATATTAGGTCCCAAAATTAATCTTAATGTCTAAAAATGAATATATTTTAAATTTATATGAGAAAAGGAATCAGTAACAGGATATTTTAAATCTCCCAAATCATGGAAATTAAGTAATGGGCCTATAGGAAAGAATGGGTCAAACACAAATTTGAAAACCATCTTCACATCTGCATCCAGGTCAGATCATTAGTCAGATTGACTGCTATTGAAAAGGATCTTAAGTTGAAGAAAAAATGAAAACAGTGTGGAAAAAAATAAAGGCTATAAAGAGGAAAGCTAATGCCTTAGAGTTAAATACTTTCATTCTTTTCACTTCTCATGTCTTTGCTAATATATCTTGGAAAAAAATTAACAGTCACAATTGCAAACAAAATGTGAAGGTTGGTAGGCAGAAAGAGTAACTACTTTTTCTTGAAAGAATCACCCAACTTTAGGCAAGTGCCTAATTCTCATAGTGAATATTTCCTTGAATTCCCCAAAGGTGTGTTTCTCAGTTAATTCCAGATCTAATCAAGTTGATAATCAAAATTAAGTATCACTAGTCTAACACTTGTCAACTTGACAAGTCAATACAAATCAGACCTTCTTCATAATGGACCTACAAATCCAGACAAGTCAAACAACTTGCAATTATTCATGTAACACCAATGTACTATTTCTATGCTAAAATAATAAGCAAATATCTCAAGGTACATTTAGTCATTTAACATTTTACAACTTAAATTTATTATTTAACTACACTACTCACATTATTTCAATGCATGTTATGATGCATGGTAAAGAAAAGTATAAACCAAGCACAGATATCTGCTTAGTATGTATGTATAATATGCATAAGTGTGTCACTAACAACTAAGAGGGAAACATCTGCTGTTAATTGGACTCCTCATTTATATCCCTAGTTTTATGATTTTAGCTAGTATTTTAACACCCCCCATAGTAATTCTGTATTTCCTCTAACCTTAACAAAAACTTCAGCCGATCTGGAAGTTTTCATACCTGGAAACATTACCCAAATCATCATCTATGAAGGGTGTGTGTCATTTACTATCTATTCTGGGTTGAGATTTTATAATTTAGCATGTTCTAATATGCAGATATGTGGTAGTTTGAAAGAAAATGACCTCCAAAGGAAGTGGCACTATTAGCAGATGTGGCCTTGTTGGAGGAAGTCTCTCTCTCTCTCTCTCTCTCTCTCTCTCTCTCTCTCTCTCTCTCTCTCTCTCTCTCTCTCTCTCTCTCTCTCTGTGTGTGTGTGTGTGTGTGTGTGTGTGTAGCAGGGGCTTTGAGGTCTCTTTTGCTGAAGCTTCCTTCAGTGTAACTGGAAGTTGACTTCCTGTTGCCTAGACAATGGATTGAACCTCTGCAACTGCAAGTGAGCCCCCTCAGTTAAATTGTTCCTTTTTAAGAGTTTTGGTCATGATGTCTTTTTACAGCAATAAAAACCCTAACTAGGACAGTATGCTTTACCACCAGCTTCAGAGTTGTTGCTTCATGATGTTCACTGAGAACCGTCAATGTAACATCATCAATATAATGAGCCAGTGTGATCTCTTGAGGAAGAGGCAGGAGATCAAGATTCCAGTGAACTAAGTTATTGCATGAGGCTGGAAAATCAATAGTCCCTTGAAGTAGAACAGTAAAGATTTATTGCTAGCTTTGCTATCTGAAAGCAAATTGCTTCTGGTGGTCCTATTGGATAAAAATAAGTTGGTATATCAATAACTACACACCAGGTACAATAAAATGTGATTATCAATATTAAATTTTAATACATGATCCATACATCCTCTGCACAGACAAATTAGAAGAGTTAAAGGCATATGTGATGACAACCATCATCTCTCTATATCTACACCTTTCAAATTCTTGAAGGTGCCACTAAAGGATAGGTTGTAAAATCCACTGTGTGTTCTAACAAATGTGCACATGGTGTACATACACACATGCAGCAAAATACTCATAAATGTGAAACACTCTAAAAATTAAAAACAGAAGTAAGTAAATTATTTCACAAGGATAAAACAATCTTTACATGAGAATTTCAAATATTAAAGTCACTTAAAATAAAATCTCTATTACTTTCAGATTTTATGTAAGGAAATTGACAAGAAAACAATAGTTTAGATTTTAATGCACTGTTTGTAGAGAAGAAAGACAAAGAATTCAGAAGAAAAACTGAATTTAGTTTTTCTACAACAAAATACAGAAGCAGGCTAAGTTTCTGAGAACAGAATGAGAGATATCTTAAATTCAGTTTTATGAGTTCAAAGGAATGACAGCATCAGTGTCACTTCTGTATTAATTACCTTATCCACCATAAATGGAAAATGCTTCACATGGCACAATTTAAAGAAAAAAGAGATTTTTAACTCACAATTATATGACAGGCCAACCTGGTTCTTTGTGCTTCATCAGTTATAGAAGGATCTCACATAGGAACCTGATAATCTCAGTGGATCTGATAGTAGATAATCAGAACAAATGGGGAGAATTACAGAATCTGACCTGTAGACCCCATGTCCAAAAGGTCCTACAACCTTCTAAAACAGAACCACTATTTGTTATCAATGTATTCAAACCAAGGGCACTGGGAGGAGCCATTTCATATACAATCATAATATTTTGTTATATTCTATAGGTGCTGTTTGTTTAATATTTAAAACTGGCCCTTCCTATCTAAGTATTTGCATTGAAAGATTCAACTAAACATGTTTTGAAAATATAAAATAAATAAATAAATACAAATAAATAAAAAATTGAGTTTACTGACTACTCAGTGTTTTTTTTTTTTGTGATTAGCTACCTTGCACTTGCAGTAAGCCTACTGTCTCTGCCTCCCAAGTGCTAGAATTACAAACAAGCAATTACTATGATTATAAATTGTTTCCTAATAAATATAGTAATAATTATTTCTGACCTGGGATGGTTTACCACTCCTTAGGGAAGGTGGAGGTCCCCTGCTGCCTGAAGGTCACCATATTGATGCTGAACTTAGTGTGGACACTCGATTGGCATAGTGAACTACAGACCAGAACCCCTGGACTCAAGTGACCCTCTTCTCTCAGCCTTGTAAGTAGATGGGACTACAGGCTTGAGCTACTACACCCGGCTACATAAATAGTATTTATGTTGAATTGCACATTACAAGTAATTCAAGGATGATTTAGAAAACACAGGAAGATGTGCATTGATACATGCAAATACTATGTTATTTTATACAAGGGAATTGAGTATCCAAAGATTCATGTATCCACAGAGGTTTGTAGAACTGATCTCCAAGATACTTAGGGAACACTGTAAATATTGGTGCATTCACCTGTAAATGAAACAGTCAATAACTGCTGTGTTTGTTAAGGAATTGATTATTGCCCTTTTTTTCTTCCTCTGTATTTAGAGAAGAAAATTCTTTACTTTTACCCAACAAATCTCAGGTTGTAAACTGTAGAAATTCTTGAATGAGGATAGATATAATAAAGATGTTAAAGAAAGGTATTGAAACAGAGTTTGTATTTATTGTTATTTACACAGGCAAGGAAAGATCAGTTGGTGATCAAAAATGGACTCCCTCTTCTGTGAGGAGCTTTGGAAAACCTTTATTTTAGTTAGGAATCTCAGGTACAGTCTATAAGCTATCTTGCTCCATGTACAAACTGGAACAAAATTAATTTTAGAGGATAGTGTTAGGATGGAAAAATTTAGCCCAATTCCCTAGAAAACCCAGGATGCTGGGAGTCTTAAATCCCAAGCTGATGGTCACCTACTTTAATGTTTATGGTAATGAATGAATACCCAGAAGCCTGTGTGAAAGCAGACTTCCTGGGCTAAGGGCGGGGTTGGATACTTTAAAGTAATTGGTCTGCACTGGATGCTGTGTGGTGATTGGTTCACAATGTGTGGGCTTTGCTGTAACCCTATAAAAGCTGTCTCAATTCTGTGCTAGAGTTCCTCAGCCCTCTAACATGCATGGCGTATGGCAGATGGCCACAGTATACTGGAATATAAAGAACCTTATGCATTTGCATCAGGACCGCTTCTGGTGAGTGATTTTGGGGGGGGGTGCCTTTACTGAGTGGGAGTGCGAGGGACCATGTTCTCGCGGGTCTTACATTTGGTGCATTGGCTGGGAACTACGACCACCCCTCTCACACCCGAGAACAGACTTGGAGGTTCCGGCGGGAGCCTACGTCTCTGTACATGTTTGTATGTACGTGTCTGTATGTGTCTGAGGTGTGTGTGTATGCATGTATGTCAGCTGGCACCTCTGTTCTGATCTGGTATCTGTATTTTGGAATGTGTGTTCTCGGTTTCAGTTTGTAGCTGTTCTCTTGGGCCATAAGGTACCAGAGTTCGGTGACCAAGCAGATGTGCTTAGGATGGTCATAGGCTGTGGCCCTGGAGGAATCTCCAGGGTGGTATAGGGAGCCTGGGGACTCCCTGTTAGCTCCCATCTGTGTCTGAATCTGTTTGCAAGCCATGTGCACCTGAATCTGCTTGCCACCTCGGGGGACACCCCAGGAGGTGAGGAGGCCATTAGCCTCTGTCTGTTGTTGGTTGGTAAGACCAAACTCTGTTGTGTTCCATGGCCATTTGATTCTTTTGCCCGGCAACTTTGTCTGGATCTGTTTATGTTTTGTGCATTTTTGTTCTGTGTGTCTTTGGTGTCTTTGTAGTTTTATCAAGGATAAACTGATTGATGACCTGACCTTAGTTTAACTCTTGACTACTTGACTGAAGTAACGAGTTTTTGATGTGTATGAGGGATGGCAGGGCTGTTGATCCAGTGACTACATCTCCAAGCTGGCAGCATGCTTCTGGATGGCAGCTTAGACCATGGCAGTGAGTACAGCTCTCAGTTCTGGCAAAAAAGGTAGCTGCCGCCATCTTGGGTAGATCACGCCAAAAACAGCTATGGCTTTCCTGTTAGCAATGTTGTTGGTTAACAGATAAAGACTCGTGGCCAGAAAAGGAAAAAGATTTACAATAAAGACAGATTCACATTAAGAAAAACTGCTACAGGTTTACAATGTGTTTTGAAATATACATAGGCTTGGTAAAAAATAAAATGGTTTTAAAAAGACAGAATGTGGCTTGGTGTGGTGGCACACACATTTAATCCCAGCACTCAGGAGGCAGAGGCAAGCAGATCTCTGTGATTTCAAGGAGACCTTGTATACAGAGGGAATTCCAGGACAGATAAAATTAACACAGAGAAACCCTGTCTCAAAATGTGTAAAAATAGAAGTAAAAGAAATAGAGTAATAAAAAAGCCACTTAAAGATGGAAAGCACAAAGAAATTTTGGATACTATACGTGACTCTGTTGTCTTTAAATTGTTTGACTGCTAAGAAAATAACAACAACTGATAAAAGAAATGCTGCTGGATTAATTCACTTTTTATATTTTAAAAATGCTTTGACTTCAAAATTTAAGCTTAAGGACAAGTTACTGGGAAAAAGGATTTCTATTTTTGTTGCCACAGGAAATGAAAAGCCATGGATTCCTTCCAGACTAATGTGGTTTGATCAAGCCAGACCCCCTGAAACAGCTCCCCAGGTGATCCAACACTCAAAGCAGTTGAGTTGAGGCAAAGCTTTACAGACCACCACAGCCAGGATTTCTGTGTCTTCTTAGGATCCCCCATGACAGCGCCCCCTATCCACAGGAAGTAGTTTGGAAGAACGACATCCAATTTACAAAATATTGTTATAAATGTTTGTTTTCATTTAAATGGGCTTGGTTATAAATGGCTATAACCACAAACAATCTTTTTAAAGGTATAAAGGGGAATTATGGTATAGATATGAATACTTTGCTTTGGAATGAATTTTCTTTTATTGATACAATTTAAGGACAATTTTGTAATATTTATATTTCTCCTCTTGTTTAGGTATTGTGTTTATATAGCTCATTGGAAAATGTAATGTATAATTTAGTACAGATTATAGAGAGTTACCTATGATAGTCAAAACTTGGAGTTAAGTTAGTTAGGATTTCTAGATATGCAGAGATGTATTTGAGATGAATAGGCATTCTTAAAACCTTTCAAAGACCTACAGAATATGGCATTTAAAATGGTTTAGGGTTTTTCTTGAAAATGAGGCACAACTATTCCTGGTAACACCACCTGCATCAGAAAGGAAAATGGACATCGAAGAAACACATTATGGAGTTTGCTTCTAATATGGCAAGACTAGCCATTTGGGCAAGGTACTGCTCTTCTGGACTGTTTGACTTTATGTTGTAGAAACTGGACATGCAGGACCCACAAAAAGGTGACTGTGACTGCTGATGCAAGATGGACATTGCTACAGGATTCCTGCTTCATGGAAGAGGCTGCCTGCCAGACAGTCTACAGGACACAAAGAAAAATGACTGACAAACTGTCAATATGGATGGACAGTTCAAAGTTTCCTGCTTTGTTGAGGAGTCTGGAGACACACTATGGCCTATGGGCTGAATATGGAACATTTCAGAAGAACTTCGGGTGACTGACAGGCAGTGAGTTGTCTCTGTCATTTCTAGAGTTTATACATTATCCTTCTGTGGTCTTTGAAGGAGTTGAAGACAGATAGTTATGGTTACAGTTTTCCTTAGTTAGGATTAAAAATAAGTTCCATATAGGACTTTAGACCCACAAAGATAGGATAGATGATATTTTGAGTCTTACAAAAAATATTGATGGACTAAATAAATAATAAATGATTATTGTTAACTGGGATTCTTGTTTGATTACTGTTGTATGGTTTGCTATGTTAAGGTTAAAACCCTTTGTGCTTTTTAGGGTTGGAAACACCCCTGAATGGGTTGGGATGACCCCCTGTGAGTTGCTTTGTGGGGGGGGCCTCCACTTGTGGAAACTGTCTCTGCACATGGTGCTGATGCAATGTCTTCCCAGCCCCTGTTCACTAGGCTCGAGGCACTCTAGTGGGTGAGACAGCGAGCATGGAAGCAGCTCTGGGAGGCTTACTTGGCTGAAGGATACCTGTAAGTCCCACATCGCTTCTAGGTTGGAGATTTGGCTGTGGTGGTCTGCAAGGCTTTGCCTCAACTGCTTTGAATGCTGTATCACCTGGGGGAGCTGTTTCAGGGGGTCTGGCTTGAACAAACCACATTAGTCTGGAAGGAATCCACAGCTTTTCATTTTTTGTGGAAAGAAAAATAGAAAAAATTATGTAAAAATAGATGTAAGAGAAATAGAGTAATAAAAAGCCATGTAAAGATGGAAAGCACAAAGAAATTGAATTGGTAAATGTAAGGCATCACCGGGTAGAAAACCTTGATTGAGACTCAGTGGGAAGGACCAAATCATGTTATAGAGTTTCTGGGTTGGGAGAGTAAAACAGATAATTAGGAAGGTGCCAATCAAGAAAGGCAGTCTAAGATAATCTGTGCAAAAATCATCAATAATAATAATCATGATATGTATTTGTACACAGGTATTTTTGGAAGAAAGTCCCTTTTGTGTTCTGCAACCAGTGACCAGCATATGCCAGTGTCCTGCTGTCTTTCTGCAATCACAGTTTTGATCATTGTTCTAGATTCTTGCAAGTAATATAGGTGTTTTCACAAAATACTGTGTTCTGCTTGGCATCCATTTTAATTGGAATTAAAACTATCTTTCTTCATTTCTCAATACTTAGTTTACTTGTGGAATTGCAACAAACTGATAAGTTTGTTATGGTGTTGCTATAATTGTACTAAAATAGATGTTTAAATTACCAGATCTTTTTTTCTAAGTTTATAGAGAATATAATAAAGTTAATCCTGAAGCATCTTTTTTCCTTCCCTTCACTTTTCTGTTCTTTGTACTTTTTTTTCATTCCATTTTCAATGGGCCTACAGATGATCATATTGTTGATCACATTGTTGACTATTGGCAGACAAGTAATTATTTGTTAGTGGCAGGAGACCAAATGGGCTATTGGGTCCTTGGATTTAGTCACATCTTTTTCATCTCTTTGAAAGATGTGATAAAATGAAATAATTGCACAAATTTGAACAATGAAACAGATTTGTGGTTACAAGGAAATAATACCTTGAAAGCTTTCTGTTTGCATCTTTACTCAGAGGTTATAAACTAAAGGGAATGGCTAAAATGCTTCCACCTAGGAAGCAAGGATTTATCTTCATGGAAAACATGAAAACGTCTCATTTTTTTATAAGAAAACTATGTAGTTACTGGATAAAAGAAGAGAGTTATTTACTAGCCTTTGTGAGTATTTATCAACAATGGGCATGTTTGTAAAAGGCTCAGCATTAAAAGCATCATGAATAAAAGAAGTATTGTTCTAAATATATTATATGTTATAGACATAAATAAGTATACCAGATGTGAAAAACTATCAACAATTATTAATCAACAGATTATATGGGAAAAATGTACTTTACTCATGAAGTCACTGGATCTAAGAATGGCTCTTCCCCCTCCTGGCTTATAGATTTTCAAAATGGAGAACACCATAATAGTAATAAATTTCATTACAAGTAAGTAATTCAAGCTTTATAAGATCAATTTGTAAAGAAAACTATTAAATAATTTGTCATTTGTAAAAAAAAATCTCACCTGAAGTCTCCAAATCATATCATTATCAATACTTTGTGTTCTTTAAATTTTTATGATATATTGTCCACATTGCTCCTTCCTAATCTAGAATATATTAGCTACCAATAGTTTGACAATATCTGATAGCAACTGTGAGTTCCTTCTCTGCTCATAGTCAACTGCCAGGAAGCTTTTTTTGTTTGGTATAGATAATGTGAGTTCACAATTGCTGCCATCTGAAGTTACAAAACCTTAAAATTACTACAGAAAAATAAAGTACACAGGGAGGTGATTAGTATTACAGCAATGTGGTATACCATATTTTGTTGATATTCATGGAAGGTCTGCCATTTCTTGAACAGAAACAGAGGGTGAGGTGAATTGTGGGGTGATGAGAGGAACTGTGGACAGAGGAGGAAGTGGAAACTGGGATATAAAATAAATAAATGAATAGTAAATAAACATAATTTTAGAATCTAGAAGATACAGCAATAAATAAATTGAGATCATTTGGTCCTAACAGAGTATAAATTATAGGCAAAATGTTTGTAAAAAATATCCTACATGCTCTTTATAATGGGAATTAGTTAAACTTGAGATCCAGCAATTCTACTCTTAGGCAAATACCCAAAGGATGCACATTCATACAACAAGGACATCTGTTCAAAGCAGCATTATTTGTAATAGACAGAACCTGGAAACAACGTAGATACCCTTCAGCTAAAGAATGGATAAAGAAAATGTGGTATATTTACATAATGGTAAATGTGGTACATTTACTCAGTGGAAAAAACAATGGAATCTTGAAATTCACTGGCAAATGGATGGAACTACAAGAAACCATCCTGAGTGAGGTAACCCAGTCACAAAAGACAAACATTGTATGTACTCACTATGTATGGAAATTAGATATAGAGCAAAAGATACCAGCCTATATTCTACACACCAGAGAAGCTAGGAATCAAGGAGGACCCTAAGAGGGAGATACATGATCTTCTGGAGAAAGGGAAAGGGACAAGATCTCCTGAGCAAATTAGGAGCAAGTTGGAAAGGGAGAGGTATTGATGTTTCATAAGGATCAGGAGAAAAAAATAGGCCAAATAGATGTTTATTCAGGGATAAATAACTCCCAACATAGACAGATGAACACTGGCAGGTTTCTGGTCCCAAGGATGCCTCTGGATGTCCTCCTGTTCCCATGCTACAAGCAAGAAAGCTCTCCAAGCCCCCTCCACAGCCTTAGTTCCCTCAGGTCACATCTGGCCCTATCTCCATCCCCAATGGGCGTGGTCTATGCCACAGGTGCAGACAAAGTGAATATCTCACTACAATTCCCCTTTTAGTCTAAAGAAAATATTGGGCTGGATACAAAACTATATACAAAACAGTGAATAACCAGTGTGCTTTAAGAAAAGGAAAATCGAGAACACTCAAACTTAATATCTAACTATCTAGTCCTAGGGTGAAGTCAAAACAGGGTTTGCAATAGAGCTGTCCTAAGCTGGAAAGCTTAAGTCTAGTACCTAATATATCTAATTAGGAAGAGAGATAATAGTTGTGATAATTTAATATTCAACCTCATCAAAGATGTGAGAAGGAAAATAATAACACTAGGGAAGGCAGGAAATGCGGATGGGCAACTTCCAAAAGGTGCAGCAAGGACAGAAACAGCATGCTACCTGGACATTCACCCAAGGTCTCACAGCAGCATTGGTACAGCCAGTTTTGGCTAAGGCCTAGAGTACCTGACAGATCACAGCAAGGCAGGGAGGTAAAAGGGCTGTCTTAGCCTGACTTGGCAGGGTTCAGTAGTCTTTTATGTTTGTCTCCTGAAAGCACATAGGACCACACTTCCAAATCTGTGGTCAAAGTCAGTACAGTTCTTTGCCCAAGAGACAATAGTTGAAGCAAGGATGGACTCAGAAGGAAAGACAACAGTGTCCAACATTTTCTTGGGAAATGCACAGTGCTGTTAGGAACAATATTGTCTCATGTCAATGAGGTACAAATATTGAAACATTTAAATGCCATGTTCTGCAGGTCTATGAAGTTTTTGAAGATTAAGCACCTATTTCTGACTAATCCCATAGGTATAGGAAACATGGGCGAAGATATTCTGTAATACTCAGGAACCTAGCTATAACATGGATTGAAACTTCCCTGAGTAAATCAGGGACTAATACCTAAGCAATGTAACTATGTATGTATATAATATATGTAATTCCCTAAAGCAGGTAGATTAGAGGTAGATTAGAAATGTCTAGACCAGAAGTAGAAATATAAAGTGCAGCATAATAAAATTATCCTAAATTGTATCAATATACAAAATTGCCTTGAACATAAGTAAAAGTACACATACATAGAATACGGTAAGGATATTGTGCAAAAACATAACTGGAGAGATTTTCACAATACGACAAAATACACAGTTTACATACAATTCTGGGAAGGGAACAAACTTAATTTTACATAGGTTACCACATATAAGAATCTATAACCATGTAAGCTGTATGATACTAATATTTCACTATTACTAAAATAATTAACAAGGAAATAGGCTAATCTACCCATATCCCATCTAAACCATTCCTTTCCCAATTGTACCCTATCCTTATCTAAAAGAGATACCTGAGTCTAAGCATCACCTTTCATACCCAATCCTAAGAAGATGAATACTATCCCTAAGTGCCTAGTGTAGGGAAAGGGGCATTGCTATATTAAGATTACTTCCTGCTGAACTGGTATGATGATTGCTCCATGAGATCCTGTAGGGAGAAAATTTTTAGCAACAAAATTTTGACAGGACTGCCTGAGACATGTGTAGCTAGTCACGGTGTGGCAGGAAATGTTTGACTGGAGTTTTATCTGAAATTCTTGCCAGAGTAAAATAAGTAGGTGCATCATAACAGCTAGCTAGTCAGGAGTTGTCTCAAGCAAAACAATCTCAAACAGGATTAGGGTGATGTTTGTAGTCCAGATGCATCAGGTTGAGTCAAGAGGAAATGATGAAGTGGGGCCCCATCTTCTTTCTGGAGAGTTCAAGGATTGTTGTTAAGAATTGTTATACCTTGTGGAAAACTTCAACATCAATATCAAAGTAAAATTTTCAAGTTTTAAGGTATGCATTGAGGAAAAGTCAACAATAAGCATCAAAATGTATATGAGAAAATTAGGATTTCAGAGAGGAAATTGCATATAATTAAATGAATCACCAGATTTTGTTTTCTTCTGCCTTACACCAATTGGCTTCTTGATATAAGGCAGAAACTGTGAATTTAATCTTAACACCATGCTTCAATTTAGAGAAGGAAAGCCAAACCAAACACCAAAGCCTGCACTGGTTTACATGAGAGACATATTTACAGAATAAAATCTCCCATCATCTCCTTTCTGTCTAAAATAAAAAGAAGTGTTTTAAACTTAGCATAGCAAAATATATTACACAAATAAGAATCATAGTGAACAATATTTTATCCGTTAACATTTAGTACAATTTAAGAAATTATTTCATTATCTATCATATCTTTGTGAGTCTGAAATCTTATATGTAACTTATCTTTAATCCTAAATAAGGAAAACTATAACCATAACTATCTGTCTTCAACTCCTTCAAAGACCACAGAAGGATAATATATAAACTCTAGAAATGACAGAGACAACTCACTGCCTTGTCAGTCACCCAAAGTTCTTCTGTAATGTTCCATCTTCAGCCCATAGGCCATAGTGTGTCTGGAAGACTCCTCAGCAAAACAAGAAACTTTAAACTGTCCATCTGTATTGAAAGTTTGTCAGTCACTTTTCTCTGTGTCTTGTAGACTGTCTGGCAAAGTCTTTTATGAAGCAGGAATCCTGTAGCACTGTCCGTATTGTATCAGCAGTCACTTTTCTGTGGGTCCTGCATGTCCAGTTTATACAGTATAAAGTCAAACAGTCTAGACAAGAGCAGTATACAGACCATATGGCTAGTCTTGCCATATTGAAAGCAAACTTCATAACAAGTTTCTTCAATGTCCATCGTCCTTTCTCACACAGGTGGTGTTGCCAGGAGCAGTTGTGAATCACTGTCAAGAAAAACCCTAAACCATTTTAAATTCCATATTCTGTAGGTCGTGGAAGGGTTTGAAGAATGCCTATTCATCTCAAATACATCTCTGTATATCTAGAAATCCTAACTAACTTAACTCTAAGTTTTAACTATTATAGGTAACTCTCTATAATCTGTATTAAGTATACATTACATTTTCCAATGAGCTATATAAACATAATACATAAACAAGAGGAGAAATATACATATCACAAGATTGACCTTAAATTGTATCAGTAAATGAAAATCCATTCCAAAACAAAGTATTCATGTCTATACCGTAATTTCCTTTTTACCTTTAAAAAGATTGGTTGTAGTCATTAACCATTTATAAACAAGCCCACTTAAATGAAAACAAACATTTATAAACAATATTGGGGAATTTAGGCATTGTTCTTTCCAAACTGCTTCCTGCTGGAAGAAGGCACAGTCATGGGGAACCTAAAAAGACACAGAAATACTGGCTGTAGTCTGCAAGGTTGATTTGTTTAAGCTGTTTTGAATGTTGGATCACCTGGTACTCTGTTTTAGGGGGGTCTGGCTTGATCAAACCACATTAGTCTGAAAGGAATCCACAGCTTTTTATTTTCTGTGAAAACAAAATTAGAAATCCTTTTCCCTAGTAACTTGTCCTTAGACTTAAAGTTTGGAATCAAGCATTTTAAAAATATATAAATTGGATTAATCCTGCAGAATCTTTTTTATCAGTTGTTGTTATTTCCTCAGCAGTCAATTTAAAGATAACAGAATAGCATTCAATATCCAAAGTTTCTCTGTGCTTTCCATCTTTACATGGCTTTTTTATAACTCTATTTCTTCTACTTTTATTTTTACATATTTTGAGACAGGGTTTCTCTGTGTAAATTTTATCTGTCCTGGAAGTTACTCTGTATACCAGGTTTACTTTTAAGTCACAGAGATCTGTTTGCCTCTGTCTGCCAAGTGCTGGGATTAAAGGCGTGTGCCACCACACCCAGCCACACTCTGTCTTTTTAAAACCATTTTATTTCTTTTCTCTTTCTCTCTCAAGCCCACATATATTTTAAAACACACTGTAAACCTTCAACGGTTTTTCTTAACCTGAATCTGTCTTTACTGTAAATCTTTATCTTTTTTCTGGCCATGAGTCTTTTATCTGTTAAATAACATTGCTAAAATGAAAGCCAAAGTTTTAGCTACGGTTAACAAGATGGCAGTGGCTGTTTTACCACCAGCAGTGAGAGCTGTGCTCACAGTCTTGGTCTACTCTGCATGTTCCCGGCTCAGAGATATGGTCACTGCCATTGCCAGCTCTCATACACACCAATGAATTGTTAGCAGAACTCTTTAAAAGCAATGCGGTTTTTTTGCTGCTTATGCTGAGTCAGGAAACCTCCCTTAAAGGAGCCGCACAAATCTTTGTTTGTCTCTAGCAAAACAGAATCCAACTGAAAAAAACCTTCTACCAAGAAGTCTTACTTGTCTCTGTTCTTTTGTTTCTAAAAACTATTATTTAAGCTGTTATTTAAGTTTTAAGTGAAAGTTCAAAATCCCACTTCCAACACCATTATGTTATGATCACGTTTTTCCCACTGCCGGTCTGGTCCCACTGCCATGCTAGCCCCCAATATCATGCAGAGACTCTGTATTTGATATAAGGCTGATAGCCAGGTTCTAGTTTGTTACTGGCTAGCTCTGTCTTAATAATTAACCCATTTATACTATTCTAAGTATTTCCATGTGGATCATCTTACTGGCCAGAGCAGTTGGCGTTTTACCTCTCCGGGCTCTCCAGTTGACTCCTCTTTACTACTTCCTCATTTCTCCTTGTCTCCTAGCCTCACCTATCTTGCTTTCCCATTGGCCGACAGGGCTTTATTCATTAACCAGTATGAGAAACATATTTACAGAATAACATCTCCCATCATCTTCTCTTTTCTACCCCAACATAACACATATCCTGGTTTCCATACTGAGGTTAATAAACCCTTGAAATATACTGGCTGATTTAGTTCAGAAGATTTTTCTATTGTCCAGTGTCTTCCTTCAGCTATTTGTCCTTTTTTATTAGCAATAAGAAAGTTTAATGTCAATAAAGCATTATGTAATCTGTGTTTGTGTGTCTTGGTTCCTTCTGCCTGTTTATGGAGCATTTCCTTTAAAGTAAGATTGGATCTCTCAACTACTACTGTTCCTGTAGGATTGTGTGTATACCACTTATGTGTTTATGTTATAATACTCAAAAAACTGTTTCAATTTTCTGGAAATATATGCTGGAGCATTGTCAGTGTTTATTTATGCAGGTATGCTCATAAAGGCCATTACCTTTAATAGGTATGTCATAATAGAATCAGCCTTTTCAGAGCTCAGAGCAGTAGCCCATTGAAACCGTGAAAATGTATCTATAGTATGGTGCACATATTTTAATTTTCCAAATTCCACAAAGTGAAACACGTCCATTTGCCATATTTCATTCTATTTATACCTTTAGGGTTACTGCCTTTTGGTAAAGGAGTTTGGTTATAGAATGAGCAAGTAGGACATTTTCTTATTATTTCTGCAGATTTTTGCCAAGTGATAGAAAAATCCTTTTTAAAATCTTTGCTGTTCACATGTTATTTCTTATGAAACTCTGAAGCTTCTAGCACACTTCCTATTAATAACTGATCAATTTCATCATTGTCTTATACAAAGGGACCTGGCAGACCCATATGGGATCTGATGAGTACAAACATACATATATATATATATATATATATATGTATATATACATATATATATATAATATGATGACTCCTATTTCTGATAATATCTTGTAACTGTATAAACAATGAATTTATTCTGGGAATAATAATAATTCTAGGAATAAATTCTGCAGTCTCAATGTGTAAGACTACTCTCTCTGTGTATTAAGAGTCAGTACCTATATTGAGAGATTCTGTAAAATCCATAAGTACCATGAGAATGACATACAATTCTGCCTTTTGTACAGAATTGTAAGGGCTTTGAACTACCTTGCTTATTTTTTATGATTTATATCCTGCCTTCTCAGATTTGTTTGCATCAGTGTAGAATGTAGGAACTCCAGAGATAGGTGTTTTTCTTACAATGCATGGAAAGTTCCAAATGATTTTCTCTATGAATTTGATTCTTTCACTTTTGGGATAGTTGTTGCTAATCATTCCCAAAAAAATTACTGCATGTTCTGCCAATATTCATTATCTTTCAATAAGGAGGAAATTTCTTCATTAGTTGAAGGTACTATAATTTCTGCTGGGTCCTTTCCTGTCAGTTGACGAAGTCTTAATTTCCATTTTATAATCAAGTCAGAGATCTTTTCTATATACCTTTTAAGTTTTTTATTCTGGTTTGTGTGGTAGAAATATCCATTCTAATGTGATATCTTCCCTCTGCATCAAAATACCTGAAGGAAAGTATCTACATGGTAATATAACCAGAATACACTCTAGTTTTGGATCCATACGTTCCACATGTGCTTCTAAAAGCCTCTTTTCTACCCATTCCAATTCCTTTTCAGTTTCAGCTGGTAGTATTCATGAACTATTCAAGTCCTTGTCCCCTTTCAGGGTCATTTTCAAGTTTTTCAAATCATGCCCTTCTACTTCAATAATGGTGTGTAGTTGAGAATTCTCTCCTAGTAATTTTTGAAGATCATTAAGAATCTGGTAACTATTTCTTCTAATCTGTACTTTTTGTGGTCTAATTTTCTGTAGACCTATTTTATATCCTAAGTAGTTGATAGACTCTCCTTTTTGTATTTTTTTCAGGTGCAATTTGTAATCCCCAATAAGGTAAAACTTCCTTTTTATAATATTTCTATTTTAGAATCAGCTAACAATATATCATCCATGTAATGGTAAATTATGGATTATGAAAACTTTATAAATTATTACCAACCTTTGTTTTTTTACAAAATATTGGCCCAGGGTGGGGCTATTTATCATTACCTATGGCAAAACCTTCCATTGATATCTCTTCACCGGTTGAGAATTATTGTAATTAGGTACTGTGAAGGCAAATTTCTCTTTATCGTGTTCTTGTAAAGGTATAGTGGAGAAGCAATTCTTTAAATCAATAACTATAATAGGCCATTCTTTAGGTATCAAAGAAGGCAAGGGCATTCCAGGATGTAGAGAACCCATTGGTTGAATAACTTTATTTATGGCTCTCAGGTCTGTAAGCATTCTCCATTTACCAGATTTCTTTTTGATAACAAATACAGGAGAGTTCCGAGGGCTGGCATTTAGCTCTTCCTGAACCAGGTTTTCTAAAGCCTCTATCTTCTCAGAAGTCATAGGCCATTGTCCTACCCAGACAGGTTCATTTGTTAGCCATTTTAATCATAGAGCTTTTGGTTCCTCTGTTTGGCACTTTTGTTCTCATTTTGTACAGCCTGGATATTTGGTGTCTGGCTTGTATAGTATTTCATAATACTTTTTTCACAATCATAAGGTCATTTATGGTTCATATATAATTCTGGAGGAATGTTAATCTGTGCAACCATTGCTGTAATAGATCACGACCCCATAGGTTTATTGCTATAGCAGCCACAAATGCTCTCAACCTTCCTCTCTGTCCTTCTGGTCCTATACATTTAATCCATCTTGTGCTCTGTTTTACCTGAGACAGGATTCCAATCCTTAAGAATGGAATATTTACCTCTTGCAGGGGCCATGTTGGAGGCCAAGATTTATTAGTTATGATAGTTACATCAGCCCCCATGTCCACCAAACTTTCATTCTGTTATTCATTTTAACTATCAATCTAGGCCTATAACAATTTATAGAGGTTTGCCAAAATATACGTTTTCTGTTTCCTTTTTTCATGTTTGATTCAACTTCCATCACTAGTTTGTCATCCAGAGCAGTATGAGTTTTTACGATATGCACTGGGTTTTCTAATCGTCCTATGGGAGATTGTCCTCCACTGTGACTGGGAATGTCCAGACCACCTTTGACATGGGGGCTTTGGAGAGGCCCTCCAAAAAGTTTCCTGGTTGTAAAGGGGTTCCTTGCTTGTCTCTGGTCGATCTAGATTCATTGTTCGGTCCAGTGTCAGCCTTTGCCACACCATCTACATAACCCAGAAGGCTGAGGCCTTCTGTTCTATTCATTTCTGGGAGTGTTATTTCTAGAAATAATTTGCCTACAATTTCTTTTTAGATTTCCTCTCCTACCTCAGTTAAAACATCTGACATTTTGATATCTTTTCAAAACTTTGGAGATGGCTTCTCCTACCCACGCTTCAGTGTCACCATAGTTAAGACCTCTGTTATCTTGATGTCTTCTCAGACCTTTAGATATGGCTTCTCCTATCCAAGTTTCATTACTTTCAATTTTGGCTGTATATAGGACCCATTCATCTAAGGGTGCTGATTTGATGTTTAAAGACCAAAGCACCTGTTTGCACTATGGATTTGCATTCTCATAAGCTAATGATTCTACGATTATTTGCCTAGAATGTATGTCTGCTACCTCTAATTGTATTGCCCTGGACAACCTTTCTAGAAATACACTAAAGTGTTCTCTTGGTCCTTGCTTTATCTTGGTATAGGACTCTAGCCTCTCCCCTAGTTCATGAACCTTGTCTCAATAATTCAAAGCTGCTGTACTGCATAGAGACAAGGTATGGTCATCATAGGAAACTTGAGTTTCTGGGTCAGCATAAAGACCTTCACCAATAATTTTATCTTGGGGAGCTTTATAACCTTTCTTTAAGACCTGTATTTCAAGAACTTTTGGTTCCTCTCTCCATAAAGCCCTCCATTCTAATTGAGAGGAATTTTCAAGGACAGGTGATATTAATTGACCCAATCCTTAGGGGTTACCTTGTTATTCCTTGCCATGATTCTATCAATTGCTTCACATATGGTGAGTGCATGCCAAAAGAGACTACTGCTTCCTTTATACCTTTTAAATCTTTCATACTTATTGGTTCCCACTGATATGCAATGCCACCTTTTGGGTGTTTTTTTGTTTCTGTGTTTTCACTAATAGATACAGGGAAAACTCCCCAGACCCCAAATGGTGTAGAAAATTTTAAGTCTCTTTTATGCCCTGTTCCTTATAGTTCTTCTTCGGATGTGTCAAATCGAAGGTCTTCTAAGGCCTGAAATCTATTCACCATTGTTTCTTTGAGTGTCTGAATTTCTTGAACCATGTAACTTTCTAGAGACTTTATTGTATCAGTTTCTTAATTTCTCCAACTATGAATGATTCCTTGTTTTTAATATTATCATCCTTAGATATTATCTGAATGGCATGTAAACTACCTTCCAGATACAATGTTCTATCCGCTAGCTTGCCATGGAACAGATTCTATCTGCTAGTCTTTCTGTCTGATGTTCCAGTTTTTTAACCTTATTAGAAGATTTGTCTAACTAGGAATGAGCTGTTTCTGCTGGCATGTTAATGCATTGCATTGTTTCCATTTTGGTTATTGAGGTACCAGATATGAAACAAATTCTGTTTTCTAGTTGGTCATTTTTATGTCCCATGCTTTGCATTCTACCTGTCAGCTCTCTAACCTTTTCCTCTAAACATTTTATGTTTTGCATTCCAATTTTAAGATCTCCATTATCATTTTCAATAGTCTGCATTCTGCTTTTTTAGCTCTCTATTGTCATTTTCCATATTTTGAATCCTTATTACTAACTCTCTTATGGTTTGCTCTAATTTCAAACCATTTCTTTAAAAATATCATAATAATGATGAAACCCATTGATACTACCAAAAATGTATATATTGGTTAAGTCATGATTTTCTATACAAGAAGTAAAAGAATTCCTAAAGTCCTGCATTGTAAGATTATCCATCATAGCTATGGGAAAATTGATTTCAGATATTCTATCAACTTAAATTGTGAAGAATGGCACAATTACCTTAGGTGTAATTCTGCTGTCCTGGAACTTTGATGCTTTTAGTTGTAGATCTCAACACCTCCAGATGTAACCACCAAAAAAGTCTAGCAGCAGACAATCCTTCTGATCTTTGTCCCTGTAGAATAGCTCTTAACGAACTCTGGCAAGCAAAATTTTGTGCGTGTGCAATTGCTGGGACTGCAGGGCTAATAGGTGTTGCTGGCACAGCTGGGCAGCAGGAAGCACACAAGCAGGGCAGGTGCCAGGTGGCATGAATGCAAAGTGGGGAAATGGGCAAAAAATGAGAAGCAGTGAGTGCCTTTTCAGGGCCACTGTGGAGGTAAAGGAATTGTAGGGCAGAGACAAACGTCCCACAAGCTATGGTGTGTACACCTGGTTACACAAACAACCCTGCCCTTTCAGGTATGGTTGGGGGAAGGGAGTGGCTTCTGGCGCCTGGATGAAAACAAGGTCCAGTGAAAATCTGGATTCCGCTTCTGACAACAGATATTGATGTTTAATAAGGATCAGGAGAAATAAATAGGCCAAATAGATGTTTATTCAGGAAAAAATAATTCACAACATAGACAGATGAACACCAGCAGGTTTCTGGTCCCAAGGAAGCCCTCCTGTCCCTGTGCTATAAGCAAGAGAGCTCTCTGAGCTCCATCCTTGGCCGTAGTTTTCCCAGGTCACATTAGGCCCTATCTTCACCCCCAATGGGCATGGTCTATGCCACAGGTGCGGACAAGGTGAATATCTCACTACAGAGAGGGAGTTAGAAGATACAGTTATCAATGATATTCTTTCAATTTTTTGTATTTAACTTCTGTATTTTAAAAGTATCCCTACTGGAAGGCCCCATTCTCCCTGTGTAGTGTAATGGGAATGGTGGTTGGGGGGTATGGAAGGGAGAGGGAACTGGGATCCATATGTAAGAATATTAAAATATATTTAAATAAAATAGGGTAATAATGTTGTGGAATAGAATGTTTGTTTAACCGTGTAAAGATATGTTTAAATATGTTGCAGAATAATTGTTTAACTATCTAAAGATGAGTTGCTTTTGTTTATACTCCATTTGTTTATGTAAAGATGTGTTGCTGTTTTAATTTGTCTGCCTAAGGCAGTTGATTAATCTAATAAAAAGTTGATTAGCTAGTAAAAGACAGGCAGAGGAGGAATAGGTAGGGCTGTCAGGCACAAAGAGGAGCCAGACAGCCAGCTGGGGGCCCAGACAACCAGGGCAAGCCAGCTAGAAGCAAATCAGCCAGACATGAAAGAATCAAGAAAGCAGGATAGATTGTATGCAGATTAGGTAAATGATCCTCCAGGTAGCACATAGATGAATAGAGACAAGTTAATTTTTTTAAATGGCCATTAGAGACAAATCTAAGCTAAGGCCAAGCACTCATAATAAGTTTTATGTCATGATTTTGGCATTAGTAGCTCAAAAAACCTATGGGGCCAGAATTTTGTCATAGAGCCTGAGAAATCTGAAAAATACAAGAGAGAAAGAGAGAGACAGGCAGAGAGAGGTGGAGAGAACTCCTAAAAGAGACTCTGTTGTACATTGATTACTTGGGAAACCAGCATGTTAAGTAGAAATCACAAGCTAAGTAAAAGTACCTGCCACTGTGTAGGCACCAATTTCATAGAGCTGGGGCTTTTAAATGCAACTCCCAGGAAGATGGATAGACACAGCTCAGAGTTAATACTAGATCTTGGCCAGGACTTAAAGCTTGGGTCTCATGGACCAGAGTGGGGAGGAACCAATCACCACAACAAAGCTGCATGGTGAGTTTAAGTTCTGGCTCATACAGTCAGAAAATGCAACAGGTACACATTAAAGCAGGTGCAGATTGATAAAAAAAGAATCAAAGAAAAATTCTTAACACAAGTTAGGGTGTATTTAAAAATGTGCATATGTACTTATGAAAGAGAAAAAGCGGGTATAGACAGTCATAGAGGGAAAAGTTAAAACATAATAAACTAAAATCTTTAAAAAAGAGAGTAAAGTAATATAAAGGAAAAAGCACAAAACAATGGACAGGCAGTCTGGATCCTGTATGGTGCTGTGTTGACTTTGAATTTTTTGAAGTTTATGTATCATTTTACTCATTAAAAATATTATTTCCTATCTATACTAGTCCCCTCTCCCTCCCTCTCTCCTTCCCTCCCATGCCCCTGAATCACCACAGGGAGAGTGATGAATTCCAGGAGGGGTCAACAAAATTTTTCAAGTCATTTGGAATAGGGACTAGGCCCTCCCTCCTGCCTCAAGGTTAAGGAAGTACCCCTCCATGGGGGATGTGCTCCCCAAGTCCTTCTGTGCATCAGGGATACATCCTGGTTCCACTGTCACAGGTCATTTAGACTGCCCAGGCCTTCTAACTGAGACCCATGTTCTGGGGATCTGAGTTGGTCCAATGCAGATTTTGCAGCTAACAGTCTGGGGACCAATTTGCTCCTCCTTATTAAGGTCAGCTATCTCTGTGGGTTTCTGCAGCCTGATCTTTTCCTACCTCCCTGCATTTGGATTCTAGTTTGGCTCAATGTTTAGTTGTGGGTATCTACTTCTGTTTCTATTAGCTCTATGATGGTGGAAAAGTTGGTCTTCAATTTTATTCACAGAGAAGGGCATTTCTGGTAGCCTTTCCACTGTGGATCAAATTGTTAGTTGGGGTCAGTTTGTAGGTCTCTGGAAATTTCTCTACAGTCAGATTTCAATTCAAAGCTATAATGGCTCTTTTATGATTCTCTCTCTCTCTCTCTCTCTCTCTCTCTCTTTCTCTCTCTTTCTCATCTATTCATCCCCTATTCATCCACCGAATGAATCTTCCTAGTCCCACGTGTTTTCATCTCCTCCCCTTCTCTTTCTCCTATCTCCCTACCCTGATGAGAGATGTTATTCTGTAAATATGTCTCTCATACTGGTTAATTAATAAAGCACCATTGGGCCAATGAGAAAGCAAGATAGGTGGGGCTAGGAGACAAGAAGGAAAAAGGAAGTAAAAAGGAAAAGGAAGCACCTGCAAGGGAGTGTGGATTTGCCCACACCTGGGGTTTGCTTGCAAAAGGAAGTCCTCTGCCAAATGTGGCTGCCTTCAACTTTGGGTGCTGCCTTCTGACTTGACCAGATGCTCTCATCTACACAGGTGGTCTCCATCAGACCTGAGCAGGAAAGGTCTTCAAAGCTGACAGTTGTCTCTGCACAGTGGGACAGGTTGAACTCTTCATGGCAGCTTTTCTCCACGCTCCACGGATGAGCCTTGTCAAATCCAGGAGGGTACACGTGATGGCCATAGAGAGGCTGGGCAACAGTTGGACTAGTCTTCTGTGGATCCATACAGGCATACTGAGTGGCTCTGTAGGCTGATGTCTGATATCCACCAAGGGTGGACTCACCACCTAGTATATGCCCCTGACCTCTACAGTCACTCCTACTTCTGGAGGAAGTCACCTGTGCATAGAGATTTATCTGGATTCCAGTGCCTGCCACCTGGTGCCCATGAAAGGGCTGATATCCCTCAGGTGTCTTCATCAAATCTCTGCATAACATCCAGTCGGCAGTGGCTGTGTGAGGAAAGCAGGGTCCTTGCTGCAAATCACCTGGGGTTTTGTACTGTTCAGTACAGGTTTCAAGGAAGCCCTCAAAAAATTCTGCAAGTTCCTCAGTTGTTTGGGGAAAGGAAGACATCTTTCTGAACCAGGTTAAAAGTCTGGTGATATTTAGCTCCTTGTGGGCACTCAAAGGAGGAGCTGGGACTGTGCTTGGTTGCCCAATCCAAACTGAGAAAGTCAGCTGGAGGAGAGTAGGGCTTCAGAAGCAATAAATCCCAGAAATGAACTCAGCTCTTGAGCTCTCCAGTATCTTCCTCTCAAGCTTGGACAGACATGGGCTAGGATTCAGAGACTAGGTTATATATGCCTTGCCCTTTTACAGTGTGGATCCCCACACCTAGAGTGCTTGTTTCAGCTTCTTTACTCTGGTTTTAGAAGACAGGGTGTGTTCCTCTTTCCCACCCTTTCAAGGGGTTTGCTCACAGTTGGTTTCTTCTTTACTCGATGCCTTTATTCAATTGTAAGAATACATGCAATTCCTGGAAAAGGGGACATAGAATAGATTTTGAGGCACTTTACAGGAATTAGTAATTACACAGAGACTGGTATGGGGATTCAGTCTTGGAGCTGAATATCAGCACAAAAGCAGTCAGTCACTACCTTTCACCTCTATGTCAGGATGAAAATGCTGATTCATGTAGGCCCTATTTATCAAGTTTCAATCGACTGCCTCACATTTTGAAGGGTAGATGATGAATGCCTCTCTGACAACTAGCCTCTGTCCTATATGCTTCCCTGTTCTTAGGACTAAAGTTGTGAACTATAGTCACTCTTGTGTATGGTTCTGGGAGACCTGAAACTCTGATTCCTCAGCCTGAAGATGAAAGAGGATTAGCACTCCCTCCTACATTCCTACAGCTGGTAGTAAAGGTGTGGCAGGGGATCCAACACCTTGTGGACGAATTTGTTTTATGCTTCCTGGGCCAAGCTTTCGTATGCCATGGATAATATATCACTACCATTCCCCCTTTCTGTCTAATACAGAAAGAATACTGCTACAACTAACCTAAGACAAACCCTCTACATTAACTACAAGACTCATATCATTCAATAAATAAAGTTTATATAGTTATCAACATCTAGTCCATTTTCACTTGACAAATTCTGAGACAATTCTTCATAATCCAGTCTATCTTTATGAGTCTCGAGTATTGCATGTGTTTTAAATTCTCTTCCAATTTGCATTGTCAGAGTATCTACTACTGTCTTTCACACCATTAACCCTCTATATACTGATACCAAGTTACCTTTCTGAGTCTAGTGTTCAGTTGTAACGACAACTCAACTATTTGTGCTTCTGCTCCTTCAAAGGGCCAAGAAAGGAATATAACCAACTATATTCACAACAAGTGGCAGGAAAATACTCCCTCTCCCCCCCCACAAAAAGTGGGACATTAGAAATATAGCTGGCTGCCTGAACAGTCACATAATGTTCATATACAATGTTAGGGCATGTCATTCTACCTATGGGCGAGGCATCTGTGACAGGCTGGTCTGTGAAAGAGGATTTTGTGAATGGGCTGTCCAGCCTTGTCTTGGCAAGGATGAGCAGACATTCTCATTTGTGTCCTCTTTATCTTTTTGCCCTGTATATTTTCCACAGCCACTCAAGTGTTCTTTCTTGCTCTGTGATTCCTTCTGCCAAATGTAAAAGTAAATTCTATGTGAGATTCTTTTGTGCTCATCATCATCTCTTAAGTAGGCTGGTGCTGCCATGTCCAGGCAAGTCTCATTGTCACCCAAATCCTGTATTATCAAAACCTTTCAAATGCCATAGTCTGCAGATCTCTGTAGTGTTCCAAGACAACCTGCCATTGTGAAAATAATATCTGTTTGTCTCTGAGGACATACCTAATGTGATTATATGTTCACTTGTAATCATTGAATAATTACCTACCTGCATTTCCACATGATCTGATATACTTGGTAATAATATCATTCAAAAGTAGAAATTGGTATTATGGTTGATAAATGAGCTCTATAGCTTCAATGCCTTGAACTACATTAAAATCCTAGGTACAATATGTCTTATGAAATTATTGTCAAATTGGTATGCACTAGTGTATACACCATGCAGGAATCACACCAATGTAAAATACTCTAAAGTGGTAGTTGCTTTTAAAAAGTAGATGCAGAAACCTACCTCTTAATCTCAATTTATCTATACTTTTGAGAAGTCGTTTCCATATTCGAAGGTTGTATGTCATCACACCTACACTCTCATCTTTGTCAAAAGGGACCTTGTTTCTAATCCCCTTTGCTCACCTTTCGTCTTGACCATAGCCATCGCCATCTTGTAAACAGTCTCCCTTACCAATGGGAGATATCCATAACCCATTCAAAAAATCCAAAATCACTCACATACTCTTTGGGGAGGTGGGCATATTGTTCTGAAAGATACTTTCTGCTGTCTAGACATATGTTACATATGTCCAATGTAGCATATCCACAATCACCTCCTCTAAGAACTTGATCTTGGGAGATATGATTTCTTCCAGCTTTAGACTTTTGTTCAACATCCTTAGCCTTTTCTCTGAACTGGGCAGCTCATTGTAATTATAGTTCATGCTCTAGGACAACTTTAATCAAATCTATCTGATCCACACGGAGAACCCTATAACACACAGCCAAAGGGTGAATGGTGTCCTAGGAGACTACAGCTCCCCTAGATTCCCCGGAATCAAACATTGCCACAGGTTTCCAAGCAGCTCATGTAGAGACTCCTCCAATATGCAACTCATTTAAGTTTACTGGCTGTATAGAAGGAGTTTCTCTTAAGACTTTCCAGTGTACCTTTCTGACATGAAACCTCAATGCTGAAATTGTTTCTCCATTTAATTTCTCAGTCTGCAATTTAGTATCTCTATGAGCTGTTTCAGAAGTTTATCTAAGGTCTGCATCTTAGCATTCATATTAACCCAATTATTTAGAGATGATTCAGAAATTATCAAAAGGACAAAACAGGTTATCAAACTAGCTATCCACAATATATCAAAACTGCTTATGTCGATTAGACTTCATGGTCCAATTCTAGACCATCGGTGGGAATCACATGCAGATCTAATTTTAGTATTGTTGTTGTTGTTGTTTATGTTGTTTTCCACATTCAAGTACCGGGGAATAGTTCTGGTGTTTGTTTGTTATTCTGTTTGTTAAGAAGCAAATAATGAAAGAAACAAAGAAAACACAAAACTAATCCCCTTTCTGTGAGTATTCCCAATGAACATACCATGCTTCACACAATGTCTGTGACCTGTGCAGTGTAGCATATCTGAATCAGAAAACTATCATGTGTCCTTGAACTGAGAGTTTCAGCCCTTGTAGAGATGCTTGAGGAAAAGCCTGGATGTCTCCACAGTTTGGGTGGCAGCTGAAGCCTCTTTAGAAATGCTACAGCAGAAAGAGCCCACACTTGCCATTTGTCTCAAAAGAAGCGTTTCCTTGAATTCTTGGATTAACTTTGTGTGCCACCATGTAACATGAATACATAAAAAAAAAGACCCAGAGCCTGATATAGGACTTCAAGCTGAGTAACGGAAAAGACGAGTAGCTGGTCACAAGCTCTTACCATTCACGTGGGTGGAAAGGGTTGAATAACTCAGGAGCAGTCCCAAAGTCTCAAGCTGCTTCCTCTTCTCGATGTGCCGGGAGAAAGAAAGCCTCTCTGAGCCTACCTTCTGGGTTATATAGTCTCTTATGTTGGGCTTAAAGGTGGGGTTTTATACTGATTCAATCACGTGTAAAACTGGTTGGCCTTGGAAGCAAGCTGCTTCTGCTTCTTGGAATGAATGCTAATCTGAGACCTAGATCCTCTGTTCTATCTTCTCTAATATTGGCATTCTATATTGTGATTTAGACTGATTTCACTCTTCGGTAGATCAGATGTTGTTGTTGCACTCAAAGAGATCCCTCTATGTCTTCATCAGAGTCCTATAATTAAACGTTTGTACCACCAACTCCCAGTAGCTAGGCCCTGAGAGTGTTCCTCAGGCTCGGGGCTCACTGTGCTTTTCTCAGTCCTCACTGGAGCTTTCAGAAATCATAAGCAATGTATCACTACACGTGACCCTAAATAAACTCGCACATCTCCATTGCGAAATGATGGATTCAAGATTGTCTTACAGACTCAATGTATCAGATTACAAGTGGCTCTTCCCTGAATTAGGAAAAGTAAAAGGCCAAGGGGCAAATGATGGGATTCCAGCTTGATGCTAACCCTAAGAATAGCTAAGACACCAAGACAGTAGGTCTTTCTTCTACCAAGCAAAAATGTTTAACTTGTCTTTTTAAAATCTCTTAGTGTCTGTCTGCTCCTCCATTTAGTTCCTTTCTCCACCCAACCACAGAATGCCTGTTCTCAAATCAGTAGATCTGGGATTAAAGGTGTATGCTCCCAAGGGCTGAGATCATCTTTGGGAGTGCTGTTTCTTCTAGGACTGAATTCATCTGCTGTAGTCAGTGTGGCCCTAAAGAAACACAGATCTGTCTACTGCTTACGTCCCTCTCCTGGGCTTGAGAGTCTTTACAAGCACTGCCTAGCTTCCATAGCTAACTAGTGTGTCTGGCATTGTATTCCAAACCCTTAGGAAGGCTTCATTACTTCATAGCCAATACATCAGCACACTTCCCAATTCAATTAATTTAAATGAGCAAAGTGCCTTCCCAGGTTAGCCTAGCATTTTGGAGATTTTTCCTTACATCCCCATAGAGATGTGATGACGACTAAAATAACCACCTGACGTGTGCCTATTGCACCATGGCACAAGTCATGTCTCTTTATGCCATCTTTACTTTCCACAGGAAACAAGTTACATGTCACTGTTGTGTTTCCACATGAAAGAACTATCTCTTTTCCTACCACAAAGGCATTATCCATCTCCAAGACATGGCCAAATTTGCTTGGGACATTATTTTAGTATCTCAAACTTACATAAGATAACCATTGATAGACAATTAATTGACATCACTTGGAGACACTTCGGAGGAAAACAAATACCTGTTCAACCACATTCCTAAACAATACTTAGGATGACACAGCACTCAATTGTAATGTAAAAATCCTGCAAATTCTCCTGAAGATTGAGCTGGGGTCCTGGCTGAATAAATGAAAACATTAAAATAAACAAAAAACTACAGAGAGAGAGAGTAGACAGAGGGAGAGAAAAGAGACACAGAGAGCGAAGAGACACAGAGAGAGAAAAGACAGAGACAGAGACAGAGAATAGACAGACAAGAGACAGAGACAGAGACAGAGAGAGAAAGGAAGGGAGAAACAAAAGATCAAACTTTAGAACATCCAAAGGGAAGTAAGGTATTTGGAGAATCAGGAAAACTCAGCCACTGCACTTTCACTGATAGCTTCTTCAAAATATATTATTTGTTTAATACCTGTGACAAAACTAGTAACAACATCCTACACTTGAGTTATAGACTTGTGTTTAAACAATCAGGCAGAATGGTTAAGGAGTCTTCTCATAGTGATTGAATGTATTTATGCCAAAACACAGCAGGATGACTCAGGATGATCTCTGAGTTCTAGGAGTCCCATCCTATAGAATGAGACCATGTCTTTAATCACCACACTAACAATCTATCTAACTAACGAACTAATTAACTAACTATGTTACTAACCTACACTCTACTAACTACTATCTAATCCAGTAAATAAGGATCACATAAGAGAAAGACAAATTTCTTTTGCAATTATTTTTATTTAAGAAAAAAACATTGTTTTCCACATTCTTACATAAAAAAACCACAGTTTGTCCTCTCTCCTCTCTTGCTGCTAGTGCTTTCTGCCACCCATCTCCCTGCTCCTCATGGTGAACACATTTATCTCCATCCAGGAAGGGGCAGTACTCCTATCTATTGGACTAAGCATGGTGGCACATCAAGTTGAGGAAGAAACCTCCTTTTGCAGAAAGGCTGGGCAGCTGTGTTCCTTTAGTGTGAGCAAAAGGTGGCCAAAAGCCAGGGAAGCTCCAGTGACTGGTCCCGAGCTCAAGGCTAGGAGACTTGCAAACAAAAGAATCTTCCCAATTGTCACACACCAGCAAGCAACCTTGGTAAGACTTATGTAGGCTCCCTAAGATAATGCAGAGTTCATATGCTCCCATGAGCTCAGGTCAGATGCCTCTGTGGGTTCCTCAACCATGCCCTAGTCCCACCTAGGCTTGTAGCATCTGTCTTCCCTATCTTTTTGACTCTCAGAGTTGGGCCCAGTGTTCAGCTGTGGATCTCATGATCTCCTCTGTCCAATATGTGGTAAAGTCTCTGTCTCTGATGCCAATGAGGGTAGTCACCAATGTGATTACAACCCATGGCCCATTCTGCCCTGACCCCTCTCCCCCACTGCTCAGCCACTAGGACACTTAACTGTGGCCATCCTTGGGAATACTGGGGATTTCCTTGACTCCAGGATTCTCCCTCATCCCAAAATGCCCTCCCCAACATCATTATGTCCCTAACAGTCTAAGTAAAGCAGCTCCTTCTCTTCAAGATAAGAGGTCTTTAGATCATTTGGCAAAGCCACAAAGTCACAACCTTTACTTTGTTATCATGTCCAAACAACTTTAGCAAGCAGGTGCTGTTGACAATGTTTTGGGTAGGAAACCAGGGTTTTATTCTGGATGATGTTGTTTGTGGAGTCATTCTCCAGGGCTAGGTCCAGCTTGAGTACAGACCCTCTGGTGTTGCTTGAGGTAATTCGATCTGGAAAAGTTCTTGGTGCACTTGTCACAAGGGTAGAGCCTCTCCCCACTGTGCTTCCTTTGGTGTCTTCGGAGATCCTCTGGGCGGAAAAAGCTCCACTGGCAACCAGGCTTTTTGCACACAAAGGCCTTCTCTCCTCTGTGTTTCTTCATGTGGACTTTTAGGTGATAGGACTTTGTGTAAGATTTCTCACAATCCTGGAAGGGACAGAAGAACTTCAGAGTGGGAGGCTTCTCCTGGGTCACATGGCTGTGGGTCTCCATGTCTGACTTCTCTTGAAGAAGCTGTCCCTGGTATGTAGGGGATACCGAAATGCTCTGCATAGCTTGACTTTGTCGCACCTGCAAGAGAGTTTCCTATGATAGTCAAAACTTAGAGTTAAGTGAGTTAGGATTTCTAGATATATAGAGATAAAGTGGAGATGGATAGGCATTCTTCAAACCTTTCAAAGACATACAGAATATGGCATTTAAAATGGTTTAGGGTTTTTCTTGACAGTGAGGCACAACTGCTCCTGGTAACACCACCTGCATCAGAAAGGAAGATGGACATCGAAAAACACATTATGGAGTTTGTTTCTAATATGGCAAGACTAGCCATTTATTTGGGCAAGGCACTGCTCTTCTGGACTGTTTGACTTTATGTTGTAGAAACTGGACATGCAGGACCCACAAAAAAGTGACTGCTGATTAACATTGCTACAGGATTCCTGCTTCATGGAAGAGGCTGCCTGCCAGACATTCTAGAGGACACAAAAAAAATGACTGACAAACTGCCAATACAGGTGGACAGTTTTAAGTTTCCTGCCTTTTTGAGGAATCTGGAGACACACTATGGCCTATGGGCTGAAAATGGAACATTACAGAAGAACTTTGGGTGACTGACTAGGCAATGTGTTATCTCTGTCATTTCTAGAGTTTATATATTATCCTTTTGTGCTCTTTGAAGGAGTTGAAGACAGATAGTTACAGTTACAGTATTCCTTAGTTAGGATTAAAGGTAAGTTACATATAGGACTTTAGACTCACAAAGATAGGATAGATGATATTTTCTTTAAGTCTTCCAAAATATTAATGAACTAAATATTGTTAACTGTGATTCTTATTTGATAACCGTTGTATGATATATTTTGCTATGTTAAGGTTAATCCCCTTCTTCTATTTTAGACAGAAAAGAAGAGATGATGGGAGATGTTATTCTGCAAATATGTTTCTCATATTGGTTAATTAATAAAGCACTGTTGGGCAAATGAGAAAGCACAATAGGCGGGCCTAGAAGACAAGGAGAAAAAAGGAAGTACTAAGGAGGAGTCATGATGTAGAGTATGGAGAAAGAAGATGCCGGTGGTGGCTCCCCGATAAGATGACCATGTGGAAATACTTAGATAAGTAGAAATGGGTTAATAATTAAGACAGAGATATTGCATAAACAATAATGGTAACTGGCCAACAGGATTGTACCAAATACAGTGTCTCAGAGTGTTATTTGTGGCCAGCACGCCAGACCTGAGGCATGCTGGCGGAAATCATTCATGCTATACTACCCATTCACTGCCACCCCCCCCATCCCAATAAGCTCAGGAAATCTTGTTTCAATCCCCTTCTGTGAGGGAACTTGTATGACTCTCTTAGATTCCTCCTTGTATCCTAGTTTCTCTAGCAGTGTGGATTATAGGCTGGTGATCTTTTGCTCTATGTCTAAAATCCATATATGAGCGAGTACATACCATGTTCCTTTATTTTGTGACTGTGTTTCCTCATTCAGAATGGTTTCTTCAAGTTCTATCCTTTTCCCTTTGAATTTCAAGATTCCATTTTTTTTTCTTCCCGCAGAGTAGCATTCTGTTGGGTAAATGTGCCTCATCTTCTTTATCCATTCTTGAGTTGAGGGACATCTAGGTTGCTTCAATGTTCTTGCAATTACAAATAATGTTGCTATGAACATAGTTCACCACATGTCTTTGTTGTGGATTATGATTGCTGGATCCTGAGGTAGACAGATCACCATTTTCTGGAGGAAACACCATATTGACCGCCAAAATGGCTGTACAAGTTTGTATTTTCTCAAGCAGTGTAGGACTCTTCCCCTTTCTCTACATGCTCTCCAGCAAAAGTTGTCATTGGTGTTTCTAATTGTATCCATTCTGGCAGGAGTAACATGGTATCTCCAAGTTGTTTTGATTTGTATTTCTCTGATAGCTAAGGATATTGAGCACTTTCTTAAGTGTTTTTCAGCCTTTCTGATTTCTTCTATTTAGAATTATCTCTGCAGTTTTGTACATTTTTTTTGAAAGGGTTATTTGGTGTTTGGTTGATTATTTTCATGAGTTCTTTGTATATTTTGGAGATCAGCCCTCTGTTATATGTATGGTTGGTGAAGATTTTTTCCTAGTCTGAGTGGGCTGCCATTTGGTCTTGTCCACTGTGACCTTTGCATTACCGAAGCTTCTCAGTTTGAGGAGGTCCCATTTATTAATTGTCAATCTCAGTGTCTGTGCTACTGGAGTTATATTCAGGAAGCAGTCTCTTGTATCAATTTGTTCAAGGACACCTCCCACTTTCTCTTGTAAGAGGTTTATTATGGCTGGATTTATTTTGAGGTCTTTGATCCATTTGGTTTTGTGCATGGGTATAGACATGGGTCTACCTGAAGTCTTCTACATACCATCATCCAGTTGTGCCATCATCATTTGTTGAAGATGCTTTCCTCCTTCCATTGTATACTTTTAGCCGTTTTCTCAAAAATTAGGTGTTTGGAGATGTGTGGGTTGATATCAGAATTTTCTATTTAATTCCAATCATGTATCTGTCTATTTTTGTGCCAATATCAGGCTGTTTTCAGGAGTATAGCTCTATAGTAGAGCTTAAAGTCAGAGATGGTGATGCCTCCTGAAGTTCCTTTATTGTACAGCGTCATTTTGGTTATCCTGGTTCTTTAGTTTTTCCACATAAAGTTGATTATTACTTTTTCAAGGTCAGGGAAGAATCGTGCTGAAAATTTTAATGGGGATTGCATTGAATCTGTAGATTGCTTTTGGCAAGATGACAATTTTTACTATGTTGAACATACCTGTCCAGGAGAATGGGAGATATTTCAATTTTCTAGTATCTTCTTTAATTTTTCCAGAAAGTTCTTGCTATATAGGCCTTTCACTGGTTTCTTAAGCATTGCCACAAGATACTTTATGTTGCTTGTGGCTACTGTAAATGGTGATATTTCTCTGATTTCTTCCTCAGCTCCTTTTTCATCTGTACATAGTAGGACTACTGATTTTTTTTTTTTAGTTTGTCTTATATCCTCCTAGTTTGCTGAAGTATTTAGCAGCTGTAGGAGTTCCCTGGTAGGGTTATTTGGGTCTCTTATGTAAACTATCGTATCATCTGCAAATAATGAAAGTTTGACTTCTTCTTTTCCAATTCCTTGATCTCCTTTTGTTGGCTGATTTCTCTAGCTAGAACTTCAAGTACAATATTGATGAGATTTGGGGCAACCTTGTCTTGTTCCATATTTTAGAGGAATTACCTTAATCTTCTCTCCATTCAGTTTGGTGTTGGCTGTTGGTTTACTGTATATTGCTTTTATTTTGTTTAGGTATGTTCTTGTTATCCCTGATTTCTCCAAGACCTTTATCATAAAACGGTGTTGAATTTTGTCGAAGGTTTTTCAGCATTTACTGAGATGATCATGTGTTTTATTTTTTCAGTTTGTTTATATGGTGGATCACATTTAAAGATTTTTGTATATTGAACTATCCCTGAAATCCAGGAATGAAGCCTACTTGGTCATGTTGAATGATTTCTCTATATTTTATTGAGTATTTTTGCATCGATGTTCATGAGGAATGTTTGTCTGTTGTTTTCTTTCTTTGTTGTGTATTTGTGTCGCTTGGGTACCAAGGTAATTGTGGCCTCATAGAAAGAGTTTGGTAATGAGCCTTCTGCTTCTATTTTGTGGAATAATTTGAGGAGTTTGGTATTAGCTCTTCTTTGAATTTCTGGTAGAATTCTTCACTGAATCCCTTTGGCCCTAGGCTTTTTTATTTTTATTTATTTATTTTTTTGTTAATTGGGATGCTTTTGATGAATGTTTATTAGGGGTTATAGGTTTATTTAAGTTTCTTATCTGTTCTTGATTTAATATTAGTAAGTGATAGTTATCCAGAAATTTGTCCATTTCCTTTGAATTTTCAAATTTTGTGGAGTACAGGTTTTCAAAGTATGACCTATAAATTGTTTGGATTTCCTCAATGTCTGTTGTTATGGCCCCCTTTTCATTTCTAATTTTGTTAATTTTCATGTTTTCTCTCTGCTTTTTGGTTGGTGTGGATAAAGGTTTGTCTATCTTGTTTTTTTATTAAAAAAATAACAACTCTTTGTTGCATTAATTTTTTTGTACTGTTTCCTAGTTTCATTTTTATTAATTTTATAATTTTAGCCCTCAAATTGATTGTTTCCTGTCATCTACTCTTTCAGGTTGAGTTTGGTTCTTTTTGTTCTAAGGCTTTCAGTTGTGTTTTTTAATTCTCTGATGTGATTATCCTCTGTTTTCTTTATATGGGCAATTAGTGCAATGAACTTCCCTTGTAGCACCACTTTCAAGGTGTCCCATTAGTTCAGGCACATTGTGACCTCATTCTCATTGAAGTCTAGGAAGTCCTTAATTTCTTTATTTCATCTTTGACTCAGGTATGGTGCATCTGTGCATTGTTCAGTTTCCCCGAGTTTGTAGGATTTCTATGATTTGTGTTGTTGTTGAATTCTAACTTTAAAGCATGGTAGTCTGATAAGATACCAGGGACTATTTCAATTTTTTGGCTCTGTTGAGGTTTGTTATGTTGACTAGTAGAGAAGGTTCCCTGTGGAGCTGAGAAGGTATATTCTTTTTTGTTTGGATGGAATGTTCTATTGATGTCTGTTAAACCCAAACGAGACATAACTTCTGTAAGTTCTTTTGTTTTGTTTTGTTTTTTTTTGTTAAGTTTCTAACTGGTGGTCCTGCCTAGTGGTGAGAGTACGGTGTTGAAGTCTCTCACTATAAGTGTGTGAGGTTTTATGTGAGCTTTGAGTTTTAGTCGCATTTCTTTTCATCTTCATTTCTTTTGATTGATTTTGATTTGAAGTCTAACTTGTTAGATATTGGGATAGCTACACCTTCTTGCTTATTGGATCCATTTGATTGGAAGATCTTTTCCCAACCCTTTACCCTGAGGTAATGTCTGTCTTTGAAGCTTAGATTTGTTTTATGTATGCATCAGAAGGATGGATTCTGTCTTTGTATCCATTCTGTTAGCCCGTGTCATTTTATAGGCAAGTTAAGACCATTAATGTTGAGGGAAAGTAAGGACCATCAATTGTTAATTTTTGTTTTAGGTTTGTTGTTGGCGGAGGTATTGTGAATACATTTGCACTGCTTTATCCTTTGGGTTCTGGTAAAGTGGGAATATCTATTGCCTATGTCTTTGTGAGCATAGTTGACTTCCTTGGGTTGGAGATTTCCTTCCAGAATTTTTTGTAGGGCTGGATTTGTAGATATGTATTGTCAAAAATCTGGCTTTGTCATTATATATCTTGTTTTCTCTTGTCTATAGTGATTGAGTGTTTTGCTGGGTATAGTAGCCTTGGGTGGCATTTGTAGACTCTTAGCCCTTGTAGAACATCTATTCAGGACCTTCTGGCCTTGAGAGTGTCCATAGAGAAGTCAGGTGTAATTTTGATGTTACCTGGCCTTTTTCCTTCACTGCTCTTAATATTCTTTCTTTATTCTGTATATTAGGTGTTTTGATTATTATGTGTTGAGGGGTCTTTTTCTTTGGTCCAGTCTATTTTGTGTTCAGTATGCTTCTTGTACTTTCATAAGCATGTCCTTCTTAAGATTGGTAAAGTTTTCTTCAATGATTTTGTTTAATAAGTTTTCTGCACTTTTGAGCTGGGCTTCTTCACCTTCTTCTATGCCTATTATTCTTAGGTTTGGTCTTTTTATGGTGTCCCACATTTCCTATATGTTTTGTGTTAAGGATTTGTTGAATTTATGATTTTCTTTGGCTGATGAATCTATTTCCTCTAGTTTATCTTCAGCACCTGAGATTCTCTTTTTTGTCTCTTCTATTGAAAGCTTTTAGTTTTCAGAACAAGGATGTGGGAAAGGAGCAGGAAAATAGTTCTAGCAAGCAGAATATAGAAAATCATAAAGAATGGACATTGACATGGGAGGAAAGAACAGATATGAGAACAAAAATTTATTATGGTGATGGAGTTATTGGATATGCTAGGCTGATTATGTTAAATAGGGCTAGTTAATGAATCATCAATCTTTTGTGAAATAACTGAAGTATCTCTGAGGTCTTGGCCCACAATAAGGAAATAGGCCCCCAACACTGGAGCAAATGTTCCCAGATGAACAGCACTGTTTGGCTCACTCCTGCCCAATGGACTGTCTGGGACTTTCCAAGTAATTCTGTGGTTTATCCTTTGAATAAGAACAGATCATACCTGGGTGATCTCTCAACATGAGATTATACTTTGTAATCAATCACCTGGTGCTCCATGCATTATGCTGATTTGTGGTTTGTCTCTATAAAAAGGAGCTGAACCCTTTGGGGGGGTGTGCAGCTTTCCCCAAGACTGCTATCACCCAAGTGCACTCGTTCAATAAACACCTCTTGCTTTTTGCATCTCCTGGTTTTGGTGTTTGTGTCACCAAAACCCATCTCCCACCAGCCCATCAGGACCCTAGAATTAGGGTCCAGCAGTATTCTTTTGGTTATGCTAGCATCTGTATTTCCTGATCATTTTCCCAGTTTTTCTATTTCTAGCATTCCTTTAGTTTGTATTCTCTTTATTGTCTCTATTTTCATTTTCAAGTCTTGAACTGTTTGCATTGTTTCCTTTATTTGTTTGATTATTTTATTTTATTTCCTTATTTCTTTAAGAGATTTATTCACTTCTTCCATTTTTTGTTTGTTTGTTTTGTTTTTTTCCATTTCTTTAAGAGATTTTCTCATATCATCTTTGAGGGCCTCTATCATTTTTTTTAAAGTAATTTTTTAAGTCTTTTTCTTCTGCTTCATCTGCTTTGGTGTGTTCAGGTCTAGTTGGTATAAAGTCCCTAGAGTCTGGTGGTGTCATGTGTGGCTTTCTATTGTTAAGTGTTTTCTTGTATTGCTGTCTTCCTATTCCTTCTTCCAGTGGGTGCAGGTGGGGTCTCTATCTATATATATTCTACTCCCCCAGTGGGCTTAGTTGGGTCAGAAGTTCCATGTCTGTAGCTCTGAGTGGTCCAAGCTCTCTGGGAGGTTTCTCCTTCAGCAGGACCCTGGTGATGGAGGTCAAATATCAGGCAGGTATGGACTCAAGGTGGTCCTCTGGCAGAAGCCTGGCAATGGTAGACTTTGAATTTAAATACTGATGAGTGAATGTCAGCTGCTGAAAGACAATGGATTATCAAAGCACTGTGGAATTAAACCAGCCTAGATACGTTAGAGCAGTCTTAATTTTAAAATGGGATTCAGAAAATATATTACATTGGGGGAAGGGTTTATGCTTTTGTTTCCACAGGAAATGAAAGGCTGTGAATACCTTCAAGATTAATAGAGATGAGGGTTGATTGGGGTAGACTTCCTGAAAATCTTAGCTACAGACATAAAGAAGTAAACTAAGAAAAATAATCCATGTTCCCCTGGAGATGGCATCATACCCAGACAGTATTGAATATAGTTTTACCATGCTAAATTTAAAATCTTTTCTTTTTATTTAGACAAAATGAGGAAATGTTGTGGAAGAGAATATTTGTTTAAATATGTGAAGATGTGTTTTACCTTGCCTGCCTGATTGGTCTAATAAGAATCTGAATAGGAAGTAGTTAGGAAGAAGAGGGATAGACTGGGGTGGCAGGCAGAAAGAAAGGGGAGCAGCCAGCCACCTAGGGGCCATTCAGCCAGACATGGAGGAAGCATGATGGACAATACATAACTTAGGAAAATGAGCTTGAGGGAAGCACAATGTTTAATAGGAATAGGTTAATTTACATTTTAAAAAGTTAGCTATAAAATAAGCCTAAACTAAGCCTGAGCATTCATAATAAGTCTCCATATCATGAATTTGGAGTTAGTCATCCAGGAAAGCCTGACACAAAATAATATTTTCTTTCCTTATTTGCATCTTGAATTCTACTGTTATAATTCTCATGATAAAATATTTTAAATATGTTTCTAAGTCAATAGTTCTTAATATGTAGATTGAGACCCCTTTGGGAGGTCAAATGACCCTTTCACCCGGTTGCCTAAGACTATCAGAAAATACAGACATTTACATTATGGTTCAAAATGTAGCAAAATTACACTTATTAGATAGAAACGAAAGTAATTTTATAGTTGGTGGTCATCACACTATAAAGGACTATATTAAAGGGTTGTAGGATTCAACCACTCTTAGTGATGCCATCTTAACTCTGAAATGCGCCTCATTTCTATTAGTAACTAAAATGATTAAATACTTTCCTAGCCACTATGCATAATTGAAAGTCCCCTTTCCATTTTGCTGTTTATGACATTATTCATAAAATAATCACATGATCCAATCTCCCAGACAGTCTATCCTACTCAATGTAATGTGGAGAATATTGTTAATGCTTAATTTTAGTTATGCTGTTTTCTATATATCAAAGCTCCTTTATTTCCTTTTAAATACAAATGAAAATTCTTAGGTTGGAAAGTCTTTCATTGTCTAGCATGGGAAGGACTGGATGTTGCTGTGCAGATTGGACCAGCCTCGAATTTGTGGCACTTTCTTCCTGCCCCTGCTTTCTGCTTTCTGCCCCTGCTTTTATCTGCTACCTAAGTGCTGAAATTGTAGATGTATGTCATTGTGCATCTCATTTTGCATTTTCTTAAGCCTTAAGCCTTTTCTTAAGCATTTTCTTAAGAATGCTTCTGTTAATAAATCAAGGCTGCCTCTCAATGTTTTTATGTTTGTTTTCATGTGGTAGCTATTTAATATAATGAAAAACCTGAATTCAGAAAACATATGTAGTGAGAAAGGGGGACAAATAGTCTGAATAACTATTTAGATAATTGTGACTTTCCTCATTAATAAATCTTCAAAACCCAGTATTAGTTGTTTTAGTTTTAAGATGGTAGTAATATTGAATCTGAAGTGATACCAATTGGCTTTTTAGTTTCTTAATATTTCAGAAATTTCAGATTCTCATATATAAGCAAAATTACTACTATTAGGAATATAGGATTCACTTAATGAATTGCTGAAAAGATTTTTTGAACTGCCTATGTGGGAAGTAAGACCTAATTAATATATCTGTTTTTCAGAGCAATTCTTACTACATATTCTGATTTCAAAAGTCATAGCTCCTCCACATGCTGCATGACCTGCACAGCTTACACAATCTCTCCATCAAGTTTTCCTTTATTAATTCATGATGATAGAAATAATACCACTAATTTCACAAAGTTGTCTTACTTAAATGATGAAATAATGATTGTGAAATGCTTGATAAGGGCCTGGTCCATTTTTATTGCAATAAATAGCATTTACTATTAATATTTACAAACTCAGTATGTGTTAGGAGCCAACAATCATGGAGTTCATGAGATTGCACACTGCTTAAGAGCAGTGGCTGCTCTTGGGGGTCATGGGTTCAGTTCCCAATACCCACATGGCCATTTGCAGTTGCCTATAGCTCCAGTTAAGTGGATCTGACACCTATTTCTGCCTTCTATATTGGCAAAAGACACACATGTAGTACTCATGCATACTTGCAGGCAAATACTCATATGCATACACTAAAAATAAATATTTAAAACAATAAGCAAGTAACTAAATATTAGATAATTTTATAAATGAATGTATGTATGGGTATTAATTTTGGTGAAATGTTTCTAGATTTGTGGCTAGTTGCTCTTGAACTCCAAGAAACTTTAGGTCTCAAAAAATGTTCGGGTTAGCCTGAGTTGTCAAAATGAAATATTGCAGTGGGATAGTATGCTTGCAGGAAATATTTAACTTCAAATAGAATAAAATGAAACAAAGTGTGTTTATACAGTCATAAGAGAAAAATAACCAAGAAAATGAATTTTTCAACTGAATTGATTGCAATAGAACTGAGTTGGATAGCATTTGGTTTGTTTGAGAAAAAAAAAAACATTTTTTCTATCTTTTCATTAGCACATGCACTGAATAGTCCCATGTGATTAGCCAAATCATCTTGAAACACTGGCATGTGTGGGCCACAGATGCAAATTTAAATGGCATCTCTAAATTCCTGCCCCTCATCTCATTTAAGAGGGAATGTTGGTGTACTTGGACTCCAGTCCTTCTAATCAGGCAGCACATTTCCTGTCACATTTAACACCTGGTTGAATCCCATGTGCCAACTGTGCCCAGTGCAATGTTACGTCTGAAAGTAATTATTTCTATCACCCACATAAGAGCATAAGATATGAGATTAATTGCATGCTTACCTTTACACAGACTTCTTTTCACCTGCATTGGTTGGTCTAAGAAGTATCACCTGGGTCCCCACAGAGAAATTAAAATAAATTCAGATGGAAATATCAGATAAAGACAACACCTCACTGCTGTCATGGTCTACCTTTTTCCTATTATTAAAGTGGTAATTTTTTTAAAAAAAAATATAACTTGTGATCTAGAAGTGAATCACAAACATTGTTTTAGTATTACTATTACTATTATCATCATTGTTATTATTGATCTGTTTGTGAATGTGTGTGTGTGTGTGAATTTTCTCTTCCACATATAGTTTACAGAAAAATAATATATTAGTTAGAAATTATCATAGATACAATATTATTGGAATTAGTATGATTGTGTACAGTTAAGCCCCTCCCACATATTGCCTTTATAATGCTCAAAGGCCTATTTTTGGCTCTATCTTTTAGGTTGTGGTTTCTGATGAAATTATCCCCCTTTCCAAATCTCAGAGTATTCAGGTTCTAATACCTGTGTACTTTTCAGGCATTCAAGCAATGTGTGCAAGGAATATGTCATATCATATTTATCAGACTTTGTTCTCAGAGGAAATGATTAGTGACTGAGTATTGTAGCTTGTTGTTTTCCGCCAGTCTGCCTGCCTCTGGTCTGGCATGCCGGTCCCAAATAACACTTTGATACAATCCTGTTGGCCAGTTACCATTATTGTTTATAGGCTAGCTCTGTCTTAATTATTAACCCATTTCTACTTATCTAAGTATTTCCATGTGGTCATCTTATCGGGGAGCCACGGCTGGCGTCTTCCTTCCTCCCTGGTCTATATCTTGACTCCTTCCAACTACTTCCTCCTTCCTCCTAGTTTCTTAGTCCTTCCTATCAGTATGAAAAACATATTTACAGAATAACATCTTCCAGCAGAGTATGTACTTACTCTGTACATTTAAACACATATTTCCTCTGTAACATATGTCTATTCCTTGAACATGTAACTGCAAAGTACAGATGCAGAAAGAATGAACCATGTCCTAAATAACTTTATATATGATCAGCACATATTTTGAATGATTCAACTTTTCCTGTTTTTAGATTTTTCTGTTATGTATTAATTAAAGCTTTGTGTTAAATAAGATAGATATGATGATCAGTTCATGCAAAAAAAAAATTATGGCTGAGCATGCTAAGGTTTTCCTTGATAAAATTCTTCAGAAAATGTTTAATATCTACAATTAAATGAAATTATTTAAATGAATTTTAGTAGTGTATAAGCAAATACAATATAACATATAGTATGTAATATACTAAGATAATACAGTCAATTGTTATTTAAAATTTAAGAGTAACATAATTTAAATATAATAGTGAATATTATGTGCATCAGTAAGTTGAAATTTTAGTAAAGCAAACATCAGTGTCTTATAACCTAGTGCTTCATCTCCTTTCTAAACTGATATCCTCAGCATCCCTCAGCTGCAAGACCACTCATTTTGAGGAATGAAAATGCCCTCCTCTTTGTTGGAGACCTGTAATAGGGGAGCTCTGCTGCTAACCACACAGGGAGAAGCCATTTTTTTTTACATTATCCACTGTCTTCTTCAACCATTAGAATTCTATATTCAGGAACAGGAGGGAGAATAACATAATTAAGTGGTATCAGCAGATTATCCTCTCAGGAACCACACCCTAGGAGACCTGCCATTGAGACTACCACCCATTTAAATCAAGTATCCATCTTTCATGTATAATGTAGAAAATTCTGTATAATGAAAATACTTTTCACTATTTATAAAATGGTAGGACGAATGTATAATTTCTTCATTCTTATGCATTATTCTGAATTATTTAACTTTGGCAGAACACACAAGTTCAATGTATTATAAATGGGGCTGGAGATATGGCTCAGTGGTAAAGAGCAGTGGCTGCTCTACCAGAGGACCAACATTTGATTTGCAGCTCTCACATGGCAGTTCACAACTATCTCTAACTCCAGTACTAAGGGATCTGATTACCTCTAATGGCCTCCATGGAAACAATGATATACCAGTATATGTGCAGGCAAGTTACCTATATGTATAAAATAAAAATAAGTAAATCTTAAAAGAATAAGTAAAATAAAATAAAAATGTACAGGATATAGAAATGAGGCTATTTGTTCTAAGAGTCATGAAAGAAAAGTGAGAGGAGTTATAGAAAGGATATGGGGTAATTGCTAATGAAGTTAGAAGTACTGTTATCTCAACTAAGATGGTCAGTAAGCAAGCCTATGCATGTGATAGACATAGATAGAACTAATTGAACTCAAAGACAAATACAAATCAGTGCAAACAGATGAAGGGATGATATGGGGCGATGCTGTTTTACAAGTTATCATTATTGAAGGAAATCAGGGAAAGAAGAGTATATGCAACATGCAACACTCCAGAAATATGTATTACAATCATATGTGAGTCTTATATGATTTCAAAGAAAAAAAAGAAGCTGTTAAGAACAGCAGCCTGTTCATCCAGGCAGTATATATGAAACTTGGAAATCTTATTTACACATTTATCAGCATTGAGGAGCAGCACAAACTAAAAATTCAAGAGTGTTCATTAGATTCTGTAGAAATAGAATAGAAGAGATCAGAGAAAATGCTCACACCTTACATTGGGCAGATATATCCAGAGAACTATAGCACACTGTAGGGAGGTTCAGGATCATGAACTGTTACAAATATGTTTTTCCTGCCAGCCTGGTCACAGAGCCTCACCAGCCCCAAATAAGACATAATGATGATGTATTAGATAAAAACTGTTAGCCTGTTACTAACATTTCTTATTGGCTAGCTTTGTCTTAAATATTAACCAATTTCTATCAATCTAAGTATTTCCATATGGTCTTACCAGTGAGGATTGGGATCTCCATTTTCTTGGACCTATATTTTAAATCTCATCCTACCTCTTCCCTCATCCTCCTTGTCTCCTATTCCCACCTATCCTGCTTTCCTATTGACCAACAGTGTTTTATTCATTAACCAAAAAAAAAGAACCATATTAACAGAATGACATGTCCCATCAATGAACTGTTGGTAATCAGAAAATAAATTTAGTAAATTTTCTGAAGAGCCATGGTAAAAGTTTGAGAATTTATACATCTCAAGTAACCCATGGCAGGGAGACCCTCAACATTTCTCAAGTTTTCTTTTGAGAGGCTCCATTGGCTTTTCTCAGTGGATATCACTTAAGAGTGCCTTTGCACTTTCACGAGAACAGAGAAGCAAACTTGCTTTTGGAAATACCTCCAGAATATTCTATTCTCTATTATAAAACTGTCTCAGTGAAGTACTTGCATCAGTATTCTAAAATGTTCTGTGCCATAGGAAGAAAAACACACAGGGCTAGCCTACCCGGATTGAACACACAGAAACCATACATCAGTGTCTATCCTGAAACAAAGAATCACTGTAAGAAAAGACCACCAAATCCCACCAAATGTCTAGCACCTTATCCTTAAAAAAGTGAAGGCACAGTGTGAGGAGGCTGATGTTAGAGAAAGAAAAGAAAAAATTGATTGTAGTGTAGACTTATATGATAGAGAGAAAGCTTTCTTTGCCATAATCCCCCTCCTCCACATTTGCTTTGTAAGTGTGAGAGCATTCAGGTCAACAGAACTGACTTCCATCTTTGAAGAAAAAGCTTATTTGCCTCATACATAAATACTGGTAGTGTCACTGGTGTGCATTATTTTCTCTTTCATTTACATTGTTTTTTAAAAATGCTCTTCAAAGGAGACTGCCAAACATTGTTTTCTGTTTTTTGTTGTTGTTGTTGTTTTGTTTTGTTTTTGCTCTGTTTTGTTTTCCACATTAATTTTTATGTGGCTTGGGCTAGTTGTATTTGTTCATAAACTGGCCAAATTACTTAAAAAAATAAAAGAGGACATGCTAACAGAATAAATGGAGTTACATAGAATATTTAATTCAAACCTAATAAGGCAGAAAAGAAAATAAGAGTAGTGTTACCAACACTTTTCCAACAGCCTTGTCCCAGAGCAGCCTCAGCACCAAATAACATGAAGAGACATTGTATTAATTATGAAATTGTTCTCCAGTTACTAGCATTTCTTATTGGCTAGCTCTGTCATAAATTTTAACCCATTTTTATCAATTTAAGTGTTTCCATGGGGTCTTATCTTACCTGAGAGAGTGTCTGGACCTCTCTCATGTACCATATCTTGACTCCTCTCTACTTAATCTCCCAGAATCCTCCTTGTCTTCTAGTCCCACCTATCTTGGATTCCTATTTGCAAACAGTGTTTTATTCATCCAACAATAAAAGAAACATATATACAGAATGACACCTCCCATAAGAGTGGTAATAGAAGGGACATTATTTATGATGTTAGAAGTACTGTTATCTTGACCAAGATGGTCAGTATGCTAGTCTGTACATAGGAGAGAGAGACAAAGACAGAGACAGAAACAGGATAAAATGGGTGAAAAACAATAGCAAATATAGTAGATGTTAATGCAGCCACACTTAATTGCCTATAAGTTTTGTAAATTGTATTTTGCAGATATTGCTAGTAAGCTTGTAAATTAAAAACAAAAGAAATTGGGACAATCCTGGCTAACTTCATCAAGTATAGTCTTCAAAGAAAAATTATCAGTAATAAAAGGGATTTTATTATCATTCAATCATTAAATTATCATTCAATGGATTTAAAAATGATTCAGTTTGAGAGATAACACCAGTCCTTAAATTATATTCAACACCAAATACCAAAATGTGTGAGGCAAACCTGGTACAATGTATATTTATCTGTTTGTGATTGGCAACTTTAGCACAATTTAACCCATAACTGACAGAGAAAATGTTCAACTTAGCAGCACACACTTGAATTGTTTAGAACCATCACTCAACTGCAACTAATTCACATTTGTTGACCACCTCATTGAAAACATCACATTACAAATTTCTCAAGCATATTTGAAACTTTTACAAAATAGAATATAACTTATTTCATTAAACACAAGCTACCAAATATTAAATAATAGAAATGATACAAAATATGTTCTCAGATCACCACAGAAATAAACTAGAAGTTATTACCAGAAAGAGAGCTATGTGTTGATGCAATACTTTGAAGTGAAGAAACACTTCCAACCAACATCTTTTTTAGTTCTGTTTGTATTACAATATTTTTAAATTAAATTTTCAAACAAGATTGCACATGTCAATCCCAGTTCCCTCACCCTGTCCTCCTCCTCTGTCCCCCTCCCAACCCCATATTATCTTCTTTCTGCTCACCAGGGAGAATGAAGCCTTCCATGGGGAGTCTTCAAAGTCTATTTTATTATGTGGAGTGGGGCCTAGGCCCTCCCCCTTGTGTCTAGGCTGACAGAGTATCCTGCTATGTGGAATGGGCTCCCCAACTCAATTCTTATACTAGGAATAAATACTGATCCACTACTAGAGGACCCATAGACTGCCCAGTCCTCCTAACTGACTTCTACATTCTGGTTTGGTCCTATGTTGGTTTCCCAGATATCAGACTGGGGTACATGAACTCTCCCTTGTTTAGGTCAGCTGTTTCTGTGTTTTCCTCTATAAATCCAGCCACACTAATAAGTATGGTTTAAATCTGGTTTTGTCATGTAATATCTTGGTTTCTCCATCTATAGTGATTGAAAGCTTTGTTGGGTATAGTAGTCTGGGCTGGGACCTTTGGTCTCTTAGTGTTGGTAGAATATCTATCCAGGATCTTCTGACCTTCAGAGTTTCCATGAAGAAGTCAGGTGTAATTCTTACAGGTCTTCTCTGCCTTTATATGTTACTTGGCATTTTTAAATTCTTTCTTTATTCTGTATGTTTGGTGTTTTGATTATTATGTGGCAAGGCTTTTTTGTGGTCCACTCTATTTGGTGTTCTGTAAGCTTCAGAACAAGCTTTCATTGGCATGTCTTTCTTTAGGTTGGGAAAGTTAATTTTTTCTTTGATTTTGTTGAATATATTTTCTGCACCTTATTCTTGGTTTTCTTCACCTTCATCTATACCTATTATTCTGAGGTTTGGCCTTTTCACTGTGTCCCTTATTTCCTGGATATTTTGTATTAGGAATTTCTTGCACTTAAGATTTTCTTTGGTTAATGAATCTTTTTCTTCTAGTGTATCTTCAATGACTGAGATTCTCTCTCCCATCTCTTGTGTTCTGTTGGTTATGCTTGCCTCTGTAGTTCCTAATCATTTACCCAGCTTTTCTATTTCCAGAATTCCCCCAGAGTGTGTTTTTTGTAATTGTCTCTATTTCAGCTTTCAAACCTTGCACTATTTGAATTGTTTCTTGCAATTTTTCTTTGTGTTTTCTTCCATTTCTTTAAATGATTTTCTAATTTTCTCTTTTAGGATATCTATCACCTTAATGAAGTTCTTTTTTAGGCTTGTTCTCTTCTGCTTCATCTGTGTTGGGATGTTCAGTTCTTGCTGGTGTGGAGTCCCTGGACTTTGGGAGCATCATATTGATCTTTCTGTTGTTGACTCTGTTCATATACTGTTGTTTACCAATCCCTTCTTCCAGTGCATACTAGTGGGGTCTCTCCCTCTCCTGGTGGGTACTGAACTAAGGTTCTCTTCTGGTGGGTGCAAGTAGTTTCAGTAAACCAATGGCTCTCCTCTTCCAGTGGGTGGGGTTGGGAATAGAACACTGGCAGACTCTGAATGGGCTGGTCCACTGGGATGGGTTACCCTTTGCACAGTTCCCAGCCCCCAGGAGGCTCTGAGCAGGGTAGCTGAAGGCAGGCTCCTTCTTTGGGTTGAGGCGGGACCAGAACACTGGTTCCATTGACATTAAAATGGAAGTTTATTATCATCATCATTGCTCACTGAATTAGTTAAAAAAAAAAGGAGGGGGACTTGTGTTCTATTCAAAGGAGTTACTGGTGTCTGGAATGGATCCATTCAACAAATGATAAAATCCATGTGGCCAAGACAAAGACCATACAGAGGACATCTATGCTGATGCAAGATGGACATTGCTACAGGATTCCTGCTTCATGGAAGAGGCTGCCAGACAGCCAGACAGTCTACAGGGGTCGAGATGTAGCCCGGGAAGAAGCAGGAAGCCTGCCGCGCGGCTCCCCGATAAGACGACCACGTGGAAATACTTAGATAAGTAGAAATGGGTTAATAATTAAGACAGAGCTAGCCCATAAACAGTAATGGTAATTGGCCAACAGGATTGTATCAAATATAGAGTCTCCTGCGTGTTATTGGGGGCCGGCACGCCAGACCAGCGGTGGGCAGGCTGGCGGAAAACAACAAGCTTCAGATGGCGCCCAACGTGGCTATAAGAACTTTCACTTAAAATTAATAAGAGCTTAAGAAATGTTTTAGAAACAAAGGAACACAGACTAGCAAGACTTCTTAGTAGCAGCATTTTCTTGATTGGATTTGTTTTGCTGTAGACAGAGATTTGCGCAGCTCCTTTAAGGGAAGTTTCCAAAATTAGCATAAGCGGCAAAAAGCTGCCTGGCTTTTAAAGAGCTCTGCTAACAATTCATTGGTGTGTAGGAGAGCTGCAATAAAGGTTTACACTGTGTTTTTAAAAAATACGCTGGCTTGGGAGAGAAAAAGAAACGGGATACAATGGTTTAAAAAGAAAAAAGGAATTAAATGGATGGATGTAATGGCACACGCCATTAATCCCAGCACTCGGCAGACAGAGGCAAGCAGATCTCTGTGATTTCAAAGTAAACCTGGTATGGAGTGAATTCCAGGACAGATAAAAGTTACACAGGGAAACCCTATCTCAAAATATGTAAAAATAGAAATAGAATAAATAGAGTAATAAGAAAGCCACGTAAAGATGGAAAACACAGAGAGATTATGGATACTATACGCACTTCTGTTGTCTTTAAATTATTTGATTGCTGAGAAAATAACTACTGATAAAAGAAATACTGCTGGATTAATTCAATTTATATATTTTAAAAATGCTTTGACTCCAAAATTTAAGCCTAAGGACAAGCTACTAGGGAAAAGGATTTTTATTTTTGTTTCCACAGAAAATGAAAAGCTATGGATTCTTTCCAGACTTATATGGTTTGATCAAGCCAGACCCCCTGAAACAATGCCCCAGATGATCCAACATTCAAAGCAGTTGAGACAAAGCCTCCCAGACTACTGCCAAGATTTCTGCGTCTTCTTTGGAACCCCATGACAGCGCCCTCTACCAGCAGGAAGTAGTTTGGAAAGAACGACGCCCAAATTCCCAAATATTGTTTATAAATGTTGGTTTTCATTTATATGGGCTTGGTTATAAATGGCTATAACCACAAGCAATCTTTTAAAGGTAAAAAGGGAATTATGGTATAGATATGAATACTTTGCTTTGGAATGGATTTTCATTTATTGATACAATTTAAGGTCAATTTTATGATATGTATATTTCTCCTCTTGTTTAGGTATTGTGTTTATATAGCTCATTTAGAAATGTAATGTATAATTTAGTACAGATTAGAGATAATTACCTATGATAATGAGAACTTGTAGTTAAGTTAGTTAGGTTTTCTAGATATGCAGAGATGTATTTGAGATGAATAGGCATTCTTCAAACCTTTCAAAGACCTACAGAATATGGCATTTAAAATGGTTTAGGGTTTTTCTTGACAATGAGGCACAACTGCTCCTGGTAACACCACCTGCATCAAAAAGGAAGATGGACATTGGAGAAACTCGTTATGAAGTTTGCTTCTAATATGGCAAGACTAGCCATTTGAGCAAGGTACTTCTCTTGTCTAGACTGTTTGACTTTATGTTGTAGAAACTGGACATGCAGGACCCACAAAAAGGTAACTGCTGATGCAAGATGGACATTGCTACAGGATTCCTGCTTCATGGAAGAGGCTGCCAGACAGCCAGATAGTCTACAGGGGTCGAGATGTAGTCCGGGAAGAAGCAGGAAGCCTGCCGCGCGGCTCCCCGATAAGACGACCACGTGGAAATACTTAGATAAGTAGAAATGGGTTAATAATTAAGACAGAGCTAGCCCATAAACAGTAATGGTAATTGGCCAACAGGATTGTATCAAATATAGAGTCTCCTGCGTGTTATTGGGGGCCGGCACGCCAGATCAGCGGTGGGCAGGCTGGTGGAAAACAACAAGCTACACATCTACTGTAATATTTACATATTCTTGGTTACAGTATTACCTGAGAGCTATGTGTGTTTTGCAGGTACCTTCTGTGAATAACTTCTACCTTCTGCAGTTTTATCTCAGCCAATCATCATAGCATACCTAATATTAGAATTTTTTTCTCTTGCTAGTCAAAATGTTTTATATATATATTTTTATCATTTTATGAATTTTATGCTTTGGGGTAATTTTACTGTCATTTTATGATAACTCTGAAATGTCATGAAACCCTAGGAAAGCATAATACTAATAATTAAAATTTAACCAGTAGTACCTCTGATAATGTCATTTAAATGTGCAATTTCTTCATATAACATGTGAAGGAAAGAAAAAAATATCAATTAAATGGATAAATTTTTTACAACAAATATATAATCTACCAAGCACATACTTATATGCATCATTGTGACATCTTCTATAACATAAAACACATTGGAAAATTAAACATAAGAGGACATAAAACTATTATGTAGAACAACTGGTATTTTTCATGTTAACAGAATTTATTGTCAGCTGTATCCAGTAAAATGACACTGTCAAAGGATCTGTCAGTCCCTGTCCTTCTTTTTCAGTTTGCATATACTTCTTACAAGTTACTGAAGGGCTTGACTTCACATTTATCTCTTCATGACATCCTCAACCATAGTACTCACTGGGAGCTTCCACATAATATTGTGAGTATTGCATCTTTCATCCCTATAGCTAAGACTTTCCTAAATCCCATACAACTAACAGATAAGAACTTGAGGAATGCTCCAGGACAGAAAAGGGATTCTATCCTCTCAAGCAAAGCCACTGAAAGAGAAATCAGTCACCTGAATTAAGAGCTTTTGATGAATAAATAATTCATAGAGAGTAAATTAATTAACCAAATTTTCAGGAAAGCTTGGTATAGCATTCTATACATAACCAGCACTTTATCGATCTAAGTTGAGATCGTTTGACCTGGCTCTGTATGATTTTCATATATGTTGAAAGGCTACTATTTAAGAGAACATAACACACTAAACCAGGTGTTTGAGCACTCTCTTCCCAAAGACTTAAACAACGATTTCTTCATAAACACTCTGACCATTGTATTTAATAGTGTTGATATTTACATGAATGGATTGTTGTGTAGTTGTTGAACATGTACTAGGATGATTCCATAATCCTATTTTAATTAGATGGATGTTGCGAGCATACAAAAATCACAAGCTGCACTCCCTGTGGTGATGCCATACTGGCAAGGAATCAATCACCACGGCTCTGGTTGCCATAGAAACTGATAGCTCCTGCACCACCATCTAAGTGGCAAATGATTGGTAGTGTACTCATAACACAGGGAGAGCAATGAGTTTTTCTATCCTGTCCAGCAGCTGTGCCAGAGAGTTAATTAAAAGCAAAGAACATGAAATAAATCTAAATCTGTGAAGAAATGAAATGTACAGTACAAATTGAATTCCCGTGTTGGACAGAAATTAATATGCAGCACAAACCACAGAGCTGCCTGAACAAGAAGCAGCTGGGAATCATGGGAAATGTTGCCTTCGAGGCAGTTAGAGCTCAAAAGTAGAGAGGGCATCTCCTTATTACTTAGACAAGTACTTTGCTCAGCATTTGTGTTGACTGATGCATGCAAACTGCAGGCTCAAATGCTAAGAGTTCCTATTTCCAAGCAGGAAGGACAAAGCTTAACTAAGATTAATTAACAAACTGTTAGCAACTGCAGTTTATCAGCTGTGAGCATAATGTAAGTAAATGTTGTGACTCCTGTACTAGAATTCACCAGACAAATTCTGTGAAAGTCAATGTGTTTTTATTGATAAGCCACAAATTCAGAATTTGTATTTCAAATATCACAAGCCAAGAAGCAAATACCTGAAATGTTTTCTCAGGAAATAAGAGAGGCACTACATAGAAATAAATATACATATGTTGTTTTCTTTTCATAGACTGTGCTGCAACAGATCAAGCAGGAAATATTTAACTAGAGAGAACCCAGTTTCAGTCCACTTCCATTCTATAATTTGGTTTTATCAACTGGAAAAGTGTTTGGGCAACTTGCTCTCTATGTTAAGCCAACCACTTCCATATTGTGCAACCTAATCCACACCTGCCACACATTCATGAGTTTAGGAATGGAAGGCAAAAAAACCCCCTTAAATTATGCAATTGACAATTGACACCCCAAACCAACCAGTCCAAACAAGACACAATTTGGTCTTTACTGAGTGAGCTTGGCTGACAGAGCACTGAATATTCTGATGGAACTTTAGTGTTTATGTCATAGCAATTAATGTCTTTGTACTGAGGCATTAGAAATTTCCTAGCAATGCACATTTTCATATGGCTACCTTTCTGTTTCTGATGTCAATTCAGTTTCCCTGGGAAGAATTTATATGATGCTTCCAATCATCTACATTTAGTACATTCTCCAATGTCACAAAACAAAAAATAAACAGCATACTTTTCATAGATTTGTCTGTGAAGATTTATGTGAATGAATCCAGTTTTCAGATGCAGTTAATATCTTCATGGTTTGAAAATATCATGTAGGTGCTTGAGAACTGCCTCAGGAATTAAGAGCACTTATTACTGTGAAAAAGCACCAGAGTTCAGATTTCAGCACTTATATCAGGTGGCTCACAATTGTTTGTAATTTCAATTCCAAGGGATCTGATGCCCTTTCTGGTCTATGCAGGAACCAGCACTACACAAGGACATACACACAAACATACAATTAAAAGAGAAAACAATAAACGTTTTGTTATATGAAATAAAGTATCACATGGGTGTCCCTGACTTACAGAGTATAATTCTGAAGTGCCCATTTGTAAGGAGCCATATATGTGTTGTGAGTTACAAATAGGTTTCTAATGGCTAGTAGAATTAATGTACTTGAGAAAAAGGCTTCATCTTGGTATAAGGAGGGAAGGATGATTAAAAGTGTTACTGAGTCAGAAGAGTTGGCACTGCCAATCTTATTCTGGTGACTTAGTGCTTTATCTTTAAATAGATCTCAGATAACTTTGCTCTACTATTGTTATCTATAAGCAGAAACATTATTCCCCAAACCATCCTATAAACTTACCTAATTAAATATCTGAATGTATAAAATTTTGAAAAAATATATTTATAAATAGTAAAATGTAATGTGACAATGTATATATACTTATACATAGTGTTTAAATTAACTTGCAGAATATATCTAAACAATTTCAAAATGGAAAAGTTCAGAAGTTAATAATTAAAGCTTTGCAAAAATGTTTAAATTTGTAAATATATGAGCTTTTATAATATATATTTTATGTGGTTAGATTGTTATTTGTGGAATTACAGTCATAAATGAGATGTTAAGGGGCACAAGACATCAATATCTATGGTGAATAAAAGCACGGATCATATCTTAAAAATGCTTCATTTATTTCCCTTTCTTATTTTCTTATTCCCCTACACTCTTCCTGATCAACTCTAGCCAATCTCCTTGGAGCATCATTTCATTCTTGTCTGAGGAAATAGGACTAAATGTGCACAGTAGTTCACAGAAACTCTGTGTTCAAACTGCTGAACATTTCTTTGCTACGTGTACTTAACTGAGGACCAAGTTTCTAAATTATAGTTCTTAAACATATGTTTAGAGTAAACTAATGAGGAAACACACACACACACACACACACACACACGGAGAGAGAGAGAGAGAGAGAGAGAGAGAGAGAGAGAGAGAGAGAGAGAGAGAGAGAGAGAAATTCATTCCATTGTGTAGATGTGCCACATCTTCCTTATCCATTCTTCAGTTGAGGGGCATGTAGGTTGCTTCCAGGTTCTTATTATTACAAATATTGCTGCTGTGAACATAGTTGAGCACATGTATTTGTTGTATGGATGTGGATCATTTGGGTATATGCATAAGAGGGGGATTGCTGGGTCTTGTGGTAGAATGATTCCCATTTTACTGAGGAACCACCAAACTGATCTCCAAATAGCTGTACAAGTTTGCACTCCGACCAGTGTAGAAGTGTTCTTTCTCTACATCCTATCCAGCATAAGTTGTCATTGGTGTTTCTAATTTTAGTTGTTCTGGCAGGAGTAAGATGGTATCTCAAAATTGTTTTGCTTTGCATTTCCCTGATATCTAAGGATGTTGAACACTTTGGTAAGTGTCTTGCAGCCTTTTTTGATTTCCTCTAATGAGAGTTCTCTATTCAGTTCTGTACTCTATTTTTAATAGGGTTATTTGGTGTTTTATTGACTGTTTTCTTGAGTTCTTTGTATATTTTGGAGATCAGCCCTCTTTCAGATGTAGGATTGGTGAAGATCTTTTCCTAGTCTGTGGGCTGCTGTTTGGTTTATGAACTGTGTTATAGAAGCTTCTCAGTGTGAGGAGATTCCATTTGTTAATTGTTGATCTCAGTAACTGTGCTACTGGAATTATGTTCAGGAAGTGGTCTCCTGTCCCCATTTGTTCAAGGGTACCTCCCATTTTCTCTTCTAAGAGGTTCAGTGTGGGTGGATTTATGTTGAGGTCTTGTTCTATTTAGACTTGAGTTTTGTGCATGACAATAGACATGGGTCTATCTGCAGTCTTCTACACATGATCATCCAGTTGTGCCAGCATCATTTGTTGGAGATGCTTTTTTCCTCCCATTGCATACTTTTAGGTATTTTGTAAAAAATTAGGTGTTCATAGGCATGTGGGTTAATATCAGGATTTTTGATTTGATTCCATTTGCCTATATGTATACTTTTGTGCCATCAGCAAGCTGTTTTCAGGACTTTAGCTGAGCTTAAAGTCAGGGATGGTGATGCCTCCCAAAGTTCCTTTATTACACGGGGTTGTTTTGGCTATCCTGGGTCTTTAGTTTTTCCATATAAAGTTGATTATTATCCTTCCAAGGTCAGTGAAGAACTTTACTGTTATTTTAATGGGGATTGCATTGAATCTGTAGATTGCTTTTAGCAACACTGCCATTTTTACTATGTTTATCCAACCTATGCAAGAGCATGAGACTTCTTTCTATTTTCTGGTATCTTTAATTTCTTTCTTTAAAGACACAAAGTGCTTGCTATATAGGTCTTTCACTTGTTTGGTAAGCATTGCCCAAGATTCTGTTGTTTGTGGCTATTGTTTCTCTGATTTCTTTCTCAGGCCTTTAGTAGTCTGTATATAGGAAGGCTACTGATATTTTTTTAGTTTATATTGTATCCTGCTTGTTTGCTGAAGTTGTTTATCAGCCGTAGAGGTAACCTGGTAGAGATTTTGGGTCGCTTATGTAAACTAACATATCATCTGCAAATAGTGAGAGTTTGACTTCTTCCTTTCCAATTTGTATCCCCTTGATCTACTTTTGTTTTCTTCTTGCTTTAGCTAGAATTTCAAATACAATATTGAAAAGATATGGAGAGAGAGGGCAGCTTTGTCTTGTTCTTGATTCTGTGGAATATCCTCAATCTTCTCTCCATTTAGTTTGACGTTGGCTGTTGGTTTACTGTATATTGCTCTTCTTATGTTTAGCTATGTTCCTGTTATCCCTGATATCTCCTAGACCTTTATCATGAAAGGGTGTTGAATTTTGCTGAAGGCTGATTCAGCACCTAGGAAGATGATCATGTGTTTTTTTTCTTTTTCAGTTTGTTTGTATGGTGGATCACATTGATAGATTTTCATATGTTAAGCCATCCCTGCAACACAAGGATGAAGCCTCCTTGGTCTAAGTAGATGATTTCTCTCATGTATTCTTGGATTTGGTTTGCCAGTATTTTATTGAGTATTTTTGCATCAATGTTTATGAGGGATATTGGTCTGTAGTTTTCTTTCTTAGTTGTGTCTTTGTGTGGCTAGGGTACCAAGTCTTGTAAAAAGAATTTGGTAATGGACCCTCTTTTTCTATTTTGTGGAATAATTTTAGGAGTTATGGTATTAGCTCTTCCTTGAATTTCTGGTAGAATTCTGCACTGAAGCCATCTGGCTCTGGGCTTGGGCTTTTTTGTTTTTGTTTTTATTTTTAAGTTGGATGGCTTCTATATCATTAAGGGTTATAGGTCTATTTGTTTGTCTGTTCTTGATTTAATTGTGGTAAGTGATAGTTATTGAGACATTTCTTTATATCCTTTGACTTTCAAATTTTGTGCAGTACAGGTTTTCAAAGCATGGCCTAAAAATTGTCTGGATTTCTCAGTATTTGTTGTTATGTACTACGTTTCATTTCTGATTTTGTTAATTTGCATGTTTTCTCTATGCTTTTTTGTTGGATAAGGTTTTTCTTGAAAAACCAACTCTTTGTTGCATTGATTTTTTTTTTTATTGTCTTCCTGGTATCTACTTTATTTATTTTAGCCTTCAAATTGATCATTCCCTGGCATCTACTGCTTCAGGGTGAGTTTGCTTCTTTTGGTTCTAAGGCTTTCAGTTGTGCTGTTAATTCTCTAATGTGAGTATCCTCTGTTTTCTTCATATGGGTACCTAGTGTAATGAACTTACCTTGTAGCACTGCTTTCAAGATGTCCCATAAGTTTGGGTATGTTTTGTCCTCATTCTCATTGAATTCTAGGAAGTCCTTAATTTTTTTCTTTATTTCTTCTTTGTCCCAGGTATGGTATCCTTGTGCATTGTTCAGTTTCCATGATTTTGTTAGGTTTCTGTGATTTTTGTTGATGTTGTATTCCAACTTTTAAGGATGGTGGTTTTGTAAGATACAGGGGACTATTCCATTTTTTTTTTTTTTTTTTTTTTTTTGTATTTGAATCTGTTGAGGTTTGTTATGTTGACTAGTACGTGGTCAATTTTAGAGGAGGTTCCCTGTGGAGCAGAGAAGAAGGTATATTCTTTTGTGTTTGGATGGAATGTTCTATAGATGTCTGTTAAACCAAATTGAGACATAACTTCTGTTAGTTCTTTTGTTTTTGTTAAGTTTCTGACTGGTTGTCCTGTCTAGTGGTAAGAGTGGGGTGTTGAAGTCTCCCACTATAAGTGTGTGAGGTTTTATGTGAGCTTCAGTTTTACTAGCATTTCTTTTACCAATGTGGATACCTTTGAATTTGGGGTATAGATGTTCAGAATTGAGACTTTGTGCTAATGGATTTCTTATGTGATGAATATGAAATAACCATCTTCATTTCTTTTGAGTGATTTTGATTTGAAGTCTAACTTGTTAGATATTGGGATAGCTACAACTGCTTGCTTCTTGGATCCATTTGATTGGAGTATCTTTTCCCAACCCTTTACCCTGAGGTAATGTCTGTCATTGAAGCTTAGATGTGCTTCTTGTATGCAGCACAAGGATGAAATCTGCCTTCGTGTCCATTCTATTAGCCTGTGTCTTTTTATAGGTGAGTTAAGACTATTAATATTGACTGAAATAAGGATCATCGATTGTTAATTCTTGTTTGTTTTGGATTTGTTGTTGGCAATGGTATTGTGAATATATTTGCCCTGCTTTACTCTTGGGTTCTGGTAAGCTGGGATTATCTATTGCCTATGTCTTTGTGAGCATAGTTGACTTCCTTGGGTTGGAGTTTTCTATCCAGGACTTTCTGTAGGGCTCGATTTGTCAATACATATTGTGAAAATCTGGCTTTGTTATTGAATATCTTGTTTTCTTTGTCTATAGTGATTGAGTAGCCTGGGCTGGCATCCATGGATTCTTAGTACTTGTAAAACATCTATCTAGGACCTTCTGGCCTTCAGAGTTTCCATAGAAAAGTCACATGTAATTTTAATAAGTCTTCCTTTACATGTTACCTGGCCTTTTTCCTTCACTGCTTTTAATATTCTTTCTTTATTCTATATATTAAGTATTTTGATTATTATGTGTCAAGGGCTCTTTTTTCTTTGGAGCTGTCTATTTAGTGTTTGGTATGCTTCTTGTACTTTCATAAGCATGTTCTTCAGATTGGGAAATTTTTCTTCAACGATTTTGTTGAATATGTTTTTTGTACCTTTGAGCTGGGCTTCTTCACCTTCCTCTATACATTTTATTCTTAGGTTTGGTCTTTTCACAGTGCCCCACATTTTCTGGATGTTTTTGCTAAGGATTTGTTTGATTTAAGATTTTCTCTGGTTGATGAATCTATTTCCTCTAGTTTATTTTTAGCACCTGAGATTCTCTCTTTCATCTTTTATATTCTCTTGGTTATGCTGTGTCTGCAGTTCCTGATTGTTTGCTCAGTTTTTCTATTTCCAACATTCCTTTAGTTTGTGTTCTCTTTATTGTCTTTATTTCAGTTTTCAAATCTTGAACTCTTCACCTTTTTTTTTTTTCTTGGCTTTCTGTACTTTCTTTAAGAAATTTGTTCATTTCCTCCAATTCTTTTGTTTGTTTTTTCCTTCCATTTTTTTCAAGGGATTTTCTCACATCGTCTTTGACATCCTCTATCATTTTTATGAAATATTTTTTTAAGTAGTTCTCTTCTTCTTCATCTGCTTTGGGATGTTCAAGTCAAGTTGGTGTAGAGTCCCTAGATTCTGGTGGTGTCATGCTTGTATTTCTATTCTTTTGTGTTTCATTGTATTGCTGTCTTCCCATTGCTTCTTCCAGTGGGTGCAGGTGGGGTCTCTCTCTCTCTCTCTGTCTCTCTCTGTCTCTCTCTCTCTCTCTCTCTCTCTCTCTCTCTCTCTCTGCTACTCCCCCAATGGGCTCAGGTGGATCAGAAGTTTGATGTCTATAGCTTTAGGTGGTCCAAGCTTTCTAGGAGGTGTCTCCTCAGTCAGGGGCCTCAGACAGGGGCCTGGCAATGGGGGTTAAAGATCCAGCACCAGCAGAGACCCTGTGTAGGTGGTCAAAGATCCAACAGGCAGGGGCTCAGGATGGTCATGTGGGCATATGTGGATCTTTTGCTAGGGCCTGGAACTCCAGAAGAGGACCTGTGTTTATTCATTTCACAAGTGGTTGTTACGTGATTCTTATGTTTTTATCACTTTGTGAATGAGGCAAATGTGGCTGCACAAAAACTGAGAAGGAAGGATGGTGGCAATATCACTGACCAGCTTTTGACCTGCTGTTACATAAAATGACCCCACCATGGGTTTTGCGCTTTGCTCTATCTACCTTGAAATTTGTAACTATTCCTATAAAATGACACCCCACAATTTTCACTTTGTATTTTGACCCAAAATTTATTGTTAGTTCTGGGTAGTAGGCTGTCTATTTGAAGTCATTGCCTGACTACAAATTTTCCCCAAGCACTCCTCATGTTTCATCTGGATCTCACATTTAGATGTTTTTTAGACTGAACGGATTTAGACTTCTTTGTTAAGACACAATACAGACCCATTATCTCATGCCTCTCAGAAATAAAAGAGCAGTTTGAAAATATACACAAACCCTCTCCTGTGTCAGCAAAAGTGCAGTGTGACTTATTCAAATGATTAGTGTATAATGTGATTCTGTTTGAAGAGAACAAGTTGTGTGTGAGAAAGAACTGTGCAAACTGAAGAAATTGTAAAGGTTGTTTTAGCAATCCTCAGAGACCATGCTATGCATTGTTCTTTCTCTCCTCATTGACTTCTACAGGATAGTGCTCTCTAGCTGAATCTTTGTGCATAAGAAGTTGAAACAAATCATAGGGAACTTGAAATCCTTTCCATTTTGTAGTTGTTCAGTTTTAACAAATAGGGACATAGGGGATTTTTAGTCTTGTTACTTATCTATGTATTTGTTGCTTTGGTGTGGGTCCTGAAATTTATTGTTCTATGCTAAGTGTATTGATTTCATGCAGAGATTGTGAACTGAAAACTATTTGCTGAGAGATCAAATGATCTTTCATGTTTAGGCACTCAAATGAACACTTCATGTATGCTGTTTTATGGCATTAGGAATTATTTAGTACTTCTTACTCTGTAAACTTGTTTAAATTCAGATGATTGTATTCTCTTTGATGCCTTTTCAATGAGAATGTTCTTAGAAGTGAAATTCTAAGGTATTAAGGTATTCCAGATACTTTAAGAGCCACACTTTCCAGCATAGAGTTCCAAAGCCATGTTAGATATGATCAGTCGTCAGTCTCATCACAGGATGAGTTCTTTCAGCATAGCTGAAATGAATGCAAATAGTGGGAAAGGGATACATGGATGGTAAAGGAGTCAGGCTGTAACATAAGCTTAATAAAGCTTCAATTAACTCTGCAGAGCTTTGAATAATATTTCCATCTGGTTGAAATACTATGCTTTGTTTTCTCTGTCTCTTCATGACATTTGCCGGCAATGCAGAAGTTATTAACAACAGATTGCTTTGAGAAAGGCTTCTCTTTATCAATGTAGCTGACCAAACAACAGAAAGGCAAAGGGTACCTCCTCATGGTCTTCTTGTAGCTAAATAATTTCCCAAATTAGACGTGGTCCAGACATCTCCTGTCTACATTCATCCTAGATGATTTTACTCAATATGCCTCCCAAATAACTTCTTAGGTTAAATAACTAGACTACTACTTATATTCTTAGAAAGACAAAATTTAATGCATATAGTGACAGGTCTTCAAAATAGGAGCTTCTGATAAAGTAAGTGCATAATTAAATTCTGTAGAACTTTATGAGAATAATTTCATGTTTTAGTTCTTGATGTAGTTATGGAACTTGTAAACATGTTGCTCATTTATGTGTCTGCCACTCTGTTACTATTATCCTAATTTTGGTTTTGAGTAATTTCTACTAAATTTAGAAATTCAAAAGATTTATTAATTTTATAATGTGTATGAGTAGTTTTTGCATGTATATATGTGTACCATATGTATACTCAATGCTCATGGTGTCAACTGAGGGCATCCAATTTTCTGGAAGGGGATATACACTTGCTTGTGAGCAGCTATATTGGTTTTATGGATGGGACAGGCTCCTTGGCAACAACAAGAATTTCTAACCTCTTGAGCCATCCCTATAGCCACCAAACCTCACACGTCCTTAACATGATTTTAAAAAATATCCATAACTATAGCTAGGCTTTGCACATACAAGTAACCTCTGTATAGATAGTAGTTATTAACACTTCTGATAAGGTAAACAAATATCTGTGAAATGACAAAACAAATGGAAAAGTGAATGAATTCAATTAGTCAGTTGGTAAGAGGCTGGGACTTCTTCAGTAGATATGAAATAAGCACAAAATTTTGCTACATTACAAAATGAATGAGCTAAAAATAGGAAACCCTGTTAAAGACCAGGCATTCTGCAAATATCCCTTAGGTAAGGATCACTACCCAAGAACCTGAAGTTCTTCATACCTTCCCTATGTAACACCTCCTAATTCTGGTGTGACCAGAACCCCTGTAAACCTGTAAACCATGAGCCTTAAACAGACTTCTGATGGCATGCAACAATAATATTTTACATCTAAAGAAAGTTTGCTCCTGTGCTCAAAAACCATACAGTGTTACCTAATCTGGGACCACAACTAACACACCATTTGCCATCAACACTGAGTGACACCTGGAGACCAAACTCCAAGCACCTCTTGGAGGACATTAAGAAAACATGGACTTCCTTTTTCTTTATATTATTTTACATATCAATCCTAGTTCTTTCTCCCTTCCTTCCTCCCTCCCATACCATCCTGACCACCCTCTTATTCCCCCACTCCACACACTCCACAGGGAGTGATATGCCTTCCAGGAGGGTTCAACAAAATCTGTCAAGACATTTGAAGTAGGGACTAGGACCTCTCTCTTGCCTGTAGGTTAAGGGAGTGTCCCTCCACAGGGAATGTGCACCCAAATTCCTTTTGTGCACCAGAGATACATCCTGGTTCCACTGTCAGAGGTCCCTTAGGCTGCCCAGGCCTTCTGACTGAGACCCATGTTCAGGGAGTCTGAGTTGGTCCAATGCTGGTTTCCCAGCTACCAGTCTGGGGTCCATTAGCTCCCAATGTTCAGTTCAGCTGTCTCTGTGGTTTCCTGCAGTCAGGTTTTGTCCCCATTTTCTTATCACTCTTCCCTCTCTGCATCTGGATTCCAGTCCAGCCATTATAGGTTTGAAGAGAAAACTGAATGTACAGAGTCCTACAATGATGACCCCAATCTGAGCAAGAGAGGAAAGGCTCCCTTAAATGCCCTTCCCTGATAATGAGATTGATGACTAACCTATCTACCATCATAGAGCCCTCATCTAGTAGCTAATGGAAACAGGACTAACATACCTGGAAACAGGACTAACATACCTATGAACACAGAGACATAGACAAGATTCGTAGGACCTGCACATGTCTTTACCAGATGAGGTTTTGGGTCTGAAAGGAGAAGTGGACACATACTGCTATCTCAAAGCTAGAAGATATCTCTGATTGGTAACTACTCACAAATGAAAAATTAGTTTCACCAAGGTAGTCTCCCCCACTTTATTGATTTCAGTCCTGAGTTGCCTATTTCTTGCAACTAGTCTTGCAACTAGAATCTAGTCTCTTCAGCTGTTATTTCTTCTGTTTGTTCTGGAGTTCACAGGTGTGCTGTTAACTTACTCATATAAAATTTCTCCAAATTTTTTAATGTAGAAAATAAGTACTATGAACTTTCTTCTTAGAACAACATTCACTGTGTACCTTAGGTTTAGGTCTGATCATTGTTTCCATTGTTATTCAATTATAATTTTTTAAAATTTATCTAAAATGTTTTTAATTTCTTTCTTGACCTATTTTGCATACAGTTGAGTTGTTTAGCTTCCATGAGTTTGTAAGCTTTCTCTTATTTCTGTTGTTGATATCCAGATTTAATCCATTATGGTCAGATAGAATGCAAAGAGTTACTACCATTTTCTTCTATCTGTTGTGACTTGCTTTGTGCCCAAGCAGGTGGTCATTTTTCAAAAAGTTCCATGAGGTGCTGAGAAGTGGGGAGGATATGAAAGAAGTTGGAGAAAGGGAAAACATAATTAGAATATATTTTATAAAATCTATTTTAAATTAAAAACACTATCACTTTATCGAACTGAAATATTTAAAAGAAATTGATTAATTTATAGGTATATGACCTACCAAAGTTAAGAAAATTAAGTAGACAATTTATTCAAATGTATAACATTATTAATTTATTATAATGTATAATAGTACTTAAAAATATTCCAACATATAAAGCCTACAGAAAGATGGATTCAGTGGGATTTTTTACAGACCTTCAAGGAACTAACACAAATATCCAAAGCTATTTCCACAAAATATGAAAGGAACACTTACAATTATTTTATGGATGATAGTGTTACACTGATATTATTAAACCAGGCAAACATGCAAGAAAAAAGAAAATAGGATGAAAATTTGATTCATTTAGAACAAGGTTTATTTAAATGAAATAGATGCAAATCATATTAAAGAATACATCAAAATGATTATTCACTATTGTAAAGTCCAATTCTGCTCAGTTGACAAATAAAAAATACAATCCACCATATAAACAGACAGAAGGATGAGGTGATATCTTACTTTGACAAATAAAGTCTGTCTGAAGATCAGAGAGAAGGAACAACCCATAACCATACCTTACCTCCTAATGTCTCAGCAGACAAGAGACCAAGTTTCTGTTTATTTCCACTTATGTTTACTTTCCTTCCAGCCATGTCACTTTCTATATGTGCTCAGACATCTCACTTCCTGTTATTTCCCAGTCATGTAACATTTGTATGTTTGTACAAACTTTCAGATCTTTGTGTTTATGTAGTGGCAAGCTCCATTCTCTGATCCTCAGACAGGCTTTATTTGTATAAGCAAGACATCACCATAGAAGGAAATAAATACGTTATCATCTCATTAGACACAGAAAAGGCATTTGGCAAAATCCAAATCACTTTGTGATAAAACTGCTAGACAATCTAGGTTAATATAGGGTAAATGTAACATAACAAAGGGAATAAACATTAAAATCACAGACAGAAATATGGTAAAGGCTAAAATCTCAACACATGTCCACTAAAATCAAGAAGATGGCAAGGATGTCCACTTTCTCCATAGAAATCACAAATAGTGTTTGAAATCTTAGCTAACACACATAAGCGAAAGAGAGATGAGACAAAATAGGAGAACATGAATCAAACAAAATAACAGCCTATAGAACAGGAAAACTATTTTCCAGATACTGTCTTGTCTAATTTTATTTCAACTTGAAACAAGCTAGAGTAATTTTGAAAGAAGAAACTTAGTTGAGAAAATGTACCACAAGAGTGCCCACAGGCAAATCTAATGAGAAAATTTTCTTTATTGGTAATTGATATGAGAAGTCCTAGCTCATTGAGGGTGGTGCTTTTCTAGAATTAGTGGTCCTTAGTAGTATAAAAAAAAGCAGGTTGAGCAAGCAATCTTGGGAAGCAAGTCAATAAGCAATAAATACTCCATTAACTCTCCATATGTTCCTGCCTCTAGATTCCTTCCTTGAGTTTCTCCCCTGGTTTTCTTTGGTTATGAGCTATATTATGGAATTGTAAGAAAAATAAACTTCTTTCTCCTCAAAATGTTTTTTCATTTTTTTCTTGTCACAGTGTTTATCACATCTATTGAAATCCTAACTATAGTTTTTAACTAATGGTTAGATTCTAGAAATACAAAGAGCCAAATAATAATAATAATAATAATAATAATAATAATAATAATAATAATAATAATAATAATAATAAAATGCAACAAATGTTGACTTGGATGTTGGAAATGGGGGAAACCTATTCATTTTTGGTGAAGGTACAACCTGGAATAGCTACTATGAAATAAATGTGGAAATTTCTAGAAAGCTATGAAAAGATCTATTTTATAAGTCATCTGTATTATTCTTGGGCCTATACCCAAATACTCTACATCCTATTGCATAGATATTGGTTCATCCATGTTCATTGTTACTTTTTCACAATGACCAGGAAATTTAAACAATATTGATTTCCATTGACTAATGAAAGGTTAATGAAAATGCAGTATGATTGCCTCATGGAGTATTATTCATATATTAAGAATATATAATTATGAAATTTGCAGATAAACAAATGGAGATGGAAACATTTTGAGGGAGATAATCCAGGCTCAAGAAGACTCACATTGTATGCTGTCTGTCTGTCATGTATAAATGCTATCTTTGGATTTCTTAATTATGAAACACACAGATGTTGGAAAACTAGTAAAAGTCCATGAAAGGGAAAGAGAAGGTGATTTGAAGGGGAAATAGAAAATAATGGTCTAGGTGAAATGGCATGAAAGAGTAGTGAAGAAAAGAGAGAATAGGGAATGATATCTATCTATAAAGACTACTGAAGATAATCTGTGGAAACCCACTACTGCAGAAACTTCCTAAAATCCAAATAAATGCTCACTTACAGGAATGATCATTTCATTTGGAGTTGTTTTCCAGTGAGTTCCATGTAAACCACATGTAGCTGTTGTCATTGCTCTTCGTTAGCCTCCAGAATTTAATATGAGACCCTGTTCCTAAAGATAGTACATGCTTGCATCATATAATGTGCGGAAATTGAGCTGGTATTAATCTGGAAGTTTCATATCTACTGACTAGTTTTCATGGTGTTGAAATGTTTTCTCTGTGTTACCAATGAAGCAAATAAATCACCAATACTACCCACTGGAAGCTCTGGGAGCTACAATAATGACAGACCTGGCAAGGTATTTCCACTGGTCTAATCACTAGTGATATGAATGTCATGGGAGTAATCAACAAATTTCTCATTAGATTTATAGGAAACTCATGTCTGCCACTGTTATCATTGATATTTAGGTCAAAAACCATCCAGGACAAACCATATTATTCTCCCAATCACTTAATATTATACTCATAGTTTAGTGCATCTTCAATCTTCATCAAAAAAGCTTTCGCAGTAGATGAAAAGTAACAAAGAGATCTAAAATGGGTCAACATAAAGAAAATTTGAGGCTGGAGTCATGATTCCTATATTGGACATCTAGATACCAGTTTCTTCTCTCAAAGTTCAGAGAGCTTCATGAAATAGAGAAAGACAGATTGTAATACAGCAAGTATATGGCTATATCAAAACAGTGTCTTCTGAATCCAACAGGACTATGCCATGTATGACCTGTGATTTTGGTAATATACAGAAAACTTGGTTACAATCACAGACAAAAATCCCAGACAGAGGAGGGGCCTGTCTGGGAAATCCCACCTCTAGTTGAAGAGCTATTAGCAACTGGTGGCTCTTGGAGAAGGAAAGTGTTTTTCTTTGAAGATGTGGTTACTCATGACCCAATGACCTAGTATCCATGCTCATACATCCATGTTCAGTACAGATGGCAGTGCTACTAAACTTAATGGGAGAAAGGAAGGAAGGAAGGAAGAAAAAGGAAAAAAGAAAGAAAAAAGAAAGAGGATAAAAGGGAAAAAGAAAGAAAAAGGAAGGAAGGAAGGAAGATAGACAGACAGGAATAGATGGAGTTGAGAAAGAATAGTTGTGAGAGGATAGAGGAGAAGTTGAATGGGTGAGAATGGGGAATGGAGTTAAAAACTTAGTATAGTCTTGTAGCATGAAATTCTCAACACAAAGAAAACAAAAAGAAGGCACTAACACAATCCATATATCTGACACATTTGGAACACATTAACTTTATGCTTCATATGATTCATAAATATGCTTTTGAAAGAGTTATTTTCAGGAACATCTAGGAATTTGATAATGAGGGCATAGAATTCCAGGAGATAGGAGTAGTGGTAATAATGATGATGATAATAATGATAATGACAAAACTAATAATAATATGAAGGTGATACAAATCCCCTCTTTAGTAGTTCAATCAAGTCTGCAATAGTAGACTTGATACATTGATGAATGTTAAACCAGTTTCAAAGTCAAAAATACCAGTGCAAATAAAATGTGCAAGTTATGCATTTTATCTCAGGATTCCAAAGGAAATAAAAATTTATTTAGACATACCAGTAATTTTCATTAAAATGATAGGATTGGATAGATTCTACCTCTTTTGAATGTAGATATAAATGGCCAGTGATGAGGTACATGTATTAATATATTAAGCAGTATCATAGTATTTATATTATATTATTCAGTGAAAAGCCTTAAACTTACAGAGATGTTAAGTTCATTGTGTATGTCTCTTTTGCTCCATGTCCAGAAGGTGTATACCGAAAATATCACCATAATTATTAATTTGCTTTCATTTTAATGTTTTCCATATTAGTCATGCTTATTAATAATGTTTCCTGTTTCTATTAATAATTTGGACAAGGATGTTATACCATATACAAATTGCTTACACATTGTTATCTCGTACCTGGAAGCAAAACAAACAATACCCATAATTTTGAAAAATAGAAATTCTGCTTGGGTATTAATACTATGCAACAGTTTTTATTTTCTTCTTTCTCAGTTTCCTAAATAATATTATTGATTTAACCCTTTATATTTTTCAAAAGTACATGATTCAGTTACTTAAGAAAATTACAAACACTTTTGAGGATGAAAAGAAAGGGGAACATTTATTCACAGATGGTGAGTGTGCAAACAGATCCAGTAACTATGGAAATCAATGTAGAGTTTCCTTGGAAGATGAAAATCGATCTATTTCAAGTCCAGATATACCACACTAGAGTACATATTTAAAAATTCCAATTTTACTACAGAGATGCCATTTCATTGCTCTATTCTGGCTGTTATCCATAACAACCAAAAATTGTAAACATGTTAGATAGCCATCAGCTGATAATAGACAATGAAAATATATCATGTGTTTACACAACAGACTATTATTCAGCTATTAAGAAAAAATTAACTAGGTGGACATAAAAATTCAGTCTGAATGAGGTCATGCAAGCACAAAAAGAAATGTTGTATGCTTTCTCTTATATGTAGATATTAGCTTTCAGCTTGTTTCAGTTTTTTTATTTCATTTCATGTTCTAGCCACAGTTCTCACTCCTACCTCCCTTGCCTCTTCCCACCCTCCCTTACCTCTTCTCACCCATGCCCACTTTCCCCCTAGCTCATGATCAGTCCACTCCTCCTCATGAGTAAGGGCTTTCATGAGGAGACAACATAGTCAGGCACAATAGGTTTGGGGTAGGGCAAGGCCCCTCTCCTATACATTAAGATTGAGCATGAGGAATGGGCTCCAACAAGCTAGCTTGTATACTGGGATCATATTGTGGCCTTATTGCCACTGAACACAGCATCCCACTCTAGGAATGAGCTTCAACAAGCTAGCTTATGTACCAGGTCTGTATCATGGTCCTACTGCCAGGGGCCCCTCCAACAGCCCAAGCTTCACAACTATCTCCCACATATGTAGGGCCTAGTCAGTCTGCTGGAGTCTCCACAGTTGTAAGCGTAGAGTTCATGAGTTTCCATGAGATTGGTTCAGCTGTCTTTGTAGATTTCTTCATTATGATCTTGAACTCCCTTGCTCATATATCCCTTACTCCCTCTCTTCCACTGGATTTATAGAGCTCAGCCTGGTTCTTGGCTATGGATCTCTGCAACTGATTTCTTCAGTTATTGAATGAGGGCTCTGTGGTGATAGTGGGGTGTTCATCAATCTGATTAAAATGGTAGACCAGTTCAAGCATCTCCTCTACTATTGGTAGCCATTCTGAGTAAGGTAACCCATTTTCAGAAAGACAAACATGGTACGTATTCACTCATATGTGGATATTAGATGTAATGCAAAGAATATCCAGACTAAAATCCACAGCTCCAGAAAAGCTAGATAACAAAGAGTACCCTAAGAGGGACACATGGATCACCCTGTGCATGGAAATTAGAGGATATCTACGGAGCAAACTGGGAGCAAGGTGGGTAGTAAAGGGGAGGGGTGGTGTTTCAGAACAGAGGGAAGGAGATGGCCTAGGCAGGAAGGGACATAGCGAAAGAAAAATGAAAGTTATACCTTAATATAGAGAGCCACTGTGGGCTTAGGGAGAAACCTGGTACTAGGGTAACTCTCAAGAATCCAAGAGGAGGACCCCAGCTAAGACTTCTAGATTTGAGATTTTGATATGTGTACTATAATCCAAGTAATCACAGAGGCTAGGTAACTAATAAGAGACAAAGGGGAAAGTCAAGATCTCCAAGAAAGAAGAATAAAAATATAATTAAGTTATAATGGGCAAAGTAGAATAGGGGAGAGTCAATTTACATTAAAGGTCTTTGGAAAAACTGTATGGAAAACTAATACTGTAGAAGTTCACACACACACACACACACACACACACACACACACACACACACACACACGGCGTAAAATTATCAAATGAGAAAATATCAAACGGAAAACCAAAAAAACCCTTGTGTTTATGTATGTGTGTTTATGAAAAGAATCTAAATAGAAAAATTACTATGTAATGGGGAAGACAATGCCCCAACAGGTAGGTCATCTTATATAAGTAAATAAAACATCCAGTGCCAAGAATAGATTATATCTTCATGAGTCATTGGCCAAAAGTGTCATATGGATTCCTGAAATATAACATGCTATGGCCAAAGCTATTACTTGCTCTCTACAATCTGATGTTAAGTTCCCATTTCTGTAAAAAAAAAATGTATCATGGAACACAGAGAAAGTGAGCTGGTTTCCAGCTCGACAATTTACCTTCATTGAGCAGAATTCATGATACTGGCAGGGGCTCTGCACATTATAGGAGAAAGGTAGTTATTATTATCACCCAGCTACAGACCTTGTGACCTATAGTGGTGACCTGCCTGCAAGATATGATAGTGTAATGATAGCACAAATATTATGTGAGTAATCAAACACTTTTTGATTGGATTTCAGGCCTGCTGCATGAAAAGGAATTCATACCTGACACTGGTAAGGAGGCCAATAATCTGAGCCTAGATAAATCATGGACCTAGTTAAAAGCCTGCTACTGTTATTCTTCTGAATACACACACACACACACACACACACACACACACACACACACACACACACACACACACACGCACACACACACACAGGAGATCTTTCCATTTTCTGCTATCTTCTTTAATTTCTTTCTTTAATGATTCAAAGTTCTTATCATACAGGTCTTTCACTTGTTTGGTTAGAGTTAGCACAAGATATTTTATGCTGTTTGTGGCTATTGTAAAGGCTGATGTTTCTCTGATCTCTTTCTCAACCCATTTATCATCTCTACATAGTAGGACTACTGATTATTTTTTTAGTTAATCTTGTATCCTGCCAATTTGCTGAAGGTATTTATCAGTTTTAGGAGTTCCCTGATAGAATTACTGGGATCAGTTATGTAAAGTATTATATCATCTGCAAATAGTAAAAGTTTTACTTCTTCCTTCCCTATTTGTACACCCTCAATCTCTTTTTGTTTTCTTATTGTTCCAGCAAGAACTTTAAGTACAATATTGAAGAGATGTGGAAAGAGTGGAAAAACTTGTCTTGTTTCTTATTTTATAAGAATCACATTGAATTTTTCTCCATTTGGTTTGATGTTCACTGTTGGTTTGCTATATATTGATTTTATTATGTTTAGGTATATTCCGATTATTTCTGATTTCTCCAAGACCTTTATCATGAAGGGATGCTGAATTTTGTCTAAGGCTTTTTCAGCAACTAGTGAGATGATCATGTGGTTTTTCTTTTTCATCTCATTCATGTGATGGATTACATCGCTGAATTCTCATATGTTGAAACATCCTCACATCTCTGGGAAGAAGCGTACTTGATCATGGTGGATGAATTTTCCAATGTGTTCTTGGATTTGATTTGCCAGTGGTTTATTGAGGGAGATTGATCAGTATTTCTCTATTTTAGTTCTGTCTTTGTGTGGTTTGGGTACCAAGATAATTGTAGCCACTTAAAAAGAGTTTGGCAATGATCCTTCTGATTCTATTGTGTGGAGCAATTTGAGACATATAGGTATTAGTTCTTTGAATTTCTGGTAGAATTCTGCACTGAAACTATCTGGCCCTGGGCTTTCTTTTGTTTGGGAGACTTTTGATGACTGCTTCAATTTCATTAGAATTTGTAGGTATATTTAAATTTCTTATCTGTTCTTGATTTAATTTTGTAAATGATATGCATCCAGATAATTGTCCGTTTCCTTTAGATTTTTGAATTTTATAAAGCACAGGTTTCTAAAGTATGACATGATGATTCTCAGGATTTCTTCAGTGTCCATTGTTACATCCCCCTTTCCATTTCTGATTTTGTTAATTTGCATGTTCCTTCTCTGCCTTTTGGTTATTTTGAAAAAAGGTTTGTCTATCCTGTTGATTTTCTCAAAGAACCAACTCTTTGTTTCATTTATTTTTTTGTATTGTTTTGATACAAGCAATTTTGATTATTTCCTGGCATCTACTCCTCCTTCTACTTTATTGATTTTATCCCTCATTTTGATTATCTCCTGGCATCTACTACCGCAGGGTGAGTTTGCTTCTTTTTGTTCTAGGGCTTTCAGTTGTGCTGTTAATTCTCCAGTTTCTTCGTGTGGGCACTTAGTGCTATGCACTTTCCTCTTAGCAATGCTTTTAAAGTGTCCCATAGCTTTGGGTATGCCTTCATTTTCATTAAATTCTAGAAAGTCTTTGATTTCTTTCTTATTTCTTCCTTTACTCAGGAGTTGTGTAGTTCCATTGTTCAATTTCCACGAGTGTATAGAGTTTCAGCAATTTGAGTTGTTGCTGAATTCTAATTTTAAGGCATAGTGGCCTAATAAGGTAAAGGGGGTTATTCATATTTTTTTCTGTTCAAGTTTGCTTTATTGCCAAGTATGTGGTTGATTTTAGAGAAGGTTACATGTGGTGCTAAGAAGAAGGTATATTATTTTGTGTTTGTATGGAATGTTCAATAAATGTCTGTTAAGCACAATTGGGTCTTGGGTCATAATTTGTTTCTTTTGTAAGTTTTTGTCTGGTATTCCTGGTGAGAGTGGGGTGTTGAAGTCTCTCATCATAAGTGTATGTGGTTTAATATGTGATTTGGGTTTTAGTAATGTTTCTTTTATGAAAGTGGGTGACTTTGTATTTTGGTGCAAAGATGTTCAGAACTGAGCCTACATCCTGATGGATTTTTCCTGTAATGAATATGAAGTGAACTTCTTTGTCTATTTTGATTAATTTTAGTTTGAAGTCTAATTTGTTAGAAATTGGATATGTACACCAGCTTGCTTCTTAGGGCCATGTGATTGGAAAATATTTTCCCAACCCTTAACTCTGAGACAATATCTGTCTTTGAAGTTGAGGTGTGTTTCTTGTATGCAGCAGAAGAATGGGTTCTGTCTTCAGATCTATTCTGTTAGCCTGTGTCATTTTATAGGTGTGTCAAGACCATTGATATTGAGGGATATTAATCACCACTGTTTTTTGATTCTTATTTGTTTAGTATTTATTTATAGTGGTGGTATTGTGTGAACTTTGGCTCTTTTCCCCTTTTTCTGGCTGTTGTGTATATAGTTAACTTCGTTGGAGTAGAGATTTCCTTCCAGAGCATTTTATAGGGCTGGGTTTGTGAATACATATTGTGTAAATCTGGTTTTGCCATGGAATATCTTGTTTTCTCCATCTATAGTGATTGAGAGTTTAGCTGGGTATAGTAGTCTGGGCTGGCATCCCTGGTCTCATAATGTTTGTAGAACATCTATCCAGGACCTTCTGGCTTTCAGAGTTTCCATGGAGAAGTCAGGTGTAATTCTGATAGGTCTGCCTGTTTAAGTTTTCCTTTGCTAATTTTAATATTCTTTCTTTATTCTTCATTTTTAATGTTTTGATTATTATGTTTCAAGAAAACTTAGTTTTTTAGTTCAGTCTATTTGTGTTTTGGGAAGCTCCTTGTACATTCATAAGCATGTCCTTCTTCAGGTTGGGAATGTTTTCTTCTATGATTTTGTTGAATTTGTATTCTGCACCTGTTTTGGATTCCTTAGCCTTCTTCTATATGTATTATTTTTAGGTTTGGGCTTTTCACGATATCCCATATTTTCTAGATATTGTATGGTAAGGATTTGATGGATTTAAGATTTTCTTTGGTTGATGAATCTATTTTCCCTAGTTTAACGTCATCACCTGAGAGTCTCTCATTCATCTCTTATATTCTGGTGGTTATGCTTGCATCTGTAGTTCCTGATCATTTGCCCAGCTTTTCTCTTTCCAGCAATCCCTCATTTTGTGGGTTTTATTATTATTATTATTATTATTATTATTATATCTATTTCAATTTTTAGGACTTGAACTGTTTGTTTCCTTCATCTGTTTGATTGTTTTGTCTTGGTTTTCCATGCTTTATGAGATTTCTTCATTTCTTGCATTTTTTTGTTTTTATTTTTGTTTGGTTTGTTTTCCATTTCTTTAAGAGATTTTCTCATATTATCTTCTAGGACCTATATAATTTTCATGAACTTGTTTTTAAGGTCATTCTGTTCTATTCCTGTGTCCTTTGACTAAATTGTTAGTCTTATCTATCTTTTTCCAAGAATCAGGTCTTCATTGATTTTCTTTTTAAAAATTTGCTTTGTTTCCTTTTCTATAGTTTGTTTGTATTGATATTTAGATTTAGAGCATGAAGTCAAAACACAGGACTGTACTGTCTAGTTCTTATGACCACTTGGAACAAACTGTGGTCTTTTGAACCAAAAAATGTTATTGAATGAATTAGTCAAGAAAATGTCTCCATAGGACTGGCCTGCAGGTAAGTCAGTAGAATATTGTCTTCATTGATTATTGATGTGGGTGTTTGTGGTAGTGGTGTCCCCTGATCCAGTAGTCCTGGGTAATATAAATATTTTGAAAGTTTAGAGGGGAAATCCTTGCTGATCTTGCCTATTAGCATTTGGAGAAGTCATCTGTCACTTTAACCCTAAAGTGCTGATGGTGTTCTTTTGTTTAATATATCTTTATTCTTGAGAATTTCATACCATATATAAGTAAAATAACTATAGATTTACACTAAGGCCTATTTTCTTTTTAGCCATGGGCTATAACCAGGACCAGACATGAAATTCCCTCCTATGCTGCAGGCCAAATACCCAACCAGAAAGTATTTAGTTACTCTTCAGAAGTCATGCCACTATTGAATCTGTCAGTATAAATTATCTGGAAGGTCAGTATTGTACCATGGTGAGTAAGAACAATGAAATCTTTACTTACTCAGCAGCTGACATATATCACATTTTGGCACTATGATATCTAGATACCAGGGAGGTATTTTCTGGTAAGTATGAGGTTGCCTGCTCTATTACTTGTAGCCAAGTAAGAGATGCCATCAACAGTAAGAATTTACCACATTATTATAGAAGTAACCAAGGACAATTGAAATATTTTAGGCTACTGTAGAGAACTCAGAGGCCTCTCTGATCAATAATTCACAGAGAGATATCATTTCTTGTACTGCAATTTTCATTTAATATCTTATATATTTGGGGGATGACATTGTCTATCTAGACAGAATAGTTCAGTTATAACTCAAAACAAAACTGCTTTAGTCCTATCTTTTCTGTCTGTGTTATATTCTAAGATTTTCTGTGGCTACAAGGAAATAGAGTTTTCACTATGTATGCATTATTCTCCAATTTTTACATAATTATAAAAAAGGTTGAATTAATAAATTATAAATAGCAAGAGATTATCAAAAGTAAGAATAAAGCAATGGAACTTAGATATTATAAGGATAGTGATACCATGACACTCGTAGGCAAGTACCAGATACAGTGTAAATAGGTGAGACTTTGCATGACAGGCTATATAAGTATGAAGTAGTGTAGTCTAAATTTCATTGTGATACCAGAAGACTATTCCATCTAAAGCTCATATAATGTTTTAATTTCCTGAAATTTTCCATTATAATATTTTGGTGCCCTGTTGAACATGGATATATGAGTTGTCAAGTAAGGAGTTGAATCCTTCCTTTCTCTGCTTGATAATAAATATCTTCTGCAATTATAATAAGGAATATCAAGACAAACGAAAACTAAAACTTGATAAATGGCTGTTCTTTATCTCAAGGTAATTACACCTCATGCCTTAAGCAACAGGTCAGTGTACTTCTCCTCTTAGTCATAAATAGAATCTTATATTAATATCCAAATTTTCTCTGAGAACTTGAGCTTTATAGAAGGTCACTTCTGAAACTTCAAAATGCTTTTCTTACATTTCCATCTCTTTGCATTTTTATCAATTCTCCCTTAGAGTGGCTCAAATCATTTTACCAAATTATATTGCCAGATGACGTGAATCAAAAATCTTTAGAAATTTCATTAAATCAGAGGCCACCAGGGTACCATTTGCTCACTGAAGTACTAGTCACAGAGGCTCAAGGGGTTAATGTGCTTACTAAAGTGTTCACAAAATAGTTTATTCATTCAGAAAAATACTCTTTCCCTAACACATTAATTCTTTTAACATGCTTGCAAATAAAGTATGTTAAAAAGATTTGAATATTGATCCAATAAACAAAATTAAAGTTTATATCTGAAAACATATCTATCAGGGAGCAGTAGAAAGATGGTGAAATGAAGAAAAATAGATTGAAGTTTTGACCAAGGCCAGTATCTGATGACTATTTGATGTGAGCACAGGGATATAAAGTGTCCAAGGTCTTGAAGTATTCCATAGCAAGTGTGAAATTTATTTTATATGTAGACAAGTGCATCTTTTTTATGAAGTAGAGAAAATACTATACAATTCACAATTTACTTTAGTAAAATGGTAAAGAATGCAAGTATTGGTAATAATCATAGATTTTATTTGAAGTACATATTCTTTGTATCACCATGAACAATTATTTTGTGCATCTAGGTGTACATCCTTTTGTCTATAAAATTAGATATAGCATTACTTCTTTGAAATGGTTATTGTGTGATTATGATGTGCTAATACATAAAGTGTATTTCTATGCCTGTCATATACAAAAAGATACTTAATCACGCTCAGAAAAATTATACATAGTACTGTACTGCTTTTACACATACATTAACACATTTGTATACATGTATGTACATACATTTTTACATCGTGATCAAGTATTGTTTCCCTTTTGCTTGACAAGCAACCATTGAAATAAGATGTGTTCATTCATAATAAAACTCAAAGATAAAAATGATACATAAAACACTCAAAATGTGTACAAAAGAGCTCCTTACCAAAGAACATTAGTTAATTTGGTTATTCTTTAGTTAGAAAGCCTTAGGAACTGAGATAAAATAAAATCATTACCACATGTCCACTGAGTTTTATATGTAAACTTTAATCTTTTATATGATAATTATATTGTATTCCTTTATAAGACAACAAAATATTTATAAGTTTTTCAATAATGAGCACTATTATGACACACAAATAGAATGCAAACACTTCTTATGGAGCATGAGCTCTGTGAGCCTCCCAGTAAGTCTAGATTTCTACTTCTTGGTGTCTCCTTTCTTTTGAATGTAGCTAAAAACTGTGACCTGCTTCAGGCCAATAAATTACAAAGCTCAAAGGAATTTGGAGATACAGTGGAAAAGGTATAACCAGTTGATTTTGAATTATTCAACAGGAAAAGAATCCTGGGTAGGCATTCATTAGTAAATTGAAAGCTTTCAAGTTAGGACTAGTCTCCCATTGATATCAGACATTGCATTGCTGGATTTGAAGAAACAAGATTGTACTGTATATTGTAAGAAACTATAGTGAAGACCAGGAGGTATCAATTGTAGATAACATCTTCTGGAGGAGTAGAATTCCATGTACACTTGTCTATCTCAGTTTGGGGACCCTATCTGGCTTGAACCTGTGCAAGTCTTGTGTGTGATACCAACTTCTCTATGAGTGCAAATGTGCATCACTCATGGAACTAGAAGGCGCTGTTTCCTTGAAGTCATCCACCAAGCTGGTCCTTAAATGCCTGAGACTTGGGGAGAGGGATTAAGAAGACATCTTATTTAGGACTAAGTTCTTCAGAGTCCCGCCACTATCTGCACATTACCCACTTGTGTGTCTCTGTGTTGATTCCATCTTCTGGAATCAGAAAAATTTCTGATGAGGGCTGATGGAGGCAATCATCTATGCATAGAGCAGCATGTCTTTTGGGAGTCATTATAATGGGGTATTCCTTTGCCAGACTATTTGTAGTAGGTTTTCCATAGATCCATGAGCTATCCAGTATCATAACCTTGCTCCCATCAGCAGTTTCATGTATGGATTCCATCTCATGAAGGAGGAGTTGAGTCCATTGTTTTATCAGTGATTGGTTACTACTGTTATGAGTATTTTGCCTGCCAGCCTGGTCCCAGAACCACATCAGCACAAACAACACACAAAGCCTCTGTATTAGATATAAAGCTTTTGGCCAGTTACTAGCATTTCTTACTTGCCAGTTGGATTTAAATATTAATCCATTCCTATTCAACTAAGTGTTTCCACAGGGCCTTATCTTACTGAAAAGATGGTCTGGACCTCTTGCCTCAAGTCTCTACATCTTGAATCTCCTTACTACATCTCTCAGAATCCTCAGTGTCTCCAAATCCTGCCTATCTTGCCTTCCTATTTGCCAACAATGCTTTCTTCATTAACTAGTAAGAGAAACATGTATACAGAAGAAAATTCCACACCATCTCTTTTCTGTCTAAATAAAAAGGTTTTTAACTTTAACATAGTAAAATTACATGTAACAAAAGAGTTATCAAATAAGAATTATAGTTAACAATATTTAGTCCATTAATGTTTAGCAAGATTTAAAACAAAAAAACATTCCATCATCTCTCCTATTTTTGTGAATTTAAAGACTTATATGTAACTTATCTTTAAGCCTAACTAAGGAAAATTATAACCATAACTATCTGTCTTCAACTCCCTCAAAGACCACAGAAGGATAGTATATAAACTCTAGAAATGACAGAGACATATTTCTACCTGGTCAGCCATCTGAAATTCTTCTATAATGTTCTATCTTCAGTCTATAGGCTATAGTGTGTCTGGCAGATTCCTTAGCAAAGTAGGAAACTTTAAATTGTCTACCTGTATTGGAAATTTGTCAGTGACTTTTCTCTGTGTCTTGTAAAATATCTGGCAGACTCTTCCATGAAGCAGAATTCCCTACAGCAATGCCCATCTCATTTCATCAGTCACTTTTCTGTGTGTTTTGACTATTATAGATGACTACAATCTGTACTAAATTATACATTATATTTTTCAATGAGCTATATAAACATAATACCTATGAAATTAAAGGCAGAGTTCTCACCATTAATGACTTTCTTGTCTGTATTCACCAGCCAGTATTTTCAGCCAAACTGCATTTTGAATTGTCCCAGGCAAGATGAATATCCCTCTGAAGCACCCTGTACTGTGTGCAGCACTTGGTCATGTGTTCTCTGTGTCAATATTACAACTCTACAATTGCTAATTTATATTCTATAGCTGAAAAGTCCTAGTCTTCCTTGCCAGCCTTTGAATGTAAAAATGCTAAGAGTATTTTCCAAGTCCTTGAGGATTTAATTTTAACATAACATCTAGCATTAAATATAAATTGAAGATTTTCTAATAATGACAATGTAATTTTGAGAGTCAGAAAGCCAGATGTCTGATTTGCGATTTGCTGGATACATGAAATCTCAACAATTTGTTTTCCTAAAAAAAAAAAAAAAAAAACCTGCATAATGCCAATGAGGATGTGGAAAGGCCCTACTCCAAAATTAAGAGATATAGCAATCAATGGCTACCAAGGAAGGGAGAATTAGTTATCCCTTAGAAAAAGCCTCAAATATACAGTCCCATGTGGTCATTCCTAAACACGTGTACATACAAGAGACTCTAAAGTGAATCAGCAGGTTATAAATGTACACACACACACACACACACACACACACACACACACACACACACCACCACCACCACCACCACCACCAACAACAACAACAACAACAACAACACATAAACAAAAACCTGCAAATATGTTATTAAGGAGCTCAAATGTTAAACCTGAAACACTGGAAGTGTTAGAAGAAAACATTGACAGTACCCTGCAAAATAGAGATGTAGGGAAAGAATTTCTGAATATAACTGTTTGTTCAGGGAAAAAACCATAATAACTAAACAAGATGAGAAATATACTTATCACAAAATTGACCTTAAATTGTACCAATAAGTGAAAATCCATTCCAAAACAAAGTATTCATTTCTATACAATAATTCCCTTTATAGATTTAAAAAGAGATTGGTTGTGGTCATTAACTATTTATAACCAACCCCATATAAATGAAAAGAAATATTTATAAACAGTATTTGGTAATTTGGTTGTTGTTATTTCAAACTGCTTTTGGCTGGCAGGGGGCACTGTCTTAGGTATTCTAAGAAGACACAGAAATCTTGACTGTAGTTGTCTGCAAGGGTACCCTGTCCCAGCTGCTTTGAATGTTGTATCACCTGGGACACTACTTCAAAGGGTCTTGTTTCATCACACCATGTTAGTCTGGAAAGAATCCATAGCTTTTCATTTTTTTGTGGAAACAAAACTAGAAAATCTTTTACCCTATAACGTGTCCTTATACTTAAAATTTGAAGTCATAGTATTTTAAAAATAAAGTGGATTAATTCTGCAGCTTTGATAACCAAGTGTATTGTAGCAATTGTTCCTTCCTTAGCAATAGGGCAATTAAAAGACAACACAATAGCATACAGAATCCAGGCTCTCTGTGTATTTTCCATTTTTATGTGGCCTTTTCTATTAGAAACTCTATTTCTTTTATTTCTATTTTTTTTCATTTATTGAGACAGGTTTCTCTTTCTAACTTTGGCTGCCCTGAAATTTACTCTGTTCACTAGGTTTGCTTCTGCTTGCCTCTGCCTCCTGAGTGCTGGAATTAAAGGTTTGTGCCACAACACCCAGCTACTCTATTTCTAATTTTTTAAAATCACTTTAACCTGTTCTTTATTCTCTCCCAAGCCTATGTACATTTTAAAACACATTGTAAACCTTTAGAGGATTTTATGTTTATTTTATCTGAATCTGTCTTTACTGTAAATCTTTATCTTTTTCTGGCCACAAGTCTTTTATCTGCTAAACAATATTGCTAAAATTAAAGCCATGCCTGTTTTAGCTGAGGTCTTTTCAAAATGGCTTGGGTACATTTACCACCTGCAATGACAGCTGTCCTCACCGCCTTGGTCTATGCTCCATCCAGCAGCCTGCTTCCAACATGGAGAAGTGGTCACTGCCATTTCCACCTGTCATACATATCATTAAGTTGTTAGCAGGGTTTACCACTTAATCTGAGTCAGAAAACCTCCCTTAAAGATGCTGTGGAAGTCTCTGCTTGTCTCTAGCAAAGAGTCCAACCTAGAAAAATGCTGCTAACAAGACTTGTTTGCTCTTCTGTGTCTAAATCTCCTTTTAATCATTTGTTAAGTTTTAAGTGGAAGTTCTTAATACCCATGTTGCAGGTGTGTTACAAGTAGGTTTTTGCTGCCCATGGTCTGGTCCTACCTCCATGTCAGCCCCCAATAACATGCAGAGACTCTATATTTGATATAGTGCTGTTGGCCTATTATTTGTTTCTTTTTATTAATCTAAGTATTTCCACGTGGTCTCATCTTACCAGGCAGTGGGCCCTGACATCTGTTCTCTCCAGTCTCTATATGCTGACTCCTCCAAACTACTTCCTCTTTCCTCCTAGTCTCCTAGCCCCACATATCTTGTTTTCCTATTGGCCAACAGTGCTTTATTCATGAAGCAGTATGAGAACAAATTTACAGAATAACATTTCCCATCACAGGTGCCCTTTTTTATGATTACTTTGCCTGCCAGCCTGGTCCCACAGGTAGCATCATCCCCAAATAACACACAAAAAGTCTGTATTAGATATAAAGCTGTTGGCCAGTTACTAATGTGTTTTATTGGCTAGCCAATATTAACCTGTTTCTATTAATCTAAGTATTTCCACATGGTCTTGTCTTGCCAGAGAGAGGGTCCAGACCTCTTCCCTCAAGTCTTTACATCTTGAATCTTCTTAATACATCTCCCAGTTTTTCATTGTCTCTTAGTCCCACCTATCTTGCCTTCCTATTTGCCAACAATGCTTTATTCATTAACCAATAAGAGGAACATATATACAGAAGAACATTCCCCATCATACTACTACAAGATATGTGCCTCTTTTGTACCATCATACCTTGCAGATGGCTCACTATTTTATGTCACAGAGCATATACAGTTGGGTGATATTGATGACTAAATTTCTACTCTAGCAGCAGAGGAGCCTCCAATACCATGAAAGCTAGTGACTAGGCATAGTCAGTAGTTTCTATTTAGCCATCAGCTTGTTTTCCCTAAATTCAGTTTCATAAATACTGTATTCTGCAATAGGGCTTTATTTTACTCCATTTATTTTACTACATTTACTCCATTGTGTAAATGTAAATTTTTAAAAATCCATCCTTCCTTTGAAGGGAAGACACAGAGATCCACAACTAAGCACTGGACCAAGCTCCCAGAGTCCATTTGAAGAGACAGAGGTGTGATAACTTGAGTAAAGGTGTCAAGAACACTTTGGAGATCACAGAAACAGCTGACCTGAGCTAGTAGGAGCTCACCAAATGTGGAACGGCAACAGGGGAACATGCATAGGACCAAACTAGGTCTGTGAATGTGGGTGATGGTAGTGTGGCTTGGATAGTCTGTGGAACCACTGGCAGTGGGACCAGAATTTGTCCCTGGTGACTGAACTGGCTCTTTGGAGCTCATTCTCTTTGGAGGGATATCTTGCTCAGCCTAGATATTGTGGAAAATACCTTGGTCCTGACTCAAAGTGATGTACCAGATTGACTCCATATGGGAAGAAATCTTTACCGTCTCTGAGGAGTAGATAGTGGGTGGGGTGAGGGAAGGAGGGGATAGCAGGAAGAGAGGGGGAAATGGGAAATGGATTTGGTGTGTAAAATAAGAGAAGATTGTTTTTAAAATTTTAAAAATTATAAAAAGCAATTAGTATTATTTGGCCTTCCTTATATTCAGTATTTATCCTTCTCTTCTTTACCCATTTAATATTCCTGTTATACTTTCCTCTATATCTCTCCATAAACTATTTTATATTTCCCCATTCTTGGGGTATGCACTTTGTCCCTTATGAGGTATCTGACCTCTGTAATTAATTAAATTGTATCATACATATTGGAAGCTTAAATACTAATATCTACATGTAAGTGGAAATGTATAATATTTGTATTTTACTCAGAAATTTTTTGAAACTTTATCAATTATCTACAAATTTTATAACTTCATTTTCTAAACAACTGAAAAATACTCCACTGTGAAAATGAACCATATTTTCATTGTCCATTCACAAATTGATGGCTATATATCCTGTTTTAAATGTCTCTATTATGAATAGTACAATAATGGTCATACATAAGCAAGCATGCTGTGGTAAGATATAGAACCTTTTAAGTATTTGTCCATGCATGGTATAGCTGGTTATTAAGTAGCTCAATTCTCAGCCTCCTGAGGAACAAATTGCAGATTTCCACAGTGACTGCACAAGAGTGTACTTGTACCAGCAATGGATAAGGATTCCCATCTTACAGCACCTTCATGAACATGTGCTGTCTTTTTTAAAATTTTTAATTTTGGACATTATGTTTGGTGTAAATGAAATATATAATTAGTTTTAATTTATTGTTTTTTTTACTAATTTCCATTTTCCTGAGGAACTGCCATGCTGATCTTTAAAATCACTGTATGAGCTTGCACTCCCACCAACAGTGGAGGAGTGTTTCCTTTTCTCCACATCCTCTCCAGCATAAGTTGTCATTGGTGTTTCTAATTTTAGACATTCTGGCAGGAGTAAGATGATATCTTAAAGTTGTTTTGATTTGCATTTCCCTGATAGTTAAGGATGTTGAGCACTTTCTTAAGTGTCTTTCAGCTGCTTTGATTTCCTCTATTGAGAATTCTTTCTTCAATTCAGTACTCCATTTTTAAATAGGGTTATTTGGTGTTTTGTTGACTAGTTTCTTAACTTCTTTGTATATTTTGGAGATCAGCCCTTTGTCAGATGTAGGATTGGTAAAAATCTTTTCCCATTCTGTGGGCTGCCATTTGGTCTTGTCCACTGTGTTCTTTGCCTTACAGAAGATTCTACGTTTGAGGAGGTTCCACTAATTAATTGTTGATCTCAGTGTCTGTGCTACTGGAGTTATGTTCACCCAGCAATTCCCTTCTTAGGTATATACCCAAATGACCTACATCTATGCAACAAAGACATGTGCTAAACTATGTTCATAGCAGTATTATTTGTAATAGCAGGAACCTGGAAGCAACCTAGATGCCCCTCATCTGAAGAATGGATAAAGAAGATGTGGCACATCTACACAATGGAATATCACTCTGCAGAAAAAAAAACAATGGAATCTTGAAATTCGAAGGCAAGTGGATGGAACTTGAAGAAACCATCCTGAGTGAGGTAATGCAGTCACAAAAAGAGGAACATGGTATGTACTTGCTCATATATGGATTTTAGAACTAGAGCAAAGGATCACTAGCATATAATTCATACCAACAGAGGAACTATCATAAAAGGTGTATTCTAAGAGATTAATATATGGTCCCTCACAAAAGGGACAAGTCCCCCAGAGCAAATGGGAAGTGTTGGGGGGCAGTGTATGGAGAGAGAAGTAGGAGAAAAAGAAGGGGAGGAGAGTAAAGCAAGTGTGACTAGGAAGATTGAGTCAGGGTAAAATAGAATACAGAAGAGAGAGAGAGAGAGAGAGAGAGAGAGAGAGAGAGAGAGAGAGAGAGAGAGAGAGAGAGAGAGAGAGAAAGTAAACGAGAACATAAAAGAGGGAGCCATTATTGGTTTGAAGAGAAAACTGAACCTAAAGAAAGGTCTAGAGTCCTACAAGACTTATTCCAATTAACAATTTGAGCAACTGTAGAAAAGCTACCATAAATGCCCTTCCCTGATAGTGAGATCAACTAAATTAACTACCATCATGGAGCCCTTATCTAGTACCTGTTGGAAACAGAAGCAAACACCCATAACTAAACACTGAGTCAAACTAGAATCCAGATGCAGAGAGAGAGAGAGAGAGAGAGAGAGAGAGAGAGAGAGAGAGAGAGGAGAGACAAGACCAGGTTGCAGAAACACACAAAGCCAGCTGAACTGAACAAGGAGGAGCTAATGGGCCCCTGCAGACTGATAGCTGGGAATCCAGCTTGGGACTGGCTCAGACTCCCTGAATATGGGTCTCAGCTAGAAGGACTGAGCAGTATAAGGGACCTCAGACAGTAAAACCAGGATGTATTCCTGGTGCACAAAAGGACCTTGTGGACACATCCCCCATGGAGGGATACTCCTTTAACCTTGAGACAGGAGAGAAGTCGTAGTCCCTACTTCAAATGACTTGGCAGATTTACATGACCCAACCTGGATAGCATAGCCCTACATTTGTAATGGGGATGGCAGGATGGGAGGGGAGGGTGGCCAGGATGCATGTCAGAGGGGAAAAAGTGTAAGAGGGAGGAAGGGAGGGAGAGAAGGGGGAGGGAGGGAAGAAGAGGAAACTTGGATTGACATGTAGAATTCTTATACTTTTTCCCCTTATAAACCATCCTAGTGTCTTTATCTAGTAGCTGATGGAAGCATAAGCAGAAACCCACAGCTAGACACTAGCTGAACTCCAGGAATCCAGTTAGAGAGAGGGAGGATTGATGAGCAAAGAGGTCAAGACAAGGCTGGAGAAACCCACAGAATCTGCTGACCTGAGAAAGGGAGAGCTCATGCACCCAAGTCTGATAGCCAGGAAGCCAACATAAGACTGACCCAGAACTCCTCAATGTGGGTGTAAGTTAGGAAGACTGGGCACTCTTTGGGGCCTCTAGTAATGGATTACTATGTATCCCTATCATACAAATGGACTTTGGGAGCTCATCCCATATAGAGGGATACTTTCTCAGTCTAGGCACATGGTGGGGGAGCTAGGCCCTGCCTCACATGATATGACAGACTTTGAAGACTCCCCATGGAAGGCCTCACCCTCCTTGGGGAGCAAAAAGGGGATGGGTTGGAGTTTGGTGGAGGTGATAGAGGATGATGAGAGTGTGAGGGAAGTGAGATTGACATGTAAAACAACATTGTTTCAAATTTAAATAAAAAAGAGCAAAACAGAGAAAGAGCAAAATTCAGATAACCATAAAATAAAAATAAAAATAAAAATAAAAATAAAAATGTGTATAGATGTTGAGAAGCACTAAGACGAACTCCTGAAATCCAGAGAGGGAGGAGTGATGAGAAAAGGGATCAAGACCAGGCTGGAGAATCCCACAGAAACAGCTGACCTGAACAAGGAGGAGCTCATGGACCCCAGACTGACATTTGGGAAACCAGCATAGGACCAATCCAGGCCCCCCTGAATGTAGGTGTCAGTTAAAAGGACTGTGTAATCTATGAGTCCCCCATTACTGGATGAGTATTTAAGTATTTATCCCTAGTGTACCAATGGACTTTGGGAGTCCACTCCCCGTAAGAGGCATAGTCTCTCATCCTAGACACACAGGAAGGGATTAGGCCCTGCCTCAAATGATATGACAGGCTTTGATGATCCCCTATGGAAGGCCCCACCCTCCCTGGAGAACCCAAGGGGATGGGATGGGGGAATAGGTGGGGAGCATGGGAGGATGGTAGGGAGAAGAAACTGGGATTGATATGTAGAACAGGATTGTTTCTAATTAAAATTGACAAATTTTTAAAAGATCTTCTACAGGTTATCAGCTGAAACAAAGAAATAGCAATGAATTAAAAGAGAAGGCTGGAAATGTCAGCAGGAGAGAACCAAGGTGACCTTGGGTCTACCTATTCTTTGTTTACTATAAAAATGTGCTATAATTGGAGGCAGGACACTTTTCAATATGATATGAGAGATAAACTGAGATTTTCCAGGCAGAAACAAAAATATCCAATTGTTCTAAATATGCAAAGAAGTCCAATGTTGCTTAAGTTTTATAAATAAAATCATCATTATTATTATTTCTCATGAAGGCTGTCATGCCTTAGGTATAAAATCTCTCCCCAAGGCCTTATGTTAAATCTTTAGTCCCCAGTGACTGAATCCAATCATGAAGGCATGATTGAATAATAAGGACTTTGAAAACATTTTTATTGCTTGATGGTATTATTGATAATTGGTGGAAATACTTGGAATAAATAGAGAAAATAGTTGCCTTTGTGGAGTGCTATAACTGCAAATGTATCTTCATTCCTCTGACTCTTTTCCCTCTTGACCATCATGAGTTTAAACACTTATCTGCTCTACTACTCCTTCTGTCATTATGTTCTCTCTTATTACAATCACAGACTAATGGTGATGACTTACCAGAAACCAAAACCTCTGAAATCATGAGGCAAAATAAAGTATTTTTCATCAAAGTGTGTTTTCAGTATTTAACACAGCAATGAATAATCTGATTATCACAGCAACTGCTTTCCACTCTGTGCCTTTCCAGCCTTTGTCTTTACAGGAATCAGCACATGAATTATCCTGCTCTACTGGTAAGACCTCATGTCATTCTTTAGTTCATCTTCTTTGCCTCATGCCCCAAATCAGAATTTACCAGCATCATTCTTGGTTTTTCTGAAGCTTTTGACAAGTCATTGTTCTTTGGTCTCTTTTTACCATCATACAAGAAAGAGGTTACGATAGTGTTCAAATCTACAAATTTAAGAAACTACAGAGTATCTCAATTGCCTGAGATAATTTTCAACATTAAACATTTCACATAGAAAAAAATTTTTTCTGGAGAATTTCTTAGAATATTTGGACAGCACTAAAATTCCACTGATACATTTTGATACATCAGCAGTTATTTCAAAATATAAACCCAAAGTTTACTTAGTACACGATGAACCAAACCCTTTTTAAAAATCAAATACTTTAAGTCATGTAGGCATATATGTTTTAGACCTTTCTATTCTCTGTATAGAATCTGAATCAAATCTAAAATGTGTTAGATTTTCAACAATGGAAAATTCCTGGATTCTTATTTAAAAAACTGTGCTGTTGATCACCAACTATTCTTAATGATATTTTTCCTTACCTGAGCAATCTAGGGTCTGAGCAAATATAACCTAAATCCTGTGTTTTTTTCTTCAAACTCAGGTCAATCCTCATACCCCTCTTTGCTTCTCACTACCCCCAACTCAGTTCCCATGTTCAACAACACTTCAAAGGTGTGGTTGGCTTCATGTCTGTGCTTGGATTCTGTTTAAAGGAGAAGCTAAAATGGGATGTTTATCATCCTTGACTGAGACTTTTTACAATAAATTGAAGAAGAACATCCTGCTCATAGTCACATCAAAAATAATAGAATACATCAGCTGGGTACTTGATCTTCAAAGAGAACCATAGCCCCAAATAAAGCTTGCTGTCCCTGGAAGCATTGTCATCTTGAGCTTTCAGACTCCCAGCTTCAATGTACCCAGAGTACTTTTGATACTTTTGTTCTGGTGTTTCTTAAAAAGAAAGATATTAATGAGGTTCTGTTTTATATATTTTTAGTAATGTAACAATAAGTATGATTAAATCAAATAGAGGAAAAATAAATGAGAGAAGGTACATAATCCTGAAAACATCCTAAAATTAATGTGTTAGAATGTGTTGCAAAGCAGTTCATCAGAGTATAAAGATTAATCATAAAATACCCTTAAGTAGAAAAAGTGAAAAGCACCACAAAACTCCTGCAAACTGGCTATACTATATAGGGCATAATCAGTTGAAAGACCATTCTCTTACTTCTATTTCTAAATCCAAGCTTTTGATGACATAAATCTTATATTATACAAGGTTTTGATATGACCTGATATACTATTTTATTTTATGAACAGATCATGGTATGTTATGTGTGAGTTGGACGAATTATGTACAAGTTCTCTAAGTACACATGAGAAACTATTATAAAAGATAGAAAATGATGATATGGAATAAAATCATAGTATATTTATGAACTATTTGAATCTATTTCACAATAAGTAGTATACAAAATGGAGACCAAGCTAACTCACCAAGAGATGTAGGAAGAGAGCAGGAACAATTATCCTATTACATAGTTACTCAATTTAATTTGGCTTATTAAATATGTATATTTATAATAAAGACAATATATTAAAAACAGAACCCAAGACCTAGGGGAATAGCATGTTATTGAGACAGTCCAGAAAGAAAGAAGCTATGAAGCTAACAGATAGCAACCCAGGGAAGAACTGTGAGGGAATGAAAAGATACAATAATACAAAGGAACACTGATAACAGTGTTCAAAGTGAAGTTTTGAATAGGTGAAGTCTTCTATTTTAGGGCATTAAATTAGAAACAGAAATGAAAGTAGGGCATCCTTTTAGATTCTAGCAAGTGGACTTTGAAGATGCTTCTCAGATATTCATTTGCTAGACTACATTGTTCTGTAGACAGTTCATGACTTTTGAATCTGAAGATACCATTGATAGTTCATCTGTTTCTGAGCTGTTTCTGGAACTAAGAGATAAGTAACCTCCCTAATACTCCATACTCTGTAAAATATATTGAAATTGAACTACATGTATATAAGTATCTGACACAATTCATGGCATGATTTAGGTATACAATAAGTATTATTTTTCCTCTGCGTAGCAAATCAATTTGATATGTTTGCCTTTTAAAGAATATTTTCAGAAGTTACTTTTTTTTCTGAAGAAACTTTCAACAAGATGAGCAGAAAGATAAAAATTGCTACACAGAATAAAAAACTCCAGAATGAATAGTACATAAATCCACTTGTGGTGAAGCATGAGATAATTTAGTAGCATTAATCTCTAAGGCATTTAAGAAGGATAGAAGTTTCCTTGATAAGTATTATGGTGATATCTTGTTTGTACTGTAACAAATAAAGCAATCATGAAGAACATAGGGTGGAGCTAGCCACTAGTTAACCATAAAGGTCTGGAGGTGTGCACAGACAGACAGAGAGTGATATGTCTGGGTGAAGAGAAGAATGTAAGGTGGGAGGAGACGTAGTTCACTGTCTTTTCAGTCTGGAGATTTTGTAGAAATAAGAACTCTAGTGGCTGACTGACATGCTTCTCTAATCATTTAGCTTTCACCCCCTAATATCTGACTTGGGTTTTTTTTTTTTAGTAAGACCAACTAGAACTTATACAACAAGTATGGCCCATTGTTTTTGTCTGCAAACAAACAAACAAAAATCCTTGCTATATTTGATGTGTATTTCTGCTCTTGGCAACATCCTTGACTTATTTTAGTATCTCACTTTTGATATCCAAATCTATGAATCATGACACTAATTTTGAAGCCTTTGTTGAATCTGTATTATACTTTGTATATGCACTCTTCATGGGTTATGTCAGCTTTTACCAACCATATCGGTATTTATTTCCTGTGTCCCGATCTATTGACAAAGAGGTGATTCAAACTAGAAGCCATGGTGTGGTAGCATTCTTTTCCTTATTTCATTGGAGCCTTTTTATTTGTTTATAATTGTTCTTAGAATTCATACATATCTTCTGTATATTAAAACTCCTCTAATTCTGTCCTTTCTTCATGGGCACATCCTACTTCAGACTTTATTGCAACTATAAAATATGTTATTGGCTCTGTCATTTTACTTCATTTTATCTGTGATCTGAAAGTTCTTTTTGCCATACTTTAATATTCTAGTATTTCATGTTACTGTCTCCTACAAATATGTCAAGGGTAAATTCATGTGACATTTCTTCCAGGAAAAATTCTCCTTTAGACTGAGACAAACCCACTCCTCTGAGCTTGAAAAACTATGTTTATTTTTACAGCAATACTTATTCGTGGGGTTATCTGTATAAACTCTAAGTTTCCCAAGCTGAAATACATATCTACTATCAATCTTCACTGCCATTATCCTCAGCTGTGGCTGAAACACACTCATCAGTAAAGAACTCATGAAACATACTAAGTTTTCTTACTTGCATGTACTACATCCACTGTGGATGGCATTTGCCTGTGAAATATTTCCCCCTGTGTTCAATCTTATTAGATAAATTCAGATTCGATGATTTTTTGGTACAGGTAACAGGGAGACTAAATTCAGATTAGATGATTTTTTGGTACAGGTAACAGGGAGACTTAGAAGCTTCTCAGATATTCTTATTTGGTAATTTTCATATAGCCTTTGCTTTCTTGTCCTTTCTTATCTACATATTGTATTAGCAAACTTAACTCTAGAGCTATCTGGTTTCTTTGATTGCCTATATATATATAGAGAGAGATTAACAAAAACATTCAGATTCTAAGTTAATTACTATCTCTATCAGAATTCCAAATTGCATGTTCTTAAATAACACTTTCAAGTTGCCTTCACTGTATGAAAAAGTTAAAAGTTGGTTTAAAATAATCACAGATGTAACATGCTAAATTTATCCCCATACTTTGGCTTCTAATAGCTTAAAATCTTTTGTTTAAGAATCTTCAGAACTTAAATACTGGTAGCTACTCTGCTCTTCATTTGTTTCTCTTTAAACTATCCAAACAACAAATTAATAACAAGAGCTTATGAACATATCCATGCCCCCCAAAAGGTATTAATTTAAACTGTATCAACATTTTATACTTAGTGTAGACTATGCAAATTACTAGCAAAAAGAACAGGAATACCAATAAAAACTGGTTAATTGTTTCATGTTTTGAACACAACGATTTTGATTATCTAAACATAAAATAAGCTTCATTTAAAACGAATAGTCTGGATTCTCTAAGAAGATGGTGAAAATAAGTTAAGATACCTGGCTATATTTGTTCAATCTCACAGGAAGTTTCATCGAGATTAAATACCTGGTCTTCTTTCATCATTGAACAAAACAGACACACTGAAGAACTGTACAGAAATAATAATATAAAAGCATATTTGAAGAATTTATGTTTTATAAATAATTGTGCTAGCAAGTTTGTAAGATATTACATCATGGCTCCTACAACATAACATAAGTTACTTTCATTGTTTATTTATGCTATCACTATCTGAAGAGTTGCACTTTTCTGGCCATCATGAACAACTGAGGGAGTAGTTATGCATCAACTTTTCTTACAACAAATTATTTTAATTTAAAGTGTATCTTGATGGAAGATGTCATTCTGTAATATGTTTCTCTTATTGGTTAATGAATAAAGCACTGTTGGCCAATAGGAAAGCAAGATAGGGGGACTAGGAGACAAGGAAAATTCTGGAGGAAGCAGGAGGAGATTCAAAATGTAGGACAAAGAGAAAAGAACTCCAGGCCCTCTCTCTCGTAAGATAACACCACGTGGAAATACTTAGATTAATAGAAATGTGTTAATATTTAAGACATAGCTAGACAATAAGTATTGCTAGTAACAGGCCAACACCATTATATCTAATACAGCATCTCTGTGTGTTATTTGGGGCTGGCATGGCTGAGGGACCAGGCTGCAGAAAAACCTGCTCATAACAAAATGGCACCACAACACAGACTAAGAACTTTCACTTAAAACTCGATGAAAGCTTAAAAAGGGGTTTTAGAACCAAAAGAACAGAGACAAGAAAGGCTTCTTAATAACAAATTTTTCTTGGTTGAATTCTTTTGCTAGAGACAAGCAGAGACTTGTGCAGTTCCTTTAAGGGAGGTTTCCTGACTCAGCATAACCAGCAGCCAAAAACAAAAAAAAAAAAAAAATAAAAACAAACAAACAAAAAAAAAACCAACCAACCAAGGGACCCACCAACCAAACAACCAAACAAATACACAGCTTTTAAGAAGTGCTGCTAAGAATTCAATGGTGTATTTGAGCAGCTCAAGAGTGTAGCTGGGTGCAGTGGCACATGCCTTTAATGCCAGCTCTCTGGAGGCAGAGGCAAGCAGATCTCTGTAATTTCATACCTGGTGTATGGAGTAAAATTCCAGGGCAGCCAAAGTTACACAGAGAAACCCTGTTCCAAAAAATGAGAAAATAAAAGTAGAAGAAACAGAGTAATAATAAAAAGCCACATAAAGATGGAAAGCACGCAGGCTGGATACTGTATGCTATGATATTGTCTTTAAATTGCTTAGTTACTAAGGAAAAAATAATTGGTACAATACACTTGATTATAAATACTGCTAAATTAGTATAATTCATATATTTTAAAAATGCTTTTACTTCAAAATTTAAGTCTAAGAACAGAATACTGGGGGAAAGAATTTTTATTTTTGTTTCCACAGAAAATGAAAAGCTGTGGATTCTTTCCAGACTAACATGGTTTGACCAAGCCAGACCCCCTGAAAAAGCAATCCAGTTTATCCAACATTCAAAACAGCTGGGACAAGGCAGCCTTGCAGACTACAGCTAGGATTTTGTGTCTTCTTAGGAATCCCCATAACAATGTACTCTACCAGCAGGAAGCAGTTTGGAAAGAAGGACACCCAAATTCCCAAGCATCATTTCTAAATGTTTGTTTTCATTTATATGAGTTGATTATAAATGGTAAATAATCACAACCCATATATTTTTAAAGGTAAAAAGAGGATTATGTTATAGAAATATATACTTTGTTTTGTAATCGATTTTCATTTATTGATATAAATTTAAGGTCAATTTTATAATATGGATATTTATCCTCTTATGTAGGTATAGTGTTTATATAGCTCATTTAAAAATTTAATGTATATAGATAGTTAACCTAAAATAGTCAAAACTTATGGTTAGGTGAGTAAGGTTTTCTAGATATTTAGAGATGTATTTGAGATGAATTAGCATTCTTCAAACCTTTCAAAGACCTATAGAATATGGTATTTAAAATGGTTTAGAGTTTTTCTGAACAATGGGGCACAAATGCTTCTGACAACACCAACTTTGTCAGAAAGGAAGATGGACATTGAAGAAAGGCATTATGAACTTTGCTTGCAATATGGCAAGACTAGCCATTTGGGCAGGATACTGCTCTTGTCTAGACTGTTTCATTTTATGCTGTAAAAACTGATATACAGGACCCACAGGAAAGTGACTGGTGGTACACAGGGTTACTGATTCATGGAAGAGTCTGCCAGACAGTCTTTACAATACAGAGAAGTGACTGACAAACTGCCAATACAGGTAGAAAGTTTCCGGCTTTGCTGAGGAGTCTGCCAGACACACTATGGTCTATAGGCTGAAGGTGAAATATTATAGAACTACTTCAGGTGGCTGACCAGGTAGCAAGATGTCTCTGTCTTTTCTAGAATTTATATTATCCTTCTGTGGTCTTTGAAGGAGTTGAAGACAGATAGTCATGGTTATAGTTTTCCTTAGTTAATATTAAAGATCAGTTACATATAGGATATTTTGACTCAACAAAGATAGGATAGATGATGGAATATTTTCTTTAAATCTTGCTAAATGTTAATGGACTGAACATTGTTAACTGCGGTTCTTATTTGATAAATGCTATGTTGCTATGTTAAGTATAGTATTTTGCTATGTTAAGGTTAAAACCCTTCTTTTTATTTTCCACAGAAAAGAGGAGATGATGGGAAATGTCATTTTCTAATGTTTCTCCTATTGGTTAATGAATAAAGCACTGTTGGCCAATAGGAAAGCAAGATAGGCAGGAGTAGGAGAATGGGATTTGGGAGGTAGTAGGAAGGAGATTCAAAATGTAGGATGGAGAGAAGTATGCCAGGCCTGCTCTCTGGTAAGATAACACCACGTGGAAATAATTAGATTAATAGAAATGGGTTAATATTTAAGACAAAGCTAGCCAATAAGTAATGATAGTAACAGGCCAACAACATTATATCTAATACAGCATCTCTGTGTGTTATTTGGGGCTGGTGCAGCAGTGGGACCAGACTGGTAGGAAAACATGCTTGTAACAGTATTTCATGTTAGCTTTTTATTCAACTTCTCCCTGGGGTGAATGGCTAAAGAATAGATATGTTAGCAATTTGTCATTTTTGTATGTATTCCTTCTGCTAAAGAAAGTAAGAATGTTACCATAACAAATAGTTTCTTGTTAGATACTCCAAAAAGGGGAAGGAGTTTCTTAAAACCATCACAGAGGTGAAATCTTGGCTAGTAATTGATATCATAGAAAAACTATGATTTTAGCCTTAACCAGGTAGCTTAATTTTTTAGACCTAATTATAATCCACTGAAGAAAATAAAATTTTCTGGTCTTATAACATTGCTCCATTGAGCAGTGATCTCATTGAAGAAATGGGGACAGTAAAATTCATAAAAATGGAACTATGAGAATAAATTAATATTCTACATAGCTTTTTGAGCATTGAAGGAATATGCTCATTGGCACTCAAGTAACTATATGATCAATGTAGAATTCTGATAAGGGAAAAATCAAACAAATAATCCCTGCTGATGCCAGTGATAACTATTGGACGATTGTCTTGTCTGAATCTCTGTGAATAGGGCTAATGTATGCCATGTTCTAGTGCTGCATAGTTGTGGAAAATATGTTTTGTTTGGATTGTCCTGATAGAATATTGGTAATCACAAAAGGCAATAGATACCTCATTTTATTATTTATTATAACTCAAGACACAGATCAGCTTAATAGGTTCATGTATCTAGAAACAAAAAGGTAGCTGGAACCCCCAAAAGACATCTAAAACTAAACAGATAAACACAATTTAGAATGTATTTTAGGCTTGCTTTATATAGATGGACATACATGAATAAACAAAATTTGGCTAGCCTACATTTCTTAATCATATGATTAATGTTTTAATATTATACTCTCAGTAATCTTTGCTGTTTGACATGAAAATTATCTTATATACAATATTAGAATATTGAAATATCTTATAATCCATTAATTAGTAATAAGAACTTCTATTATCAGTTAAAATACTTAAATGTAGCATATTAGTAGAAATATGAAACAGAGATATGTTCTATGCTTAATTGGCTGAAAAATAAAGGTGTAGTCTTGGCTTACAGGGATAGAAGGAATATGCTAATGCTAATTCCAACTGAAGATGTTTATGGCAGATGTAAATTTCACTAGTATTATTCTAAAACCAAAAACAGATAGACACAAATAAGATGCAAAAATCTTGGTAAAATGGTGCCAGACTATATTCAAAGTCACTTCAAAATGCTCATTAATTATTATCAAGTGGGCTTTCAGAGATGCAAGGATGGTTCAATATACATAAATAGTTAATGTTATCTACCACATAGATCTTTGGAAAAATTATAAGATCATCTCTACAGATAAAGCCCTTTAACAAAATTCAACATCCTTCATGAAAAAACTTATGGAGAAGCCATGAGGAAGAAGGGAAGCAATATATCTCAACGTAAAAATTTGAAAATGTTCATCCTAGCAAAAGCTATCTACATATTTAATGCATTCTCAATTGCAGTTAAAGGGCCACAATTCCCAAATATTTAAGAACAATCAAAACTGTATAGAAACGTGTGTGAGCATGTGCGTGCAAGCACGCACGCACACACACACACATAAACACACACATACACACACACAATCTAAACAAGAAACAAGGAAAACCCTTAAGAAAGACAAAGAAATCCTCAATAAAAACAATATTGTGGGAAGCATCATCATGCCTGACTTGAAATTATACTACAGTCATCACATTAAAATCAGCAAATACTGGCACCAAAACAAAAACATGAATCAATATATTCGGATAGAGGATCCAGATATCAATCCACATAAACAAAAATATCTGACTTTTAAGAAAGACACCAAAAATATATATTGGAGAAAATACAACGCTTGTAACATACAGTGCTAAGAGATTTGAATTTCATGATACAGAAAACTAAAACTGGATCCTTATCTCTTTGCCAGAACAGACTCAACTCCAAATAGGTCAATTGCCTCCACATAAGACCTAACACTCTGAAACTGTCAGAAGATAAAATAGAAAATATACTTCAACTTTAGGCACAGGTAGGGACATTCAGAATGTGACTCTCACAGTGCACTGAATCAGAACAATGTTTAACAAATGGGATCTCATGAAATAAAAAGATTCTTTGCATCAAAGAAAGTGATTCATAGAATAAAGCGGCATCTCATAAGATAGGAGAAAGCTTTCCAATATGTATATCTGTGTTGTCTAGTTTTATAATCTAGAGTCATTTGGGAAAGGCAAAACCTCAGTTGATAAAATATGCACACCATATTGGCCCATGAGCAAGACTGATGATTGATGTGACAGGTCTCAGCCCATTGTAGGTATTGTCACCCTGGCCTGTTTGTCCTGGGTAGTCTAAGGCGACAGAATGAGAAAGTGTAATGAGATATCCACCCCACCCGCACATGTGCCCATGTCCAGCAACCCAACCAGGAAGCAAGAGAGCAAGCTGGGGCCTGGAATCCCATACCTAGCCTTCCCTGTCACGTCTGCACCTGTGCCCATGCACAAATGGGCATGGTCAATGCAACACGTAAGGGAGGGGTGGATATCTCACTACAGAAAGCCATGGGAAGAAATCCAATAATCATCACTCCCCCATGTCTTCTGCATCAGTTTCTATCTTTACCTTCCTGATGAGTTCCTGCCTTAAACTCCATAAATTATGGACAAGCTATAAAATGAAATAAATCCTATCCTCCCCAATTTGCCTTTGGGTCATGCTATTTTGTTACTGTAACTGAGATCCTAAATAAGACAGCATCTAACAGGGGATTTGTGTCTAGACTATACAAAGAATATAAGTTGTGTGTGTGTGTGCGCGTGTGCGCGTGTGCGCGTGTGCGCGCGCACACACGCACACACACAGGAGGTCATGATTTTTAAAGGGAACGGGGCATGAAGAAGTTTAATGGGAGAAAAGGGAAGATTATGTAATTATATTTTAACTAAATAAAGAAATAAATGACACCTTAAAATGTGTTCAAAATCCTAAAACTATTTTAGAATGCTCTTTCACCCTCAATCATAATAAACACAAATGCTAGCATAGATGTTAAAAAAAGGACCCTCTTATAAATACTTGGTGGGAATGTAAATCTAGAGGTTTATAATAATAATAATAATAATAATAATCACATTTAAAAAATAGAAACTGATTCATTGGTCTAGCTCTACAACTCCTGTGTGTATACTCAGAGGATACTACATCACTACATCCTCCTCTGGAAACTCTTCTATTTTCAATGCTGCTGTACACATGATAGGTACGAAATGGATTCAACCTAAGTGCTAATCTACTATTGAATGCTTAAGGAAACTGAGTTTTATGTACAATAATAGAACATTACTCACCTGAAAAGAAAATTTTAAATTAACATATGAATGAAATGAGAAAAATTATTTTGAATGAAACCACCCAGTTTCAGAAAAATAAATATAGCTTGCCTCATGTTTGGATTCTAGCCTTGAACTTTCTTAGATATCTGACTGTAACATTAAAAAAAAAGATTCAGAGACTTATATTGGGGTTCAGGCTTCAAACTGATATCAAAAAAGAAAAGCAGCAAAACTGATTTGCATTGGTCAAAAAAGGTTCAGGGGCCTGAAAACAAAGGTAATTGATTGCCATTGCTTTCATTTGCATACTATATGTACTTGACTAGGCTCTATTGCTGAAATCATTTCATATTTTTGTTGTAGGACATCAAAAAATCAATCTTAACTTACCAGGAAATTCCTTCCCTATTGACTTACTTTCAGAGTACAGGAAGGTGCTATGAAGGCTACAAGGGGTGGAGGGATGTAGGCATTAGTGGTCTTATCCAGGGCTGAACTCTACAGTTTACAATGCTAACCTGCATGATAAGTAGTGCCCATTAATATAAGGGTGGTTATGGAAGTAATAAACCACATTCTTGTTGAATTTGAGGCTTGATGCACATAGCATATTTCTTGGGGTACTGCAACCTGTTCAAAGGAAAAAAAAAAACTGGCATATCACGGGTCTTAGGTGAAAACCTTCTGGTGTTTTGTTGTTGTTGCTGTTGTTTCATTAAATGGCCATGTTGTCAACCCACCTCATATGTTTTGTTTCATAGATGCTCTCAACCTTGGTAAGAAAAAATTTCTTTTTACTGTAGGTAGTTGTTTATAGAGATTTATAACTGGAGTGGTGAAAAAGTGAGTACGTAGACATAGATGCCATATATACCCACATTCTCAAATCTAAGCCTTAGGGAACATCCTGAAAGAATGGGTAGGAAAAATATAAATGCTGGATTAATGAGAACAAAAGCTGTGAAATGTTATGTTTTGTTATGGTGTCAACTCATAGAACCTGTGGTTTCCTATGAAGGACCTGGAGTATTAAACCCATCAAGTTCCTAGGAGGAAGAATGAGGAGCTTTGACTATGCCTCACCCTAGCTGAGGAGCTATTGTCAACTAATGGCTGATGAAAAAGGGAGAGTCATTTTACTTTAGAGACATGAATACTGGTATGTTTTCCCTGAAGTAGTAGATGATCCTATGAATAGTATTAATGTACTCCAGTGGACAATAATGAAGTCATTAAGGAGATGTGTTGTTAAGTTCGGGAAGTGTTAATGACATATAGTATAGAATAGATAAAATAAAAATGTATTATGCCATGAAATTTTCAACAAATAACTAGAACATTAGTGAAAAAGTAAATGAAATATATAGAGTTTTAGATATTGGTCTAACACACTATGATAGAATAAAGAATATTCCCAAGTGTTCTAATACTGAAAAAAATATTTTTTCTCTGCAGATTTAACAAAATAAATTTTGAAGTAATTTTGGTACTTTCAAATAACTATTTATAAATATCCATAGCTAGTTGGGCTTACTGAAAATATTTCTAAACTTGATAAATACTTTTACAAAAAGTTAAAGAAGAACCAAGTTTTATGTGAAATATCAAAACTGTTTCAAGAAAAAAATGGAAAGCAATTAAATGCTTATTGCTTCTAACAATTCATCATCAATTCCAGCTTTTGAGACTATGTAGCAAGAACATTAATACTACAAAATGTAACTTTTTAAAAAATAGTAAAACTTTAGTATTTTTATGGAAAATTATTTTCTTAGTGATTTCAATGTCAAACTATTAAAAACCATTAAAGCAAGGAAAATGGCTAGATATTAACACCAATATAATTACTATTTTTCAAAGTAAAAAATTACTTAGAAAAGATTATGTGTATATTAATTACAAACACATGAATCTTTCCAAATTGTCCATACTGTTCTTTAACACATAAAGCATGTAGTTCAGGAGCATGGGAGAGACGGAGAATGGGAAAGAGGGAGGGAGGGAGGAAGGCAGCAGGGAGGAAAGGGAACTGGGATTGATATGTAAAATAAAAATAAAAAAATAAAGAGCATATAAAGCATATTAACATTTCCCATGACCCTTGGAAATTAAATTCTAAAATTCAAAACAAAACTGAACAAAAATTATCAAGGACATACTGAAAAGAAATCAACCTTGACCTCATAAATATTGAAACATATCTTAAAAGGATAAAGTAATTCTGAATTGAGGTATTGATTTCTCCTTCATTTCCTATATCATAGTTGTTACATCAATTCACAGTTAGCATATCAGTGAACCAATGAGTATTCACCTAAACAATTAATTACTTCCAAACCTGTTCCTGTTGTCCCTTGATCACATCTACTGTCATATTCATTAGCAAAGTGCATTATTTTCGCCTATGAGAATAGCATGGGTTTTAAGACTTACATTAGTGTTTCTCTAACTTATATCATAGTCTAAACCATATTTATTTTAATCTAAACTGGCTAGGTTAACTACATCTGTCAACTCCTAGTTGACCTTCACAACCTACTAAACTTTATTTGTATATCAAATTATGTAACTCTCCACTAAGAATGCTTTAGTCACCTTCCATCACATTTAGAATATTTGTGAAGTCCTTATCATGACCACCAACTAGTATATAATCTGAGTTTGCTCTCTATTTACAATGCCGTTTGCTTACTTTATTTCTTCATCACTTAACTCTGGCCATTCTGCCCCTCTTTCTCCATCTGACAAGTAACATCCTCCTCGGGGTCTTTGCTCTGGCCATTTTCTCTTTCCAGAATGCTTTTTCAGAATGTTGTTCTTTATATCTTTTTCCCTCTTTTCACACCATTTAAAAATATTCTCCAGAGATATCTTTTCTTAACACTATACATGAATTCAAACATTTCTTACCATGCAATTGATTTTTCTGCTTTGTACAATTTATCATACCTCTCAATCAATGACTATGTGAGTTTGTATATACATTTGGAAACTTTTTAACTCATTGATAGGAGTAGAAGAGATTCAGGAATATGATTTACAGGGTTTCCTAGGATAACTCAGCACTGATGGGAAATGTCATTCTCTAAATATGTTTCTCTTAAAAGAAAAGCAAGATAGGCAGGATTAGGAGACTAGGAAGAGAGAGGAAGTAGTAGAGAGGAGATTCAAGATGGAGGATGGAGAGAGTATAATGCTGGGCCCTCTGTCTCTGGTAAGATAAGACCACATGGTTATACTTAGATTAATAGAAATGGGTTAATATTTAAGATGGAGCTAGCCAATAAGAAACACTAATAACAGGGTAACAGCTTTATATTTAATACAGCATCTCTGTCTTTTATTTGGAGCTGGCATAGCTGTAGGACCAGACTAGCAGGAAATATCACTCATAACACAGCACCTTCACTCACAGCTTAATGAGATATTCTTTCTGTCTTCATTTTTTTTCTCTTCTTCTCTATTACCGATTACTTCATCTACTTCATTCACTAATGGCACTTGAAACCCTTTATGATGGCAAAGGTAATCTAACATTAAGATAAATAAAATATAGCTATGTGTTTATTTACCTAAATTTTGGAAAAATGGAAAAAGTTAATGAAGTAAGGCAGAGATGTGTTCTTATACTATCATTTACCTAACTCTTTCTCCAGTGGGTACAGGTAGGGCCTGTGATGGGGGGGGCTCTTTTTTCCGATTGGTATAGTTGGGGCCTGTGGCTTAGGTGGTTGATCTTCCTCTAACAGTAGTGGTCGGGTCAAATTACCAGATGCAGTGCTGGATGGTATGGTGTTGTCCCCAGGTCTCTGGGGATTTGCTGGGTGGGACAGGGCAATGTGCCCCAGTCAAGGACCTCTAAGAGGATGGCAAGGCCTATCTTTATTAGTTCCTTAAACTTATTTGCTATCTAGAAGAAAGCTAACTGAAGTCAAATGAGGGTGAATCAGTGTAAATACCATGCATTTTCTCAACTCTGATTTACTCCACCAATTTTTCTGTTTGCTATGATAATTCTTTGTGGGGTATAGTTGTTTTTAAATGCAATATATTTCAAACTGAGTCTCTATAGGCATATTGTGTCTACTGAGGAGAAATGATTAGGCTTTCTTATTTTCAGCTTTAAAACTTGTATATAGCATAAATATAACTGGTTAATCTGTTATCATAAATCTCATGACTGGAAAATCTGCCATCATTAAAATTATAGTTCATATCCTTTGGTCCTATAGCAGCAAAATAATGTAGTGAGCACAGCATCTTCCACCAGGAAATTTTCTGTCTTGGTTACTCACAGTATTCTGGCTATGATACACATCTACTGTACTCTCATCTGGTAATTGTTTATCTTTCTTTTTAGTTTATGGGTACCTTGTAGATACAGTGGGTTATGTTCTTTCTTCTGATGCTTGTGATCTGCCACTTGATAAGTATCAATTGGTAATATAAATGAAAAAATTAATTTTTCTGCCTTTAATAAATAGTACACTAAGATGTTTTCTTTTCCAGTAAAATAAAAGGTAATTAGAATCCAGATCTTCATTTTAGAAGCATATTTAGTGAAAAATTCACCCTGTGTATTTTCCAGACAAGAAGTGTGGCAAAATAAGATCACTGTGAAAAATTGCTTTCTTTCAGTTTTAGATCATGTACTATCAAAATATTTTACAATTTTAAAATATACTGGTAATATTGTAAGTGATCAACCTTATAACTGAAGGATAATTTTATAGAGTTGGCTCATTTCAAAAACATATTGTTTCCAGGATAGGAGAAAACATGATATTGTCATTTGTATTAACAGGGACTATTCAGACAGTAATTTAAAAAAGAAGAAGAGAGTAGTGCAAAAGCATAAGGAACCAAACTGAAAAGGATACCTGGATATGCTTCTGAAAGTTGCTATAAGAAACTTAAAACATGTAAAAAAAAACAATGAGCAAAAGAAAAATGCATAATTTAGTAATTTTAATACAGAGCCTGTCAATTTCAGAGAGTGCCAACAGACTATGATTTTAATGAGGCATGATCTAAGACATACGATGACACTGATTTTACTTAAACTGTGAATATTACAATAATAATAATAGTAAAAACAAGAATGAGAGAATTTGCTAAGTACATACAACTAGGTACAATCAAAACAGATGTAGTATCTATTTATTTATATTAAAATAGTCAGGTAAAGGTACTATAAGACAGTCTTTACTGACTTATGCTATAAATTTATAAGCTTTATATTTTGGTATGATTTTGCCCTTTATTTATTCTACATTTTATTTATTAGTGACTCTGGCACTTCTGTTTAACATTTAGAGGTTTATAATTTTTAAAAAAAATGTATCTTTCAATATATTGTTACTAAAATATCCCCTATAGTTTGTAGACTCTAAACAATCTAATGATTTTGTTCTTGTTGCATGGTTGGTTGGTTTTTAGTTTGTGTTTCTGTCATATGTTGTAAATATGTTTCTTACCTACTCGCCCCACAGAAGAACTCATGAGCAAAGCAAAGGTTTGATAACCTGGCCTTTAAAATTACTTAAGTAAGGAATTTCTGCTGGTGTTTATCTCCTTCATAGTTTACTCCGGAGATAACTCCCCAACGATGCATTTTCTTTTGAGCTCTACATAACATTTCACTTCCTGCCTCCCCGTGTACTAGACCAAGCATCTTCAGCTCTTGATATTACTGTAAAGCATAGTCAAGCTAAAGGAGTGTGCACATGTGTAACTGGATGCCCTTATACATTTCAAGAATATCAACAACAGTTACCCTCATACATCAATGTTTAAAAGCATCCACTCCTTAAATGTGCCTGCCTTTCAGGTAATCTGCTGATAAATTTTATCAAAGGAACATTTTCACCAACTGTTTGAAACCTTCACCAGGGGTTGTTTACCTAGTTCTCTGTCCATCTCTAGTTTCCATGGCCAATTAATAACCACAATATAACCTCATTTGTACTAGAATGACCATTCACAATGTCAGTATTTGTTCTTCCTTTTGTGAATTTTCAGTTTCTTGTTGCAATTTAAGAATGATTACTTCAGTTAGTAATATTTTCAACCAAATGTCTCTTGAAATTTAGCTGTTACTGTGGATGTTTTCTTTTGGATATGCCTTCACAATACTTCTTGTGTCACTTGTGTCATTTGCCTACAATTCAAAAGTTAGGTTTTTCTCTTCATCTATACAGTCTTACAGATTTGTATATTTGTAGCTATTTTTTTAAAGCATATCTGGATATTTTGTGTTTAAAAAACAACTGCTTATATGAATATAACTTAAACAATTCATTGCAGGGTAGATAAATAGATGAGTTTTATTTCTATATTCTATATTTTGTATTTTCTCCTTTAAACCTAGGTTATATATAGCATAAAAAATAGAAACTCAGAGACAGATATTGGGGTTCAAACTGAAGCTCACAGAAACAAAGCAACCAACCACTAGAGAGTTCTCACCTCTACCAATGCTCAGACCTAAGGGGAAATTCAATGAACTTCAGATTTCATCTTCAGCCTGTACTGCTATCCACCAAGCCTCAGAATCCTAGATTGCTGCTGAGACTGCAATGAACTCCTTATATTGTCTCTAGCACTGAGGTTAAAGGCATGAGCTTTAATTCTCTTTTAGACTGATTCATTCTAACATAGCACCGAGTGGCCTTGAACTCATAGAAATCCATCTGCCTCTGTCTCCTGAGAAATGGGATCACAGATGCATGACACCATTCCCCAGCTAATTCGTATAGTTGGATTTGCATTTTGATGCCCAGGAAATCTTTATTAAATCATAAGCAATATATAATCACAATTATATACTCTTTGGGAGCAGAATGTGAGTCTTCATTTGTACTTTGGGTACCTAGAGGATAAAAGGCATCATCAAAAAGGGTTAGTTGAGTCCATGAATAAATATCATTGTTAAATATCTCCTCCATTTTTTTGGGCTTTGTAATAACCCAACCTGAAGACAAATAGTTGGATTAGATAAGCTTTGCAGATTTCTTTTTCTGGCTGTCTGGTTCCATGATTCTATGCATATCTTAGTCACCAATATACATACAAATATTCTGCTCAATATTGAGCTCAGCCCTTCGCGTACTGATTTAAATGATTCTGTCCTCCAGATTCATAAAGGTTGTTATTAGTTTTTTTCTTCAGGATGACCTTTCTGGAAACTTTGTACAGCTTTTTGGTTGAGGTCTTGTATGCTTCCTCTGGTTAATCATCAGCAAATTAATTGTTTAAAAATTACAATTCTATTATTGGTTGTGTAATAATTAATGCACAGAATTTACTGTTAGATAATGATCTTTTATAATTAAACAGACTCTTATTTAGCTAGGGTTGGCTAGATTGCTATTTAGAGTTTGTGGCATTTTTAGGATGATGAATCTTCGCTTTATGAATACCCTTGGTAGAATTTCTATGGACAAGGCGAACATCATTTGTGGTTCAGAGGGGAGCACACCCATTTAGTGCCTGAATCACTACAATTAGATCATCATTGAATATTCTTTGATAGTTTTCAAGGTCAAGGAAAACTCTGGCTAGGATTACACAGCAAAAAGAAATTCCTCCCTTAGCAGCAAGATCTTGTAGTGACCATTCTTGCTGTGGAATTGATGGACTTTGTTCTGTGCCTCATAATACCTCTTTAACATGTCATGGATTTTCTTTCATGCTCAGCTGAGTGATGCAATAATCAGTCCTTAGAATCATATTGCCATATTATCCATCTCAATAATCTGATGCTAGGTGCATAATTGCTATTTTTTAAAAACTCAGTTACACAATATGAAAGGGAAAGGAGAGAAGGACATGCTTAATTCCCTTGATATGATAAGTTATATAGTAAATCAAATCATACACAAAAAAAACTTCATATACCCAGGGGATGCTGACTTTTACATTTGGTTAAAAATAAAATAAAATTAAAAAAGAATAGAATGACATTAAGGAATAACTATGGATAACTTAACTCTAAAAATACAACCTGTTCTCTTATTTTAATCAAAGCATTAAAATAAATAGTACAGTGCAATTGGAGACATATTAATCAGAAAAGAAGGTGAGAATGCATTTGTTATTACTATACTTTCTATTCTAATTAAAAATTTCCCCTGCTTAGTATCTACATCTTTTGTGATAAAGCTATGCTGGATGTGGTTAGTCCCTCAGTGTACCAGATGTAAATGTCTTGGTCCAGGGAAAGTCCTTATTTGGAGGTAGTAAAAGTCCTAAGAGGTGGAGCCTAGGATAAGAAGGTATTCAGGTCACTGGAGGTGTTGCCATCTGGAGATCTTATGCTGTTCACTGCTGTAGAAGACCAAGGCAGATGTCTAAATCTCTATGGCTACCTTTGTCATTTTGTAATCTTTCCCTTTTATATGAAGCTAGTTCTATCTCTACTCCTCTATCTTGTTTTTATTTAGTCAAAGGGACCGTCAACCAAAGCTAAACAGATAGGCCATCTGATCTCAGATTTTTACCCTTAGAAACTATAGCTAACTAAATATTTCTTCTTTATAATGTTTCCAGCTGCAGTTATTTCTTCACAAAAATCAGTAGGATAAAGGACATATTATAACCTGTGGTGGAGCTAGGAAGTAGCACAGGAAACCTGTTCATACAATTTTTCCAGCATATAAATACCAAAAGATAAAATGTAGTATGTCATGGATCTTTTGAATTAATATTATGTTTGCAGCCTTTAATACTAGCATTTGGGAGGCAGAGGCAGGCAGATCTCTGAGGTCTAGGCCAACCTGGCCTACAGAGCTAGTTCTAAGGACAGCCAGGGCTACACAAAGAAAAACTATCTTGATACAACTAGGAAAATATTATGCTTTTTGGTTTCATAGTTTATACCCACCTTAGTTTGTTTTCTTTTGCTGTGGTAAAACATTCACTAAAAACAAATTTGCTTAAATGTCCCAATGGCAATGCATCATTGAAGGAAGACAAGGCAGAAATTCAAGCAGAGCTGGAGCCAAAGCAGAGGTCATGGAAGAACACTGCTTATTGACTTGGTCTCCAGGCTTTTGTTCATATTCCTTTCTTATATGTTCCAGGACAACCTGTCCAGGAGTGACACTGCCACACTGAGCTAGGCTCTCCCAGTCTTGCATATAGTTCATTCGAATGGAGGCATTTTCTCAACTGATTTTCCCTCTTCCCCAACAATTATAGCCTGTGTTGGTTGATAAAACAAACTGCCACAAGACCTTTCCAGTAAGTGAAGCCAAATTTTATGAAATCAAATGAAAATTCAGTAGAGATTCAACATGAAAAATTCAAGGTGATAATTGTTAAAATACTTTTCTTAATAACTCTGGAAAATGTTCCAACAACTGGGGTTCTATTTTGAATAATCTTGTGAAGTAAATTATCTTCATAACATTTTAAAGTATAAGGAAAACAATAAACAAACTCATAAATATTAGGGGAAATATTAATGGGAAAGTGTTCTTAGAGAAATCAGTATACTGTAGAACAGTGGTCAGCTGAATGTTGGAACAAGAATTTGCTTATGGAGTGGTTAAAATGAGCATGTTTAGCAAGATACTTTTAATATGTCTTGAAATTGTTCTTGTTAATGGTCAACTTGGCAGAATTTACAGTTGACTAGGACATGGGTCTCTGGGAATATCTGTGGGGAATTATCTTGTTTTCTTTGTTAATTTAGTAGGGAAGAGCCATCAAATGTAGGTGGCATCATTTCCTATGCAGGACTGTTTAGAAGTGGAAAATACAAGGGGAGCACTAGGGTGCATGAGTGCTTAGCGTTCTTCTTTTAACTGTGGATATAATATGACCTTCCACTTAACCACCTGCCATGTAAGACTGCAACCTGAATCTAAGAAGCATAAGCCCTTTTAAATCAAGTTGATCTTGCCAAAGTATTTTATCACAACAGGAAAAGAAACTAAGGTCCATAGCCTGAGCACTTAAGTTATCAAACACAAGAAATTTAAGTTCTGTAAAGAAGGTTTCTGTTTGTCCCATCCAACAAAGTTTCATATTAATTAGAAACTGTTTGGCCAATGGCTCAGGCTTCTTATTAGTGATCTCTCTATTAATTATTAACCCATTTCAATTAACCTAAGTATGTGCAAGTAGTCTTGGCTTGCTGGATAATGTTCAGCCATCCTATCTTCCTGGTAGCTGTATGGCATCTCCCTAATAACCCTTTCTCTGAGTTCCTCTTCCCATGATTTTCCTAGTCTGGTAGCCTCACCTATACTTCTTTCCTGGCTCCATACTGCCTGTCCATTGGCCAAAACAGCTTTATTCATAAACCAGTAAGAAAAACATATATTCACAGCATACAGAAGGACATCACCTATAATCTCCTTTTTTGTGTCTAAATAAAATAAAATGTTCTAATTTTAACATAGTAAAATTATATATAATAAAATAGTTATCAAGCAAGAACTATAATTAACAATATTTAGTCTATTGACATTTGGCAAAATTTAAAGAAAATATTCTATCATCTATCCTATCATTGTTAGTCTAAAGTTCTATATGTAACTTATCTTTTATCATAACTAAAGCAAACCTTAACTATCTGTCTTCAACTCCATCAAAGACCCTAGAAGGATAATATGCAAACTCTAGAAATTACATAGACATCTCACCCAAGGTTCCATTAATATTAGGGCTTGCATCTCTGACAGACTTTTCTATTAAGCAAGATTTTCTGAAGGTCTATCCTGACTTGTCTTGGCAAAATTTTGAAGTCACTCTCTTTAGTGTCCTTTTTGTTCATTTTGGATAGCATACTGTCGGCAGTTGAGACAAGGGTATTTTCTTGCCCAGTTGCTATTTTTGCCACAAAGAAAGTGAAATCCACATGGAGTTTTTTCAATGTCCATCATCTTCTCTGATGTAGATAGGTGCTGCAAGGAACAGTTATAGATCACGAAGAATCCTAATGAACCATTTTAAGTGCCACCTTCTGTAGGTCTTTAAAAGTCTTTGAAGAATACACACCCATTTGAAATGTATCTATATATATCTAGAATATCTAACATAAATTTTTACTATTATAGGTGACTACATATAATCTGTATTTAATTATACACTACATTTTTAAAAGAGCTGTATAAACACAATACCTAGGAAGAGTAGAAATATACATACAACAAAACTGACCATAAATTAGAATGAATAAGCCAAAATTCATACCAATGCAAAGTATACATTCCTATGTCATATTCCTTTTCTTTAGAAAGAAATTAACTGTGATCATTAACTATTTATAACCAACCTCATTTAAATAAAAACAAATATTTGGGAAAGTGAGCATACATCTCTTCAAACTGCTTCCTGCTGTTTGGGGGCACTGTAAATCCTAAGGGAATCCCAAGGAAACCCAGAACCATGGCCAATTCCTGGCTATAGTAGTCTGTGAGGCTACATTGTTCCAGCTGTCCTGAATGTTGGATCACACGGACCACTGCTTTTAGCAGGTCTTGCTTGATCAAGCCATATTAATCTACAAGGAATCCATAGCTATTCATCTTATGTGGAAACAAAAACAGAACCTCTTTTCCAAACTAACATGTCCTTATACTTAAATTTTGAATTGAAGCAATTTTCAAAATATATAGGTTGGGTTAATACAGCAGCATTTATAATCAAATATCTGTTAGCAGCTGATGCTTCTACCTCAGTAGTCATAAAACTCAAAGGCAATAAAATAGCATACAGTATCCAGACTCTGTGTATTTTCCGTCTTTATGTGGCCTTTTTTTATTACTCTTTCTTTCTCTTTTTATTTATTTCTTCCTTCCTTCTGTAATTCCTTACTTTCTTTCCTTCTTTTTCTGGAAATCATTCTGCAGACCAGGCTGGCCTTGAATGCACAGAAATGTGCCTGTATCTTCCTCCCTAGTGCAGAGACTAAAGGCATGAGCCATCACACTCAGCTACTCTATTTCTTTTTTAAGGATTGTATCTTTTTTCTTTTCTCTCCAAAGTCTATGTATATTTTTTAACACACTGTATACTTTTTAGAGGTTTTATTTCTCTGAAACTGTCTTTACTGTATATGTCTATCTTTTTCTGGCCACATGAGTCTGCTAAGTAGCATGGCAAGAATTAAAGAGGAGGTTTTGGCTAACTGATTCCACCCAGTTAGGCTCCAACATGGCAGGAGCATGTTTACTGCCAGCTCCAGGAGCTGTGCTCACTGGCTGGACTCTGTTCTTTGCTGCCATCATGCAGCTTGTGGCACACTGCTCATAAACCTTTTTTTGCCTGTTTGAGTAAAATTTTAATCTGCCATGCAGCCTGCTCTGTGGCTTGAAGGAGTAGGCACCATGTATGTACCAGGGCAGAAATCTGTCATGCTGTGTTCAAGCCCAATTTTCACAGTGTCTGCACATGGCCTGCATGATACTGTGAGACCAGGAACACCAATGCAGCTCTGTTTTATATGGAAAATCTTGCCTCACATTGTATACCATCGTACTGAATTTAAAGATAGTCAATTATAGCAAGTTAAGCCAAAGAAACCATAAGGAAATTAATTTATGAAGGAAAGAAAAGTATATATAATAAATTTGATTTATAAGAATACAGTATAATTGATCACTTAAACCAAGAGCTTGTGTGTGTGTGTGTGTGTGTGTGTGTGTGTGTGTGTACAAATATTCTAAAAACAAATGATGAGAATTTCCTACCAAAGCCATAGAGTAATGTGCAATAAAATATTGCAATACTTTACTTACCCTTGCACCAGTGCCTGGTAAGTCAGTGTTGTAACAAGCAGGATTTGCAGCTGGGTAAGACCACTGATGCCTTTTCTCTCCCAACAACAGACTGCCATCAGTGACTGATAAACAGCAAAAATGTTGGGGTAGAAATGTGATCAAGAACAAATCAGAAGAGAATGCAAGAAAATTGCTTTTAAAGCATTTATTTCATAGATGAGTTCCTATTCTGGGGGGAGGGAGAAAACATCCTTTTATGGTAAGAAAACAACTTCCTGTCAGCATCCGTTTTCATAAATTGATTATTTTTGGTTTTGAGGTCAAAAATGACAGCTGAATTTGTCCTCTTCTTTTACTTCCTCCAAGCCCTACAATATTCCCCTCATTCTTTTTTCAAATACATGGTGTCTTGATGGGAGATGTTATTCTGTATATATGTTTCTCATACTGGTTAATAAAGCTCTGTGGCCAATGAGATAGCAAGATAGGCGGGGCTAGGAGACAAGGAGGAAATCGGAAGTGGAAAGGAAGAGTCAAGATGTAGCCCAGGGAAGAAGCAGGACGCCTGCTGAGGCTCCCTGATAAGATGACCACGTGGAAATACTTAGATAAGTAGAAATGGGTTAATAATTAGGCAGAGCTAGCCCATAAACAATAATGGTAACTGGCTAACAGGATTGAATCAAATACAGAGTCTCAGAGTGTTATTTGGGGCTGGCGCGGCTGTGGGTCCAGACTGGCTGGCTGGTGGAAACATACATGCTACAAATGGCGCCCAACGTGGCTATAAGAACTTTCACTTAAAACTAATAAAAGCTTAAAAAGGGATTTTAGAAACAAAGGAACAGAGACTAGCAAGACTTCTTAGTAGCAGCATTTTCTCCGTTGGATTTGTTTTGCTGTAGACAGAGAGTTGTGCAGCTCCTTTAAGGGAGGTTTCCAAAATTAGCATAAGCGGCAAAAAAGCAGCCTTGCTTTTAAAGAGCTCTGCTAACAATTCATTGCTGTGTACAAGAGCTGCAATGAAGGTTTACACTGTGTTTTAAAAAATACGCTGGCTTGGGAGAGAAAAAGAAACGGGATACAATGGTTTAAAAAAGAAAAAAGGAATTAAATGGATGGCTATGGTGGCGCACGCCATTAATCCCAGCACTAGGGAGACAGATGCAAGCAGATCTCTGTGATTTCAAAGCAAACCTGGTATGCACTGAATTCCAGGACAGATAAAAATTACACAGAGAAACCCTGTCTCAAAATATGTAAAAATAGAAGTAACATAAATAGAGTAATAAAAAAGCCACGTAAAGATGGAAAACACAGAGAAATTTTGGATATTATACGCGATTCTGTTGTCTTTAAATTATTTGATTGCTGAGAAAATAACTACTGATAAAAGAAATGCTGCTGGATTAATTCAATTTATTTATTTTAAAAATGCTTTGACTCCAAAATTTAAGCCTAAGGACAAGTTACTGGGGAAAAGGATTTCTATTTTTGTTTCCACAGAAAATGAAAAGTTGTGGATTCTTTCCAGACTTATATGCTTTGATCAAGCAAGACCCCCTGAAGCAATGTCTACAGCCAAGATTTCTGTGTCTTCTTAGGAACCCCATGACAGCGCCCTCTACCAGCAGGAAGTAGTTTGGAAAGAACGACGCCCAAATTCCCAAATATTGTTTATAAATGTTTGTTTTCATTTATATGGACTTGGTTATAAATGGTTATAACCACAAACAATCTTTTTAAAGGTAAAAAGGGAATTATGGTATAGATATGAATACTTTGCTTTGGAATGGATTTTCTTTTATTGATACAATTTAAGGTCAATTTTGTGATTTGTATATTTATCCTCTTGTTTAGGTATTGTGTTTATATAGCTCATTTAGAAATGTATTGTATAATTTAGTAGAGATTATACAGTGTTACCTATGATAGTTAAAACTTGGAGTTAAGTTAGTTAGGATTTCTAGATATACAGAGATGTATTTGAGATTGATAGGCATTCTTCAAACCTTCCAAAGACCTACAGAATATGGCATTTAAAATGGTTTAGGGATTTTCTTGACAGGGAGGCACAACTTCTCCTGGTAACACCACCTGCATCAAAAAGGAAGATGGACATCGAAGAAACACATTATGGAGTTTGCTTCTAATATGGCAAGACTAGCCATTTGGGCAAGGTACTGCTCTTCTGGACTGTTTGACTTTATGTTGTAGAAACTGGACATGCAGGACCCACAAAAAAGATGACTGCTGATGCAAGATTGCCATTGCTACAGGATTTCTGCTTCATGGAAGAGGCTGCCAGACAGCCAGACAGTCTATAGGACACAGAGAAAAATGACTGACACACTGTCAATACAGGTGGACAGTTTAAAGTTTCCTGCTTTGTTGAGGAGTCTGGAGACACACTATGGCCTATGGGCTAAAGATGGAACATTACAGAAGAACTTCGGGTGACTGACCAGGCAATGAGTTGTCTCTGTCATTTCTAGAGTTTATATATTATGCTTCTGTGGTCTTTGAAGGAGTTGAAGACAGATAGTTATGGTTATAGTTTTCCTTAGTTAGGTTTAAAGATAAGTTACATATAGGACTTTAGCTTGACAAAGATAGGATAGATGATATTTTCTTTAAGACTTACAAAATGTTAATGGACTACATATTGTTAACTGTGATTCTTATTTGATAACTGTTGTATGGTATATTTTGCTATGTTAAGGTTAAACCCCTTCTTTTACTTTAGACAGAAAAGAGGAGATGATGGGAGATGTTATTCTGTATATATGTTTCTCATACTGGTTAATAAAGCTCTGTGGCCAATGAGATAGCAAGATAGGAAGGGCTAGAAGACAAGGAGGAAAGCAGAAGTGGAAAGGAAGAGTCAAGATGTAGCCCAGGGAAGAAGTAGGACGCCTGCCACGGCTCCCTGATAAGACCACCACGTGGAAATACTTAGATAAGTAGAAATGGGTTAATATTTAAGGCAGAGCTAGCCCATAAACAATAATAGTAATTGGCCAACAGGATTGTATCAAATATAGAGTCTCCTGCATGTTATTTGGGGCCAGCATGCCAGACTGGCGGGCTGGCGCGCTGGTGGAAACATACATGCTACAGTGTCTTTTTTCCTAATTGTTGTTTCATGGATATATATGTATTCCTAAATATATGTCCAACCTTCTCAGTCTGTATAATGTTACATAAATACATGTTTAATGGATGATCATTTTGTATTGTTGAACAAATTTGTGTCCTCTTCCCCAAGAAAGATTGTTTCTTCCATGATCAGCATTCTTCAGTTGCCTGTAATTCTTTGTATAGAATTGGGGCTTCCCAGGATATTCTCACTAGTTCCAAACCACTTCTTTGTTCATTTCCATTTTTGTCCACTCCCACCCCTCCCATGATGACTTGTGAAAAATGGGGAAAAAATATGGCCAAATGCTTGAATTAGGGAGGAGGAAAATAAATACATGAGAATTAGGGAGGTGGAAAATAAATACATGAGAATAATGGAGGAGGATAAAATAACAGTAAGAATGTATGAAAATGTCAAAAATAATCACATTATTAACTACCTAAAATATCTCTAATGTACACATCAGTGTATAAATACATCTAATTTAGATGTTAAAAATTTCTCTCTTGGCAAACAATGTTCCACTCCAAGAGCCAAAGACCATCTAACAAACACGCCAATAGCAGATATAAAAATCCTTCCTCTGAGTTGTTTGTCATGGTTATAAAAGATATTCCATAACCATTGCAGTCTGTTGCTAATGTCCTTGGTTGGCTACCAGAAGGAAGGTGCCTGTTCTTGCAGACACCATGCACGTTAGACACAGTGTCAAGAGGCACCTGAGCTGGAACTGATCTGAAATCCTGAGAACTAGCAATCTTGATGCCAGAAGGAACTATGCAAATTTCCAAATGATGAATGTTGCCAACACAAAACCAACAATCCTACATAGCTACAACATTTATGAATTAAATCAACAGCTCTTACATGAAAGAACTAAGGGTGGAGTAGTGGCATGCCTACCATAGATGTAAACTATAGCTTTCATTGGACTTAAAGATATTTTCAAGAAGAGAGAATTTATATCCAGTATTAGAAACTTAAATACTCAGAGTTAGTGAAGTTATAAATCTTAGAGGAGAACCTGCAGCAATCACATTGCTGAAATAGGATAATCCTTAACTGCATTTTAAATATATCCTTAAATACTCACATAAGTGTAGTCCTCACCCCTCATCAAGTAAACTTCTATTTGCAACAGACAAAGACCATTATAGAAAACCCCATCCAACTAAAGTGCAGAGATGTAGAGCCACCTCAATGAATATACTTATAAAAATCTACTATTCCTAAGGTTCTTAGACCATTGTAGAAAGAGAAACAGAAAGAATATAATAGTCAGAGGAATGTGGAGTTTTCTGTGAGACTGTGTCTCCCAAGAATTTCAGAAACACACTTCTAAAGCCTCATCAGCATTACTGCCTAGGTATGAGCAGAACAAAGCAAACAGTGATCAAGTGTACTCCTTTCCCTTTTTTTTTTTTTTTGAGGTTCTATATTTTCCCCAAACATTCTACATTACCCTTCCTTCTTATAGCATCTAACTGTGCCTGCTTTCAAGTAGAACAGTCTTCCTGTATTCTCACAATGCATATTCACATCTTTTCTTTTGCTCCCCAGTTTCTTTATTAGGTTTAATGCTGGTCATAGTAGCCATATTAGCAACCTCCTCACTCTGTTACCTTCTGTGTTCTTTGATTCTATTGTACTATTACATTCTCTTGTGGTTTTATTTACCTGTTTATTTTTTGTAGGTCATATTGAGCCTTTTTGATTGTTTGTCAATAGAATTATGCTTTTATTATAATAAAAACAGATTAAGTTTTGATACAGAAGTGAAGAAATAAATACATATATATATGTATATATATATACATATATATATATATATATATATATATATGTATCTCACTTGATTCAACTTCAATCCTTTACCTAACCAAGAGGAAATTACAAATTCAGCAATTCATTCAACTAATATATTTACATGCATATATGAATACATAAACATTTTACATAGGAATTTTAGAACTGCTATTAATGGGTAGTAAAGTAAAAACAATAAAAAATATATAATTGGGTCCAAACTACAAAAAAACTGGTCATCAACAAAGTATATTAAACTTTATTTATAAAGAGTAAAATTCATTCATAATTCTGTTTTAAAATGTGACCAAATGAATGAAGAAAAATAATTAAAACAACAGTATGTCTAATCTACTTTAGTTTATATAAGCACAAGTTAATTATTTTATTACATAGTATAATATGAGAATTGGATTGAACTCCAATCCTTTCCTCCTGTACCTGCAATTAGCTCAATGAGAAGGAAAGGGGGAGAAAGAGAGATGGAGGATGGGTGGTCATCATTGTCCTTCATCTGGCTGAGGAAGAGGCAGAAATCTGACTACACTAACCTCAGAGAGTATATAAAAGTTCAGCCTACATAGAATAGTGGAAGAAAAGAAATTCAACTAAAGTCTCCTAGCCAATTGTTGTAGAGGAGAGTTTAGTTTGAAGTCAGTTTGAGTAATGCCCCTCAATTCTAACTGTTGTTGTCTAACAGGGTGGACAATATCATTGGAGATCTTTGGTAACAAAATTGTGATTATAGAAACACTATTTTAATAGTATACAGTAGTATAAATTCACACTGGAGAGTATATTTAGTAAGAGACAAAGTAGTTTTTTGGTTTAAATCTATACAACAATAACTATGACTAAGTTTCAGATATCTTTAAAAATTAGTATGTTTCATACTCTTTCACATAGGAAGCCATATTTGTATGCCTACTTTGAGCACCTAAGCTGGGAATATTTTATGATATATTAATTTGTATTCAATTTGATATATTAGAAATTGTTCCTGAAATTGGTTGTTATAAATTGTGCCTAAAATTGGTTATCATATGTATTTATGGAGCTAATTTACACGTTCATCTTTCTATGGAATCTGAAAATGTTACAACTACAAATGAAAAGACGTATGCTATCCACAGAGTTTAAAGCTCAAGAAATCAAAAAGAAAGTTGATTCTAATATTTTGCTCTGGGTGCATTCTGATTGTTTTCTTTAATCAAATTAAGAAAATATTAGATAAGACTTTAACAAAAGCCATTGCATTTCTCATTTGGAAATATTTTTTCTCTATAATTACATTTCATTATACCATATATTTTGCATTGTGTAAATGTGATGCTAGAAGATACTTTTCTATTAATTATTGCACTTCAAAGTTATTTTAAATTTTTTTGATGAGTCTACCATTTCCTTTTGTAGGTATTATCCTGCCAAAGTTACTCTTGGGATTACTAAACCAGCTCTCTAATCAAAGTCCTACTTCTATTTTGTTCAGTTTATATGAGTTTGCTAAGGCTCTTTCATTCCTAATTAATGTGCATTAAATGATTCTTCACTGTTTAAAGGAAAGTCACAAATTCTTTAAGATTATATTATGATATATCCAACTTTCCCTACATATAATTAGAAGAAAATAATTCCCATAGGGAGAACCTAAGTCCTAGAATTGAGCCAAAGCCTAGAGGAACTGTATTAGAAACAGGAGTGTCTAGAATTAAGATTAAATGGCAAACCTGGCTTCTTCTTGCCCATAAAATATCAACTGACAAGAAAAAAAAGTGGAGGCATGGAAGAATAGACTTCAAATTCATATCCTACATCAGCAGTAAGGAGAGAAGACTTGGTACGTAATGGGAGTTTTCCATAGATGGCTGGAGAATTCAGAAATCTTAGCAACTGCCCAGGGGAAAAATAATTTTCTAAATAAATATGTGTCTAGTACACTGAGATTTATATTTTGTTTTCCCTCCATATTTATATGTAATAAATTAATAGACAATTTACATAAAAGTTAGCATGTATTAGATACAGCTTTCCATGCATTATCTTATTTCAGTTCTCAAAATAAAGCTAAAAGGTATTAAATATTTTTACCAGCAACTTATAGATTACACAGCAGAAAGGCAAATGACATCACCAAGGTGACCCATTTAGAATATGACAATCTTGGTATTCCCAGCCAAACTTTCCTGACAAAAGATCTATGCACTCGAATATGTGATATCATTCTGTTATTACTGCACATCCTTAATGGCACCCAAATACAAAAACAGAAACCATCTAAGTTACATATCTATAGAGGAACATTTGCTTTTCAGTATTGGAACAGTGTTTACAATGTAACTTCAGCTCTGGATCATTCAGCAAAGGAATAGGAATTAATTTAACTTCTAGTTTATTGTAGAAAAGCACATAGAGGAAAAAAAGGTAGCTTAGTAATATTCATTTAATTTGTTTTTATTTAATAGTTCAATGAGACAGGAGTATTTTCTCTTTAGTATTGAGGTCTCAGTGTTTTAATTGTTTGTAATTTTTACTTCAGAGATGAGGAAATATTTCAGCTATGATTCACAGTCCTATTGATTATTATTTGTTAAGATTATTATTTGTTAACCATTTCTTTATAGTGGATTGTTTAAATTTAGTTTGTTGAGCATTAACACTTCATCTATGAATTGTATTGGTTTTTACATCCTTATGAGATCATTTGTTTTCCTATACAAAACTGCCCTTTTCCTGATGTACTTAAGTTATGCCTATAAAAAAAAAAAAGAAATGAGATTTTTTTGTGAGTCAACCCAATGTTTATAATATTTTTCAGTGACTTGTCATTTCACTCTCTGGTTGGAGGTGCTGTCGTAGACAAGCAATGTAATTAATTTAGACACTTTAGCATGTCTTGCCAATTACACAGTCACAAATAAAAACATCAGTAAGATACTTTGTGAGGACATAGTCTCTTATATATTATGATTTAAGCACTAAACTTAAGGATAAAATTATGCTTCACAAAAATCAAAAAGAAAACCAAATCAGGAAACATTTGTAAATAGGGAAATAAAAGGGAAGTAAAAGCTCTACCAATTAGAGGACATGAAAATAATTTACAGGATATTGACATTCATTAAAAGAAGAAAACTAGATTACTGAGAGTGATAAATGAGTGGAAGAAAATAATTTCAAATCTTGTCCTATCAATAACAGCAAAAATTGACTGTTGGACTTGCTGATAGGTTCTCTCTACTATATCAGGTTCTCTCTACTATATCATCACCGAGAGCCAATCATTTCCATATTTGGATACTGCAATCATCCTCTAAAATGAACACTTTTTCTAATCAGTTAGGTGATTAAGCTCATGGTTTGTATTTTTGTATTTTTCTTGGGAAAAATCCTAGATAATTGTTCAAATTTATATCAAAATGGATGGTAAAATGTAGAAAAGCAGCTTTAAGGAAATATAAGTACCAATGGAGTCAGATGAAGATGTGGTTATTAGAAAACAAAGAAATTATTTTGCTTTACTCAGAACCTCACTGGATAGTCTAAGGCCATGGAAAGATATTTTTGCCTTACTTGCTGAAAGTATGAACATGTTTTGTAACTGGATTTGGGTTGTTGAAAAAGTGATAAAATTATTTATACTAAGGTATCAATAAAATTATAATTCTATAGTGATACAGGTTCAATATTTCTCCAACCATCTTACTTGCCCTTTGGATTTTCTAATGCTTTTTAGTTAGAATTCCAGTTCATGCTACATGACCACTTGTAGAGATGAGGCTTATATTTGGCCTCTGAAATTTGTCAGGATGAGTTTAAGGGCAATTTGTTTTCTTTCCTCCATTTGTATGTGATGTCAATTATCTCATTCATTTTGAGATTAAAAAAAGAATGTCCCTCATTAGACATTGACATTTTTTCAAAATGCATAATACATTTGTGATAGCAATTGGGATATGTCTATCATGTTTAGCCATAACCATGAAAAACAAATGAACTGGTTTGAGTATACAGGTACTTGATTGGTCCCTCAAGGCATGTCCTGAAGATAAAGGATTATCTTTATAATCTCTGGCCCACCTACATTTCTTCATCCAACACTTGTCTTTGCCACACCTTTTGCATAATCCAGAAGGGAGTAACTTTCTATTTGGATTTTATTTATGAAAATAATTGTTTCTAGAAATGTCATGTTTCAAGTGACCTTGTCTGCCACAATTAAACATTTGACAATTAGATTTTTCTATAAGCCACTTGAAATGTCCTCTGCTATTCATGAATCATCATCATGAGTTTGAATATGAATTATCTTGAATAAAATCCACGGTAGGTGCTGATATTTCTTTTAAAGGCCTAATTATCTTTCTGCATTGGACATTAGCATTTTCAAAAGTCATTGTTTCAATTATTATGTTCTAGAGTCAGTGTCTGATATAATCCTACTGACTGCTAGTGACAATCATTGTAAGAAGTCTAAGAATGCTTCCTTTGGTCCCTGTATTACTTTTTTAAATAATTGAATTTTCTTTCCTGCTTCTTCTATTCTCTCCCAGGCATTCAAGACTCAAACATGGATTAACCCCAAGAGATTTATCATCATATTTACAAGGCCTTTCCTTTCTCTAAGAATTTGATGGTAGACACATCAATACCTCTAGCTTTAGAGATTTGATTAAAGCTGCACTGGACCCTGAACCACAATTATAATGGACTTCCTAGTTCAGAAAAGAGACTAAGAATATTGAACAAAAGTCTAAATCTAAAGATATAGAGGTGTACCAAGATCAAATTCTTGGAGAAATGAATTATGCTTCTTTAGAAATAAAATAGTTAGAATCATAGAATCAAAATGGACAAGGATTAGATTAGGAACCTCCCAAAATTTAGGGTTGAGGAAGGGTTTTTTTTTTGTCTTTCCAGAAAAATAAAAACAACCATCTTAAAGAATTTAAGACCTTTGGACAAATAAGTATCCAAAGAAGTATAGATATGATAAGATAAAATGGTAGATAATTTAATCTACTTTTAAATACAACTACTAATCTTAGATAATTTATATTAGATTATAATTTTTATATTGGTACATATGTATTTTAGATTAATTGGTTAAAACATCCTGTGCATATATTTCTCATCTTGTCCAAGGTATTGTACCTATACAGATCATTTATAAATGTAATGCTAATTAATAATTCTTGAAATTTATTACTACCAACTATATCATATAAAAAAATGTAGGTAACTAATTAGTCACCTATTGCAATTGAACATTAGGAATACTATCAAAATCAAACAGAGATAAATTTTAGATAGACAAATCATCTTTAAACCCCACATATCTACTGATATGGCATATAAAAAGCTTTAATAATTTAGATATTTTTTAAACATTTATTCATTTTATGCTGGACATAATTATACATGCCTTTTCTTAAAATGAAAACAATCATTTATAAACAATATTTGGAAATTTGGGCGTCATTCTTTCCAAGCTGCTTCCTGCTGGTAGGGGGCACTGTCATGGGAGAATCCTAAGAAGATGCAGAAATCCTGGCTGTAGTGGTCTGCAAGGCTGCATTGTTTTTTATGAAAATAAAACATGCCTACTCCTGGCAACAAGAATCTACTTAAGAGAAGATGATGGAATGTCCTTCCATTGTGGAAAAAGTAAGTCCCTTAGCAAGAAAAGTGCCCTTGCCTCGATTACAGGCAGTACACTGTCCAAAATGAAAAAAACAGGATACAAAAAAGAGTGACTGAAAAACTTGCCAAGAGAAATAGTGACAATATTTCAAATTTCTACTTCACAGAAAAGTCTGAGAGATGCTACATCTATAGACCAAAGATAGATGAGGCAACATTATAAGGAACCTTAGGTGACCTGGCCAAATGACAGCCTCAGGAATTTCCAAGGTACATTCTGTGGTTTTTCCTTTTAAGAAAAACAGGTCACACCTGGGTGATCTCTCAAACGTGAGATTATACTTTGTAATTATACTTTGTAATCAATCACCTTGTGCTCCATTCATGTATGCTGATTTGTGGTCTTTCTCTATAAAAGAGGCCTGAACCCTTTGAAGGATGTGCACCTTTCCCCGAGATTGCTGACACCTGAGCCAGTACTTGCTTAATAAATGCCTCCTGCTTGTTGCATCTCCTAGTTTTGTGTCTGTGTCTCAGGGCTCTCCCACCAGCCCATCAGGACCCTGGAATTAGGGTCTTACAACTGTCCAGGCAGCCAGCTGTATTTGACATTTGGAAGTTACTTGATAACATTTACCATGTACTCAGTTAATATTACTTTCCTCAGAGCTCACTAGTGGAGTAGAATACAAGATAGTTTGGTTATAGTTTTCATGGTTTACTGACTCAGAATAGAAACTCAGTAAAGATATGTAAATGCCTTGGGAAACATTAAAAGATACTCAGATAACTCAAAATGGAAGAGAAGGTAAAATTGGTATAAGAATCTAAAGTCACCAAGATGAATGGATAATGAAGAATTTTCTCTAATCATGTCAAATTGAAATGAACTAGACATTGTTGACTAAATTTTGGCTGTATATATTGAATATACTTATTGTAGTTATTGTATACAGTTTTTCTTGTGGTAATTGTAGCAGTATTATTTTCATATTAGACAAAAAAGGGGAATTATAGTGAAATATTCATGTTATGTGAAAGCATGGCCTAGAAAGCATGAAGCAAAATCAGCCACAAGGTATACAATCCAGTGACACAGCTTTGATGCCAACAGCAAGAACATAGGGGGTGGGGAGTGGAACATACCTTTAATCCTAGGTCTGAGGTTTCAGAGATTCAGGTCAACAAGATAGACACCAGAGTGACTATAGTTCACACCTTTAATCTCCAAATTAGGAAAGTATATAAGATAGATGCTATGTCTCAGAAGGCATTTATTTTCCAGCCACCAAACTGTGAGAAAGCAGATTGAGACTTGGAAAAGAGGGCCTGTATGAAACAGCAATTTCGGCCTGACCTACAGGTGAGAGGTAGTAACTGGCTGCTTTGGTTGTGATATTCAGCTTAAAGAATGAACCCCAATATAAGTCTCTGGGTCATTTATTAATTCCTGTTATATGCCTCAAATTCTATTCTCTGTCCCCTTTGTCAGGAATTGCATGCATTCTTACAAGTGCATTACAGGCATCAAGTAAAGAACAAAACCAATACAAGCAAACAACCCTGACAGGGTGGGAAAGAGGAGCATAACCTGACTTATAAGAGCCTGGTGTGGGGTTCCACACTGAAAAAGAGCAAGGCATAGAAAACCATAGTCTCTAAAGCCCAGTCCATTTCTCCCCAAGCTTTATAGAAAGATACTGAAGAGCTCAGGAGCTGAGTTCATTTCTCCAATTTACCAGTCATCAGCCCTTGAAGTTCTGAAGCCCTAAGCTCCAGCTGACATGTTCAGTGTGGGTTGGGCAACCAAGCAGAGGCCCAGCTCTTGTATTTGAGTACCCACGAGGAACTAAAGGTCTCAAGAGTGAAAATCTAGTTCAGAAAGAGGTCCTTATTAAAAAAACAAAACAAAACAAAACAAATGAGGCACTTGCAGAATTATACAAGGGCTTCCTTGGAACCAATAAGGCAACAACACATAACCTTAGGTGATTTCCAGCAATGACCCTGCTTTCCTCACACTACCATTGAAGACTGGATGTTATGTAGAGATGTAATGATGACACCTGAGAGATATCAGCCTTTACATGGGCACCAGGTGACAGACCCTGGAGTTCAGATAAATCACTATGGACAGATAAACATCCTCCAGTAGTACGAATGTTTGGGGAGGTCAGGAGAATATCCTAGGTGGTGAATTCACCCTCAGTGGGTGTCAGACATCAGCCTACAGAGCCAATCAGTATCTCTGTATGAATCCTCAGATGGCTAGACCATCTGTTGGCCAGCCACTTTATGGCAATCAGATACACACTTCTGAATTTGACATGACTCATCCAAGGAGATTTAAGAAAAGCAGCAAGAAGATTTCAACCTGTTCCAGTATCCAGAAATAAATATCATGGTTGAAGACCCTTCCTACTTGGGTCCAATAAAGACTGAAAGACCCCCACTCAAGGCTAATAGCTTAAGGCCTGGCTTAGCAATGGTAACGCCATTTTGCAAGGCTTCCACATAAACAACTAAAAATACAGGACAAGGTCAGTACTCACAGGCTGCCACATCTGGCCTTGGGAGGGGAGCTGAGAGTTCGGAGAAAAACCCAAACATGAGTTAAGTCAGCTATTATCAGATCCCCAAACACGTAAGAGGCTTGTCCTCGCATGACTCAACGCCTTATTTGAGCTGACCAATGGGACCCCTGTAATTATGCATCTCGCTTCTGTACCCATGCTTTTGCTACCCAGCCCTATAAAAGTCCCTCTCCCCAGCCTGTGGGCACGCAAGTCCTCCGAGAGACTTTGTCGCCCACAGGTACCTGTGTATCTCAAATAAACCTCTTGCAGTTTGCATCCACATCCGTAGTCTCGGCTTGGTCTTTGGGTCCAGGGGTCTCTTCCTGGAGGAAAGTCCTCTTCTGGGGTCTTTCATTTGGGGGTTCATCCCGGATTTGAGACCCCCACCCAAGGACCACCGACCCACCATCGGGAGGTAAGCTGGCCAGCACTCTTTATCACTGTGTCTGTCTAAGCCTTTCTGTCTACGTCTGTTTCAGTCTGAATCTGTATGCCTGTATGTCTGAATCTGTACCAGTTCGTATGACCTGGCCAAATTGTTTGGCATCTGGCGGGACAGGGAAGGAGCTGACAAGCTCGGACTTCTCCCCTGCAGCCCTGGAAGACGTTCCAAGGGTGTCTGGAGCCCGATTTTTCGGAGCTCAATCTGTATCAGAAGGTAGGAGAAGAGGGATCCGGACCCTCGAAGTCTCCATCTCAGTTTTTGCTTTTGGTTTTGCACCGAAGCCGTGCTGCGTGTGTGTCTTTTTTTTGTTTGTCTTTGTGTTCTGTTAGGAGTGTGTATTCTTACTTCCCTACTCTTTATCCCCCATCCCGCCCCCCTTAACCCTGAGCGAGTGTCCTTGGGCTGCCACTCCACAGCTCCTCGGGATCCTCCTCCACCAAGCAACCAGCCGCTGAATACCTCACACTCTTAAAGGGGAAACCCCAGCAGGAGAAACCCTCAAAGCCTGTTTCTGCACCTCCCCCTGTCCTTCCCCCCTCCCTATGCAGGGCCAGAGAATCTAGGTGCTGACACGAGATTCCCCAGTCTCCTTACCCATGGCTGGGGGACTCTGGGGTAGACGGGAGCCCCCGCCTGATTCCACCTCTCATGCTCTCCCCTTGAGGGAAGGCCCAAATGGCCATACCCAATATTGGCCTTTTTCTGCGTCCGATCTTTACAATTGGAAAAATAATAATCCTTCCTTCTCCAAAGACCCTGTCACCCTCACTAACCTAATTGATTCTATTCTAGTCACCCACCAGCCCACTTGGGACAACTGCCAGCAGCTCTTGCAGGCTCTGTTGACCTCAGAGGAAAAACAGAGAGAGTTCTTCTAGAAGCCCGGAAGAATGTCCCAGGCCACAACGGCCGCCCCACTCTACTGCCGAATGAAATAGAGGCAGCTTCTCCCTTGAATCGTCTTGACTGGAACTTCACTGTGGTTGCAGGTAGGGGACACCTACGTCTCTATCGCCAGTTGCTCATAGCGGGTCTCCATGTGGCAGCGCAGCACCCTACCAATTTGGCTCAGGTTAAGCAAGTGATACAGGGACAGGAGGAGACGCCTTCAGCTTTTCTAGAGAGACTTAGCAAGTTGCAAAGACTGGAAGGTCTTCAGGGGTATACTTTACAAGACCTCCTAAAAGAGGCAGAAAGGATTTTAAGTAAGAGGGAAACTCCAGAAGAGAAGGAAGGAAGGAAGGAAGGAAGGAAGGAAGGAAGGAAGGAAGGACAGGGAAAAGAGGGGGGAAAGAATCAAGGATATGAAAGTTGAAAAGGGTTTGAGAAGATAAAAGGAAGAAAGATTATGGCAGAGAATGCAGGAAGCCTAGGAAGAGAGAACCAAAAAGAAAAATAAGGAATTAAGCAGGCTGCTGGCCACAGTAGTCATGGGACAGGACAGGAAGGGAGACAAAAAGGGAGTCTGGAAGGGGACCAAGGTGGACAAGGACCAATGTGCCTATTGCAAGGAACAAGGACACTGGGTCAGGGACTACAACCCGAAAGCCAAGCTCACCAACCTCCTTCCTGACTCTGGAGGACTAGGGAGGTCGGGGCCAGAAGCCCCCCACCCCCACCCCCCGAGCTCAGGACATGGATTGCAGCAGCTTCCTGGTGAATGGGGAGCGGAAAGCGGGAGCAGCAGTGACCATGGAGACGGAGGTAATCTGGGTGAAAGCCCTCCTGGCAGGCACCTCAGCCCAGAGAGCTGAGTTCATAGCTCTGACCCAGGCTCTTCAGATGGCAGAAGGTAAGAGACTGAATGTCTATACAAATAGCTGATACACCTTTGCCACTGCCCAATACATGGGGAAATCTACCGGAGGCGAGGGCTGTTGAAAACAAGGCTGAGATCCTAGCGCTGCCAAAAAGCCCTGTTTCTGCCTCAAAAATTGAGCATTATACATTGCCCTGACCATCAAAGAGGCTACAGCCCAGAGGCAAAGGGGAACCGATTGGCAGCCGCATAAGCAGCCACAAGGGAGGCTGCCCTGAATTCCCCCAGCACCTCCCGAGCCCTTCCTTTGGCTTGCCCAGAGGAAACTCAGGCACCCAGATGCTCCCTGCCATGTAGTCAAGAGGACGTAAATCTCCTAAAGAAAATGGGGGCCACCTATGACCCCAAAGAAGGACATTGGATTTTCAAAGGAACAACCGTTAGATCCATGAGACAAACCTATGAACTGATAGACTGTTTACATAAACTAACCCATCTGGGCCCCCAAAAGATGAAAACGCTCCTAAACCACCAGGAGATGGGACAAAACCTCTTAAACAGAGATGGGGCCATACAAAAAGTGACTGATGAATGCAAAGTCTGCGCCCAAGTAAATGCAGGCAGGACCAAGCTCGAACCAGGGATCCAAGTACGAGGGCATTGTCCCAGTGTACACTGGGAGGTTGACTTCACAGAAGTTAAGCCTGGACTCTATTGGTACAAATACCTCCTAGTGTTCATAGACACCTTTTCAGGATGGGTCAAGAAAGCATAAAACTAATTCAGCCACAAGTTGATGAATCTACTGCCACAACTTGACTGAATCCGAATACCAGTCTCTGCGTAATTACTAATTCCTGTAAAGTGCCTCAAAATCTATTCTATGTCCCCTTTTCCAGGAATTGCATGCATTCTTACAAGTGAATAAAGGCATCGAGTAAAGAAGAAACCAACTCTGAGCAAACCCCCTGAAAGGGTGGGAAACAGGAACACAACCTGTCTTTTAGAGCCAGAATAAAGAAGCTGAAACAAGCACGCTAGGTGTTGGGTTCCACACTGAAAAAGGGCAAGGCATATATAACCTTAGTCTCTGAATCCTAGCCCACGTCTGTCCAAGCTTGAGAGGAAGATACTGGAGAGCTCAAGAGCTGAGTTCATTTCTGGGATTTATTGCTTCTGAAGCCCTACTCTCCTCCAGCTGAATTTCTCAGTTTGGATTGGGCAAGCAAGCACAGTCCCAGCTCCTCCTTTGAGTGCCCACAAAGACCTAAATATCACAAGACTTTTAAACTGGTTCAGAAAGATGTCTTCCTTTCCCCAAACAACTGAGGAACTTGCAGAATTTTTTGAGGGCTTCCTTGAAACCTGTACTGAACAGTACAAAACCCCAGGTGATTTACAGCAAGGACCCTGCTTTGCTCATGCAGCCACGGCCAACTGGATATTATGCAGAGATTTGATGAAGACACCTGAAGGATATCAGCCCTTTCATGGGCACCAGGTGGCAGGCCCTGGAGTCCAGATAAATCACTATGCACAGGTGACATTCTCCAGCAGTAGGAGTGACAGTAGAGGTCAGGGGCATATCCTAGGTGGTGATTCCACCCTCGGTGGATGTCAGACATCAGCCTACAGAGCCACTCAGTATGCCTGTATGGATCTGCAGAAGACTAGTCCAACTGTTGCCCAGCATCTCTATGGGCCATCACATGTACCCTCCTAGATTTGAAAAGGCTCATCCGTGGAGCGTGAACAAAAGTGGCCATGAAGATTTCAACCTGTCCCACTGTGCAGAAAAAACTGTTGGCTTTGAAGAACTTTCCTGCTCAGATCTGCTGGAGATCACCTGTGTAGATGAGAGCATCTGGTCAAGTCAGAAGCCAGCACCCGATGTTGAAGGAAGCCACAGTTGGCAGATGACTTCCTTTTGTAAGCAAACCCCAGATGTGGGCAAATCCACACTCCCTTGCAGCTCCAAGATGAGAGGAAGTGCAGCTATGCAGAGCATTTCGGTATCCCCTACATACCAGGGAGAGCTTCCTCAAGAGAAGTCTGACATTGAGGCCCATAGCCATGTGACCCAGGAGAAGCCTCCCACTTTGAAGTTCTTTTGTCCTTTCCAGGATTGTGAGAAATCTTACAGAAAGTCCTATCACCTTAAAGACCAAATCAAGAAACACAGAGGAGAGAAGGCCTTTGTGTGCAAGGAGCCTGGTTGCCAGTGGAGCTTTTTCCGCCCAGAAGATCTCTGAAGACACCAAAGGAAGCCCAGTGGGGAGAGGCTCTACCCTTGTGACAAGTGCACCAAGAACTTTTCCAGATTGAATTACCTCAAGCAACACCAGAGGGTCTGTACTCAAGTAGGACCTAGCCCTGGAGAATAACTACACAAACAACATCATCCAAAATAAAACCATGGTTTTCCACCCAAAGCATTGTCAACATCACCTGCTTGCTAAAGTTGTTTGGAGATGATGACAAAGTAAAGGTTGTGACTTTGAACCTTTGCCAAATGATCTAAAGATCTCTTATTTTGAAGAGAAGGAGCTGCTTTACTTAGACTGTTAGGGACATAATGATAAAGGGAAGGGCATTTTGGGATGAGGGAGAATCCTGGAGTCAAGGAAATCCCCAGTATTCCCAAGGATGACCAGAGTTAAGTGTCCTGGAGGCCGAACAGTGGGGGAGAGATTGAATCAGTATAAAACCCCACCTTTAAGCCCAACATAAGAGACTATATAACCCAGAAGGTAGGCTCAGAGAGGCTTTCATTCTCCCGGCACACCGAGAAGAGGAAGCAGCTTGAGACTTTGGGACTGCTCCTGAGTTATTCAACCCTTTCCACCCACGTGAATGGTAAGAGCTTGTGACCAGCTACTCGGCTTTTCCGTTACTCAGCTTGAAGTCCTATATCAGGCTCTGGGTCTTTTTTTTTATGTATTCATGTTACATGGTGGCACACAAAGTTAATCCAAGAATTCAAGGAAATGCTTCTTTTGAGACAAATGGCAAGTGTGGGCTCTTTCTGCTGTAGCATTTCTAAAGAGGCTTCAGCTGCCACCCAAACTGTGGAGACATCCAGGCTTTTCCTCAAGCATCTCTACAAGGGCTGAAACTCTCAGTTCAAGGACACATGATAGTTTTCTGATTCAGATATGCTACACTGCACAGGTCACAGACATTGTGTGAAGCATGGTATGTTCATTGGGAATACTCACAGGAAGGGGATAGGTTTTGTGTTTTCTTTGTTTCTTTCTTTATTTGCTTTTTAACAAACAGAATAACAAACAAACACCAGAACTATTCCCCGGTACTTGAATGTGGAAAACAACATAAACAACAACAACAACAATACTAAAATTAGATCTGCATGTGATTCCCACCGATGGTCTACAATTGGACCATGAAGTCTAATCGACATAAGCAGTTTTGATATATTGTGCATAGCTAGTTTGATAACCTCTTTTGTCCTTTTGATGATTTCTGACTCATCTCTAAATAATTGGGTTGATATGAATGCTAAGATGCAGACCTTAGATAAAATTCTGAAACAGCTCATAGAGATACTAAATTGCAGACTGAGAAATTAAATGGAGAAACAATTTCAGCATTGAGGTTTTATGTTAGAAAGGTACACTGGAAAGTCTTAAGAGAAACTCCTTCTATACAGCCAGTATAGTTAAATGAGTTGCAAATTGGAGGAGTCTCTACATGAGCTGCTTGGAAACCTGTGACAATGTTTGATTCCGGGGAATCTAGGGGAGCTGTAGTCTCCTAGGACACCATTCACCCTTTGGCTGTGTGTTATAGGGTTCTCCGTGTGGATCAGATAGATTTGATTAAAGTTGTCCTAGAGCATGAACTATAATTACAATGAGCTGCCCAGTTCAGAGAAAAGGCTAAGGATGTTGAACAAAAGTCTAAAGCTGGAAGAAATCCTATCTCCCAAGATCAAGTTCTTAGAGGAGGTGATTGTGGATATGCTACATTGGACATATGTAACATATGTCTAGACAGCAGAAAGTATCTTTCAGAACAATATGCCCACCTCCCCAAAGAGTATGTGAGTGATTTTGGATTTTTTGAATGGGTTATGGATATCTCCCATTGGTAAGGGAGACTGTTTACAAGATGGCGATGGCTATGGTCAAGACGAAAGGTGAGCAAAGGGGATTAGAAACAAGGTCTCTTTTGACAAAGATGAGAGTGTAGGTGTGATGACATACAACCTTAGATTATGGGAACAACTGCTCAAAAGTATAGATAAATTGAGATTCAGAGGTAGGTTTCTGCATCTACTTTTTAAAAGCAACTACCACTTTAGAGTATTTTACATTGGTGTGATTCCTGCATGGTGTATACACTAGTGCATACCAATTTGACAATAATTTCATAAGACATATTGTACCTAGGATTTTAATGTAGTTCAAGGCATTGAAGCTATAGAGCTCATTTATCAACCATAATACCAATTTCTACTTTTGAATGATATTATTACCAAGTATATCAGATCATGTGGAAATGCAGGTAGGTAATTATTCAATGATTACAAGTGAACCTATAATCACATTAGGTATGTCCTCAGAGACAAACAGATATTAATTTCACAATGGCAGGTTGTCTTGGAACACTACAGAGATCTGCAGACTATGGCATTTGAAAGGTTTTGATAATACAGGATTTGGGTGACAATGAGACTTGCCTGGACATGGCAGCACCAGCCTACTTAAGAGATGATGATGAGCACAAAAGAATCTCACATAGAATTTACTTTTACATTTGGCAGAAGGAATCACAGAGCAAGAAAGAACACTTGAGTGGCTGTGGAAAATATACAGGGCAAAAAGATAAAGAGGACACAAATGAGAATGTCTGCTCATCCTTGCCAAGACAAGGCTGGACAGCCCATTCACAAAATCCTCTTTCACAGACCAGCCTGTCACAGATGCCTCGCCCATAGGTAGAATGACATGCCCTAACATTTTATATGAACATTATGTGACTGTTCAGGCAGCCAGCTATATTTCTAATGTCCCACTTTTTGTGGGGGGGGGGAGAGGTTGTATTTTCCTGCCACTTGTTGTGAATGCAGTTGGTTATATTCCTTTCTTGGCCCTTTGAAGGAGCAGAAGCACAAATAGTTGAGTTGTCGTTACAACTGAACACTAGATTCAGAAAGGTAACTTGGTATCAGTATATAGAGGGTTAATGGTGTGAAAGACAGTAGTAGATACTCTGACAATGCAAATTGGAAGAGAATTTAAAACACATGCAATACTCGAGACTCATCAAGATAGACTGGATTATGAAGAATTGTCTCAGAATTTGTCAAGTGAAAATGGACTAGATGTTGATAACTATATAAACTTTATTTATTGAATGATATGAGTCTTGTAGTTAATGTAGAGGGTTTGTCTTAGGTTAGTTGTAGCAGTATTCTTTCTGTATTAGACAGAAAGGGGGAATGGTAGTGATATATTATCCATGGCATAGGAAAGCTTGGCCCAGGAAGCATAAAACAAATTCGTCCACAAGGTGTTGGATCCCCTGCCACACCTTTACTACCAGCTGTAGGAATGTAGGAGGGAGTGCTAATCCTCTTTCATCTTCAGGCTGAGGAATCAGAGTTTCAGGTCTCCCAGAACCATACACAAGAGTGACTATAGTTCACAACTTTAGTCCTAAGAACAGGGAAGCATATAGGACAGAGGCTAGTTGTTAGAGAGGCATTCATCATATACCCTTCAAAATGTGAGGCAGTCGATTGAAACTTGGTAAAGAGGGCCTGCATGAATCAGCATTTTCATCCTGACATAGAGGTGAAAGGTAGTGACTGGCTGCTTTGGTGCTGATATTCAGCTCCAAGACTGAATCCCCATACCAGTCTCTCCTGTAAAGTGCCTCAAAATCTATTCTATGTCCCCTTTTCCAGGAATTGCATGCATTCTTACAATTGAATAAAGGCATCGAGTAAAGAAGAAACCAACTGTGAGCAAACCCCTTGAAAGGGTGGGAAAGAGGAACACACCCTGTCTTCTAAAACCAGAGTAAAGAAGCTGAAACAAGCACTCTAGGTGTGGGGATCCACACTGAAAAAGGGCAAGGCATATATAACCTAGTCTCTGAATCCTAGCCCATGTCTGTCCAAGCTTGAGAGGAAGATACTGGAGAGCTCAAGAGCTGAGTTCATTTCTGGGATTTATTGCTTCTGAAGCCCTACTCTCCTCCAGCTGACTTTCTCAGTTTGGATTGGGCAACCAAGCACAGTCCCAGCTCCTCCTTTGAGTGCCCACAAGGAGCTAAATATCACCAGACTTTTAACCTGGTTCAGAAAGATGTCTTCCTTTCCCCAAACAACTGAGGAACTTGCAGAATTTTTTGAGGGCTTCCTTGAAACCTGTACTGAACAGTACAAAACCCCAGGTGATTTGCAGCAAGGACCCTGCTTTCCTCACACAGCCACTGCCGACTGGATGTTATATAGAGATTTGCTGATGACACCTGAGGGATATCAGCCTTTTCATGGGCACCAGGTGGCAGGCACTGGAATCCAGATAAATCTCTATGCACAGGTGACTTCTTCCAGAAGTAGGAGTGACTGTAGAGGTCAGGGGCGTATCCTAGGTGGTGAGTCCACCCTCGGTGGATGTCAGACCTCAGCCTACAGAGCCAATCAGTATGCCTGTATGGATCCGCAGAAGACTAGTCCAACTGTTGCCCAGCCTCTCTATGGCCATCACATGTACCCTCCTGGATTTGACAAGGCTCATCCGTGGAGCGTGGAGAAAAGCTGCCATGAAGAGTTCAACCTGTCCCACTGTGCAGAGACAACTGTCAGCTTTGAAGACCTTTCCTGCTCAGGTCTGATGGAGACCACCTGTGTAGATGAGAGCATCTGGTCAAGTCAGAAGGCAGCACCCAAAGTTGAAGGCAGCCACAGTTGGCAGAGGACTTCCTTTTGCAAGCAAACTCCAGGTGTGGGCAAATCCACACTCCCTTGCAGCTGCAAGGTGAGAGGAAGTGCAGCTATGCAGAGCATTTCGGTATCCCCTACATACCAGGGACAGCTTCTTCAAGAGAAGTCAGACATGGAGACCCACAGCCATGTGACCCAGGAGAAGCCTCCCACTCTGAAGTTCTTCTGTCCCTTCCAGGATTGTGAGAAATCTTACACAAAGTCCTATCACCTAAAAGTCCACATGAAGAAACACAGAGGAGAGAAGGCCTTTGTGTGCAAAAAGCCTGGTTGCCAGTGGAGCTTTTTCCGCCCAGAGGATCTCCGAAGACACCAAAGGAAGCACAGTGGGGAGAGGCTCTACCCTTGTGACAAGTGCACCAAGAACTTTTCCAGATTGAATTACCTCAAGCAACACCAGAGGGTCTGTACTCAAGCTGGACCTAGCCCTGGAGAATGACTCCACAAACAACATCATCCAGAATAAAACCCTGGTTTCCTACCCAAAACATTGTCAACAGCACCTGCTTGCTAAAGTTGTTTGGACATGATAACAAAGTAAAGGTTGTGACTTTGTGGCTTTGCCAAATGATCTAAAGACCTCTTATCTTGAAGAGAAGGAGCTGCTTTACTTAGACTGTTAGGGACATAATGATGTTGGGGAGGGCATTTTGGGATGAGGGAGAATCCTGGAGTCAAAGAAATCCCCACTATTCCCAAGGATGACCACAGTTAAGTGTCCTAGTGGCTGAGCAGTGGGGGAGAGGGGTCAGGGCAGAATGGTCCATGGGTTGTAATCACATTGGTGACTACCCTCATTGGCATCAGAGACAGAGACTTTACCACATATTGGACAGAGGAGATCATGAGATCCACAGCTGAACACTGGGCCCAACTCTGAGAGTCAAAAAGATAGGGAAGACAGATGCTACAAGCCTAGGTGGGACTAGGGCATGGTTGAGGAACCCACAGAGGCATCTGACCTGAGCTCATGGGAGCATATGAACTCTGCATTATCTTAGGGAGCCTACATAAGTCTTACCAAGGTTGCTTGCTGGTGTGTGACAATTGGGAAGATTCTTTTGTTTGCAAGTCTCCTAGCCTTGAGCTCGGGACCAGTCACTGGAGCTTCCCTGGCTTTTGGCCACCTTTTGCTCACACTAAAGGAACACAGCTACCCAGCCTTTCTGCAAAAGGAGGTTTCTTCCTCAACTTGATGTGCCACCATGCTTAGTCCAATAGATAGGAGTACTGCCCCTTCCTGGATGGAGATAAATGTGTTCACCATGAGGAGCAGGGAGATGGGTGGCAGAAAGCACTAGCAGCAAGAGAGAGGACAAACTGTGGTTTTTTTATGTAAGAATGTGGAAAACAATGTTTTTTTCTTAAATAAAAATAATTGCAAAAGAAATTTGTCTTTCTCTTATGTGATCCTTATTTACTGGATTAGATAGTAGTTAGTAGAGTGTAGGTTAGTAACATAGTTAGTTAATTAGTTCGTTAGTTAGATAGATTGTTAGTGTGGTGATTAAAGACATGGTCTCATTCTATAGGATGGGACTCCTAGAACTCAGAGATCATCCTGAGTCTTCCTGCTGTGTTTTGGGATAAATACATTCAATCACTATGAGAAGACTCCTTAACCATTCTGCCTGATTGTTTAAACACAAGTCTATAACTCAAGTGTAGGATGTTGTTACTAGTTTTGTCACAGGTATTAAACAAATAATATATTTTGAAGAAGCTATCAGTGAAAGTGCAGTGGCTGAGTTTTCCTGATTCTCCAAATACCTTACTTCCCTTTGGATGTTCTAAAGTTTGATCTTTTGTTTCTCCCTTCCTTTCTCTCTCTGTCTCTGTCTCTGTCTCTTCTCTGTCTATTCTCTGTCTCTGTCTCTGTCTTTTCTCTCTCTGTGTCTCTTCGCTCTCTGTGTCTCTTTTCTCTCCCTCTGTCTACTCTCTCTCTCTGTAGTTTTTTGTTTATTTTAATGTTTTCATTTATTCAGCCAGGACCCCAGCTCAATCTTCAGGAGAATTTGCAGGATTTTTACATTACAATTGAGTGCTGTGTCATCCTAAGTATTGTTTAGGCATGTGGTTGAACAGGTATTTGTTTTCCTCCGAAGTGTCTCCAAGTGACGTCAATTAATTGTCTATCAATGGTTATCTTATGTAAGTTTGAGATACTAAAATAATGTCCCAAGCAAATTTGGCCATGTCTTGGAGATGGATAATGCCTTTGTGGGAGGAAAAGAGATAGTTCTTTCATGTGGAAACACAACAGTGACATGTAACTTGTTTCCTGTGGAAAGTAAAGATGGCATAAAGAGACCTGACTTGTGCCATGGTGCAATAGGCACACGTCAGGTGGTTATTTTAGTTGTCATCACATCTCTATGGGGATGTAAGGAAAAATCTCCAAAATGCTAGGCTAACCTGGGAAGGCACTTTGCTCATTTAAATTAATTGAATTGGGAAGTGTGCTGATGTATTGGCTATGAAGTAATGAAGCCTTCCTGAGGGTTTGGAATACAATGCCAGACACACTAGTTAGCTATGGAAGCCAGGCAGTGCTTGTAAAGACTCTCAAGCCCAGGAGAGGGACGTAAGCAGTAGACAGATCTGTGTTTCTTTAGGGCCACACTGACTACAGCAGATGAATTCAGTCCTAGAAGAAACAGCACTCCCAAAGATGATCTCAGCCCTTGGGAGCATACACCTTTAATCCCAGATCTACTGATTTGAGAACAGGCATTCTGTGGTTGGGTGGAGAAAGGAACTAAATGGAGGAGCAGACAGACACTAAGAGATTTTAAAAAGACAAGTTAAACATTTTTGCTTGGTAGAAGAAAGACCTACTGTCTTGGTGTCTTAGCTATTCTTAGGGATAGCATCAAGCTGGAATCCCATCATTTGCCCCTTGGCCTTTTACTTTTCCTAATTCAGGGAAGAGCCACTTGTAATCTGAGACATTGAGTCTGTAAGACAATCTTGAATCCATCATTTCGCAATGGAGATGTGAGAGTTTATTTAGGGTCACGTGTAGTGATATATTGCTTATGATTTCTGAAAGCTCCAGTGAGGACTGAGAAAAGCACAGTGAGCCCCGAGCCTGAGGAACACTCTCAGGGCCTAGCTACTGGGAGTTGGTGGTACAAACGTTTAATTATAGGACTCTGATGAAGACATAGAGGGATCTCTTTGAGTGCAACAACAACATCTGATCTACCCAAGAGTGAAATCAGTCTAAATCACAATATAGAATGCCAATATTAGAGAAGATAGAACAGAGGGTCTAGGTCTCAGATTAGCATACATTCCAAGAAGCAGAAGCAGCTTGCTTCCAAGGCCAACCAGTTTTACACGTGATTGAATCAGTATAAAACCCCACCTTTAAGCCCAACATAAGAGACTATATAACCCAGAAGGTAGGCTCAGAGAGGCATTCATTCTCCCGGCACACCGAGAAGAGGAAGCAGCTTGAGACTTTGGGACTGCTCCTGAGTTATTCAACCCTTTCCACCCACGTGAATGGTAAGAGCTTGTGACCAGCTACTCGGCTTTTCCGTTACTCAGCTTGAAGTCCTATATCAGGCTCTGGGTCTTTTTTTTTATGTATTCATGTTACATGGTGGCACACAAAGTTAATCCAAGAATTCAAGGAAATGCTTCTTTTGAGACAAATGGCAAGTGTGGGCTCTTTCTGCTGTAGCATTTCTAAAGAGGCTTCAGCTGCCACCCAAACTGTGGAGACATCCAGGCTTTTCCTCAAGCATCTCTACAAGGGCTGAAACTCTCAGTTCAAGGACACATGATAGTTTTCTGATTCAGATATGCTACACTGCACAGGTCACAGACATTGTGTGAAGCATGGTATGTTCATTGGGAATACTCACAGGAAGGGGATAGGTTTTGTGTTTTCTTTGTTTCTTTCTTTATTTGCTTTTTAACAAACAGAATAACAAACAAACACCAGAACTATTCCCCGGTACTTGAATGTGGAAAACAACATAAACAACAACAACAACAATACTAAAATTAGATCTGCATGTGATTCCCACCGATGGTCTACAATTGGACCATGAAGTCTAATCGACATAAGCAGTTTTGATATATTGTGGATAGCTAGTTTGATAACCTGTTTTGTCCTTTTGATAATTTCTGAATCATCTCTAAATAATTGGATTGATATGAATGCTAAGATGCAGACCTTAGATAAACTTCTGAAACAGCTCATAGAGATACTAAATTGCAGACTGAGAAATTAAATGGAGAAACTATTTCAGCATTGAGGTTTCATGTCAGAAAGGTACACTGGAAAGTCTTAAGAGAAACTCCTTCTATACAGCCAGTAAACTTAAATGAGTTGCAAATTGGAGGAGTCTCTACATGAGCTGCTTGGAAACCTGTGGCAATGTTTGATTCCGGGGAATCTAGGGGAGCTGTAGTCTCCTAGGACACCATTCACCCTTTGGCTGTGTGTTATAGGGTTCTCCGTGTGGATCAGATAGATTTGATTAAAGTTGTCCTAGAGCATGAACTATAATTACAATGAGCTGCCCAGTTCAGAGAAAAGGCTAAGGATGTGGAACAAAAGTCTAAATCTGGAAGAAATCATATCTCCCAAGATCAAGTTCTTAGAGAAGGTGATTGTGGATATGCTACATTGGACATATGTAGCATATGTCTAGACAGCAGAAAGTATCTTTCAGAACAATATGCCCACCTCCCCAAAGAGTATGTGAGTGATTTTGGATTTTTTGAATGGGTTATGGATATCTCCCATTGGTAAGGGAGACTGTTTACACGATGGCGATGGCTATGGTCAAGACGAAAGGTGAGCAAAGGGGATTAGAAACAAGGTCCCTTTTGACAAAGATGAGAGTGTAGGTGTGATGACATACAACCTTCGAATATGGAAACGACTTCTCAAAAGTATAGATAAATTGAGATTAAGAGGTAGGTTTCTGCATCTACTTTTTACAAGCAACTACCACTTTAGAGTATTTTACATTGGTGTGATTCCTGCATGGTGTATACACTAGTGCATACCAATTTGACAATAATTTCATAAGACACATTGTACCTAGGATTTTAATGTAGTTCAAGGCATTGAAGCTATAGAGCTCATTTATCAACCGTAATACCAATTTCTACTTTTGAATGATATTATTACCAAGTATATCAGATCATAAGGAAATGCAGGTAGGTAATTTTTTCAATTATTACAAGTGAACCTATAATCACATTAGGTATGTCCTCAGAGACAAACAGATATCAATTTCACAAAGGCAGGTTGTCTTGGAACACTACTGAGATCTGCAGACTATGGCATTTGAAAGGTTTTGATAATACAGGATTTGGGTGACAATGAGACATGTCTGGACTTGGCAGCACCAATCTACTTAAGAGATGATGATGAGCACAAAAGAATCTCACATAGAATTTGCTTTTACTTTTGGCAGAAGGAATCACAGGGCAAGAAAGAACCCTTGACTGGCTGTGGAAAATATACAGGGCAAAAAGATAAAGGGGACACAAATGAGAGTATCTGCTCATCCTTGCCAAGACAAGGCTGGACAGCCCATTCAGAAAATCCTGTTTCAAAGACCAGCCTGTCAGAGATGCCTCGCCCATAGGTAGAATGGCATGCCCAAACATTGCATATGAACATTGTGTGACTGTTCAGGCAGCCAGCTATTTTCCTAATGTCCCACTTTTTTTTTGAGGGGGGGGGAGGGAGTATTGTCCTGCCACTTCTTGTGAATACATTTGGTTATATTACTTTCTTGGCACTTTGAAGGAGCAGAAGCTCACAGAGTTTACTTGTCGTTTCAACTGAATACTAGACTCAGAAAGGTAACTTGGTATCAGTATATACAGGGTTAATGGTGTGAAAGACAGTAGTAGATAGTCTGACAATGCAAATTGGAAGAGAATTTAAAACATTTGCAACACTCGAGACTCACCAAGATAGACTGGATGATGAAGAATTGTCTCAGAATTTGTCAAATGAAAATGGACTAGATATTGTTAACTAAATTTTATTTAGTTAACAATGCCTATATTGAATGATATGCCTCTTGTAGTTAATGTAGAGGGCTTGTCTTAGGTGAGTTGTCGCAGTATTCTTTCTGTATTAGACAGAAAGGGGGGGAATGGTAGTGATATATTAACCATGGTATATGAAAGGTTGGCCCAGGAAGCATAAAACAAATTCATCCACAAGGTGCTGGATCCCCTGCCACACCTTTACCGCCAGCTGTAGGAAGGTAGGAGGGAGTGCTAGCTAATCATCTTTCTTCTTCAGGCTGAGGAATCAGAGTTTCGGGTCACCCAGATCCATCAAGGGTGACTATAGTTCACAACTTGAATCTCAAGAACAGGGAAGCGTATAGGACAGAGGCTAGCTGTCAGAGAGGCATTCATCATCCACCCTTCAAAATGTGAGGCATTCGATTGAAACTTGGTAAAGAGGGCCTGCATGAATCAGCATTGTCATCCTGACCTAGAGGTGAGAGGTAGTGACTGGCTGCTTTGGTGCTGATATTCAGCTCCAAGACTGAATCCCAAGACCAGCCTCTGGGAAATTTTCTAATTCCTATAAAATGCCTCAAAAACCTATTCTATGTCCCCTTTGCCAGGAATTGCAGGCATTCTTACAAGTGAACAAAGATATCAAGTAAAGAAGAAACCAACTGCGAACCTTTCCCTGAAAGGTTGGGAAGGAGGAACTAACCCTCTCTTCTGAGAGTCAGAGTAAAGAAGCTGAAGCAACTCTGGGTGTGGGGTTCCACACTGAAAAAGGGCAAGGTATACATAACCCTAGTCTCTGAAGCCCAGCCCACTTCTGTCCAAGCTTGAGAGGAAGATACTGGAGAGCTCAATAGGCGCCTTCATTACTCGGATTTACTGCTTCTGAAGCCCTAAGCTCCTCCAGCTGACTTTCTCAGCTTGGATTGGGCAACCCAATCCAAAGCACAGTCCCAGCTCCTGCCTTCGTGTGCCCTCAAGCAGCTAAAGATCTCAAGACTTTCAACCCGCTTCAGAAAGATGTCCTCCTTTCCTCAAACAACCGAGGAACTTTCAGAATTCCTTGAGGGCTTTCTTGAAACCTATACTGAACAGTACAAAACCCCAGGTGATTTGCAGCAAGGACCCTGCTTTCCTCACACAGCCACTGCCGACTGGATGTTATATAGAGATTTGCTGATGACACCTGAGGGATATCAGCCTTTTCATGGGCACCAGGTGGCAGACCCTGGAGTCCAGATAAACCACTATGCACTGGTGACTTCCTCCAGCAGCAGCAGGAGTGACTGTAGAGGTCAGGGGCGTATCCTAGGTGGTGAGTCCACCCTCGGTGGATGTCAGACCTCAGCCTACAGAGCCAATCAGTATGCCTGTATGGATCCGCAGAAGACTAGTCCAACTGTTGCCCAGCCTCTCTATGGCCATCACATGTACCCTCCTGGATTTGACAAGGCTCATCCGTGGAGCGTGGAGAAAAGCTGCCATGAAGATTTCAAGCTGTCCCACTGTGCTGAAACAACTGTCGGCTTTGAAAACCTTTCCTGCTCAGGTCTGATGGAGACCACCTGTGTAGATGAGAGCATGTGGTCAAGTCAGAAGCCAGCACCCGATGTTGAAGGAAGCCACAGTTGGCAGATGACTTCCTTTTGCAAGCAAACCCCAGGTGTGGGCAAATCCACACTCCCTTGCAGCTCCAAGGTGCGACAAAGTCAAGCTAGGCAGAGCATTTCGGTGCCCCCAACAGACCAGGGACAGCTTCCTCAAGAGAAGTCAGACATGGAGACCCACAGCCATGTGACCCAGGAGAAGCCACCCACTTTGAAGTTCTACTGTCCCTTCCAGGACTGTGAGAAATCTTACACAAAGTCCTATCACCTTAAAGTCCACATTAAGAAACACAGAGGAGAGAAGGCCTTTGTGTGCAAAAAGCCTGGTTGCCAGTGGAGCTTTTTCCGCCCAGAGGATCTCCGAAGACACCAAAGGAAGCACAGTGGGGAGAGGCTCTACCCTTGTGACAAGTGCACCAAGAACTTTTCCAGATTGAATTACCTCAAGCAACACCAGAGGGTCTGTACTCAAGCTGGACCTAGCCCTGGAGAATGACTCCACAAACAACATCATCCAGAATAAAATCATGGTTTCCCTACCCAAAACATCGTCAACATCACCTGCTTGCTATACTTGTTTGGAGATGATAACAAAGTAAAGGTTGTGACTTTAAAGCGTTGCCAAATGATCTAAAGACCTCTTATTTTGAAGAAAAGGAGCTGCTTTACTTAGACTGTTAGGGCCATAATGATGTTGGGGAGGGCATTTTGGGATGAGGGAGAATCCTGGAGTCAAAGGAATCCCCACTATTCCCAAGGATGACCACAGTTAAGTGTCCTGGCAGCCGAGCAGTGGGGGAGAGGGGTCAGGGCAGAATGGTCCATGGGTTGTAATCACATTGGTGACTACCCTCATTGTCATCAGAGAGCCTTTACCACATATTGGACAGAAGCAGATCATGAGATCCACAGCTGAACACTGGGCCCACCTCCGAGAGTCAAAAGGATAGGGAAGACAGATGCTACAAGCCTAGGTGGGACTAGGGCATGGTTGAGGAACCCACAGAGGCATCTGACCTGAGCTCATGGGAGCATATGGACTCTGCATTAACTTAGGGAGCCTACATAAGACTTAGCAAGGCTGCTTGCAGGTGTGTGACAATTGGGAAGATTCTTTTGTTTGCAAGTCTCCTAGCCTTGAGCTCGGGACCAGTCACTGGAGCTTCCCTGGCTTTTGGACACCTTTTGCTCACACTAAAGGAACACAGCTGCCCAGCCTTTCTGCAAAAGGAGGTTTCTTCCTCAACTTGATGTGCCATGCTTAGTCCAATAGATAGGAGTACTGCCCCTTCCTGAATGGAGATAAATGTGTTCACCATGAGGAGGAGGGAGATGGGTGGCAGAAAGCGCTAGCAGCAAGAGAGGAGAGAGGACAAACTGTGGTATTTTTACGTAAGAATGTGGAAAACAACGTTTTTTTTTTTTTTAAATAAAAATAATTGCAAAAGAAATTTGTCTTTCTCTTATGTGATCCTTATTTACTCGGTTAGATAGTAGTTAGTAGAGTGTAGGTTAGTAACATAGTTAGTTAGTTAATTAGTTGGTTAGTTAGTCGGATAGATAGATAGTGTGTTGATTTAAGACATGGTCTCATTGTATAGGATGGGACTCCTAGAACTCAGAGATCATCCTGAGTCTTCCTGCTGTGTTTTGGGATAAATACATTCAATCACTATGAGAAGACTCCTTAACCATTCTGCCTGAATGTTTAAACACATGTCTGTAACTCAAGTGTAGGATGTTGTTACTAGTCCTGATTCTCCAAATACCTTACTTCCCTTTGGATGTTCTAAAGTTTGATCTTTTGTTTCTCCCTTCCTTTCTCTCTCTGTCTCTGTCTCTGTCTCTTCTCTGTCTATTCTCTGTCTCTGTCTCTGTCTTTTCTCTCTCTGTGTCTCTTCGCTCTCTGTGTCTCTTTTCTCTCCCTCTGTCTACTCTCTCTCTCTGTAGTTTTTTGTTTATTTTAATGTTTTCATTTATTCAGCCAGGACCCCAGCTCAATCTTCAGGAGAATTTGCAGGATTTTTACATTACAATTGAGTGCTGTGTCATCCTAAGTATTGTTTAGGCATGTGGTTGAACAGGTATTTGTTTTCCTCCGAAGTGTCTCCAAGTGACGTCAATTAATTGTCTATCAATGGTTATCTTATGTAAGTTTGAGATACTAAAATAATGTCCCAAGCAAATTTGGCCATGTCTTGGAGATGGATAATGCCTTTGTGGGAGGAAAAGAGATAGTTCTTTCATGTGGAAACACAACAGTGACATGTAACTTGTTTCCTGTGGAAAGTAAAGATGGCATAAAGAGACATGACTTGTGCCATGGTGCAATAGGCACACGTCAGGTGGTTATTTTAGTTGTCATCACATCTCTATGGGGATGTAAGGAAAAATCTCCAAAATGCTAGGCTAACCTGGGAAGGCACTTTGCTCATTTAAATTAATTGAATTGGGAAGTGTGCTGATGTATTGGCTATGAAGTAATGAAGCCTTCCTGAGGGTTTGGAATACAATGCCAGACACACTAGTTAGCTATGGAAGCCAGGCAGTGCTTGTAAAGACTCTCAAGCCCAGGAGAGGGACGTAAGCAGTAGACAGATCTGTGTTTCTTTAGGGCCACACTGACTACAGCAGATGAATTCAGTCCTAGAAGAAACAGCACTCCCAAAGATGATCTCAGCCCTTGGGAGCATACACCTTTAATCCCAGATCTACTGATTTGAGAACAGGCATTCTGTGGTTGGGTGGAGAAAGGAACTAAATGGAGGAGCAGACAGACACTAAGAGATTTTAAAAAGACAAGTTAAACATTTTTGCTTGGTAGAAGAAAGACCTACTGTCTTGGTGTCTTAGCTATTCTTAGGGATAGCATCAAGCTGGAATCCCATCATTTGCCCCTTGGCCTTTTACTTTTCCTAATTCAGGGAAGAGCCACTTGTAATCTGAGACATCGAGTCTGTAAGACAATCTTGAATCCATCATTTCGCAATGGAGATGTGAGAGTTTATTTAGGGTCACGTGTAGTGATATATTGCTTATGATTTCTGAAAGCTCCAGTGAGGACTGAGAAAAGCACAGTGAGCCCCGAGCCTGAGGAACACTCTCAGGGCCTAGCTACTGGGAGTTGGTGGTACAAACGTTTAATTATAGGACTCTGATGAAGACATAGAGGGATCTCTTTGAGTGCAACAACAACATCTGATCTACCCAAGAGTGAAATCAGTCTAAATCACAATATAGAATGCCAATATTAGAGAAGATAGAACAGAGGGTCTAGGTCTCAGACTAGCATTCATTCCAAGAAGCAGAAGCAGCTTGCTTCCAAGGCCAACCAGTTTTACACGTGATCGAATCAGTATAAAACCCCACCTTTAAGCCCAACATAAGAGACTATATAACCCAGAAGGTAGGCTCAGAGAGGCATTCATTCTCCCGGCACACCGAGAAGAGGAAGCAGCTTGAGACTTTGGGACTGCTCCTGAGTTATTCAACCCTTTCCACCCACGTGAATGGTAAGAGCTTGTGACCAGCTACTCGGCTTTTCCGTTACTCAGCTTGAAGTCCTATATCAGGCTCTGGGTCTTTTTTTTTTATGTATTCATGTTACATGGTGGCACACAAAGTTAATCCAAGAATTCAAGGAAATGCTTCTTTTGAGACAAATGGCAAGTGTGGGCTCTTTCTGCTGTAGCATTTCTAAAGAGGCTTCAGCTGCCACCCAAACTGTGGAGACATCCAGGCTTTTCCTCAAGCATCTCTACAAGGGCTGAAACTCTCAGTTCAAGGACACATGATAGTTTTCTGATTCAGATATGCTACACTGCACAGGTCACAGACATTGTGTGAAGCATGGTATGTTCATTGGGAATACTCACAGGAAGGGGATTAGGTTTTGTGTTTTCTTTGTTTCTTTCTTTATTTGCTTTTTAACAAACAGAATAACAAACAAACACCAGAACTATTCCCCGGTACTTGAATGTGGAAAACAACATAAACAACAACAACAACAATACTAAAATTAGATCTGCATGTGATTCCCACCGATGGTCTACAATTGGACCATGAAGTCTAATCGACATAAGCAGTTTTGATATATTGTGGATAGCTAGTTTGATAACCTGTTTTGTCCTTTTGATAATTTCTGAATCATCTCTAAATAATTGGGTTGATATGAATGCTAAGATGCAGACCTTAGATAAACTTCTGAAACAGCTCATAGAGATACTAAATTGCAGACTGAGAAATTAAATGGAGAAACTATTTCAGCATTGAGGTTTCATGTCAGAAAGGTACACTGGAAAGTCTTAAGAGAAACTCCTTCTATACAGCCAGTAAACTTAAATGAGTTGCAAATTGGAGGAGTCTCTACATGAGCTGCTTGGAAACCTGTGGCAATGTTTGATTCCGGGGAATCTAGGGGAGCTGTAGTCTCCTAGGACACCATTCACCCTTTGGCTGTGTGTTATAGGGTTCTCCGTGTGGATCAGATAGATTTGATTAAAGTTGTCCTAGAGCATGAACTATAATTACAATGAGCTGCCCAGTTCAGAGAAAAGGCTAAGGATGTGGAACAAAAGTCTAAATCTGGAAGAAATCATATCTCCCAAGATCAAGTTCTTAGAGAAGGTGATTGTGGATATGCTACATTGGACATATGTAGCATATGTCTAGACAGCAGAAAGTATCTTTCAGAACAATATGCCCACCTCCCCAAAGAGTATGTGAGTGATTTTGGATTTTTTGAATGGGTTATGGATATCTCCCATTGGTAAGGGAGACTGTTTACACGATGGCGATGGCTATGGTCAAGACGAAAGGTGAGCAAAGGGGATTAGAAACAAGGTCCCTTTTGACAAAGATGAGAGTGTAGGTGTGATGACATACAACCTTCGAATATGGAAACGACTTCTCAAAAGTATAGATAAATTGAGATTAAGAGGTAGGTTTCTGCATCTACTTTTTACAAGCAACTACCACTTTAGAGTATTTTACATTGGTGTGATTCCTGCATGGTGTATACACTAGTGCATACCAATTTGACAATAATTTCATAAGACACATTGTACCTAGGATTTTAATGTAGTTCAAGGCATTGAAGCTATAGAGCTCATTTATCAACCGTAATACCAATTTCTACTTTTGAATGATATTATTACCAAGTATATCAGATCATAAGGAAATGCAGGTAGGTAATTTTTTCAATTATTACAAGTGAACCTATAATCACATTAGGTATGTCCTCAGAGACAAACAGATATCAATTTCACAAAGGCAGGTTGTCTTGGAACACTACTGAGATCTGCAGACTATGGCATTTGAAAGGTTTTGATAATACAGGATTTGGGTGACAATGAGACATGTCTGGACTTGGCAGCACCAATCTACTTAAGAGATGATGATGAGCACAAAAGAATCTCACATAGAATTTGCTTTTACTTTTGGCAGAAGGAATCACAGGGCAAGAAAGAACCCTTGACTGGCTGTGGAAAATATACAGGGCAAAAAGATAAAGGGGACACAAATGAGAGTATCTGCTCATCCTTGCCAAGACAAGGCTGGACAGCCCATTCAGAAAATCCTGTTTCAAAGACCAGCCTGTCAGAGATGCCTCGCCCATAGGTAGAATGGCATGCCCAAACATTGCATATGAACATTGTGTGACTGTTCAGGCAGCCAGCTATTTTCCTAATGTCCCACTTTTTTTTGAGGGGGGGAGGGAGTATTGTCCTGCCACTTCTTGTGAATACATTTGGTTATATTACTTTCTTGGCACTTTGAAGGAGCAGAAGCTCACAGAGTTTACTTGTCGTTTCAACTGAATACTAGACTCAGAAAGGTAACTTGGTATCAGTATATACAGGGTTAATGGTGTGAAAGACAGTAGTAGATACTCTGACAATGCAAATTGGAAGAGAATTTAAAACATTTGCAACACTCGAGACTCACCAAGATAGACTGGATGATGAAGAATTGTCTCAGAATTTGTCAAATGAAAATGGACTAGATATTGTTAACTAAATTTTATTTAGTTAACAATGCCTATATTGAATGATATGCCTCTTGTAGTTAATGTAGAGGGCTTGTCTTAGGTGAGTTGTCGCAGTATTCTTTCTGTATTAGACAGAAAGGGGGGAATGGTAGTGATATATTAACCATGGTATATGAAAGGTTGGCCCAGGAAGCATAAAACAAATTCATCCACAAGGTGCTGGATCCCCTGCCACACCTTTACCGCCAGCTGTAGGAAGGTAGGAGGGAGTGCTAGCTAATCATCTTTCTTCTTCAGGCTGAGGAATCAGAGTTTCGGGTCACCCAGATCCATACAAGGGTGACTATAGTTCACAACTTGAATCTCAAGAACAGGGAAGCGTATAGGACAGAGGCTAGCTGTCAGAGAGGCATTCATCATCCACCCTTCAAAATGTGAGGCATTCGATTGAAACTTGGTAAAGAGGGCCTGCATGAATCAGCATTGTCATCCTGACCTAGAGGTGAGAGGTAGTGACTGGCTGCTTTGGTGCTGATATTCAGCTCCAAGACTGAATCCCAAGACCAGCCTCTGGGAAATTTTCTAATTCCTATAAAATGCCTCAAAAACCTATTCTATGTCCCCTTTGCCAGGAATTGCAGGCATTCTTACAAGTGAACAAAGATATCAAGTAAAGAAGAAACCAACTGCGAACCTTTCCCTGAAAGGTTGGGAAGGAGGAACTAACCCTCTCTTCTGAGAGTCAGAGTAAAGAAGCTGAAGCAACTCTGGGTGTGGGGTTCCACACTGAAAAAGGGCAAGGTATACATAACCCTAGTCTCTGAAGCCCAGCCCACTTCTGTCCAAGCTTGATAGGAAGATACTGGAGAGCTCAATAGGCGCCTTCATTACTCGGATTTACTGCTTCTGAAGCCCTAAGCTCCTCCAGCTGACTTTCTCAGCTTGGATTGGGCAACCCAATCCAAAGCACAGTCCCAGCTCCTGCCTTCGTGTGCCCTCAAGCAGCTAAAGATCTCAAGACTTTCAACCCGCTTCAGAAAGATGTCCTCCTTTCCTCAAACAACCGAGGAACTTTCAGAATTCCTTGAGGGCTTTCTTGAAACCTATACTGAACAGTACAAAACCCCAGGTGATTTGCAGCAAGGACCCTGCTTTCCTCACACAGCCACTGCCGACTGGATGTTATATAGAGATTTGCTGATGACACCTGAGGGATATCAGCCTTTTCATGGGCACCAGGTGGCAGACCCTGGAGTCCAGATAAACCACTATGCACTGGTGACTTCCTCCAGCAGCAGCAGGAGTGACTGTAGAGGTCAGGGGCGTATCCTAGGTGGTGAGTCCACCCTCGGTGGATGTCAGACCTCAGCCTACAGAGCCAATCAGTATGCCTGTATGGATCCGCAGAAGACTAGTCCAACTGTTGCCCAGCCTCTCTATGGCCATCACATGTACCCTCCTGGATTTGACAAGGCTCATCCGTGGAGCGTGGAGAAAAGCTGCCATGAAGATTTCAAGCTGTCCCACTGTGCTGAAACAACTGTCGGCTTTGAAAACCTTTCCTGCTCAGGTCTGATGGAGACCACCTGTGTAGATGAGAGCATGTGGTCAAGTCAGAAGCCAGCACCCGATGTTGAAGGAAGCCACAGTTGGCAGATGACTTCCTTTTGCAAGCAAACCCCAGGTGTGGGCAAATCCACACTCCCTTGCAGCTCCAAGGTGCGACAAAGTCAAGCTATGCAGAGCATTTCGGAGCCCCCAACAGACCAGGGACAGCTTCCTCAAGAGAAGTCAGACATGGAGACCCACAGCCATGTGACCCAGGAGAAGCCACCCACTTTGAAGTTCTACTGTCCCTTCCAGGACTGTGAGAAATCTTACACAAAGTCCTATCACCTTAAAGTCCACATTAAGAAACACAGAGGAGAGAAGGCCTTTGTGTGCAAAAAGCCTGGTTGCCAGTGGAGCTTTTTCCGCCCAGAGGATCTCCGAAGACACCAAAGGAAGCACAGTGGGGAGAGGCTCTACCCTTGTGACAAGTGCACCAAGAACTTTTCCAGATTGAATTACCTCAAGCAACACCAGAGGGTCTGTACTCAAGCTGGACCTAGCCCTGGAGAATGACTCCACAAACAACATCATCCAGAATAAATAAAATCATGGTTTCCTACCCAAAACATCGTCAACATCACCTGCTTGCTATACTTGTTTGGAGATGATAACAAAGTAAAGGTTGTGACTTTAAAGCGTTGCCAAATGATCTAAAGACCTCTTATTTTGAAGAAAAGGAGCTGCTTTACTTAGACTGTTAGGGCCATAATGATGTTGGGGAGGGCATTTTGGGATGAGGGAGAATCCTGGAGTCAAAGAAATCCCCACTATTCCCAAGGATGACCACAGTTAAGTGTCCTGGCAGCCGAGCAGTGGGGGAGAGGGGTCAGGGCAGAATGGTCCATGGGTTGTAATCACATTGGTGACTACCCTCATTGTCATCAGAGAGCCTTTACCACATATTGGACAGAAGCAGATCATGAGATCCACAGCTGAACACTGGGCCCACCTCCGAGAGTCAAAAGGATAGGGAAGACAGATGCTACAAGCCTAGGTGGGACTAGGGCATGGTTGAGGAACCCACAGAGGCATCTGACCTGAGCTCATGGGAGCATATGGACTCTGCATTAACTTAGGGAGCCTACATAAGACTTAGCAAGGCTGCTTGCAGGTGTGTGACAATTGGGAAGATTCTTTTGTTTGCAAGTCTCCTAGCCTTGAGCTCGGGACCAGTCACTGGAGCTTCCCTGGCTTTTGGACACCTTTTGCTCACACTAAAGGAACACAGCTGCCCAGCCTTTCTGCAAAAGGAGGTTTCTTCCTCAACTTGATGTGCCATGCTTAGTCCAATAGATAGGAGTACTGCCCCTTCCTGAATGGAGATAAATGTGTTCACCATGAGGAGGAGGGAGATGGGTGGCAGAAAGCGCTAGCAGCAAGAGAGGAGAGAGGACAAACTGTGGTATTTTTACGTAAGAATGTGGAAAACAACGTTTTTTTTTTTTTTAAATAAAAATAATTGCAAAAGAAATTTGTCTTTCTCTTATGTGATCCTTATTTACTCGGTTACATAGTAGTTAGTAGAGTGTAGGTTGGTAACATAGTTAGTTAGTTAATTAGTTGGTTAGTTAGTCGGATAGATAGATAGTGTGTTGATTTAAGACATGGTCTCATTGTATAGGATGGGACTCCTAGAACTCAGAGATCATCCTGAGTCTTCCTGCTGTGTTTTGGGATAAATACATTCAATCACTATGAGAAGACTCCTTAACCATTCTGCCTGAATGTTTAAACACATGTCTGTAACTCAAGTGTAGGATGTTGTTACTAGTCCTGATTCTCCAAATACCTTACTTCCCTTTGGATGTTCTAAAGTTTGATCTTTTGTTTCTCCCTTCCTTTCTCTCTCTGTCTCTGTCTCTGTCTCTTCTCTGTCTATTCTCTGTCTCTGTCTCTGTCTTTTCTCTCTCTGTGTCTCTTCGCTCTCTGTGTCTCTTTTCTCTCCCTCTGTCTACTCTCTCTCTCTGTAGTTTTTTGTTTATCTTAATGTTTTCATTTATTCAGCCAGGACCCCAGCTCAATCTTCAGGAGAATTTGCAGGATTTTTTACATTACAATTGAGTGCTGTGTCATCCTAAGTATTGTTTAGGCATGTGGTTGAACAGGTATTTGTTTTCCTCCGAAGTGTCTCCAAGTGACGTCAATTAATTGTCTAACAATGGTTATCTTATGTAAGTTTGAGATACTAAAATAATGTCCCAAGCAAATTTGGCCATGTCTTGGAGATGGATAATGCCTTTGTGGGAGGAAAAGAGATAGTTCTTTCATGTGGAAACACAACAGTGACATGTAACTTGTTTCCTGTGGAAAGTAAAGATGGCATAAAGAGACATGACTTGTGCCATGGTGCAATAGGCACACGTCAGGTGGTTATTTTAGTTGTCATCACATCTCTATGGGGATGTAAGGAAAAATCTCCAAAATGCTAGGCTAACCTGGGAAGGCACTTTGCTCATTTAAATTAATTGAATTGGGAAGTGTGCTGATGTATTGGCTATGAAGTAATGAAGCCTTCCTGAGGGTTTGGAATACAATGCCAGACACACTAGTTAGCTATGGAAGCCAGGCAGTGCTTGTAAAGACTCTCAAGCCCAGGAGAGGGACGTAAGCAGTAGACAGATCTGTGTTTCTTTAGGGCCACACTGACTACAGCAGATGAATTCAGTCCTAGAAGAAACAGCACTCCCAAAGATGATCTCAGCCCTTGGGAGCATACACCTTTAATCCCAGATCTACTGATTTGAGAACAGGCATTCTGTGGTTGGGTGGAGAAAGGAACTAAATGGAGGAGCAGACAGACACTAAGAGATTTTAAAAAGACAAGTTAAACATTTTTGCTTGGTAGAAGAAAGACCTACTGTCTTGGTGTCTTAGCTATTCTTAGGGATAGCATCAAGCTGGAATCCCATCATTTGCCCCTTGGCCTTTTACTTTTCCTAATTCAGGGAAGAGCCACTTGTAATCTGAGACATTGAGTCTGTAAGACAATCTTGAATCCATCATTTCGCAATGGAGATGTGAGAGTTTATTTAGGGTCACGTGTAGTGATATATTGCTTATGATTTCTGAAAGCTCCAGTGAGGACTGAGAAAAGCACAGTGAGCCCCGAGCCTGAGGAACACTCTCAGGGCCTAGCTACTGGGAGTTGGTGGTACAAACGTTTAATTATAGGACTCTGATGAAGACATAGAGGGATCTCTTTGAGTGCAACAACAACATCTGATCTACCCAAGAGTGAAATCAGTCTAAATCACAATATAGAATGCCAATATTAGAGAAGATAGAACAGAGGGTCTAGGTCTCAGACTAGCATTCATTCCAAGAAGCAGAAGCAGCTTGCTTCCAAGGCCAACCAGTTTTACACGTGATCGAATCAGTATAAAACCCCACCTTTAAGCCCAACATAAGAGACTATATAACCCAGAAGGTAGGCTCAGAGAGGCATTCATTCTCCCGGCACACCGAGAAGAGGAAGCAGCTTGAGACTTTGGGACTGCTCCTGAGTTATTCAACCCTTTCCACCCACGTGAATGGTAAGAGCTTGTGACCAGCTACTCGGCTTTTCCGTTACTCAGCTTGAAGTCCTATATCAGGCTCTGGGTCTTTTTTTTTTATGTATTCATGTTACATGGTGGCACACAAAGTTAATCCAAGAATTCAAGGAAATGCTTCTTTTGAGACAAATGGCAAGTGTGGGCTCTTTCTGCTGTAGCATTTCTAAAGAGGCTTCAGCTGCCACCCAAACTGTGGAGACATCCAGGCTTTTCCTCAAGCATCTCTACAAGGGCTGAAACTCTCAGTTCAAGGACACATGATAGTTTTCTGATTCAGATATGCTACACTGCACAGGTCACAGACATTGTGTGAAGCATGGTATGTTCATTGGGAATACTCACAGGAAGGGGATTAGTTTTGTGTTTTCTTTGTTTCTTTCTTTATTTGCTTTTTAACAAACAGAATAACAAACAAACACCAGAACTATTCCCCGGTACTTGAATGTGGAAAACAACATAAACAACAACAACAACAATACTAAAATTAGATCTGCATGTGATTCCCACCGATGGTCTACAATTGGACCATGAAGTCTAATCGACATAAGCAGTTTTGATATATTGTGCATAGCTAGTTTGATAACCTGTTTTGTCCTTTTGATAATTTCTGAATCATCTCTAAATAATTGGGTTGATATGAATGCTAAGATGCAGACCTTAGATAAACTTCTGAAACAGCTCATAGAGATACTAAATTGCAGACTGAGAAATTAAATGGAGAAACAATTTCAGCATTGAGGTTTCATGTCAGAAAGGTACACTGGAAAGTCTTAAGAGAAACTCCTTCTATACAGCCAGTAAACTTAAATGAGTTGCAAATTGGAGGAGTCTCTACATGAGCTGCTTGGAAACCTGTGGCAATGTTTGATTCCGGGGAATCTAGGGGAGCTGTAGTCTCCTAGGACACCATTCACCCTTTGGCTGTGTCTTATAGGGTTCTCCGTGTGGATCAGATAGATTTGATTAAAGTTGTCCTAGAGCATGAACTATAATTACAATGAGCTGCCCAGTTCAGAGAAAAGGCTAAGGATGTGGAACAAAAGTCTAAATCTGGAAGAAATCATATCTCCCAAGATCAAGTTCTTAGAGAAGGTGATTGTGGATATGCTACATTGGACATATGTAGCATATGTCTAGACAGCAGAAAGTATCTTTCAGAACAATATGCCCACCTCCCCAAAGAGTATGTGAGTGATTTTGGATTTTTTGAATGGGTTATGGATATCTCCCATTGGTAAGGGAGACTGTTTACACGATGGCGATGGCTATGGTCAAGACGAAAGGTGAGCAAAGGGGATTAGAAACAAGGTCCCTTTTGACAAAGATGAGAGTGTAGGTGTGATGACATACAACCTTCGAATATGGAAACGACTTCTCAAAAGTATAGATAAATTGAGATTAAGAGGTAGGTTTCTGCATCTACTTTTTTACAAGCAACTACCACTTTAGAGTATTTTACATTGGTGTGATTCCTGCATGGTGTATACACTAGTGCATACCAATTTGACAATAATTTCATAAGACACATTGTACCTAGGATTTTAATGTAGTTCAAGGCATTGAAGCTATAGAGCTCATTTATCAACCGTAATACCAATTTCTACTTTTGAATGATATTATTACCAAGTATATCAGATCATAAGGAAATGCAGGTAGGTAATTTTTTCAATTATTACAAGTGAACCTATAATCACATTAGGTATGTCCTCAGAGACAAACAGATATCAATTTCACAAAGGCAGGTTGTCTTGGAACACTACTGAGATCTGCAGACTATGGCATTTGAAAGGTTTTGATAATACAGGATTTGGGTGACAATGAGACATGTCTGGACTTGGCAGCACCAATCTACTTAAGAGATGATGATGAGCACAAAAGAATCTCACATAGAATTTGCTTTTACTTTTGGCAGAAGGAATCACAGGGCAAGAAAGAACCCTTGACTGGCTGTGGAAAATATACAGGGCAAAAAGATAAAGGGGACACAAATGAGAGTATCTGCTCATCCTTGCCAAGACAAGGCTGGACAGCCCATTCAGAAAATCCTGTTTCAAAGACCAGCCTGTCAGAGATGCCTCGCCCATAGGTAGAATGGCATGCCCAAACATTGCATATGAACATTGTGTGACTGTTCAGGCAGCCAGCTATTTTCCTAATGTCCCACTTTTTTTTTGAGGGGGGGGGAGGGAGTATTGTCCTGCCACTTCTTGTGAATACATTTGGTTATATTACTTTCTTGGCACTTTGAAGGAGCAGAAGCTCACAGAGTTTACTTGTCGTTTCAACTGAATACTAGACTCAGAAAGGTAACTTGGTATCAGTATATACAGGGTTAATGGTGTGAAAGACAGTAGTAGATACTCTGACAATGCAAATTGGAAGAGAATTTAAAACATTTGCAACACTCGAGACTCACCAAGATAGACTGGATGATGAAGAATTGTCTCAGAATTTGTCAAATGAAAATGGACTAGATATTGTTAACTAAATTTTATTTAGTTAACAATGCCTATATTGAATGATATGCCTCTTGTAGTTAATGTAGAGGGCTTGTCTTAGGTGAGTTGTCGCAGTATTCTTTCTGTATTAGACAGAAAGGGGGGAATGGTAGTGATATATTAACCATGGTATATGAAAGGTTGGCCCAGGAAGCATAAAACAAATTCATCCACAAGGTGCTGGATCCCCTGCCACACCTTTACCGCCAGCTGTAGGAAGGTAGGAGGGAGTGCTAGCTAATCATCTTTCTTCTTCAGGCTGAGGAATCAGAGTTTCGGGTCACCCAGATCCATACAAGGGTGACTATAGTTCACAACTTGAATCTCAAGAACAGGGAAGCGTATAGGACAGAGGCTAGCTGTCAGAGAGGCATTCATCATCCACCCTTCAAAATGTGAGGCATTCGATTGAAACTTGGTAAAGAGGGCCTGCATGAATCAGCATTGTCATCCTGACCTAGAGGTGAGAGGTAGTGACTGGCTGCTTTGGTGCTGATATTCAGCTCCAAGACTGAATCCCAAGACCAGCCTCTGGGAAATTTTCTAATTCCTATAAAATGCCTCAAAAACCTATTCTATGTCCCCTTTGCCAGGAATTGCAGGCATTCTTACAAGTGAACAAAGATATCAAGTAAAGAAGAAACCAACTGCGAACCTTTCCCTGAAAGGTTGGGAAGGAGGAACTAACCCTCTCTTCTGAGAGTCAGAGTAAAGAAGCTGAAGCAACTCTGGGTGTGGGGTTCCACACTGAAAAAGGGCAAGGTATACATAACCCTAGTCTCTGAAGCCCAGCCCACTTCTGTCCAAGCTTGAGAGGAAGATACTGGAGAGCTCAATAGGCGCCTTCATTACTCGGATTTACTGCTTCTGAAGCCCTAAGCTCCTCCAGCTGACTTTCTCAGCTTGGATTGGGCAACCCAATCCAAAGCACAGTCCCAGCTCCTGCCTTCGTGTGCCCTCAAGCAGCTAAAGATCTCAAGACTTTCAACCCGCTTCAGAAAGATGTCCTCCTTTCCTCAAACAACCGAGGAACTTTCAGAATTCCTTGAGGGCTTTCTTGAAACCTATACTGAACAGTACAAAACCCCAGGTGATTTGCAGCAAGGACCCTGCTTTCCTCACACAGCCACTGCCGACTGGATGTTATATAGAGATTTGCTGATGACACCTGAGGGATATCAGCCTTTTCATGGGCACCAGGTGGCAGACCCTGGAGTCCAGATAAACCACTATGCACTGGTGACTTCCTCCAGCAGCAGCAGGAGTGACTGTAGAGGTCAGGGGCGTATCCTAGGTGGTGAGTCCACCCTCGGTGGATGTCAGACCTCAGCCTACAGAGCCAATCAGTATGCCTGTATGGATCCGCAGAAGACTAGTCCAACTGTTGCCCAGCCTCTCTATGGCCATCACATGTACCCTCCTGGATTTGACAAGGCTCATCCGTGGAGCGTGGAGAAAAGCTGCCATGAAGATTTCAAGCTGTCCCACTGTGCTGAAACAACTGTCGGCTTTGAAAACCTTTCCTGCTCAGGTCTGATGGAGACCACCTGTGTAGATGAGAGCATGTGGTCAAGTCAGAAGCCAGCACCCGATGTTGAAGGAAGCCACAGTTGGCAGATGACTTCCTTTTGCAAGCAAACCCCAGGTGTGGGCAAATCCACACTCCCTTGCAGCTCCAAGGTGCGACAAAGTCAAGCTATGCAGAGCATTTCGGAGCCCCCAACAGACCAGGGACAGCTTCCTCAAGAGAAGTCAGACATGGAGACCCACAGCCATGTGACCCAGGAGAAGCCACCCACTTTGAAGTTCTACTGTCCCTTCCAGGACTGTGAGAAATCTTACACAAAGTCCTATCACCTTAAAGTCCACATTAAGAAACACAGAGGAGAGAAGGCCTTTGTGTGCAAAAAGCCTGGTTGCCAGTGGAGCTTTTTCCGCCCAGAGGATCTCCGAAGACACCAAAGGAAGCACAGTGGGGAGAGGCTCTACCCTTGTGACAAGTGCACCAAGAACTTTTCCAGATTGAATTACCTCAAGCAACACCAGAGGGTCTGTACTCAAGCTGGACCTAGCCCTGGAGAATGACTCCACAAACAACATCATCCAGAATAAAATCATGGTTTCCTACCCAAAACATCGTCAACATCACCTGCTTGCTATACTTGTTTGGAGATGATAACAAAGTAAAGGTTGTGACTTTAAAGCGTTGCCAAATGATCTAAAGACCTCTTATTTTGAAGAAAAGGAGCTGCTTTACTTAGACTGTTAGGGCCATAATGATGTTGGGGAGGGCATTTTGGGATGAGGGAGAATCCTGGAGTCAAAGGAATCCCCACTATTCCCAAGGATGACCACAGTTAAGTGTCCTGGCAGCCGAGCAGTGGGGGAGAGGGGTCAGGGCAGAATGGTCCATGGGTTGTAATCACATTGGTGACTACCCTCATTGTCATCAGAGAGCCTTTACCACATATTGGACAGAAGCAGATCATGAGATCCACAGCTGAACACTGGGCCCACCTCCGAGAGTCAAAAGGATAGGGAAGACAGATGCTACAAGCCTAGGTGGGACTAGGGCATGGTTGAGGAACCCACAGAGGCATCTGACCTGAGCTCATGGGAGCATATGGACTCTGCATTAACTTAGGGAGCCTACATAAGACTTAGCAAGGCTGCTTGCAGGTGTGTGATAATTGGGAAGATTCTTTTGTTTGCAAGTCTCCTAGCCTTGAGCTCGGGACCAGTCACTGGAGCTTCCCTGGCTTTTGGACACCTTTTGCTCACACTAAAGGAACACAGCTGCCCAGCCTTTCTGCAAAAGGAGGTTTCTTCCTCAACTTGATGTGCCATGCTTAGTCCAATAGATAGGAGTACTGCCCCTTCCTGAATGGAGATAAATGTGTTCACCATGAGGAGCAGGGAGATGGGTAGCAGAAAGCGCTAGCAGCAAGAGAGGAGAGAGGACAAACTGTGGTATTTTTACGTAAGAATGTGGAAAACAACGTTTTTTTTTTTTTTAAATAAAAATAATTGCAAAAGAAATTTGTCTTTCTCTTATGTGATCCTTATTTACTCGGTTAGATAGTAGTTAGTAGAGTGTAGGTTAGTAACATAGTTAGTTAGTTAATTAGTTGGTTAGTTAGTCGGATAGATAGATAGTGTGTTGATTTAAGACATGGTCTCATTGTATAGGATGGGACTCCTAGAACTCAGAGATCATCCTGAGTCTTCCTGCTGTGTTTTGGGATAAATACATTCAATCACTATGAGAAGACTCCTTAACCATTCTGCCTGAATGTTTAAACACATGTCTGTAACTCAAGTGTAGGATGTTGTTACTAGTCCTGATTCTCCAAATACCTTACTTCCCTTTGGATGTTCTAAAGTTTGATCTTTTGTTTCTCCCTGCCTTTCTCTCTCTGTCTCTGTCTCTGTCTCTGTCTCTTCTCTGTCTATTCTCTGTCTCTGTCTCTGTCTTTTCTCTCTCTGTGTCTCTTCGCTCTCTGTGTCTCTTTTCTCTCCCTCTGTCTACTCTCTCTCTCTGTAGTTTTTTGTTTATTTTAATGTTTTCATTTATTCAGCCAGGACCCCAGCTCAATCTTCAGGAGAATTTGCAGGATTTTTTACATTACAATTGAGTGCTGTGTCATCCTAAGTATTGTTTAGGCATGTGGTTGAACAGGTATTTGTTTTCCTCCGAAGTGTCTCCAAGTGACGTCAATTAATTGTCTATCAATGGTTATCTTATGTAAGTTTGAGATACTAAAATAATGTCCCAAGCAAATTTGGCCATGTCTTGGAGATGGATAATGCCTTTGTGGGAGGAAAAGAGATAGTTCTTTCATGTGGAAACACAACAGTGACATGTAACTTGTTTCCTGTGGAAAGTAAAGATGGCATAAAGAGACCTGACTTGTGCCATGGTGCAATAGGCACACGTCAGGTGGTTATTTTAGTTGTCATCACATCTCTATGGGGATGTAAGGAAAAATCTCCAAAATGCTAGGCTAACCTGGGAAGGCACTTTGCTCATTTAAATTAATTGAATTGGGAAGTGTGCTGATGTATTGGCTATGAAGTAATGAAGCCTTCCTGAGGGTTTGGAATACAATGCCAGACACACTAGTTAGCTATGGAAACCAGGCAGTGCTTGTAAAGACTCTCAAGCCCAGGAGAGGGACGTAAGCAGTAGACAGATCTGTGTTTCTTTAGGGCCACACTGACTACAGCAGATGAATTCAGTCCTAGAAGAAACAGCACTCCCAAAGATGATCTCAGCCCTTGGGAGCATACACCTTTAATCCCAGATCTACTGATTTGAGAACAGGCATTCTGTGGTTGGGTGGAGAAAGGAACTAAATGGAGGAGCAGACAGACACTAAGAGATTTTAAAAAGACAAGTTAAACATTTTTGCTTGGTAGAAGAAAGACCTACTGTCTTGGTGTCTTAGCTATTCTTAGGGATAGCATCAAGCTGGAATCCCATCATTTGCCCCTTGGCCTTTTACTTTTCCTAATTCAGGGAAGAGCCACTTGTAATCTGAGACATTGAGTCTGTAAGACAATCTTGAATCCATCATTTCGCAATGGAGATGTGAGAGTTTATTTAGGGTCACGTGTAGTGATATATTGCTTATGATTTCTGAAAGCTCCAGTGAGGACTGAGAAAAGCACAGTGAGCCCCGAGCCTGAGGAACACTCTCAGGGCCTAGCTACTGGGAGTTGGTGGTACAAACGTTTAATTATAGGACTCTGATGAAGACATAGAGGGATCTCTTTGAGTGCAACAACAACATCTGATCTACCCAAGAGTGAAATCAGTCTAAATCACAATATAGAATGCCAATATTAGAGAAGATAGAACAGAGGGTCTAGGTCTCAGACTAGCATTCATTCCAAGAAGCAGAAGCAGCTTGCTTCCAAGGCCAACCAGTTTTACACGTGATCGAATCAGTATAAAACCCCACCTTTAAGCCCAACATAAGAGACTATATAACCCAGAAGGTAGGCTCAGAGAGGCATTCATTCTCCCGGCACACCGAGAAGAGGAAGCAGCTTGAGACTTTGGGACTGCTCCTGAGTTATTCAACCCTTTCCACCCACGTGAATGGTAAGAGCTTGTGACCAGCTACTCGGCTTTTCCGTTACTCAGCTTGAAGTCCTATATCAGGCTCTGGGTCTTTTTTTTTTATGTATTCATGTTACATGGTGGCACACAAAGTTAATCCAAGAATTCAAGGAAATGCTTCTTTTGAGACAAATGGCAAGTGTGGGCTCTTTCTGCTGTAGCATTTCTAAAGAGGCTTCAGCTGCCACCCAAACTGTGGAGACATCCAGGCTTTTCCTCAAGCATCTCTACAAGGGCTGAAACTCTCAGTTCAAGGACACATGATAGTTTTCTGATTCAGATATGCTACACTGCACAGGTCACAGACATTGTGTGAAGCATGGTATGTTCATTGGGAATACTCACAGGAAGGGGATTAGTTTTGTGTTTTCTTTGTTTCTTTCTTTATTTGCTTTTTAACAAACAGAATAACAAACAAACACCAGAACTATTCCCCGGTACTTGAATGTGGAAAACAACATAAACAACAACAACAACAATACTAAAATTAGATCTGCATGTGATTCCCACCGATGGTCTAGAATTGGACCATGAAGTCTAATCGACATAAGCAGTTTTGATATATTGTGGATAGCTAGTTTGATAACCTGTTTTGTCCTTTTGATAATTTCTGAATCATCTCTAAATAATTGGATTGATATGAATGCTAAGATGCAGACCTTAGATAAACTTCTGAAACAGCTCATAGAGATACTAAATTGCAGACTGAGAAATTAAATGGAGAAACAATTTCAGCATTGAGGTTTCATGTCAGAAAGGTACACTGGAAAGTCTTAAGAGAAACTCCTTCTATACAGCCAGTAAACTTAAATGAGTTGCAAATTGGAGGAGTCTCTACATGAGCTGCTTGGAAACCTGTGGCAATGTTTGATTCCGGGGAATCTAGGGGGAGCTGTAGTCTCCTAGGACACCATTCACCCTTTGGCTGTGTGTTATAGGGTTCTCCGTGTGGATCAGATAGATTTGATTAAAGTTGTCCTAGAGCATGAACTATAATTACAATGAGCTGCCCAGTTCAGAGAAAAGGCTAAGGATGTGGAACAAAAGTCTAAATCTGGAAGAAATCATATCTCCCAAGATCAAGTTCTTAGAGAAGGTGATTGTGGATATGCTACATTGGACATATGTAGCATATGTCTAGACAGCAGAAAGTATCTTTCAGAACAATATGCCCACCTCCCCAAAGAGTATGTGAGTGATTTTGGATTTTTTGAATGGGTTATGGATATCTCCCATTGGTAAGGGAGACTGTTTACACGATGGCGATGGCTATGGTCAAGACGAAAGGTGAGCAAAGGGGATTAGAAACAAGGTCCCTTTTGACAAAGATGAGAGTGTAGGTGTGATGACATACAACCTTCGAATATGGAAACGACTTCTCAAAAGTATAGATAAATTGAGATTAAGAGGTAGGTTTCTGCATCTACTTTTTACAAGCAACTACCACTTTAGAGTATTTTACATTGGTGTGATTCCTGCATGGTGTATACACTAGTGCATACCAATTTGACAATAATTTCATAAGACACATTGTACCTAGGATTTTAATGTAGTTCAAGGCATTGAAGCTATAGAGCTCATTTATCAACCGTAATACCAATTTCTACTTTTGAATGATATTATTACCAAGTATATCAGATCATAAGGAAATGCAGGTAGGTAATTTTTTCAATTATTACAAGTGAACCTATAATCACATTAGGTATGTCCTCAGAGACAAACAGATATCAATTTCACAAAGGCAGGTTGTCTTGGAACACTACTGAGATCTGCAGACTATGGCATTTGAAAGGTTTTGATAATACAGGATTTGGGTGACAATGAGACATGTCTGGACTTGGCAGCACCAATCTACTTAAGAGATGATGATGAGCACAAAAGAATCTCACATAGAATTTGCTTTTACTTTTGGCAGAAGGAATCACAGGGCAAGAAAGAACCCTTGACTGGCTGTGGAAAATATACAGGGCAAAAAGATAAAGGGGACACAAATGAGAGTATCTGCTCATCCTTGCCAAGACAAGGCTGGACAGCCCATTCAGAAAATCCTGTTTCAAAGACCAGCCTGTCAGAGATGCCTCGCCCATAGGTAGAATGGCATGCCCAAACATTGCATATGAACATTGTGTGACTGTTCAGGCAGCCAGCTATTTTCCTAATGTCCCACTTTTTTTTGAGGGGGGAGGGAGTATTGTCCTGCCACTTCTTGTGAATACATTTGGTTATATTACTTTCTTGGCACTTTGAAGGAGCAGAAGCTCACAGAGTTTACTTGTCGTTTCAACTGAATACTAGACTCAGAAAGGTAACTTGGTATCAGTATATAGAGGGTTAATGGTGTGAAAGACAGTAGTAGATAGTCTGACAATGCAAATTGGAAGAGAATTTAAAACATTTGCAACACTCGAGACTCAACAAGATAGACTGGATGATGAAGAATTGTCTCAGAATTTGTCAAATGAAAATGGACTAGATATTGTTAACTAAATTTTATTTAGTTAACAATGCCTATATTGAATGATATGCCTCTTGTAGTTAATGTAGAGGGCTTGTCTTAGGTGAGTTGTCGCAGTATTCTTTCTGTATTAGACAGAAAGGGGGGAATGGTAGTGATATATTAACCATGGTATATGAAAGGTTGGCCCAGGAAGCATAAAACAAATTCATCCACAAGGTGCTGGATCCCCTGCCACACCTTTACCGCCAGCTGTAGGAAGGTAGGAGGGAGTGCTAGCTAATCATCTTTCTTCTTCAGGCTGAGGAATCAGAGTTTCGGGTCACCCAGATCCATACAAGGGTGACTATAGTTCACAACTTGAATCTCAAGAACAGGGAAGCGTATAGGACAGAGGCTAGCTGTCAGAGAGGCATTCATCATCCACCCTTCAAAATGTGAGGCATTCGATTGAAACTTGGTAAAGAGGGCCTGCATGAATCAGCATTGTCATCCTGACCTAGAGGTGAGAGGTAGTGACTGGCTGCTTTGGTGCTGATATTCAGCTCCAAGACTGAATCCCAAGACCAGCCTCTGGGAAATTTTCTAATTCCTATAAAATGCCTCAAAAACCTATTCTATGTCCCCTTTGCCAGGAATTGCAGGCATTCTTACAAGTGAACAAAGATATCAAGTAAAGAAGAAACCAACTGCGAACCTTTCCCTGAAAGGTTGGGAAGGAGGAACTAACCCTCTCTTCTGAGAGTCAGAGTAAAGAAGCTGAAGCAACTCTGGGTGTGGGGTTCCACACTGAAAAAGGGCAAGGTATACATAACCCTAGTCTCTGAAGCCCAGCCCACTTCTGTCCAAGCTTGATAGGAAGATACTGGAGAGCTCAATAGGCGCCTTCATTACTCGGATTTACTGCTTCTGAAGCCCTAAGCTCCTCCAGCTGACTTTCTCAGCTTGGATTGGGCAACCCAATCCAAAGCACAGTCCCAGCTCCTGCCTTCGTGTGCCCTCAAGCAGCTAAAGATCTCAAGACTTTCAACCCGCTTCAGAAAGATGTCCTCCTTTCCTCAAACAACCGAGGAACTTTCAGAATTCCTTGAGGGCTTTCTTGAAACCTATACTGAACAGTACAAAACCCCAGGTGATTTGCAGCAAGGACCCTGCTTTCCTCACACAGCCACTGCCGACTGGATGTTATATAGAGATTTGCTGATGACACCTGAGGGATATCAGCCTTTTCATGGGCACCAGGTGGCAGACCCTGGAGTCCAGATAAACCACTATGCACTGGTGACTTCCTCCAGCAGCAGCAGGAGTGACTGTAGAGGTCAGGGGCGTATCCTAGGTGGTGAGTCCACCCTCGGTGGATGTCAGACCTCAGCCTACAGAGCCAATCAGTATGCCTGTATGGATCCGCAGAAGACTAGTCCAACTGTTGCCCAGCCTCTCTATGGCCATCACATGTACCCTCCTGGATTTGACAAGGCTCATCCGTGGAGCGTGGAGAAAAGCTGCCATGAAGATTTCAAGCTGTCCCACTGTGCTGAAACAACTGTCGGCTTTGAAAACCTTTCCTGCTCAGGTCTGATGGAGACCACCTGTGTAGATGAGAGCATGTGGTCAAGTCAGAAGCCAGCACCCGATGTTGAAGGAAGCCACAGTTGGCAGATGACTTCCTTTTTGCAAGCAAACCCCAGGTGTGGGCAAATCCACACTCCCTTGCAGCTCCAAGGTGCGACAAAGTCAAGCTATGCAGAGCATTTCGGAGCCCCCAACAGACCAGGGACAGCTTCCTCAAGAGAAGTCAGACATGGAGACCCACAGCCATGTGACCCAGGAGAAGCCACCCACTTTGAAGTTCTACTGTCCCTTCCAGGACTGTGAGAAATCTTACACAAAGTCCTATCACCTTAAAGTCCACATTAAGAAACACAGAGGAGAGAAGGCCTTTGTGTGCAAAAAGCCTGGTTGCCAGTGGAGCTTTTTCCGCCCAGAGGATCTCCCGAAGACACCAAAGGAAGCACAGTGGGGAGAGGCTCTACCCTTGTGACAAGTGCACCAAGAACTTTTCCAGATTGAATTACCTCAAGCAACACCAGAGGGTCTGTACTCAAGCTGGACCTAGCCCTGGAGAATGACTCCACAAACAACATCATCCAGAATAAAATCATGGTTTCCTACCCAAAACATCGTCAACATCACCTGCTTGCTATACTTGTTTGGAGATGATAACAAAGTAAAGGTTGTGACTTTAAAGCGTTGCCAAATGATCTAAAGACCTCTTATTTTGAAGAAAAGGAGCTGCTTTACTTAGACTGTTAGGGCCATAATGATGTTGGGGAGGGCATTTTGGGATGAGGGAGAATCCTGGAGTCAAAGGAATCCCCACTATTCCCAAGGATGACCACAGTTAAGTGTCCTGGCAGCCGAGCAGTGGGGGAGAGGGGTCAGGGCAGAATGGTCCATGGGTTGTAATCACATTGGTGACTACCCTCATTGTCATCAGAGAGCCTTTACCACATATTGGACAGAAGCAGATCATGAGATCCACAGCTGAACACTGGGCCCACCTCCGAGAGTCAAAAGGATAGGGAAGACAGATGCTACAAGCCTAGGTGGGACTAGGGCATGGTTGAGGAACCCACAGAGGCATCTGACCTGAGCTCATGGGAGCATATGGACTCTGCATTAACTTAGGGAGCCTACATAAGACTTAGCAAGGCTGCTTGCAGGTGTGTGACAATTGGGAAGATTCTTTTGTTTGCAAGTCTCCTAGCCTTGAGCTCGGGACCAGTCACTGGAGCTTCCCTGGCTTTTGGACACCTTTTGCTCACACTAAAGGAACACAGCTGCCCAGCCTTTCTGCAAAGGAGGTTTCTTCCTCAACTTGATGTGCCATGCTTAGTCCAATAGATAGGAGTACTGCCCCTTCCTGAATGGAGATAAATGTGTTCACCATGAGGAGGAGGGAGATGGGTGGCAGAAAGCGCTAGCAGCAAGAGAGGAGAGAGGACAAACTGTGGTATTTTTACGTAAGAATGTGGAAAACAACGTTTTTTTTTTTTTTAAATAAAAATAATTGCAAAAGAAATTTGTCTTTCTCTTATGTGATCCTTATTTACTCGGTTAGATAGTAGTTAGTAGAGTGTAGGTTGGTAACATAGTTAGTTAGTTAATTAGTTGGTTAGTTAGTCGGATAGATAGATAGTGTGTTGATTTAAGACATGGTCTCATTGTATAGGATGGGACTCCTAGAACTCAGAGATCATCCTGAGTCTTCCTGCTGTGTTTTGGGATAAATACATTCAATCACTATGAGAAGACTCCTTAACCATTCTGCCTGAATGTTTAAACACATGTCTGTAACTCAAGTGTAGGATGTTGTTACTAGTCCTGATTCTCCAAATACCTTACTTCCCTTTGGATGTTCTAAAGTTTGATCTTTTGTTTCTCCCTTCCTTTCTCTCTCTGTCTCTGTCTCTGTCTCTTCTCTGTCTATTCTCTGTCTCTGTCTCTGTCTTTTCTCTCTCTGTGTCTCTTCGCTCTCTGTGTCTCTTTTCTCTCCCTCTGTATACTCTCTCTCTCTGTAGTTTTTTGTTTATTTTAATGTTTTCATTTATTCAGCCAGGACCCCAGCTCAATCTTCAGGAGAATTTGCAGGATTTTTTACATTACAATTGAGTGCTGTGTCATCCTAAGTATTGTTTAGGCATGTGGTTGAACAGGTATTTGTTTTCCTCCGAAGTGTCTCCAAGTGACGTCAATTAATTGTCTAACAATGGTTATCTTATGTAAGTTTGAGATACTAAAATAATGTCCCAAGCAAATTTGGCCATGTCTTGGAGATGGATAATGCCTTTGTGGGAGGAAAAGAGATAGTTCTTTCATGTGGAAACACAACAGTGACATGTAACTTGTTTCCTGTGGAAAGTAAAGATGGCATAAAGAGACATGACTTGTGCCATGGTGCAATAGGCACACGTCAGGTGGTTATTTTAGTTGTCATCACATCTCTATGGGGATGTAAGGAAAAATCTCCAAAATGCTAGGCTAACCTGGGAAGGCACTTTGCTCATTTAAATTAATTGAATTGGGAAGTGTGCTGATGTATTGGCTATGAAGTAATGAAGCCTTCCTGAGGGTTTGGAATACAATGCCAGACACACTAGTTAGCTATGGAAGCCAGGCAGTGCTTGTAAAGACTCTCAAGCCCAGGAGAGGGACGTAAGCAGTAGACAGATCTGTGTTTCTTTAGGGCCACACTGACTACAGCAGATGAATTCAGTCCTAGAAGAAACAGCACTCCCAAAGATGATCTCAGCCCTTGGGAGCATACACCTTTAATCCCAGATCTACTGATTTGAGAACAGGCATTCTGTGGTTGGGTGGAGAAAGGAACTAAATGGAGGAGCAGACAGACACTAAGAGATTTTAAAAAGACAAGTTAAACATTTTTGCTTGGTAGAAGAAAGACCTACTGTCTTGGTGTCTTAGCTATTCTTAGGGATAGCATCAAGCTGGAATCCCATCATTTGCCCCTTGGCCTTTTACTTTTCCTAATTCAGGGAAGAGCCACTTGTAATCTGAGACATTGAGTCTGTAAGACAATCTTGAATCCATCATTTCGCAATGGAGATGTGAGAGTTTATTTAGGGTCACGTGTAGTGATATATTGCTTATGATTTCTGAAAGCTCCAGTGAGGACTGAGAAAAGCACAGTGAGCCCCGAGCCTGAGGAACACTCTCAGGGCCTAGCTACTGGGAGTTGGTGGTACAAACGTTTAATTATAGGACTCTGATGAAGACATAGAGGGATCTCTTTGAGTGCAACAACAACATCTGATCTACCCAAGAGTGAAATCAGTCTAAATCACAATATAGAATGCCAATATTAGAGAAGATAGAACAGAGGGTCTAGGTCTCAGACTAGCATTCATTCCAAGAAGCAGAAGCAGCTTGCTTCCAAGGCCAACCAGTTTTACACGTGATCGAATCAGTATAAAACCCCACCTTTAAGCCCAACATAAGAGACTATATAACCCAGAAGGTAGGCTCAGAGAGGCATTCATTCTCCCGGCACACCGAGAAGAGGAAGCAGCTTGAGACTTTGGGACTGCTCCTGAGTTATTCAACCCTTTCCACCCACGTGAATGGTAAGAGCTTGTGACCAGCTACTCGGCTTTTCCGTTACTCAGCTTGAAGTCCTATATCAGGCTCTGGGTCTTTTTTTTTTATGTATTCATGTTACATGGTGGCACACAAAGTTAATCCAAGAATTCAAGGAAATGCTTCTTTTGAGACAAATGGCAAGTGTGGGCTCTTTCTGCTGTAGCATTTCTAAAGAGGCTTCAGCTGCCACCCAAACTGTGGAGACATCCAGGCTTTTCCTCAAGCATCTCTACAAGGGCTGAAACTCTCAGTTCAAGGACACATGATAGTTTTCTGATTCAGATATGCTACACTGCACAGGTCACAGACATTGTGTGAAGCATGGTATGTTCATTGGGAATACTCACAGGAAGGGGATTAGTTTTGTGTTTTCTTTGTTTCTTTCTTTATTTGCTTTTTAACAAACAGAATAACAAACAAACACCAGAACTATTCCCCCGGTACTTGAATGTGGAAAACAACATAAACAACAACAACAACAATACTAAAATTAGATCTGCATGTGATTCCCACCGATGGTCTAGAATTGGACCATGAAGTCTAATCGACATAAGCAGTTTTGATATATTGTGGATAGCTAGTTTGATAACCTGTTTTGTCCTTTTGATAATTTCTGAATCATCTCTAAATAATTGGGTTGATATGAATGCTAAGATGCAGACCTTAGATAAACTTCTGAAACAGCTCATAGAGATACTAAATTGCAGACTGAGAATTTAAATGGAGAAACAATTTCAGCATTGAGGTTTCATGTCAGAAAGGTACACTGGAAAGTCTTAAGAGAAACTCCTTCTATACAGCCAGTAAACTTAAATGAGTTGCAAATTGGAGGAGTCTCTACATGAGCTGCTTGGAAACCTGTGGCAATGTTTGATTCCGGGGAATCTAGGGGAGCTGTAGTCTCCTAGGACACCATTCACCCTTTGGCTGTGTCTTATAGGGTTCTCCGTGTGGATCAGATAGATTTGATTAAAGTTGTCCTAGAGCATGAACTATAATTACAATGAGCTGCCCAGTTCAGAGAAAAGGCTAAGGATGTGGAACAAAAGTCTAAATCTGGAAGAAATCATATCTCCCAAGATCAAGTTCTTAGAGAAGGTGATTGTGGATATGCTACATTGGACATATGTAGCATATGTCTAGACAGCAGAAAGTATCTTTCAGAACAATATGCCCACCTCCCCAAAGAGTATGTGAGTGATTTTGGATTTTTTGAATGGGTTATGGATATCTCCCATTGGTAAGGGAGACTGTTTACACGATGGCGATGGCTATGGTCAAGACGAAAGGTGAGCAAAGGGGATTAGAAACAAGGTCCCTTTTGACAAAGATGAGAGTGTAGGTGTGATGACATACAACCTTCGAATATGGAAACGACTTCTCAAAAGTATAGATAAATTGAGATTAAGAGGTAGGTTTCTGCATCTACTTTTTACAAGCAACTACCACTTTAGAGTATTTTACATTGGTGTGATTCCTGCATGGTGTATACACTAGTGCATACCAATTTGACAATAATTTCATAAGACACATTGTACCTAGGATTTTAATGTAGTTCAAGGCATTGAAGCTATAGAGCTCATTTATCAACCGTAATACCAATTTCTACTTTTGAATGATATTATTACCAAGTATATCAGATCATGAGGAAATGCAGGTAGGTAATTTTTTCAATTATTACAAGTGAACCTATAATCACATTAGGTATGTCCTCAGAGACAAACAGATATCAATTTCACAAAGGCAGGTTGTCTTGGAACACTACTGAGATCTGCAGACTATGGCATTTGAAAGGTTTTGATAATACAGGATTTGGGTGACAATGAGACATGTCTGGACTTGGCAGCACCAATCTACTTAAGAGATGATGATGAGCACAAAAGAATCTCACATAGAATTTGCTTTTACTTTTGGCAGAAGGAATCACAGGGCAAGAAAGAACCCTTGACTGGCTGTGGAAAATATACAGGGCAAAAAGATAAAGGGGACACAAATGAGAGTATCTGCTCATCCTTGCCAAGACAAGGCTGGACAGCCCATTCAGAAAATCCTGTTTCAAAGACCAGCCTGTCAGAGATGCCTCGCCCATAGGTAGAATGGCATGCCCAAACATTGCATATGAACATTGTGTGACTGTTCAGGCAGCCAGCTATTTTCCTAATGTCCCACTTTTTTTTTGAGGGGGGAGGGAGTATTGTCCTGCCACTTCTTGTGAATACATTTGGTTATATTACTTTCTTGGCACTTTGAAGGAGCAGAAGCTCACAGAGTTTACTTGTCGTTTCAACTGAATACTAGACTCAGAAAGGTAACTTGGTATCAGTATATACAGGGTTAATGGTGTGAAAGACAGTAGTAGATACTCTGACAATGCAAATTGGAAGAGAATTTAAAACATTTGCAACACTCGAGACTCAACAAGATAGACTGGATGATGAAGAATTGTCTCAGAATTTGTCAAATGAAAATGGACTAGATATTGTTAACTAAATTTTATTTAGTTAACAATGCCTATATTGAATGATATGCCTCTTGTAGTTAATGTAGAGGGCTTGTCTTAGGTGAGTTGTCGCAGTATTCTTTCTGTATTAGACAGAAAGGGGGAATGGTAGTGATATATTAACCATGGTATATGAAAGGTTGGCCCAGGAAGCATAAAACAAATTCATCCACAAGGTGCTGGATCCCCTGCCACACCTTTACCGCCAGCTGTAGGAAGGTAGGAGGGAGTGCTAGCTAATCATCTTTCTTCTTCAGGCTGAGGAATCAGAGTTTCGGGTCACCCAGATCCATACAAGGGTGACTATAGTTCACAACTTGAATCCCAAGAACAGGGAAGCGTATAGGACAGAGGCTAGCTGTCAGAGAGGCATTCATCATCCACCCTTCAAAATGTGAGGCATTCGATTGAAACTTGGTAAAGAGGGCCTGCATGAATCAGCATTGTCATCCTGACCTAGAGGTGAGAGGTAGTGACTGGCTGCTTTGGTGCTGATATTCAGCTCCAAGACTGAATCCCAAGACCAGCCTCTGGGAAATTTTCTAATTCCTATAAAATGCCTCAAAAACCTATTCTATGTCCCCTTTGCCAGGAATTGCAGGCATTCTTACAAGTGAACAAAGATATCAAGTAAAGAAGAAACCAACTGCGAACCTTTCCCTGAAAGGTTGGGAAGGAGGAACTAACCCTCTCTTCTGAGAGTCAGAGTAAAGAAGCTGAAGCAACTCTGGGTGTGGGGATCCACACTGAAAAAGGGCAAGGTATACATAACCCTAGTCTCTGAAGCCCAGCCCACTTCTGTCCAAGCTTGATAGGAAGATACTGGAGAGCTCAATAGGCGCCTTCATTACTCGGATTTACTGCTTCTGAAGCCCTAAGCTCCTCCAGCTGACTTTCTCAGCTTGGATTGGGCAACCCAATCCAAAGCACAGTCCCAGCTCCTGCCTTCGTGTGCCCTCAAGCAGCTAAAGATCTCAAGACTTTCAACCCGCTTCAGAAAGATGTCCTCCTTTCCTCAAACAACCGAGGAACTTTCAGAATTCCTTGAGGGCTTTCTTGAAACCTATACTGAACAGTACAAAACCCCAGGTGATTTGCAGCAAGGACCCTGCTTTCCTCACACAGCCACTGCCGACTGGATGTTATATAGAGATTTGCTGATGACACCTGAGGGATATCAGCCTTTTCATGGGCACCAGGTGGCAGACCCTGGAGTCCAGATAAACCACTATGCACTGGTGACTTCCTCCAGCAGCAGCAGGAGTGACTGTAGAGGTCAGGGGCGTATCCTAGGTGGTGAGTCCACCCTCGGTGGATGTCAGACCTCAGCCTACAGAGCCAATCAGTATGCCTGTATGGATCCGCAGAAGACTAGTCCAACTGTTGCCCAGCCTCTCTATGGCCATCACATGTACCCTCCTGGATTTGACAAGGCTCATCCGTGGAGCGTGGAGAAAAGCTGCCATGAAGATTTCAAGCTGTCCCACTGTGCTGAAACAACTGTCGGCTTCGAAAACCTTTCCTGCTCAGGTCTGATGGAGACCACCTGTGTAGATGAGAGCATGTGGTCAAGTCAGAAGCCAGCACCCGATGTTGAAGGAAGCCACAGTTGGCAGATGACTTCCTTTTGCAAGCAAACCCCAGGTGTGGGCAAATCCACACACTCCCTTGCAGCTCCAAGGTGCGACAAAGTCAAGCTATGCAGAGCATTTCGGAGCCCCCAACAGACCAGGGACAGCTTCCTCAAGAGAAGTCAGACATGGAGACCCACAGCCATGTGACCCAGGAGAAGCCACCCACTTTGAAGTTCTACTGTCCCTTCCAGGACTGTGAGAAATCTTACACAAAGTCCTATCACCTTAAAGTCCACATTAAGAAACACAGAGGAGAGAAGGCCTTTGTGTGCAAAAAGCCTGGTTGCCAGTGGAGCTTTTTCCGCCCAGAGGATCTCCGAAGACACCAAAGGAAGCACAGTGGGGAGAGGCTCTACCCTTGTGACAAGTGCACCAAGAACTTTTCCAGATTGAATTACCTCAAGCAACACCAGAGGGTCTGTACTCAAGCTGGACCTAGCCCTGGAGAATGACTCCACAAACAACATCATCCAGAATAAAACCATGGTTTCCTACCCAAAACATTGTCAACATCACCTGCTTGCTATACTTGTTTGGAGATGATAACAAAGTAAAGGTTGTGACTTTAAAGCGTTGCCAAATGATCTAAAGACCTCTTATTTTGAAGAAAAGGAGCTGCTTTACTTAGACTGTTAGGGCCATAATGATGTTGGGGAGGGCATTTTGGGATGAGGGGAGAATCCTGGAGTCAAAGGAATCCCCACTATTCCCAAGGATGACCACAGTTAAGTGTCCTGGCAGCCGAGCAGTGGGGGAGAGGGGTCAGGGCAGAATGGTCCATGGGTTGTAATCACATTGGTGACTACCCTCATTGTCATCAGAGAGCCTTTACCACATATTGGACAGAAGCAGATCATGAGATCCACAGCTGAACACTGGGCCCACCTCCGAGAGTCAAAAGGATAGGGAAGACAGATGCTACAAGCCTAGGTGGGACTAGGGCATGGTTGAGGAACCCACAGAGGCATCTGACCTGAGCTCATGGGAGCATATGGACTCTGCATTAACTTAGGGAGCCTACATAAGACTTAGCAAGGCTGCTTGCAGGTGTGTGACAATTGGGAAGATTCTTTTGTTTGCAAGTCTCCTAGCCTTGAGCTCGGGACCAGTCACTGGAGCTTCCCTGGCTTTTGGACACCTTTTGCTCACACTAAAGGAACACAGCTGCCCAGCCTTTCTGCAAAAGGAGGTTTCTTCCTCAACTTGATGTGCCATGCTTAGTCCAATAGATAGGAGTACTGCCCCTTCCTGAATGGAGATAAATGTGTTCACCATGAGGAGGAGGGAGATGGGTGGCAGAAAGCGCTAGCAGCAAGAGAGGAGAGAGGACAAACTGTGGTATTTTTACGTAAGAATGTGGAAAACAACGTTTTTTTTTTTTTAAATAAAAATAATTGCAAAAGAAATTTGTCTTTCTCTTATGTGATCCTTATTTACTCGGTTAGATAGTAGTTAGTAGAGTGTAGGTTGGTAACATAGTTAGTTAGTTAATTAGTTGGTTAGTTAGTCGGATAGATAGATAGTGTGTTGATTTAAGACATGGTCTCATTGTATAGGATGGGACTCCTAGAACTCAGAGATCATCCTGAGTCTTCCTGCTGTGTTTTGGGATAAATACATTCAATCACTATGAGAAGACTCCTTAACCATTCTGCCTGAATGTTTAAACACATGTCTGTAACTCAAGTGTAGGATGTTGTTACTAGTCCTGATTCTCCAAATACCTTACTTCCCTTTGGATGTTCTAAAGTTTGATCTTTTGTTTCTCCCTTCCTTTCTCTCTCTGTCTCTGTCTCTGTCTCTTCTCTGTCTATTCTCTGTCTCTGTCTCTGTCTTTTCTCTCTCTGTGTCTCTTCGCTCTCTGTGTCTCTTTTCTCTCCCTCTGTCTACTCTCTCTCTCTGTAGTTTTTTGTTTATTTTAATGTTTTCATTTATTCAGCCAGGACCCCAGCTCAATCTTCAGGAGAATTTGCAGGATTTTTACATTACAATTGAGTGCTGTGTCATCCTAAGTATTGTTTAGGCATGTGGTTGAACAGGTATTTGTTTTCCTCCGAAGTGTCTCCAAGTGACGTCAATTAATTGTCTAACAATGGTTATCTTATGTAAGTTTGAGATACTAAAATAATGTCCCAAGCAAATTTGGCCATGTCTTGGAGATGGATAATGCCTTTGTGGGAGGAAAAGAGATAGTTCTTTCATGTGGAAACACAACAGTGACATGTAACTTGTTTCCTGTGGAAAGTAAAGATGGCATAAAGAGACATGACTTGTGCCATGGTGCAATAGGCACACGTCAGGTGGTTATTTTAGTTGTCATCACATCTCTATGGGGATGTAAGGGAAAAATCTCCAAAATGCTAGGCTAACCTGGGAAGGCACTTTGCTCATTTAAATTAATTGAATTGGGAAGTGTGCTGATGTATTGGCTATGAAGTAATGAAGCCTTCCTGAGGGTTTGGAATACAATGCCAGACACACTAGTTAGCTATGGAAGCCAGGCAGTGCTTGTAAAGACTCTCAAGCCCAGGAGAGGGACGTAAGCAGTAGACAGATCTGTGTTTCTTTAGGGCCACACTGACTACAGCAGATGAATTCAGTCCTAGAAGAAACAGCACTCCCAAAGATGATCTCAGCCCTTGGGAGCATACACCTTTAATCCCAGATCTACTGATTTGAGAACAGGCATTCTGTGGTTGGGTGGAGAAAGGAACTAAATGGAGGAGCAGACAGACACTAAGAGATTTTAAAAAAGACAAGTTAAACATTTTTGCTTGGTAGAAGAAAGACCTACTGTCTTGGTGTCTTAGCTATTCTTAGGGATAGCATCAAGCTGGAATCCCATCATTTGCCCCTTGGCCTTTTACTTTTCCTAATTCAGGGAAGAGCCACTTGTAATCTGAGACATTGAGTCTGTAAGACAATCTTGAATCCATCATTTCGCAATGGAGATGTGAGAGTTTATTTAGGGTCACGTGTAGTGATATATTGCTTATGATTTCTGAAAGCTCCAGTGAGGACTGAGAAAAGCACAGTGAGCCCCGAGCCTGAGGAACACTCTCAGGGCCTAGCTACTGGGAGTTGGTGGTACAAACGTTTAATTATAGGACTCTGATGAAGACATAGAGGGATCTCTTTGAGTGCAACAACAACATCTGATCTACCCAAGAGTGAAATCAGTCTAAATCACAATATAGAATGCCAATATTAGAGAAGATAGAACAGAGGGTCTAGGTCTCAGACTAGCATTCATTCCAAGAAGCAGAAGCAGCTTGCTTCCAAGGCCAACCAGTTTTACACGTGATCGAATCAGTATAAAACCCCACCTTTAAGCCCAACATAAGAGACTATATAACCCAGAAGGTAGGCTCAGAGAGGCATTCATTCTCCCGGCACACCGAGAAGAGGAAGCAGCTTGAGACTTTGGGACTGCTCCTGAGTTATTCAACCCTTTCCACCCACGTGAATGGTAAGAGCTTGTGACCAGCTACTCGGCTTTTCCGTTACTCAGCTTGAAGTCCTATATCAGGCTCTGGGTCTTTTTTTTTTATGTATTCATGTTACATGGTGGCACACAAAGTTAATCCAAGAATTCAAGGAAATGCTTCTTTTGAGACAAATGGCAAGTGTGGGCTCTTTCTGCTGTAGCATTTCTAAAGAGGCTTCAGCTGCCACCCAAACTGTGGAGACATCCAGGCTTTTCCTCAAGCATCTCTACAAGGGCTGAAACTCTCAGTTCAAGGACACATGATAGTTTTCTGATTCAGATATGCTACACTGCACAGGTCACAGACATTGTGTGAAGCATGGTATGTTCATTGGGAATACTCACAGGAAGGGGATTAGTTTTGTGTTTTCTTTGTTTCTTTCTTTATTTGCTTTTTAACAAACAGAATAACAAACAAACACCAGAACTATTCCCCGGTACTTGAATGTGGAAAACAACATAAACAACAACAACAACAATACTAAAATTAGATCTGCATGTGATTCCCACCGATGGTCTAGAATTGGACCATGAAGTCTAATCGACATAAGCAGTTTTGATATATTGTGGATAGCTAGTTTGATAACCTGTTTTGTCCTTTTGATAATTTCTGAATCATCTCTAAATAATTGGGTTGATATGAATGCTAAGATGCAGACCTTAGATAAACTTCTGAAACAGCTCATAGAGATACTAAATTGCAGACTGAGAATTTAAATGGAGAAACAATTTCAGCATTGAGGTTTCATGTCAGAAAGGTACACTGGAAAGTCTTAAGAGAAACTCCTTCTATACAGCCAGTAAACTTAAATGAGTTGCAAATTGGAGGAGTCTCTACATGAGCTGCTTGGAAACCTGTGGCAATGTTTGATTCCGGGGAATCTAGGGGAGCTGTAGTCTCCTAGGACACCATTCACCCTTTGGCTGTGTGTTATAGGGTTCTCCGTGTGGATCAGATAGATTTGATTAAAGTTGTCCTAGAGCATGAACTATAATTACAATGAGCTGCCCAGTTCAGAGAAAAGGCTAAGGATGTGGAACAAAAGTCTAAATCTGGAAGAAATCATATCTCCCAAGATCAAGTTCTTAGAGAAGGTGATTGTGGATATGCTACATTGGACATATGTAGCATATGTCTAGACAGCAGAAAGTATCTTTCAGAACAATATGCCCACCTCCCCAAAGAGTATGTGAGTGATTTTGGATTTTTTGAATGGGTTATGGATATCTCCCATTGGTAAGGGAGACTGTTTACACGATGGCGATGGCTATGGTCAAGACGAAAGGTGAGCAAAGGGGATTAGAAACAAGGTCCCTTTTGACAAAGATGAGAGTGTAGGTGTGATGACATACAACCTTCGAATATGGAAACGACTTCTCAAAAGTATAGATAAATTGAGATTAAGAGGTAGGTTTCTGCATCTACTTTTTACAAGCAACTACCACTTTAGAGTATTTTACATTGGTGTGATTCCTGCATGGTGTATACACTAGTGCATACCAATTTGACAATAATTTCATAAGACACATTGTACCTAGGATTTTAATGTAGTTCAAGGCATTGAAGCTATAGAGCTCATTTATCAACCGTAATACCAATTTCTACTTTTGAATGATATTATTACCAAGTATATCAGATCATAAGGAAATGCAGGTAGGTAATTTTTTCAATTATTACAAGTGAACCTATAATCACATTAGGTATGTCCTCAGAGACAAACAGATATCAATTTCACAAAGGCAGGTTGTCTTGGAACACTACTGAGATCTGCAGACTATGGCATTTGAAAGGTTTTGATAATACAGGATTTGGGTGACAATGAGACATGTCTGGACTTGGCAGCACCAATCTACTTAAGAGATGATGATGAGCACAAAAGAATCTCACATAGAATTTGCTTTTACTTTTGGCAGAAGGAATCACAGGGCAAGAAAGAACCCTTGACTGGCTGTGGAAAATATACAGGGCAAAAAGATAAAGGGGACACAAATGAGAGTATCTGCTCATCCTTGCCAAGACAAGGCTGGACAGCCCATTCAGAAAATCCTGTTTCAAAGACCAGCCTGTCAGAGATGCCTCGCCCATAGGTAGAATGGCATGCCCAAACATTGCATATGAACATTGTGTGACTGTTCAGGCAGCCAGCTATTTTCCTAATGTCCCACTTTTTTTGAGGGGGGGAGGGAGTATTGTCCTGCCACTTCTTGTGAATACATTTGGTTATATTACTTTCTTGGCACTTTGAAGGAGCAGAAGCTCACAGAGTTTACTTGTCGTTTCAACTGAATACTAGACTCAGAAAGGTAACTTGGTATCAGTATATACAGGGTTAATGGTGTGAAAGACAGTAGTAGATACTCTGACAATGCAAATTGGAAGAGAATTTAAAACATTTGCAACACTCGAGACTCAACAAGATAGACTGGATGATGAAGAATTGTCTCAGAATTTGTCAAATGAAAATGGACTAGATATTGTTAACTAAATTTTATTTAGTTAACAATGCCTATATTGAATGATATGCCTCTTGTAGTTAATGTAGAGGGCTTGTCTTAGGTGAGTTGTCGCAGTATTCTTTCTGTATTAGACAGAAAGGGGGAATGGTAGTGATATATTAACCATGGTATATGAAAGGTTGGCCCAGGAAGCATAAAACAAATTCATCCACAAGGTGCTGGATCCCCTGCCACACCTTTACCGCCAGCTGTAGGAAGGTAGGAGGGAGTGCTAGCTAATCATCTTTCTTCTTCAGGCTGAGGAATCAGAGTTTCGGGTCACCCAGATCCATACAAGGGTGACTATAGTTCACAACTTGAATCTCAAGAACAGGGAAGCGTATAGGACAGAGGCTAGCTGTCAGAGAGGCATTCATCATCCACCCTTCAAAATGTGAGGCATTCGATTGAAACTTGGTAAAGAGGGCCTGCATGAATCAGCATTGTCATCCTGACCTAGAGGTGAGAGGTAGTGACTGGCTGCTTTGGTGCTGATATTCAGCTCCAAGACTGAATCCCAAGACCAGCCTCTGGGAAATTTTCTAATTCCTATAAAATGCCTCAAAAACCTATTCTATGTCCCCTTTGCCAGGAATTGCAGGCATTCTTACAAGTGAACAAAGATATCAAGTAAAGAAGAAACCAACTGCGAACCTTTCCCTGAAAGGTTGGGAAGGAGGAACTAACCCTCTCTTCTGAGAGTCAGAGTAAAGAAGCTGAAGCAACTCTGGGTGTGGGGTTCCACACTGAAAAAGGGCAAGGTATACATAACCCTAGTCTCTGAAGCCCAGCCCACTTCTGTCCAAGCTTGATAGGAAGATACTGGAGAGCTCAATAGGCGCCTTCATTACTCGGATTTACTGCTTCTGAAGCCCTAAGCTCCTCCAGCTGACTTTCTCAGCTTGGATTGGGCAACCCAATCCAAAGCACAGTCCCAGCTCCTGCCTTCGTGTGCCCTCAAGCAGCTAAAGATCTCAAGACTTTCAACCCGCTTCAGAAAGATGTCCTCCTTTCCTCAAACAACCGAGGAACTTTCAGAATTCCTTGAGGGCTTTCTTGAAACCTATACTGAACAGTACAAAACCCCAGGTGATTTGCAGCAAGGACCCTGCTTTCCTCACACAGCCACTGCCGACTGGATGTTATATAGAGATTTGCTGATGACACCTGAGGGATATCAGCCTTTTCATGGGCACCAGGTGGCAGACCCTGGAGTCCAGATAAACCACTATGCACTGGTGACTTCCTCCAGCAGCAGCAGGAGTGACTGTAGAGGTCAGGGGGCGTATCCTAGGTGGTGAGTCCACCCTCGGTGGATGTCAGACCTCAGCCTACAGAGCCAATCAGTATGCCTGTATGGATCCGCAGAAGACTAGTCCAACTGTTGCCCAGCCTCTCTATGGCCATCACATGTACCCTCCTGGATTTGACAAGGCTCATCCGTGGAGCGTGGAGAAAAGCTGCCATGAAGATTTCAAGCTGTCCCACTGTGCTGAAACAACTGTCGGCTTTGAAAACCTTTCCTGCTCAGGTCTGATGGAGACCACCTGTGTAGATGAGAGCATGTGGTCAAGTCAGAAGCCAGCACCCGATGTTGAAGGAAGCCACAGTTGGCAGATGACTTCCTTTTGCAAGCAAACCCCAGGTGTGGGCAAATCCACACTCCCTTGCAGCTCCAAGGTGCGACAAAGTCAAGCTATGCAGAGCATTTCGGAGCCCCCAACAGACCAGGGACAGCTTCCTCAAGAGAAGTCAGACATGGAGACCCACAGCCATGTGACCCAGGAGAAGCCACCCACTTTGAAGTTCTACTGTCCCTTCCAGGACTGTGAGAAATCTTACACAAAGTCCTATCACCTTAAAGTCCACATTAAGAAACACAGAGGAGAGAAGGCCTTTGTGTGCAAAAAGCCTGGTTGCCAGTGGAGCTTTTTCCGCCCAGAGGATCTCCGAAGACACCAAAGGAAGCACAGTGGGGAGAGGCTCTACCCTTGTGACAAGTGCACCAAGAACTTTTCCAGATTGAATTACCTCAAGCAACACCAGAGGGTCTGTACTCAAGCTGGACCTAGCCCTGGAGAATGACTCCACAAACAACATCATCCAGAATAAAATCATGGTTTCCTACCCAAAACATCGTCAACATCACCTGCTTGCTATACTTGTTTGGAGATGATAACAAAGTAAAGGTTGTGACTTTAAAGCGTTGCCAAATGATCTAAAGACCTCTTATTTTGAAGAAAAGGAGCTGCTTTACTTAGACTGTTAGGGCCATAATGATGTTGGGGAGGGCATTTTGGGATGAGGGAGAATCCTGGAGTCAAAGGAATCCCCACTATTCCCAAGGATGACCACAGTTAAGTGTCCTGGCAGCCGAGCAGTGGGGGAGAGGGGTCAGGGCAGAATGGTCCATGGGTTGTAATCACATTGGTGACTACCCTCATTGTCATCAGAGAGCCTTTACCACATATTGGACAGAAGCAGATCATGAGATCCACAGCTGAACACTGGGCCCACCTCCGAGAGTCAAAAGGATAGGGAAGACAGATGCTACAAGCCTAGGTGGGACTAGGGCATGGTTGAGGAACCCACAGAGGCATCTGACCTGAGCTCATGGGAGCATATGGACTCTGCATTAACTTAGGGGAGCCTACATAAGACTTAGCAAGGCTGCTTGCAGGTGTGTGACAATTGGGAAGATTCTTTTGTTTGCAAGTCTCCTAGCCTTGAGCTCGGGACCAGTCACTGGAGCTTCCCTGGCTTTTGGACACCTTTTGCTCACACTAAAGGAACACAGCTGCCCAGCCTTTCTGCAAAAGGAGGTTTCTTCCTCAACTTGATGTGCCATGCTTAGTCCAATAGATAGGAGTACTGCCCCTTCCTGAATGGAGATAAATGTGTTCACCATGAGGAGGAGGGAGATGGGTGGCAGAAAGCGCTAGCAGCAAGAGAGGAGAGAGGACAAACTGTGGTATTTTTTACGTAAGAATGTGGAAAACAACGTTTTTTTTTTTTAAATAAAAATAATTGCAAAAGAAATTTGTCTTTCTCTTATGTGATCCTTATTTACTCGGTTACATAGTAGTTAGTAGAGTGTAGGTTAGTAACATAGTTAGTTAGGTAATTAGTTGGTTAGTTAGTCGGATAGATAGATAGTGTGTTGATTTAAGACATGGTCTCATTGTATAGGATGGGACTCCTAGAACTCAGAGATCATCCTGAGTCTTCCTGCTGTGTTTTGGGATAAATACATTCAATCACTATGAGAAGACTCCTTAACCATTCTGCCTGAATGTTTAAACACATGTCTGTAACTCAAGTGTAGGATGTTGTTACTAGTCCTGATTCTCCAAATACCTTACTTCCCTTTGGATGTTCTAAAGTTTGATCTTTTGTTTCTCCCCTTCCTTTCTCTCTCTGTCTCTGTCTCTGTCTCTTCTCTGTCTATTCTCTGTCTCTGTCTCTGTCTTTTCTCTCTCTGTGTCTCTTCGCTCTCTGTGTCTCTTTTCTCTCCCTCTGTCTACTCTCTCTCTCTGTAGTTTTTTGTTTATTTTAATGTTTTCATTTATTCAGCCAGGACCCCAGCTCAATCTTCAGGAGAATTTGCAGGATTTTTACATTACAATTGAGTGCTGTGTCATCCTAAGTATTGTTTAGGCATGTGGTTGAACAGGTATTTGTTTTCCTCCGAAGTGTCTCCAAGTGACGTCAATTAATTGTCTAACAATGGTTATCTTATGTAAGTTTGAGATACTAAAATAATGTCCCAAGCAAATTTGGCCATGTCTTGGAGATGGATAATGCCTTTGTGGGAGGAAAAGAGATAGTTCTTTCATGTGGAAACACAACAGTGACATGTAACTTGTTTCCTGTGGAAAGTAAAGATGGCATAAAGAGACATGACTTGTGCCATGGTGCAATAGGCACACGTCAGGTGGTTATTTTAGTTGTCATCACATCTCTATGGGGATGTAAGGAAAAATCTCCAAAATGCTAGGCTAACCTGGGAAGGCACTTTGCTCATTTAAATTAATTGAATTGGGAAGTGTGCTGATGTATTGGCTATGAAGTAATGAAGCCTTCCTGAGGGTTTGGAATACAATGCCAGACACACTAGTTAGCTATGGAAGCTAGGCAGTGCTTGTAAAGACTCTCAAGCCCAGGAGAGGGACGTAAGCAGTAGACAGATCTGTGTTTCTTTAGGGCCACACTGACTACAGCAGATGAATTCAGTCCTAGAAGAAACAGCACTCCCAAAGATGATCTCAGCCCTTGGGAGCATACACCTTTAATCCCAGATCTACTGATTTGAGAACAGGCATTCTGTGGTTGGGTGGAGAAAGGAACTAAATGGAGGAGCAGACAGACACTAAGAGATTTTAAAAAGACAAGTTAAACATTTTTGCTTGGTAGAAGAAAGACCTACTGTCTTGGTGTCTTAGCTATTCTTAGGGATAGCATCAAGCTGGAATCCCATCATTTGCCCCTTGGCCTTTTACTTTTCCTAATTCAGGGAAGAGCCACTTGTAATCTGAGACATTGAGTCTGTAAGACAATCTTGAATCCATCATTTCGCAATGGAGATGTGCGAGTTTATTTAGGGTCACGTGTAGTGATATATTGCTTATGATTTCTGAAAGCTCCAGTGAGGACTGAGAAAAGCACAGTGAGCCCCGAGCCTGAGGAACACTCTCAGGGCCTAGCTACTGGGAGTTGGTGGTACAAACGTTTAATTATAGGACTCTGATGAAGACATAGAGGGATCTCTTTGAGTGCAACAACAACATCTGATCTACCCAAGAGTGAAATCAGTCTAAATCACAATATAGAATGCCAATATTAGAGAAGATAGAACAGAGGGTCTAGGTCTCAGACTAGCATTCATTCCAAGAAGCAGAAGCAGCTTGCTTCCAAGGCCAACCAGTTTTACACGTGATCGAATCAGTATAAAACCCCACCTTTAAGCCCAACATAAGAGACTATATAACCCAGAAGGTAGGCTCAGAGAGGCATTCATTCTCCCGGCACACCGAGAAGAGGAAGCAGCTTGAGACTTTGGGACTGCTCCTGAGTTATTCAACCCTTTCCACCCACGTGAATGGTAAGAGCTTGTGACCAGCTACTCGGCTTTTCCGTTACTCAGCTTGAAGTCCTATATCAGGCTCTGGGTCTTTTTTTTTTATGTATTCATGTTACATGGTGGCACACAAAGTTAATCCAAGAATTCAAGGAAATGCTTCTTTTGAGACAAATGGCAAGTGTGGGCTCTTTCTGCTGTAGCATTTCTAAAGAGGCTTCAGCTGCCACCCAAACTGTGGAGACATCCAGGCTTTTCCTCAAGCATCTCTACAAGGGCTGAAACTCTCAGTTCAAGGACACATGATAGTTTTCTGATTCAGATATGCTACACTGCACAGGTCACAGACATTGTGTGAAGCATGGTATGTTCATTGGGAATACTCACAGGAAGGGGGATTAGTTTTGTGTTTTCTTTGTTTCTTTCTTTATTTGCTTTTTAACAAACAGAATAACAAACAAACACCAGAACTATTCCCCGGTACTTGAATGTGGAAAACAACATAAACAACAACAACAACAATACTAAAATTAGATCTGCATGTGATTCCCACCGATGGTCTAGAATTGGACCATGAAGTCTAATCGACATAAGCAGTTTTGATATATTGTGGATAGCTAGTTTGATAACCTGTTTTGTCCTTTTGATAATTTCTGAATCATCTCTAAATAATTGGGTTGATATGAATGCTAAGATGCAGACCTTAGATAAACTTCTGAAACAGCTCATAGAGATACTAAATTGCAGACTGAGAATTTAAATGGAGAAACAATTTCAGCATTGAGGTTTCATGTCAGAAAGGTACACTGGAAAGTCTTAAGAGAAACTCCTTCTATACAGCCAGTAAACTTAAATGAGTTGCAAATTGGAGGAGTCTCTACATGAGCTGCTTGGAAACCTGTGGCAATGTTTGATTCCGGGGAATCTAGGGGAGCTGTAGTCTCCTAGGACACCATTCACCCTTTGGCTGTGTCTTATAGGGTTCTCCGTGTGGATCAGATAGATTTGATTAAAGTTGTCCTAGAGCATGAACTATAATTACAATGAGCTGCCCAGTTCAGAGAAAAGGCTAAGGATGTGGAACAAAAGTCTAAATCTGGAAGAAATCATATCTCCCAAGATCAAGTTCTTAGAGAAGGTGATTGTGGATATGCTACATTGGACATATGTAGCATATGTCTAGACAGCAGAAAGTATCTTTCAGAACAATATGCCCACCTCCCCAAAGAGTATGTGAGTGATTTTGGATTTTTTGAATGGGTTATGGATATCTCCCATTGGTAAGGGAGACTGTTTACACGATGGCGATGGCTATGGTCAAGACGAAAGGTGAGCAAAGGGGATTAGAAACAAGGTCCCTTTTGACAAAGATGAGAGTGTAGGTGTGATGACATACAACCTTCGAATATGGAAACGACTTCTCAAAAGTATAGATAAATTGAGATTAAGAGGTAGGTTTCTGCATCTACTTTTTACAAGCAACTACCACTTTAGAGTATTTTACATTGGTGTGATTCCTGCATGGTGTATACACTAGTGCATACCAATTTGACAATAATTTCATAAGACACATTGTACCTAGGATTTTAATGTAGTTCAAGGCATTGAAGCTATAGAGCTCATTTATCAACCGTAATACCAATTTCTACTTTTGAATGATATTATTACCAAGTATATCAGATCATAAGGAAATGCAGGTAGGTAATTTTTTCAATTATTACAAGTGAACCTATAATCACATTAGGTATGTCCTCAGAGACAAACAGATATCAATTTCACAAAGGCAGGTTGTCTTGGAACACTACTGAGATCTGCAGACTATGGCATTTGAAAGGTTTTGATAATACAGGATTTGGGTGACAATGAGACATGTCTGGACTTGGCAGCACCAATCTACTTAAGAGATGATGATGAGCACAAAAGAATCTCACATAGAATTTGCTTTTACTTTTGGCAGAAGGAATCACAGGGCAAGAAAGAACCCTTGACTGGCTGTGGAAAATATACAGGGCAAAAGATAAAGGGGACACAAATGAGAGTATCTGCTCATCCTTGCCAAGACAAGGCTGGACAGCCCATTCAGAAAATCCTGTTTCAAAGACCAGCCTGTCAGAGATGCCTCGCCCATAGGTAGAATGGCATGCCCAAACATTGCATATGAACATTGTGTGACTGTTCAGGCAGCCAGCTATTTTCCTAATGTCCCACTTTTTTTTGAGGGGGGGGGAGGGAGTATTGTCCTGCCACTTCTTGTGAATACATTTGGTTATATTACTTTCTTGGCACTTTGAAGGAGCAGAAGCTCACAGAGTTTACTTGTCGTTTCAACTGAATACTAGACTCAGAAAGGTAACTTGGTATCAGTATATACAGGGTTAATGGTGTGAAAGACAGTAGTAGATACTCTGACAATGCAAATTGGAAGAGAATTTAAAACATTTGCAACACTCGAGACTCAACAAGATAGACTGGATGATGAAGAATTGTCTCAGAATTTGTCAAATGAAAATGGACTAGATATTGTTAACTAAATTTTATTTAGTTAACAATGCCTATATTGAATGATATGCCTCTTGTAGTTAATGTAGAGGGCTTGTCTTAGGTGAGTTGTCGCAGTATTCTTTCTGTATTAGACAGAAAGGGGGAATGGTAGTGATATATTAACCATGGTATATGAAAGGTTGGCCCAGGAAGCATAAAACAAATTCATCCACAAGGTGCTGGATCCCCTGCCACACCTTTACCGCCAGCTGTAGGAAGGTAGGAGGGAGTGCTAGCTAATCATCTTTCTTCTTCAGGCTGAGGAATCAGAGTTTCGGGTCACCCAGATCCATACAAGGGTGACTATAGTTCACAACTTGAATCTCAAGAACAGGGAAGCGTATAGGACAGAGGCTAGCTGTCAGAGAGGCATTCATCATCCACCCTTCAAAATGTGAGGCATTCGATTGAAACTTGGTAAAGAGGGCCTGCATGAATCAGCATTGTCATCCTGACCTAGAGGTGAGAGGTAGTGACTGGCTGCTTTGGTGCTGATATTCAGCTCCAAGACTGAATCCCAAGACCAGCCTCTGGGAAATTTTCTAATTCCTATAAAATGCCTCAAAAACCTATTCTATGTCCCCTTTGCCAGGAATTGCAGGCATTCTTACAAGTGAACAAAGATATCAAGTAAAGAAGAAACCAACTGCGAACCTTTCCCTGAAAGGTTGGGAAGGAGGAACTAACCCTCTCTTCTGAGAGTCAGAGTAAAGAAGCTGAAGCAACTCTGGGTGTGGGGTTCCACACTGAAAAAGGGCAAGGTATACATAACCCTAGTCTCTGAAGCCCAGCCCACTTCTGTCCAAGCTTGATAGGAAGATACTGGAGAGCTCAATAGGCGCCTTCATTACTCGGATTTACTGCTTCTGAAGCCCTAAGCTCCTCCAGCTGACTTTCTCAGCTTGGATTGGGCAACCCAATCCAAAGCACAGTCCCAGCTCCTGCCTTCGTGTGCCCTCAAGCAGCTAAAGATCTCAAGACTTTCAACCCGCTTCAGAAAGATGTCCTCCTTTCCTCAAACAACCGAGGAACTTTCAGAATTCCTTGAGGGCTTTCTTGAAACCTATACTGAACAGTACAAAACCCCAGGTGATTTGCAGCAAGGACCCTGCTTTCCTCACACAGCCACTGCCGACTGGATGTTATATAGAGATTTGCTGATGACACCTGAGGGATATCAGCCTTTTCATGGGCACCAGGTGGCAGACCCTGGAGTCCAGATAAACCACTATGCACTGGTGACTTCCTCCAGCAGCAGCAGGAGTGACTGTAGAGGTCAGGGGCGTATCCTAGGTGGTGAGTCCACCCTCGGTGGATGTCAGACCTCAGCCTACAGAGCCAATCAGTATGCCTGTATGGATCCGCAGAAGACTAGTCCAACTGTTGCCCAGCCTCTCTATGGCCATCACATGTACCCTCCTGGATTTGACAAGGCTCATCCGTGGAGCGTGGAGAAAAGCTGCCATGAAGATTTCAAGCTGTCCCACTGTGCTGAAACAACTGTCGGCTTTGAAAACCTTTCCTGCTCAGGTCTGATGGAGACCACCTGTGTAGATGAGAGCATGTGGTCAAGTCAGAAGCCAGCACCCGATGTTGAAGGAAGCCACAGTTGGCAGATGACTTCCTTTTGCAAGCAAACCCCAGGTGTGGGCAAATCCACACTCCCCTTGCAGCTCCAAGGTGCGACAAAGTCAAGCTATGCAGAGCATTTCGGAGCCCCCAACAGACCAGGGACAGCTTCCTCAAGAGAAGTCAGACATGGAGACCCACAGCCATGTGACCCAGGAGAAGCCACCCACTTTGAAGTTCTACTGTCCCTTCCAGGACTGTGAGAAATCTTACACAAAGTCCTATCACCTTAAAGTCCACATTAAGAAACACAGAGGAGAGAAGGCCTTTGTGTGCAAAAAGCCTGGTTGCCAGTGGAGCTTTTTCCGCCCAGAGGATCTCCGAAGACACCAAAGGAAGCACAGTGGGGAGAGGCTCTACCCTTGTGACAAGTGCACCAAGAACTTTTCCAGATTGAATTACCTCAAGCAACACCAGAGGGTCTGTACTCAAGCTGGACCTAGCCCTGGAGAATGACTCCACAAACAACATCATCCAGAATAAAATCATGGTTTCCTACCCAAAACATCGTCAACATCACCTGCTTGCTATACTTGTTTGGAGATGATAACAAAGTAAAGGTTGTGACTTTAAAGCGTTGCCAAATGATCTAAAGACCTCTTATTTTGAAGAAAAGGAGCTGCTTTACTTAGACTGTTAGGGCCATAATGATGTTGGGGAGGGCATTTTGGGATGAGGGAGAATCCTGGAGTCAAAGGAATCCCCACTATTCCCAAGGATGACCACAGTTAAGTGTCCTGGCAGCCGAGCAGTGGGGGAGAGGGGTCAGGGCAGAATGGTCCATGGGTTGTAATCACATTGGTGACTACCCTCATTGTCATCAGAGAGCCTTTACCACATATTGGACAGAAGCAGATCATGAGATCCACAGCTGAACACTGGGCCCACCTCCGAGAGTCAAAAGGATAGGGAAGACAGATGCTACAAGCCTAGGTGGGACTAGGGCATGGTTGAGGAACCCACAGAGGCATCTGACCTGAGCTCATGGGAGCATATGGACTCTGCATTAACTTAGGGAGCCTACATAAGACTTAGCAAGGCTGCTTGCAGGTGTGTGACAATTGGGAAGATTCTTTTGTTTGCAAGTCTCCCTAGCCTTGAGCTCGGGACCAGTCACTGGAGCTTCCCTGGCTTTTGGACACCTTTTGCTCACACTAAAGGAACACAGCTGCCCAGCCTTTCTGCAAAAGGAGGTTTCTTCCTCAACTTGATGTGCCATGCTTAGTCCAATAGATAGGAGTACTGCCCCTTCCTGAATGGAGATAAATGTGTTCACCATGAGGAGGAGGGAGATGGGTGGCAGAAAGCGCTAGCAGCAAGAGAGGAGAGAGGACAAACTGTGGTATTTTTACGTAAGAATGTGGAAAACAACGTTTTTTTTTTTTTTAAATAAAAATAATTGCAAAAGAAATTTGTCTTTCTCTTATGTGATCCTTATTTACTCGGTTACATAGTAGTTAGTAGAGTGTAGGTTAGTAACATAGTTAGTTAGGTAATTAGTTGGTTAGTTAGTCGGATAGATAGATAGTGTGTTGATTTAAGACATGGTCTCATTGTATAGGATGGGACTCCTAGAACTCAGAGATCATCCTGAGTCTTCCTGCTGTGTTTTGGGATAAATACATTCAATCACTATGAGAAGACTCCTTAACCATTCTGCCTGAATGTTTAAACACATGTCTGTAACTCAAGTGTAGGATGTTGTTACTAGTCCTGATTCTCCAAATACCTTACTTCCCTTTGGATGTTCTAAAGTTTGATCTTTTGTTTCTCCCTTCCTTTCTCTCTCTGTCTCTGTCTCTGTCTCTTCTCTGTCTATTCTCTGTCTCTGTCTCTGTCTTTTCTCTCTCTGTGTCTCTTCGCTCTCTGTGTCTCTTTTCTCTCCCTCTGTCTACTCTCTCTCTCTGTAGGTTTTTGTTTATCTTAATGTTTTCATTTATTCAGCCAGGACCCCAGCTCAATCTTCAGGAGAATTTGCAGGATTTTTACATTACAATTGAGTGCTGTGTCATCCTAAGTATTGTTTAGGCATGTGGTTGAACAGGTATTTGTTTTCCTCCGAAGTGTCTCCAAGTGACGTCAATTAATTGTCTATCAATGGTTATCTTATGTAAGTTTGAGATACTAAAATAATGTCCCAAGCAAATTTGGCCATGTCTTGGAGATGGATAATGCCTTTGTGGGAGGAAAAGAGATAGTTCTTTCATGTGGAAACACAACAGTGACATGTAACTTGTTTCCTGTGGAAAGTAAAGATGGCATAAAGAGACATGACTTGTGCCATGGTGCAATAGGCACACGTCAGGTGGTTATTTTAGTTGTCATCACATCTCTATGGGGATGTAAGGAAAAATCTCCAAAATGCTAGGCTAACCTGGGAAGGCACTTTGCTCATTTAAATTAATTGAATTGGGAAGTGTGCTGATGTATTGGCTATGAAGTAATGAAGCCTTCCTGAGGGTTTGGAATACAATGCCAGACACACTAGTTAGCTATGGAAGCCAGGCAGTGCTTGTAAAGACTCTCAAGCCCAGGAGAGGGACGTAAGCAGTAGACAGATCTGTGTTTCTTTAGGGCCACACTGACTACAGCAGATGAATTCAGTCCTAGAAGAAACAGCACTCCCAAAGATGATCTCAGCCCTTGGGAGCATACACCTTTAATCCCAGATCTACTGATTTGAGAACAGGCATTCTGTGGTTGGGTGGAGAAAGGAACTAAATGGAGGAGCAGACAGACACTAAGAGATTTTAAAAAGACAAGTTAAACATTTTTGCTTGGTAGAAGAAAGACCTACTGTCTTGGTGTCTTAGCTATTCTTAGGGATAGCATCAAGCTGGAATCCCATCATTTGCCCCTTGGCCTTTTACTTTTCCTAATTCAGGGAAGAGCCACTTGTAATCTGAGACATTGAGTCTGTAAGACAATCTTGAATCCATCATTTCGCAATGGAGATGTGAGAGTTTATTTAGGGTCACGTGTAGTGATATATTGCTTATGATTTCTGAAAGCTCCAGTGAGGACTGAGAAAAGCACAGTGAGCCCCGAGCCTGAGGAACACTCTCAGGGCCTAGCTACTGGGAGTTGGTGGTACAAACGTTTAATTATAGGACTCTGATGAAGACATAGAGGGATCTCTTTGAGTGCAACAACAACATCTGATCTACCCAAGAGTGAAATCAGTCTAAATCACAATATAGAATGCCAATATTAGAGAAGATAGAACAGAGGGTCTAGGTCTCAGACTAGCATTCATTCCAAGAAGCAGAAGCAGCTTGCTTCCAAGGCCAACCAGTTTTACACGTGATCGAATCAGTATAAAACCCCACCTTTAAGCCCAACATAAGAGACTATATAACCCAGAAGGTAGGCTCAGAGAGGCATTCATTCTCCCGGCACACCGAGAAGAGGAAGCAGCTTGAGACTTTGGGACTGCTCCTGAGTTATTCAACCCTTTCCACCCACGTGAATGGTAAGAGCTTGTGACCAGCTACTCGGCTTTTCCGTTACTCAGCTTGAAGTCCTATATCAGGCTCTGGGTCTTTTTTTTTTATGTATTCATGTTACATGGTGGCACACAAAGTTAATCCAAGAATTCAAGGAAATGCTTCTTTTGAGACAAATGGCAAGTGTGGGCTCTTTCTGCTGTAGCATTTCTAAAGAGGCTTCAGCTGCCACCCAAACTGTGGAGACATCCAGGCTTTTCCTCAAGCATCTCTACAAGGGCTGAAACTCTCAGTTCAAGGACACATGATAGTTTTCTGATTCAGATATGCTACACTGCACAGGTCACAGACATTGTGTGAAGCATGGTATGTTCATTGGGAATACTCACAGGAAGGGGATTAGTTTTGTGTTTTCTTTGTTTCTTTCTTTATTTGCTTTTTAACAAACAGAATAACAAACAAACACCAGAACTATTCCCCGGTACTTGAATGTGGAAAACAACATAAACAACAACAACAACAATACTAAAATTAGATCTGCATGTGATTCCCACCGATGGTCTAGAATTGGACCATGAAGTCTAATCGACATAAGCAGTTTTGATATATTGTGGATAGCTAGTTTGATAACCTGTTTTGTCCTTTTGATAATTTCTGAATCATCTCTAAATAATTGGGTTGATATGAATGCTAAGATGCAGACCTTAGATAAACTTCTGAAACAGCTCATAGAGATACTAAATTGCAGACTGAGAATTTAAATGGAGAAACAATTTCAGCATTGAGGTTTCATGTCAGAAAGGTACACTGGAAAGTCTTAAGAGAAACTCCTTCTATACAGCCAGTAAACTTAAATGAGTTGCAAATTGGAGGAGTCTCTACATGAGCTGCTTGGAAACCTGTGGCAATGTTTGATTCCGGGGAATCTAGGGGAGCTGTAGTCTCCTAGGACACCATTCACCCTTTGGCTGTGTCTTATAGGGTTCTCCGTGTGGATCAGATAGATTTGATTAAAGTTGTCCTAGAGCATGAACTATAATTACAATGAGCTGCCCAGTTCAGAGAAAAGGCTAAGGATGTGGAACAAAAGTCTAAATCTGGAAGAAATCATATCTCCCAAGATCAAGTTCTTAGAGAAGGTGATTGTGGATATGCTACATTGGACATATGTAGCATATGTCTAGACAGCAGAAAGTATCTTTCAGAACAATATGCCCACCTCCCCAAAGAGTATGTGAGTGATTTTGGATTTTTTGAATGGGTTATGGATATCTCCCATTGGTAAGGGAGACTGTTTACACGATGGCGATGGCTATGGTCAAGACGAAAGGTGAGCAAAGGGGATTAGAAACAAGGTCCCTTTTGACAAAGATGAGAGTGTAGGTGTGATGACATACAACCTTCGAATATGGAAACGACTTCTCAAAAGTATAGATAAATTGAGATTAAGAGGTAGGTTTCTGCATCTACTTTTTACAAGCAACTACCACTTTAGAGTATTTTACATTGGTGTGATTCCTGCATGGTGTATACACTAGTGCATACCAATTTGACAATAATTTCATAAGACACATTGTACCTAGGATTTTAATGTAGTTCAAGGCATTGAAGCTATAGAGCTCATTTATCAACCGTAATACCAATTTCTACTTTTGAATGATATTATTACCAAGTATATCAGATCATAAGGAAATGCAGGTAGGTAATTTTTTCAATTATTACAAGTGAACCTATAATCACATTAGGTATGTCCTCAGAGACAAACAGATATCAATTTCACAAAGGCAGGTTGTCTTGGAACACTACTGAGATCTGCAGACTATGGCATTTGAAAGGTTTTGATAATACAGGATTTGGGTGACAATGAGACATGTCTGGACTTGGCAGCACCAATCTACTTAAGAGATGATGATGAGCACAAAAGAATCTCACATAGAATTTGCTTTTACTTTTGGCAGAAGGAATCACAGGGCAAGAAAGAACCCTTGACTGGCTGTGGAAAATATACAGGGCAAAAAGATAAAGGGGACACAAATGAGAGTATCTGCTCATCCTTGCCAAGACAAGGCTGGACAGCCCATTCAGAAAATCCTGTTTCAAAGACCAGCCTGTCAGAGATGCCTCGCCCATAGGTAGAATGGCATGCCCAAACATTGCATATGAACATTGTGTGACTGTTCAGGCAGCCAGCTATTTTCCTAATGTCCCACTTTTTTTTTGAGGGGGGGGGAGGGAGTATTGTCCTGCCACTTCTTGTGAATACATTTGGTTATATTACTTTCTTGGCACTTTGAAGGAGCAGAAGCTCACAGAGTTTACTTGTCGTTTCAACTGAATACTAGACTCAGAAAGGTAACTTGGTATCAGTATATACAGGGTTAATGGTGTGAAAGACAGTAGTAGATACTCTGACAATGCAAATTGGAAGAGAATTTAAAACATTTGCAACACTCGAGACTCAACAAGATAGACTGGATGATGAAGAATTGTCTCAGAATTTGTCAAATGAAAATGGACTAGATATTGTTAACTAAATTTTATTTAGTTAACAATGCCTATATTGAATGATATGCCTCTTGTAGTTAATGTAGAGGGCTTGTCTTAGGTGAGTTGTCGCAGTATTCTTTCTGTATTAGACAGAAAGGGGGGAATGGTAGTGATATATTAACCATGGTATATGAAAGGTTGGCCCAGGAAGCATAAAACAAATTCATCCACAAGGTGCTGGATCCCCTGCCACACCTTTACCGCCAGCTGTAGGAAGGTAGGAGGGAGTGCTAGCTAATCATCTTTCTTCTTCAGGCTGAGGAATCAGAGTTTCGGGTCACCCAGATCCATACAAGGGTGACTATAGTTCACAACTTGAATCTCAAGAACAGGGAAGCGTATAGGACAGAGGCTAGCTGTCAGAGAGGCATTCATCATCCACCCTTCAAAATGTGAGGCATTCGATTGAAACTTGGTAAAGAGGGCCTGCATGAATCAGCATTGTCATCCTGACCTAGAGGTGAGAGGTAGTGACTGGCTGCTTTGGTGCTGATATTCAGCTCCAAGACTGAATCCCAAGACCAGCCTCTGGGAAATTTTCTAATTCCTATAAAATGCCTCAAAAACCTATTCTATGTCCCCTTTGCCAGGAATTGCAGGCATTCTTACAAGTGAACAAAGATATCAAGTAAAGAAGAAACCAACTGCGAACCTTTCCCTGAAAGGTTGGGAAGGAGGAACTAACCCTCTCTTCTGAGAGTCAGAGTAAAGAAGCTGAAGCAACTCTGGGTGTGGGGTTCCACACTGAAAAAGGGCAAGGTATACATAACCCTAGTCTCTGAAGCCCAGCCCACTTCTGTCCAAGCTTGATAGGAAGATACTGGAGAGCTCAATAGGCGCCTTCATTACTCGGATTTACTGCTTCTGAAGCCCTAAGCTCCTCCAGCTGACTTTCTCAGCTTGGATTGGGCAACCCAATCCAAAGCACAGTCCCAGCTCCTGCCTTCGTGTGCCCTCAAGCAGCTAAAGATCTCAAGACTTTCAACCCGCTTCAGAAAGATGTCCTCCTTTCCTCAAACAACCGAGGAACTTTCAGAATTCCTTGAGGGCTTTCTTGAAACCTATACTGAACAGTACAAAACCCCAGGTGATTTGCAGCAAGGACCCTGCTTTCCTCACACAGCCACTGCCGACTGGATGTTATATAGAGATTTGCTGATGACACCTGAGGGATATCAGCCTTTTCATGGGCACCAGGTGGCAGACCCTGGAGTCCAGATAAACCACTATGCACTGGTGACTTCCTCCAGCAGCAGCAGGAGTGACTGTAGAGGTCAGGGGCGTATCCTAGGTGGTGAGTCCACCCTCGGTGGATGTCAGACCTCAGCCTACAGAGCCAATCAGTATGCCTGTATGGATCCGCAGAAGACTAGTCCAACTGTTGCCCAGCCTCTCTATGGCCATCACATGTACCCTCCTGGATTTGACAAGGCTCATCCGTGGAGCGTGGAGAAAAGCTGCCATGAAGATTTCAAGCTGTCCCACTGTGCTGAAACAACTGTCGGCTTTGAAAACCTTTCCTGCTCAGGTCTGATGGAGACCACCTGTGTAGATGAGAGCATGTGGTCAAGTCAGAAGCCAGCACCCGATGTTGAAGGAAGCCACAGTTGGCAGATGACTTCCTTTTGCAAGCAAACCCCAGGTGTGGGCAAATCCACACTCCCTTGCAGCTCCAAGGTGCGACAAAGTCAAGCTATGCAGAGCATTTCGGAGCCCCCAACAGACCAGGGACAGCTTCCTCAAGAGAAGTCAGACATGGAGACCCACAGCCATGTGACCCAGGAGAAGCCACCCACTTTGAAGTTCTACTGTCCCTTCCAGGACTGTGAGAAATCTTACACAAAGTCCTATCACCTTAAAGTCCACATTAAGAAACACAGAGGAGAGAAGGCCTTTGTGTGCAAAAAGCCTGGTTGCCAGTGGAGCTTTTTCCGCCCAGAGGATCTCCGAAGACACCAAAGGAAGCACAGTGGGGAGAGGCTCTACCCTTGTGACAAGTGCACCAAGAACTTTTCCAGATTGAATTACCTCAAGCAACACCAGAGGGTCTGTACTCAAGCTGGACCTAGCCCTGGAGAATGACTCCACAAACAACATCATCCAGAATAAAATCATGGTTTCCTACCCAAAACATCGTCAACATCACCTGCTTGCTATACTTGTTTGGAGATGATAACAAAGTAAAGGTTGTGACTTTAAAGCGTTGCCAAATGATCTAAAGACCTCTTATTTTGAAGAAAAGGAGCTGCTTTACTTAGACTGTTAGGGCCATAATGATGTTGGGGAGGGCATTTTGGGATGAGGGAGAATCCTGGAGTCAAAGGAATCCCCACTATTCCCAAGGATGACCACAGTTAAGTGTCCTGGCAGCCGAGCAGTGGGGGAGAGGGGTCAGGGCAGAATGGTCCATGGGTTGTAATCACATTGGTGACTACCCTCATTGTCATCAGAGAGCCTTTACCACATATTGGACAGAAGCAGATCATGAGATCCACAGCTGAACACTGGGCCCACCTCCGAGAGTCAAAATGATAGGGAAGACAGATGCTACAAGCCTAGGTGGGACTAGGGCATGGTTGAGGAACCCACAGAGGCATCTGACCTGAGCTCATGGGAGCATATGGACTCTGCATTAACTTAGGGAGCCTACATAAGACTTAGCAAGGCTGCTTGCAGGTGTGTGACAATTGGGAAGATTCTTTTGTTTGCAAGTCTCCTAGCCTTGAGCTCGGGACCAGTCACTGGAGCTTCCCTGGCTTTTGGACACCTTTTGCTCACACTAAAGGAACACAGCTGCCCAGCCTTTCTGCAAAAGGAGGTTTCTTCCTCAACTTGATGTGCCATGCTTAGTCCAATAGATAGGAGTACTGCCCCTTCCTGAATGGAGATAAATGTGTTCACCATGAGGAGGAGGGAGATGGGTGGCAGAAAGCGCTAGCAGCAAGAGAGGAGAGAGGACAAACTGTGGTATTTTTACGTAAGAATGTGGAAAACAACGTTTTTTTTTTTTTTTAAATAAAAATAATTGCAAAAGAAATTTGTCTTTCTCTTATGTGATCCTTATTTACTCGGTTAGATAGTAGTTAGTAGAGTGTAGGTTGGTAACATAGTTAGTTAGGTAATTAGTTGGTTAGTTAGTCGGATAGATAGATAGTGTGTTGATTTAAGACATGGTCTCATTGTATAGGATGGGACTCCTAGAACTCAGAGATCATCCTGAGTCTTCCTGCTGTGTTTTGGGATAAATACATTCAATCACTATGAGAAGACTCCTTAACCATTCTGCCTGAATGTTTAAACACATGTCTGTAACTCAAGTGTAGGATGTTGTTACTAGTCCTGATTCTCCAAATACCTTACTTCCCTTTGGATGTTCTAAAGTTTGATCTTTTGTTTCTCCCTTCCTTTCTCTCTCTGTCTCTGTCTCTGTCTCTTCTCTGTCTATTCTCTGTCTCTGTCTCTGTCTTTTCTCTCTCTGTGTCTCTTCGCTCTCTGTGTCTCTTTTCTCTCCCTCTGTCTACTCTCTCTCTCTGTAGTTTTTTGTTTATTTTAATGTTTTCATTTATTCAGCCAGGACCCCAGCTCAATCTTCAGGAGAATTTGCAGGATTTTTACATTACAATTGAGTGCTGTGTCATCCTAAGTATTGTTTAGGCATGTGGTTGAACAGGTATTTGTTTTCCTCCGAAGTGTCTCCAAGTGACGTCAATTAATTGTCTAACAATGGTTATCTTATGTAAGTTTGAGATACTAAAATAATGTCCCAAGCAAATTTGGCCATGTCTTGGAGATGGATAATGCCTTTGTGGGAGGAAAAGAGATAGTTCTTTCATGTGGAAACACAACAGTGACATGTAACTTGTTTCCTGTGGAAAGTAAAGATGGCATAAAGAGACATGACTTGTGCCATGGTGCAATAGGCACACGTCAGGTGGTTATTTTAGTTGTCATCACATCTCTATGGGGATGTAAGGAAAAATCTCCAAAATGCTAGGCTAACCTGGGAAGGCACTTTGCTCATTTAAATTAATTGAATTGGGAAGTGTGCTGATGTATTGGCTATGAAGTAATGAAGCCTTCCTGAGGGTTTGGAATACAATGCCAGACACACTAGTTAGCTATGGAAGCCAGGCAGTGCTTGTAAAGACTCTCAAGCCCAGGAGAGGGACGTAAGCAGTAGACAGATCTGTGTTTCTTTAGGGCCACACTGACTACAGCAGATGAATTCAGTCCTAGAAGAAACAGCACTCCCAAAGATGATCTCAGCCCTTGGGAGCATACACCTTTAATCCCAGATCTACTGATTTGAGAACAGGCATTCTGTGGTTGGGTGGAGAAAGGAACTAAATGGAGGAGCAGACAGACACTAAGAGATTTTAAAAAGACAAGTTAAACATTTTTGCTTGGTAGAAGAAAGACCTACTGTCTTGGTGTCTTAGCTATTCTTAGGGATAGCATCAAGCTGGAATCCCATCATTTGCCCCTTGGCCTTTTACTTTTCCTAATTCAGGGAAGAGCCACTTGTAATCTGAGACATTGAGTCTGTAAGACAATCTTGAATCCATCATTTCGCAATGGAGATGTGAGAGTTTATTTAGGGTCACGTGTAGTGATATATTGCTTATGATTTCTGAAAGCTCCAGTGAGGACTGAGAAAAGCACAGTGAGCCCCGAGCCTGAGGAACACTCTCAGGGCCTAGCTACTGGGAGTTGGTGGTACAAACGTTTAATTATAGGACTCTGATGAAGACATAGAGGGATCTCTTTGAGTGCAACAACAACATCTGATCTACCCAAGAGTGAAATCAGTCTAAATCACAATATAGAATGCCAATATTAGAGAAGATAGAACAGAGGGTCTAGGTCTCAGACTAGCATTCATTCCAAGAAGCAGAAGCAGCTTGCTTCCAAGGCCAACCAGTTTTACACGTGATCGAATCAGTATAAAACCCCACCTTTAAGCCCAACATAAGAGACTATATAACCCAGAAGGTAGGCTCAGAGAGGCATTCATTCTCCCGGCACACCGAGAAGAGGAAGCAGCTTGAGACTTTGGGACTGCTCCTGAGTTATTCAACCCTTTCCACCCACGTGAATGGTAAGAGCTTGTGACCAGCTACTCGGCTTTTCCGTTACTCAGCTTGAAGTCCTATATCAGGCTCTGGGTCTTTTTTTTTATGTATTCATGTTACATGGTGGCACACAAAGTTAATCCAAGAATTCAAGGAAATGCTTCTTTTGAGACAAATGGCAAGTGTGGGCTCTTTCTGCTGTAGCATTTCTAAAGAGGCTTCAGCTGCCACCCAAACTGTGGAGACATCCAGGCTTTTCCTCAAGCATCTCTACAAGGGCTGAAACTCTCAGTTCAAGGACACATGATAGTTTTCTGATTCAGATATGCTACACTGCACAGGTCACAGACATTGTGTGAAGCATGGTATGTTCATTGGGAATACTCACAGGAAGGGGATTAGTTTTGTGTTTTCTTTGTTTCTTTCTTTATTTGCTTTTTAACAAACAGAATAACAAACAAACACCAGAACTATTCCCCGGTACTTGAATGTGGAAAACAACGTAAACAACAACAACAACAATACTAAAATTAGATCTGCATGTGATTCTTACCGATGGTCTAGAATTGGACCATGAAGTCTAATCGACATAAGCAGTTTTGATATATTGTGGATAGCTAGTTTGATAACCTGTTTTGTCCTTTTGATGATTTCTGACTCATCTCTAAATAATTGGGTTGATATGAATGCTAAGATGCAAACCTTAGATAAAATTCTGAAACAGCTCATAAAGATACTAAATTGGAGACTGAGAAATTAAATGGAGAAACAATTTCAGCATTGAGGTTTCATGTCAGAAAGGTACACTGGAAAGTCTTAAGAGAAACTCCTTCTATACAGCCAGTATAGTTAAATGAGTTGCAAATTGGAGGAGTCTCTACATGAGCTGCTTGGAAACCTGTGACAATGTTTGATTCCGGGGAATCTAGGGGAGCTGTAGTCTCCTAGGACACCATTCACCCTTTGGCTGTGTCTTATAGGGTTCTCCCTGTGGATCAGATAGATTTGATTAAAGTTGTCCTAGAGCATGAACTATAATTACAATGAGCTGCCCAGTTCAGAGAAAAGGCTAAGGATGTGGAACAAAAGTCTAAAGCTGGAAGAAATCATATCTCCCAAGATCAAGTTCTTAGAGAAGGTGATTGTGGATATGCTACATTGGACATATGTAGCATATGTCTAGACAGCAGAAAGTATCTTTCAGAACAATATGCCCACCTCCCCAAAGAGTATGTGAGTGATTTTGGATTTTTTGAACGGGTTATGGATATCTCCCATTGGTAAGGGAGACTGTTTATAAGATGGCGATGGCTATGGTCAAGACGAAAGGTGAGCAAAGGGGATTAGAAACAAGGTCTCTTTTGACAAAGATGAGAGTGGTAGGTGTGATGACATACAACCTTAGATTATGGGAACGACTTCTCAAAAGTATAGATAAATTGAGATTAAGAGGTAGGTTTCTGCATCTACTTTTTACAAGCAACTACCACTTTAGAGTATTTTACATTGGTGTGATTCCTGCATGGTGTATACACTAGTGCATACCAATTTGACAATAATTTCATAAGACATATTGTACCTAGGATTTTAATGTAGTTCAAGGCATTGAAGCTATAGAGCTCATTTATCAACCATAATACCAATTTCTACATTTGAATGATATTATTACCAAGTATATCAGATCATGAGGAAATGCAGGTAGGTAATTATTCAATGATTACAAGTGAACCTATAATCACATTAGGTATGTCCACAGAGACAAACAGATATTAATTTCACAATGGCAGGTTGTCTTGGAACACTACAGAGATCTGCAGACTATGGCATTTGAAAGGTTTTGATAATACAGGATTTGGGTGACAATGAGACATGTCTGGACTTGGCAGCACCAATCTACTTAAGAGATGATGATGAGCACAAAAGAATCTCACATAGAATTTACTTTTACATTTGGCAGAAGGAATCACAGGACAAGAAAGAACACTTGAGTGGCTGTGGAAAATATACAGGGCAAAAAAATAAAGGGGACACAAATGAGAGTGTCTGCTCATCCTTGCCAAGACAAGGCTGGACAGCCCATTCGCAAAATCCTCTTTCACAGACCAGCCTGTCACAGATGCCTCGCCCATAGGTAGAATGACATGCCCTAACATTGTATATGAACATTATGTGACTGTTCAGGCAGCCAGCTATATTTCTAATGTCCCACTATTTTTTTTTGGGGGGGGAGAGGGAGTATTGTCCTGCCACTTGTTGTGAATACAGTTGGTTATATTCCTTTCTTGGCCCTTTGAAGGAGCAGAAGCACAAATAGTTGAGTTGTCATTTCAACTGAACACTAGACTCAGAAAGGTAACTTAGTATCGGTATATAGAGGGTTAATGGTGTGAAAGACAGTAGTAGATACTCCAACAATGCAAATTGGAAGAGAATTTAAAACACATGCAATACTCGAGACTCATCAAGATAGACTGGATTATGAAGAATTGTCTCAGAATTTGTCAAGTGAAAATGGACTAGATGTTGTTAACTATATAAACTTTATTTATTGAATGATATGAGTCTTGTAGTTAATGTAGAGGGTTTGTCTTAGGTTAGTTGTAGCAGTATTCTTTCTGTATTAGACAGAAAGGGGGAATGGTAGTGACATATTATCCATGGCATAGGAAAGCTTGGCCCAGGAAGCATAAAACAAATTCGTCCACAAGGTGTTGGATCCCCTGCCACACCTTTACTACCAGCTGTAGGAATGTAGGAGGGAGTGCTAGCTAATCATCTTTCTTCTTCAGGCTGAGGAATCAGAGTTTCAGGTCTCCCAGAACCATACACAAGAGTGACTATAGTTCACAACTTTAGTCCTAAGAACAGGGAAGCATATAGGACAGAGGCTAGTTGTCAGAGAGGCATTCATCATCTACCCTTCAAAATGTGAGGCAGTCGATTGAAACTTGGTAAAGAGGGCCTGCATGAATCAGCATTGTCATCCTGACATAGAGGTGAAAGGTGGTGACTGGCTGCTTTGGTGCTGATATTCAGCTCCAAGACTGAATCCCCATACCAGTCTCTGTGTAATTACTAATTCCTGTAAAGTGCCTCAAAATCTATTCTATGTCCCCTTTTCCAGGAATTGCATGCATTCTTACAATTGAATAAAGGCATCGAGTAAAGAAGAAACCAACTGTGAGCAAACCCCTTGAAAGGGTGGGAAAGAGGAACACACCCTGTCTTCTAAAACCAGAGTAAAGAAGCTGAAACAAGCACTCTAGGTGTGGGGATCCACACTGAAAAAGGGCAAGGTATACATAACCCTAGTCTCTGAAGCCCAGACCACTTCTGTCCAAGCTTGATAGGAAGAAGATACTCAATAGGCGCCTTCATTACTCGGATTTACTGCTTCTGAAGCCCTAAGCTCCTCCAGCTGACTTTCTCAGTTTGGATTGGGCAACCCAATCCAAAGCACAGTCCCAGCTCCTGCCTTCGTGTGCCCTCAAGCAGCTAAAGATCTCAAGACTTTCAACCCGCTTCAGAAAGATGTCCTCCTTTCCTCAAACAACCGAGGAACTTTCAGATTTCCTTGAGGGCTTTCTTGAAACCTATACTGAACAGTACAAAACCCCAGGTGATTTGCAGCAAGGACCCTGCTTTCCTCACACAGCCACTGCCGACTGGATGTTATATAGAGATTTGCTGATGACACCTGAGGGATATCAGCCTTTTCATGGGCACCAGGTGGCAGACCCTGGAGTCCAGATAAACCACTATGCACTGGTGACTTCCTCCAGCAGCAGCAGGAGTGACTGTAGAGGTCAGGGGCGTATCCTAGGTGGTGAGTCCACCCTCGGTGGATGTCAGACCTCAGCCTACAGAGCCAATCAGTATGCCTGTATGGATCCGCAGAAGACTAGTCCAACTGTTGCCCAGCCTCTCTATGGCCATCACATGTACCCTCCTGGATTTGACAAGGCTCATCCGTGGAGCGTGGAGAAAAGCTGCCATGAAGATTTCAAGCTGTCCCACTGTGCTGAAACAACTGTCGGCTTTGAAAACCTTTCCTGCTCAGGTCTGATGGAGACCACCTGTGTAGATGAGAGCATGTGGTCAAGTCAGAAGCCAGCACCCGATGTTGAAGGAAGCCACAGTTGGCAGATGACTTCCTTTTGCAAGCAAACCCCAGGTGTGGGCAAATCCACACTCCCTTGCAGCTCCAAGGTGCGACAAAGTCAAGCTATGCAGAGCATTTCGGAGCCCCCAACAGACCAGGGACAGCTTCCTCAAGAGAAGTCAGACATGGAGACCCACAGCCATGTGACCCAGGAGAAGCCACCCACTTTGAAGTTCTACTGTCCCTTCCAGGACTGTGAGAAATCTTACACAAAGTCCTATCACCTTAAAGTCCACATTAAGAAACACAGAGGAGAGAAGGCCTTTGTGTGCAAAAAGCCTGGTTGCCAGTGGAGCTTTTTCCGCCCAGAGGATCTCCGAAGACACCAAAGGAAGCACAGTGGGGAGAGGCTCTACCCTTGTGACAAGTGCACCAAGAACTTTTCCAGATTGAATTACCTCAAGCAACACCAGAGGGTCTGTACTCAAGCTGGACCTAGCCCTGGAGAATGACTCCACAAACAACATCATCCAGAATAAAATCATGGTTTCCTACCCAAAACATCGTCAACATCACCTGCTTGTTATACTTGTTTGGATTTGATAACAAAGTAAAGGTTGTGACTTTAAAGCGTTGCCAAATGATCTAAAGACCTCTTATTTTGAAGAAAAGGAGCTGCTTTACTTAGACTGTTAGGGCCATAATGATGTTGGGGAGGACATTTTGGGATGAGGGAGAATCCTGGAGTCAAAGAAATCCCCACTATTCCCAAGGATGACCACAGTTAAGTGTCCTGGCAGCCGAGCAGTGGGGGAGAGGGGTCAGGGCAGAATGGTCCATGGGTTGTAATCACATTGGTGACTACCCTCATTGTCATCAGAGAGCCTTTACCACATATTGGACAGAAGCAGATCATGAGATCCACAGCTGAACACTGGGCCCACCTCCGAGAGTCAAAAGGATAGGGAAGACAGATGCTACAAGCCTAGGTGGGACTAGGGCATGGTTGAGGAACCCACAGAGGCATCTGACCTGAGCTCATGGGAGCATATGGACTCTGCATTAACTTAGGGAGCCTACATAAGACTTAGCAAGGCTGCTTGCAGGTGTGTGACAATTGGGAAGATTCTTTTGTTTGCAAGTCTCCTAGCCTTGAGCTCGGGACCAGTCACTGGAGCTTCCCTGGCTTTTGGACACCTTTTGCTCACACTAAAGGAACACAGCTGCCCAGCCTTTCTGCAAAAGGAGGTTTCTTCCTCAACTTGATGTGCCATGCTTAGTCCAATAGATAGGAGTACTGCCCCTTCCTGAATGGAGATAAATGTGTTCACCATGAGGAGGAGGGAGATGGGTGGCAGAAAGCGCTAGCAGCAAGAGAGGAGAGAGGACAAACTGTGGTATTTTTACGTAAGAATGTGGAAAACAACGTTTTTTTTTTTTTAAATAAAAATAATTGCAAAAGAAATTTGTCTTTCTCTTATGTGATCCTTATTTACTCGGTTAGATAGTAGTTAGTAGAGTGTAGGTTAGTAACATAGTTAGTTAGTTAATTAGTTGGTTAGTTAGTCGGATAGATAGATAGTGTGTTGATTTAAGACATGGTCTCATTGTATAGGATGGGACTCCTAGAACTCAGAGATCATCCTGAGTCTTCCTGCTGTGTTTTGGGATAAATACATTCAATCACTATGAGAAGACTCCTTAACCATTCTGCCTGAATGTTTAAACACATGTCTGTAACTCAAGTGTAGGATGTTGTTACTAGTCCTGATTCTCCAAATACCTTACTTCCCTTTGGATGTTCTAAAGTTTGATCTTTTGTTTCTCCCTTCCTTTCTCTCTCTGTCTCTGTCTCTGTCTCTTCTCTGTCTATTCTCTGTCTCTGTCTCTGTCTTTTCTCTCTCTGTGTCTCTTCGCTCTCTGTGTCTCTTTTCTCTCCCTCTGTCTACTCTCTCTCTCTGTAGTTTTTTGTTTATTTTAATGTTTTCATTTATTCAGCCTGGACCCCAGCTCAATCTTCAGGAGAATTTGCAGGATTTTTACATTACAATTGAGTGCTGTGTCATCCTAAGTATTGTTTAGGCATGTGGTTGAACAGGTATTTGTTTTCCTCCGAAGTGTCTCCAAGTGACGTCAATTAATTGTCTATCAATGGTTATCTTATGTAAGTTTGAGATACTAAAATAATGTCCCAAGCAAATTTGGCCATGTCTTGGAGATGGATAATGCCTTTGTGGGAGGAAAAGAGATAGTTCTTTCATGTGGAAACACAACAGTGACATGTAACTTGTTTCCTGTGGAAAGTAAAGATGGCATAAAGAGACATGACTTGTGCCATGGTGCAATAGGCACACGTCAGGTGGTTATTTTAGTTGTCATCACATCTCTATGGGGATGTAAGGAAAAATCTCCAAAATGCTAGGCTAACCTGGGAAGGCACTTTGCTCATTTAAATTAATTGAATTGGGAAGTGTGCTGATGTATTGGCTATGAAGTAATGAAGCCTTCCTGAGGGTTTGGAATACAATGCCAGACACACTAGTTAGCTATGGAAGCTAGGCAGTGCTTGTAAAGACTCTCAAGCCCAGGAGAGGGACGTAAGCAGTAGACAGATCTGTGTTTCTTTAGGGCCACACTGACTACAGCAGATGAATTCAGTCCTAGAAGAAACAGCACTCCCAAAGATGATCTCAGCCCTTGGGAGCATACACCTTTAATCCCAGATCTACTGATTTGAGAACAGGCATTCTGTGGTTGGGTGGAGAAAGGAACTAAATGGAGGAGCAGACAGACACTAAGAGATTTTAAAAAGACAAGTTAAACATTTTTGCTTGGTAGAAGAAAGACCTACTGTCTTGGTGTCTTAGCTATTCTTAGGGATAGCATCAAGCTGGAATCCCATCATTTGCCCCTTGGCCTTTTACTTTTCCTAATTCAGGGAAGAGCCACTTGTAATCTGAGACATTGAGTCTGTAAGACAATCTTGAATCCATCATTTCGCAATGGAGATGTGAGAGTTTATTTAGGGTCACGTGTAGTGATATATTGCTTATGATTTCTGAAAGCTCCAGTGAGGACTGAGAAAAGCACAGTGAGCCCCGAGCCTGAGGAACACTCTCAGGGCCTAGCTACTGGGAGTTGGTGGTACAAACGTTTAATTATAGGACTCTGATGAAGACATAGAGGGATCTCTTTGAGTGCAACAACAACATCTGATCTACCCAAGAGTGAAATCAGTCTAAATCACAATATAGAATGCCAATATTAGAGAAGATAGAACAGAGGATCTAGGTCTCAGATTAGCATTCATTCCAAGAAGCAGAAGCAGCTTGCTTCCAAGGCCAACCAGTTTTACACGTGATTGAATCAGTATAAAACCCCACCTTTAAGCCCAACATAAGAGACTATATAACCCAGAAGGTAGGCTCAGAGAGGCATTCATTCTCCCGGCACACCGAGAAGAGGAAGCAGCTTGAGACTTTGGGACTGCTCCTGAGTTATTCAACCCTTTCCACCCACGTGAATGGTAAGAGCTTGTGACCAGCTACTCGGCTTTTCCGTTACTCAGCTTGAAGTCCTATATCAGGCTCTGGGTCTTTTTTTTTTTATGTATTCATGTTACATGGTGGCACACAAAGTTAATCCAAGAATTCAAGGAAATGCTTCTTTTGAGACAAATGGCAAGTGTGGGCTCTTTCTGCTGTAGCATTTCTAAAGAGGCTTCAGCTGCCACCCAAACTGTGGAGACATCCAGGCTTTTCCTCAAGCATCTCTACAAGGGCTGAAACTCTCAGTTCAAGGACACATGATAGTTTTCTGATTCAGATATCCTACACTGCACAGGTCACAGACATTGTGTGAAGCATGGTATGTTCATTGGGAATACTCACAGGAAGGGGATTAGTTTTGTGTTTTCTTTGTTTCTTTCTTTATTTGCTTTTTAACAAACAGAATAACAAACAAACACCAGAACTATTCCCCGGTACTTGAATGTGGAAAACAACATAAACAACAACAACAACAATACTAAAATTAGATCTGCATGTGATTCTTACCGATGGTCTAGAATTGGACCATGAAGTCTAATCGACATAAGCAGTTTTGATATATTGTGGATAGCTAGTTTGATAACCTGTTTTGTCCTTTTGATAATTTCTGAATCATCTCTAAATAATTGGGTTGATATGAATGCTAAGATGCAGACCTTAGATAAACTTCTGAAACAGCTCATAGAGATACTAAATTGCAGACTGAGAAATTAAATGGAGAAACAATTTCAGCATTGAGGTTTCATGTCAGAAAGGTACACTGGAAAGTCTTAAGAGAAACTCCTTCTATACAGCCAGTATAGTTAAATGAGTTGCAAATTGGAGGAGTCTCTACATGAGCTGCTTGGAAACCTGTGACAATGTTTGATTCCGGGGAATCTAGGGGAGCTGTAGTCTCCTAGGACACCATTCACCCTTTGGCTGTGTCTTATAGGGTTCTCCCTGTGGATCAGATAGATTTGATTAAAGTTGTCCTAGAGCATGAACTATAATTACAATGAGCTGCCCAGTTCAGAGAAAAGGCTAAGGATGTTGAACAAAAGTCTAAAGCTGGAAGAAATCCTATCTCCCAAGATCAAGTTCTTAGAGAAGGTGATTGTGGATATGCTACTTTGGACATATGTAGCATATGTCTAGACAGCAGAAAGTATCTTTCAGAACAATATGCCCACCTCCCCAAAGAGTATGTGAGTGATTTTGGATTTTTTGAACGGGTTATGGATATCTCCCATTGGTAAGGGAGACTGTTTACAAGATGGCGATGGCTATGGTCAAGACGAAAGGTGAGCAAAGGGGATTAGAAACAAGGTCTCTTTTGACAAAGATGAGAGTGGTAGGTGTGATGACATACAACCTTAGATTATGGGAACGACTTCTCAAAAGTAAAGATAAATTGAGATTAAGAGGTAGGTTTCGGCATCTACTTTTTAAAAGCAACTACCACTTTAGAGTATTTACATTGGTGTGATTCCTGCATGGTGTATACACTAGTGCATACCAATTTGACAATAATTTCATAAGACATATTGTACCTAGGATTTTAATGTAGTTCAAGGCATTGAAGCTATAGAGCTCATTTATCAACCATAATACCAATTTCTACATTTGAATGATATTATTACCAAGTATATCAGATCATGAGGAAATGCAGGTAGGTAATTATTTAATGATTACAAGTGAACCTATAATCACATTAGGTATGTCCTCAGAGACAAACAGATATTAATTTCACAATGGCAGGTTGTCTTGGAACACTACAGAGATCTGCAGACTATGGCATTTGAAAGGTTTTGATAATACAGGATTTGGGTGACAATGAGACATGTCTGGACTTGGCAGCACCAATCTACTTAAGAGATGATGATGAGCACAAAAGAATCTCACATAGAATTTACTTTTACATTTGGCAGAAGGAATCACAGGACAAGAAAGAACACTTGAGTGGCTGTGGAAAATATACAGGGCAAAAAAATAAAGGGGACACAAATGAGAGTGTCTGCTCATCCTTGCCAAGACAAGGCTGGACAGCCCATTCGCAAAATCCTCTTTCACAGACCAGCCTGTCACAGATGCCTCGCCCATAGGTAGAATGACATGCCCTAACATTGTATATGAACATTATGTGACTGTTCAGGCAGCCAGCTATATTTCTAATGTCCCACTATTTTTTTTTTTGGGGGGGGGAGAGGGAGTATTGTCCTGCCACTTGTTGTGAATACAGTTGGTTATATTCCTTTCTTGGCCCTTTGAAGGAGCAGAAGCACAAATAGTTGAGTTGTCATTTCAACTGAACACTAGACTCAGAAAGGTAACTTAGTATCGGTATATAGAGGGTTAATGGTGTGAAAGACAGTAGTAGATACTCCGACAATGCAAATTGGAAGAGAATTTAAAACACATGCAATACTCGAGACTCATCAAGATAGACTGGATTATGAAGAATTGTCTCAGAATTTGTCAAGTGAAAATGGACTAGATGTTGTTAACTATATAAACTTTATTGAATGATATGAGTCTTGTAGTTAATGTAGAGGGTTTGTCTTAGGTTAGTTGTAGCAGTATTCTTTCTGTATTAGACAGAAAGGGGGAATGGTAGTGACATATTATCCATGGCATAGGAAAGCTTGGCCCAGGAAGCATAAAACAAATTCGTCCACAAGGTGTTGGATCCCCTGGCACACCTTTACTACCAGCTGTAGGAATGTAGGAGGGAGTGCTAGCTAATCATCTTTCTTCTTCAGGCTGAGGAATCAGAGTTTCAGGTCTCCCAGAACCATACACAAGAGTGACTATAGTTCACAACTTTAGTCCTAAGAACAGGGAAGCATATAGGACAGAGGCTAGTTGTCAGAGAGGCATTCATCATCTACCCTTCAAAATGTGAGGCAGTCGATTGAAACTTGGTAAAGAGGGCCTGCATGAATCAGCATTGTCATCCTGACATAGAGGTGAAAGGTGGTGACTGGCTGCTTTGGTGCTGATATTCAGCTCCAAGACTGAATCCCCATACCAGTCTCTGTGTAATTACTAATTCCTGTAAAGTGCCTCAAAATCTATTCTATGTCCCCTTTTCCAGGAATTGCATGCATTCTTACAATTGAATAAAGGCATCGAGTAAAGAAGAAACCAACTGTGAGCAAACCCCTTGAAAGGGTGGGAAAGAGGAACACACCCTGTCTTCTAAAACCAGAGTAAAGAAGCTGAAACAAGCACTCTAGGTGTGGGGATCCACACTGAAAAAGGGCAAGGTATACATAACCCTAGTCTCTGAAGCCCAGACCACTTCTGTCCAAGCTTGATAGGAAGAAGATACTCAATAGGCGCCTTCATTACTCGGATTTACTGCTTCTGAAGCCCTAAGCTCCTCCAGCTGACTTTCTCAGTTTGGATTGGGCAACCCAATCCAAAGCACAGTCCCAGCTCCTGCCTTCGTGTGCCCTCAAGCAGCTAAAGATCTCAAGACTTTCACCCGCTTCAGAAAGATGTCCTCCTTTCCTCAAACAACCGAGGAACTTTCAGAATTCCTTGAGGGCTTTCTTGAAACCTATACTGAACAGTACAAAACCCCAGGTGATTTGCAGCAAGGACCCTGCTTTCCTCACACAGCCACTGCCGACTGGATGTTATATAGAGATTTGCTGATGACACCTGAGGGATATCAGCCTTTTCATGGGCACCAGCTGGCAGACCCTGGAGTCCAGATAAACCACTATGCACTGGTGACTTCCTCCAGCAGCAGCAGGAGTGACTGTAGAGGTCAGGGGCGTATCCTAGGTGGTGAGTCCACCCTCGGTGGATGTCAGACCTCAGCCTACAGAGCCAATCAGTATGCCTGTATGGATCCGCAGAAGACTAGTCCAACTGTTGCCCAGCCTCTCTATGGCCATCACATGTACCCTCCTGGATTTGACAAGGCTCATCCGTGGAGCGTGGAGAAAAGCTGCCATGAAGATTTCAAGCTGTCCCACTGTGCTGAAACAACTGTCGGCTTTGAAAACCTTTCCTGCTCAGGTCTGATGGAGACCACCTGTGTAGATGAGAGCATGTGGTCAAGTCAGAAGCCAGCACCCGATGTTGAAGGAAGCCACAGTTGGCAGATGACTTCCTTTTGCAAGCAAACCCCAGGTGTGGGCAAATCCACACTCCCTTGCAGCTCCAAGGTGCGACAAAGTCAAGCTATGCAGAGCATTTCGGAGCCCCCAACAGACCAGGGACAGCTTCCTCAAGAGAAGTCAGACATGGAGACCCACAGCCATGTGACCCAGGAGAAGCCACCCACTTTGAAGTTCTACTGTCCCTTCCAGGACTGTGAGAAATCTTACACAAAGTCCTATCACCTTAAAGTCCACATTAAGAAACACAGAGGAGAGAAGGCCTTTGTGTGCAAAAAGCCTGGTTGCCAGTGGAGCTTTTTCCGCCCAGAGGATCTCCGAAGACACCAAAGGAAGCACAGTGGGGAGAGGCTCTACCCTTGTGACAAGTGCACCAAGCACTTTTCCAGATTGAATTACCTCAAGCAACACCAGAGGGTCTGTACTCAAGCTGGACCTAGCCCTGGAGAATGACTACACAAACATCATCCAGAATAAAACCCTGGTTTCCTACCCAAAACATTGTCAACAGCACCTGCTTGCTAAAGTTGTTTGGACATGATAACAAAGTAAAGGTTGTGACTTTGTGGCTTTGCCAAATGATCTAAAGACCTCTTATCTTGAAGAGAAGGAGCTGCTTTACTTAGACTGTTAGGGACATAATGATGTTGGGGAGGGCATTTGGGGATGAGGGAGAATCCTGGAGTCAAGGAAATCCCCAGTACTCCCAAGGATGACCACAGTTAAGTGTCCTGGCAGTCGAGCAGTGGGGGAGAGGGGTCAGGGCAGAATGGTCCATGGGTTGTAATCACATTGGTGACTACCCTCATTGTCATCAGAGAGCCTTTACCACAGAAGCAGATCATGAGATCCACAGCTGAACACTGGGCCCACTTGCGAGAGTCAAAAGGATAGGGAAGACAGATGCTACAAGCCTAGGTGGGACTAGGGCATGTTTGAGGAACCCACATAGGCATCTGACCCGAGCTCATGGGAGCATATGGACTCTGCATTAACTTAGGGAGCCTACATAAGACTTAGCAAGGCTGCTTGCAGGTGTGTGACAATTGGGAAGATTCTTTTGTTTGCAAGTCTCCTAGCCTTGAGCTCGGGACCAGTCACTGGAGCTTCCCTGGCTTTTGGCCACCTTTTGCTCACACTAAAGGAACACAGCTGCCCAGCCTTTCTGCAAAAGGAGGTTTCTTCCTCAACTTGATGTGCCATGCTTAGTCCAATAGATAGGAGTACTGCCCCTTCCTGAATGGAGATAAATGTGTTCACCATGAGGAGGAGGGATATGGGTGGCAGAAAGCGCTAGCAGCAAGAGAGTAGAGAGGACAAACTGGTATTTTTATGTAAGAATGTAGAAAACAACGTTTTTTTTTTTTAAATAAAAATAATTGCAAAAGAAATTTGTCTTTCTCTTATGTGATCCTTATTTACTCGGTTAGATAGTAGTTAGTAGAGTGTAGGTTAGTAACATAGTTAGTTAGTTAATTAGTTGTTTAGTTAGTCGGATAGATAGATAGTGTGTTGATTTAAGACATGGTCTCATTGTATAGGATGGGACTCCTAGAACTCAGAGATCATCCTGAGTCTTCCTGCTGTGTTTTGGGATAAATACATTCAATCACTATGAGAAGACTCCTTAACCATTCTGCCTGAATGTTTAAACACATGTCTGTAACTCAAGTGTAGGATGTTGTTACTAGTTTTGTCACAGGTATTAAAAAAATAATATATTTTGAAGAAGCTATCACTGAAACTGCAGTGGCTGAATTTTCCTGATTCTCCAAATACCTTACTTCCCTTTGGATGTTCTAAAGTTTGATCTTTTGTTTCTCCCTCCCTTTCTGTCTCTGTCTCTTTCTGTGACTCTGTTTCTCTCTCTCTCTCTCTCTCTCCCTGCCTCTCTCTCTCTGTCTCTGTCTCTTCTCTGTAGTTTTTTGTTTGTGTTATTGTTTTCATTTCTTCAGCCAGGACCCCAGCTCTATCTTCAATAGAATTTGCAGGAAGGATTCTTACATTGAAATTCAGTGGAGTTTCATTATAAGTATTGCTTAGGAATGTGGTTGCACTGGTATTTGTGTTTTCCCTCTGATGTGTCTCTAAGTGATGTCAATTGATTATCAGTGGTTACCATATGAAAGTTTGAGATACTAAAACAATGTCCCAAGCAAACTTGGCCATGTCTTGGAGATGGATAATGCCTTTGTGGGAGGAAAAGTGATAGTTCTGTCATGTGGAAACACAACAGTGAAATGTTACTTGTTTCCTGTGGAAAGTAAAGATGGCATAAAGAGACATGACTTGTGCCATGTTGCAATAGGTTTATGTCTGGTGGTTATTTTAGTTGACATCACATCTCTCCATAATGCTAGGCTAACCTGGGAGGAACTTTGCTTAATTAAATTAATTGAATTGGGAAGTGTGCTGATATGTTAGTTATGAAATAATGAAGCCTGCCTGATGGCTTAGAATACAAAGCCAGACACACTAGTTAGCTATAGAAGCTAGGCGGTGCTTGTAAAGACTCCCAATCCCAGGAGCGGGAATTAAGCAATAGAGAGATCTCTGTTTCTTTTTTGCCACACTGACTACAGGAGATTGATCCAGTCCTAGAAGAAACAGCTCTCCGAAAGATGATCTAAGGTTGGGATCATACACCTTTAATCTCAGATATACTGACTTGAAAACAGGCATTCTGTGGTTGGGTGGAGAAAGGAACCCAATTGAGGAACAGACAGAAACTAAGAGATATTAAAAAGACAACTTAAACATTTTTGCTGGGTAGAGGAAATATCTACTGTCTTGGTGGTTTAGCTATTCTGAGGGTTATCTTTAAGCTTGAATCTCAATATTTGTCCCTTGGCCTTTTATTTTTCCTAATTCAGGGAAGATCCACTTGTAATCTGGGACATTGAGTTTGTAAGGCAAACTTGAGACCATAATTTTGAAATGGAAATGTCCGAGTTTAATTAGGGTTCATGTAGTGATATATTGTTTATGATTTCTGAAAGCTCCAGTGAGGACTGAGAAAAACACAGTGAGCCCAGACCCTTAGATACACTCTCAGGGCCTATCTATTTGCAGGTGGTGGTACAAACTTTTAATTATAGGACTCTGATGAAGACAGAGGGATCTCTTTGAGTGCAACAACAACATCTGATCTACTGAAGAGTGAAACAATCTAAATCACAATATGGAATCCTAACATTAGAGAATATAGAACACAGGATCTAGGTCTCAGATTTGCATTCATTCTACAGGCACCCCGAGAAGCTGCAGCAGGTGTGTCCAAGGTCTACCAGATTTACCCAAGAGAGAATCAATATAAAACCCACCTTTATTCCTAACATTAGAGAATATATATACCCGAAGGATAGGCTCAGAGAGGCATTCATTCTCTGGGCACACTGAGAAGAGGAAGCAGGTTGAGACTTTGGGACTGCTCCTGAGTTATTCAACCCTCTCAACCCAAGTGAAAGATAAGAGTTTGTAGCCAGCTACTCTGCTTCTTATCAGACCACCGTGCTTTAAATTTGGAATTCAACTATAACACAAATTGCAGACACAATAAACGCATAGGAACTGAAAATGCACAATTGCACCATTCCTGGCAAAATGAGGAAAAAGAAAGAAATTAAAGATTTAATGAATTCAACAAGGACGAAGACACATCATAATTAACCTTATGAAACACTTTGAAGGTATAGCTAAGAAGAAAGTTCATTGTACTAAGTGCCCATATGAAGTAAATGGAGAATAGTCACATCAGGGAATTAATAGCAACATGAAAGCCCTAGAACAAAAAGAAGCAAACTAACCACTGTTAAATAGACTCCAGGAAACAATCTGTTTGAGGGCTGAAATTAATAAAGTAGATACTAAGAACACAATACAAAGAATCAATGTAACAAACAGATGGTTTTTTCAGAAGTCATCAATATCTTCAAACTTTTATCTAGCAAAAGTGTGAAAGCCTCCCTTGTCTGGGTGGCAGCTGAAGCCTCTTTAGAAAAACTACAGCTGAAAGAGCCCACACTTGCTCAAAGATGTGAGGAGAAAACTTAGCTGGTGAGGCTGAGAAGAATTTATATTCGTTTGCGTTTGGATGGAATATTCTATAGATGTTTCTTAAACACAATTGGGGCATATCTTCTGTAGTTCTTTTGTTTCTTTCTTAAATACTGCCTGTTGGTCCTGTCTAGTGGTGAGAGTTTGGTGTTGAAGTCTCCCACTATGAGTGTGTGAGGTTTTATGTTAGCTTTGAGTTGTAGTATCATTTCTTTTACAAATGTGGGTGCATTTGTATTTGAGGCATAGAGTTTCAGAATTGAGAGTTTTTGCTGGTGGATTTCTCCTGCGATTAATATGAAATTACCTTCTTCATCTCGTTTGGTTGATTTTGTTTTGAAGTCTAACTTGTTAGATATTAGGATACCCACACCTGTTTGTTTCTTGGATCCATTTGATTGGAAGGTCTTTTCCCAGCCCTTTACTCCGAGGAAATGTCTATCTTTGAAGCTTAGATGTGTTTATTGTATGCAGCAGAAGGATGGATTCTGTCTTGGTATCCATTCTGTTAGCCTGTGTCTTTTTATAGGTGAGCTAAGACCATTAATGTTGAGGGAAAGTCCATTGATTGTTAATTTTTTGTTGTTTTAGATTTGTTGTCAGTGGTATTGTGATTATATTAGCTTACTTTTTTTTTGTTTCTGCTAAAGTGTAATTATCTATTGCCTATGTCTTTATGAGTTTACTTAACTTCCTTAAGTTGGAGTTTTCCTTCTAGAACTTTCTGTATGACTGGATTTATGGCTATATATTGTGAAAATCTGGCTTTGTCATTGAATATCTTGTTTTTTCCATTTATCCTGTTTGAGAGTTTTGCTGGGTATAGTAGCCTGGGTTGGCATTCATGGACTCTTAGTATTTGTTGAACATCTATCCCAGACTTTCTGGCCTTCAGAGTTTCCATGGAGAAGTCAGATGTAATTTTGATAGGTCTGCCTTTATATGTTACCTGGCCTTTTTCCTTTGCTGCTCTTAATATTTTTTTCTTTATTCTGTATGTTAGGTGTTTTCAGATCTCTGTGAGTATGAGGACAGGCAGGCAAAGAGGAAGTTCCAGGACAGGCTTCAAAGCTACACATCCAATCCCTGTCTCAAAACAAAACGAACAAACAAAAAAGTCGCTTGGTCTTTAATACTACGTTATAGCAGCTTCAACTAAGAAAAGCCTTTTTTTTTCTTTACCAAAGATTATTTTGCTATTGCTTAATACTAACTTCCATTGAAATGAAAAACTACCTTGTCAAATTCTACATCTTTGTTTTCTCCCATATTGAGTGCAGGAACCATAGTGTTAAACATATAGAAAAGTGATATTTTAAAGATTGAGGCCCTCTGTTCAATGGATGATGAACACATCCAGAGTTTGCTTTTCAGAATTCTTCATCATTTTTTAGTTTTCAATCTTTGAGGTCACTCACACTGTTTAACAGATTTACTGCTAAATATTTTAATTGTTATGCCAACTTAAATTCTGGTTTCCCTTTCAATCTCTTTGTGTGCTTTGCCAATGTTTTTAAACACAATGCAGTTATATATTGTGGTCTTGCATCCATCAAATCCTACTAATTCCCTTAATGATTTCAGCAGCCCTTTTTGTTCATTTTTTTGCTCAACTCATTGTATTTTTTACACAGATGACTAAAATTAGCTAAGGTGTAAAATACTTCAGACCTGAACACACCAAAATATTTACTGTCAGTGTTCCTCCAAAGAATAAAATATTAGCTATGGAAGAGATTTTCTTTTTGTAATACAACAAAATCAGTTACATTTTGCTGTCAGTGTGTCTCTTTCCTGTGAACAAGACTCTGTTGAGCAGGTTTGCCCTATCTTTTTGATATGAAATTGTGCCTGTCTTTTTCCAGTTAATTGAAATAGTTTTTGTTTGTTTATTTAACAATTAATAAATAACTTGGGCTTTTTTCTGGAGTCTATGGGTATAATTCAGCTTTTTAATTAGTTTCTTGACAATTATTTCCATGAATATAACACTTTCTGATCATCCTCATAACAGCCCCCTCTGTTGTCTTTCTTATCCTACAAGTCCATTAACATTTCTGATTTTGTGTTTTGTTTTGTGATTCAGAGTTCAAATAAAATGTTTTGTGTGAACTTCAGTTTAGAACTAACCTTTGGTATCTAATGACTCACCAGCAGGTACACAACTGAAGATGGTAACTGCCTTCCTTCAGAATCTATCAGAAGCTAAGAGTTTGGCAGGGAGAGATACTGCCCTATGAATCTCTCTTTCTATGACTGACAGTTTACAGGGTCAGTTTTATATAGGCTATAGCAGTTGCTTGTGTTATCTTGAGTTTAATGGCTGTATCATGTTTTAAAGATAACATTTCAACCCCACCACAACCGAGCCCTGTTTTCTGCCTCCTACAGTGTGGTGATATTTTGTTTGTGATCTAACAAATAAAGCTTGCCTGAAGATCTGAGTGCAGAGCTAAGTCACTAGTTAGCTATAGAGGCCAGGCAGTGGTGGCACACATGCCTTTAATCCCAGCACTCTAGAGGATGGCAGAGGTAGACAGGTTTCTGTGACTGTAATGCAACCCTGGGATAAACTAGAGCGATCCAGTCTCAAAGACAAATAGAACTCACATCTTTCATCCTGGCACTTGAGATCACATGCCTTTAATCCCAGCACTGGACTGGTGGAGACTGGAGAGATATGGTTGGCCAGTGAGGGGAATTTAAGGCAGGAGGAGACTGGAGCTCAGTCAGAGGAGACTGGAGCTCAGAGGATTCAGTCTGAGAATTGAGACAGGATCACCCATTCTGTCTGAGGATTCAGTAGAGCTAAGAACTAGTGAGCAGCTAGCTGTTCTGTGTCTCTGATGTTTCAGCATTTACCTGTATATCCTATCTGACTCAGGATTTTTATTATAAAGACCAATTACAATTTTTTTCTACACTACAGTCTTTCTGTTACCTGCTATTCTTCAGAACTGTAGATGTTGGTGCTGAATTTTAAGTAACATTTCATCTCATTTTACCAAAGTGAGTCTTCTCAGCATTGCCACTTAAGTACCTGAGTATAGTCTAAGGAAACAGTTATCATCTTGAATACTGCTCTCACTGAGATTGAGGTGGGGAAAAAAAGCAAAGTAAACAAAGAAATATACTTCTGGCCAATTTACATAATCATTCTTTCATTCAATTTGTAGACTGAAATCAGGAGAGCAAGTTTTTAGCCATCTGTGTGTCTCAAAATGATGAGAAATAAGCATGTCACAAACATTACAGTTGTTTCATGTGTGGTGCTTTGGAGATTGATGGGACTAAGGAAAGGGATAATGCTTTAGCTCAGGGTGGCCTTGAACTCACAGAGATCCATACATAGTCCCCTTCCCAATTCCCAGCCTCCTCCCCAGGCCTTCAGCCAAGCTTTCCTTACATCATGCAAAGTGGAAGATTGCTACCAATTATGTTTTAGACAGTAGCAAAGAGAAAGAAAACACTGACGTCACCTAGAACCTACATGTGTCCTCTGTCAGCCAGTTTATAGTCTTTTGAATCATAATTATTGTCTAACTCATTTGGTGTATGACATAATTATTCTTCATTTATCTTAATATAAAAATCTATAAATCTTTATTTTAAGTCAAGGACCAGAGTATAAATAATTGCTTATCAACTACAAATCTACTGTAGTACAGAGAGGATAGACCAACTTTAAACCAGTAGTAAAATAAACACTCTTACATATGCACCATTCTTCATCTAGCTTGGACCCTCAGACCTCTTTGTTCCACTTGCTACTGTGGTATATTTCATGTGGCCCCCTGCTGAAGTTGTATATGTTCCAGAAAACTCTCACTTCATTTTCTTTCAGTTACCTAAAAACATTGAGGTGCAGAGGAGGAATTCCTTGCTTGTTTACATAGTCCAGATTTATACAAGGCCACTGTCCAACTACTAACACATTTGAGGGACTTGGAACAATAATGTGGTCACTATCGCTTGAGCACACATGGACTGCTCCATTTCAGAACCTTCCCTCATAACAAAAACAGTTTTTTTAAAAAAATTTTTTTATGAAAATATCTACTAAAGCAGAATTGGTCCTTCATAATTAACTTTCTACTTCCAAGCCTCAGACACAGGAGAAAATAATGAAAAGTCACCACAAAACACTTTGTAACCAGCTACTAATTTCTTTTTTGCAATGTTTTTAAATGTGTTGTTTCTGCGCAAAAGTGTTATTCTTTCCTTAGCACCTTGGTTTTCACAGAAATTCAATTTTATAAAGACATAGGAAAATAGAAAAGTGTTATATTATTTTCCATCAAATTTCTTGTTTCTGTTTATTTTTACACTTTTCATTACTCTAACTTTATTTTCTCCACTTAATTTGCTTCCCTTTTTTAAAAAACACTAAATTATTCTGAGTCCTGTGTCCAACACATGTGCTGTCTTCAGCAATAAGGGCTTATCTTTTAACTTCTGATTGGTAAACATAAGCAACCCCAATGGACTACAATGTTTTGAAAATCCCTTGGACAAAGAACTCAAAGGAAGGTTTCTATGCTTGATACTACCAGGTTGTTGTTAGGTAGTCTATGGCTTGCAGGAAAGCACTGTCACCCTATGTGGCATACTTCACTTTAGTGTGTGTGTGTGTGTGTGTGTGTGTGTGTGTGTGTGTGTATCTAAAATGCCAGACCCCCTAACCTTCTGCATACTTACTTTCTGGAAACTGTGGCTAGCCACAAAAAATACTCCAGGAGAAACCATAAACCTCCCTTGTAGTCTCCATGATACTTAGTTCCTGAAAACTATTGGTATCTATGTACAACAGGCCACCTGAAAATAACAGAAAAAGCCATAGAAACCACAGAATGTTCCTTCCCAGCACCGACCAATGAGAATAAATGGTACACTGGTATTCTATGTCAAAAAAAGACTGAAAAATTCTTCTAATTGTTCCCAAATATCAACAAATTAGGAACTGACCTCTCCTCTCCTGCTGATACAACCCTGTGGTTTTTTTTTTTGTTGTTGTTGTTGTTTTTGTTTGTTTGTTTTTGATTTTTCCTTTGAAAATTCTAGCAGTAGACACAGAACTTACTCCCTCTGGAGGCTGCTGTGTCAGCTTAGTAGATGGAGTCCCTCTTGTGGTAGGCTAGAACAATAAACCTTGTGCGTTTGCATCCATGAGTCTGCCTCCCTGATGGTCTTGGGCACAACAATATGGATGCTCTCTCTCTCTCTATATATATATGTATACAGACAGACAACAGATAGATAGATAGATAGATAGATAGATAAATAGATAGATAGATAGATAGATAGATTGTCATCATGCTTGTCTTGTTCAGGTATCTGCATTTTTATGGATGTGGTTTTCTTGTCAAATATAGAAGACACTATTCCACAGCACATGGCCCCTTCTTCTCGCTCTTACAATCACGTTGTTACCTCTTTCATGATTTTTGCTAAGCCTTAGGTGTAGGGGTAGCAATAAAGACATATAGGTGTTTCTTGAGATTACAGCTCTATCTTTATTACAGCTCTATCTTTATTAATTTTTTATTTTCCTTGTCAGTTATAATGTATTCAAATAAATAAATTAATAAATAAATAAATTGAATTTGATAATTTTAAGGCATTTGTTTTTGTCCTAGTTAAGAAGGACTCCATGGCCAAATAAAACATCTATGCAAATCACTTAATGTCAGAAAATACTACTGTACTGACTTTGTGTGAAGAGAAACCAATGGCTTTTCAATAACTTGAGAAAAATAGAAAAATTTTTGGTAAAATGGGTGACTGGGGGAAATTGTAAATGTACTAAAATATTATATCAGTAATCTCACCTTGACAGACCCTTTCTCATAAATATATCAAAATAAGAAACAAGACAAAACTTAATTTTCAGAGATTCATTAAAATGTTTTTAATAATAAAATTGTAATTGAACTAAAATATTGCAGGGTTGATTGATCAATATTATATATTAGCTCAATGAGCTAGTCATTAAACCAAAATGGTAGTTATAATGATGTTATACATACATAGAAAACGTGTCACAAAGTTTGAAACAAAAAGTATGAAAATCTACTTGTAAGTGCTTTATCATTGCAGTTGAGGTAAACATACCTAAATGAAGAAAGTAATAGTATACATTAAAAGAATGGTTTATTATGCTAAAACATGGGTGTTTTGATCTTTTAAATGATGGTATTTAAAATAGAGAGAGCATGCTTGAAATTTGAGAGTTGTTTTTATGTTGAGCATTTATGAAGACTAAAAGGAAAAACAGTTCTATGAAAATAAGCAACACACTTTAAATATTGTGCCATATTATATCCTTTAAATGTTTGTTTTTGTTCCAGGAGCAGTAACTTGTCACAAATATATTTTGCAATTTTGCTTGTCAGCAGTCTAATTCATGACTCAATGGTCTATTTTCAGAGTTTTAATACCTTTTGGTGAATTGCAGAAAAAAAATATTAGTTTTTTTTGAGTTTTTCCAGTTTCTAGAAGATACAAACCATCTACAAAGGCAATAGCATTTCCAACACTGCCTTTTCTTTCATGGCCATATGTGTTTCTGCCTATATCCAAAAAGGATTCTTTATTTTTAAGGGTTAATGAAATTGGATTAGACTCACCAAGATGATCCAGTAATGTGCTGTTTCTCAGGCTCATTTATTTTTTTATCATATCTGCAAAGTACCTTTTGTAAGGTAAGGTAACATATGTGCAACTTTGGGCAATCAGAAAGTGAATACATTTTGGGACAAAGGCAGGATTCTGCCTCCATCTACCAGCTCATATATGTCTAAGGAAGTCATTATTATACTTCTGAAATAATGTTAAACTGTATTTTTTGAGCTGCTATTTATATGAGAAATTCTTTCTGTATTCTATAAAACAATTCTTCTTGGAAAAACTTAGTTATAAACATCTAAAACAATGAATAAAGCTCTGTCACTTTCCTTCCTGAATATTTAGCCTAAATATAATAGATGTAGTATTTTCCAGATGGGATGCTGAAAGACAAATGTGGCAGCTGATGAGACAATAAAGAAAATGTTAGCATATATGTGGTGAATGAAAGAAGATGAAATAATGATTTCCCTTTAGTATAGGATTGAGGTCAATATCAGGGAGCCATGTATGCTCTGGTAAAAGATGTAAAAGACTGAGACAATGAGAAGACCATTTCTGTGGCCAACCTTTGAGTAATCAGTCTTTGTGAAGGACACCATGACATGAAGCATCAGATATGCAGCATCAGAAACCTAAATAGGTAAAGAGGATGCATACATGTAAAGCAAACATGATTCCATCAATTTTTGTAACTGCCCAACTAAAGTACTTCTACATAGAAGAGGGGTAATTTCAATGCCATCTGATTTGTTATAGAGCATAAAGCACAGGAGGGTGACAACACAATCTTTCTAGATAGGAGCAGCATCCTGGAGAGATCAAAGTCTGATCATGGCCAGAATTTATCAACAGTTCATGCCTTAACACAGATGTTTTGTCCTAAGATCAGGATAGTTCTACTTCAGACATAGACTCAGCTAATTGTAGCCCAATTAGGTGAAAGACAATCACAGAATGTTAACATCACTTTATCAGTCTTAAACACTTTACTCTTGTTCATTCTTAGAATGTTAAACCTTGACCTGGTAAAGATAGAAGAGTACCTATGCAATGAGATAGAAAATAAAGAAAATTTGTTGCATATGGTAGACTTTCATAAATAGGTAAATATACTAGAAAGAATGAAAGCCATCATTGGGCAAGGGAATTAATACATCAAAGGAATCAAAGGAATCAAAGGAAGGAAAACTGCAATCAAACTTCTAATATTGCTACTTAATTAAGATTAGAAATAATTGCTTTAGTGCAGAGAGATGTTGCAGATAATATGCAGGTGATGGGAGATGTTATTCGGTATATGTTTCTCATACTGGTTAATAAAGCACTGTGGCCAATGAGATAGCAAGATAGGCGGGACTAGGAGACAAGGAGGAAAGAGGAAGTAGTAGGGAGGAGTCGAGATGTAGCCCGGGGAGGAAGGAAGACACCTGCTGCGGCTCCCCGATAAGACGACCACATGGAAAGACTTAGATAAGTAGAAATGAGTTAAGGCAGAGCTAGCCCATAAACAATAATGTTAATTGGCCAACAGGATTGTATCAAATACAGATTCTCTGAGTGTTATTTGGGGCTCACGTAGTGGCAGGACCATGGTGGCAGTACCGGGAAGCCAGCGGGAAGGAACAACCTGCTGTAAAATAATGGTGTCAGAACTGGGATTGAGAAATTTCACTTAAAACTTAACAAAAGCTTATAAAATAGTTTTTAGAAACAAGAGAACAGAGACTAGCAAGACTTCTTAGTAGCAGCATTTTCTAGGTTGGTTTTGTTTTGCTGTAGACAGAGATTTGCGCGGCTCCTTTAAGGGAGGTTTCCAAAATTAGCATTAGCAAAAAAGCTGCCTTGCTTTTAAAGAGCTCTGCTAACAATTCATTGGTGTGTACAAGAGCTGCAATGAAGGTTTACACTGTGTTTTAAAAATACACTGGCTTGGGAGAGAAAAAGAAAGGGGATACAATGATTTAAAAAAGAAAAGAAGGAATTAGAATGAATGGGTATAATGGCACAAGCCATTAATCCCAGCACTCGGCAGACAGAGGCAAGTAGATCTCTGTGATTTCAAAGCAAACCTGGTATGCACTGAATTCCAGGACAGATAGAAAACCTGTCTCAAAATATGTAAAAATAGAAGTAGAATAAATAGAGTAATAAAAAAGTCATGTAAAGATGGAAAGCACAGAGAAATTTTGGATACTATATGCGCTTCTGTTGTCTTTAAATTATTTGATTGCTGAGAAAGTAACTACTGATAAAAGAAATGCTGCTGGATTAATTCAATTTATATATTTTAAAAATGCTTTGACTCCAAAATTTAAGCCTAAGGACAAGTTACTGGAGAAAAGGATTTCTATTTTTGTTTCCACAGAAAACGAAAAGTTGTGGATTCTTTCCAGACTTATGTGGTTTGATCAAGCAAGACCCCCTGAAGCAATGTCTACAGCCAAGATTTGTGCATCTTCTTTGGACCCCCTCATGACAGCGCCCTCTACCAGCAGGAAGTAGTTTGGAAAGAACGACGCCCAAATTCCCAAATATTGTTTATAAATGTTTGTTTTCATTTAAATGTACTTGGTTATAAATGGTTATAACCACAAACAATCTTTTTAAAGGTAAAAAGGGAATTATGGTATAGATATGAATACTTTGCTTTGGAATGGATTTTCTTTTATTGATACAATTTAAGGTCAATTTTGTAATATGTATATTTTTCCTCTTGTTTAGGTATTATGTTTATATAACTCATTGGAAAATGTAATGTATAATTTAGTACAGATTATAGAGAGTTACCTATGATAGTTAAACCTTGGAGTTAAGTTAGTTAGAATTTCTAGATATGCAGAGATGTATGTGAAATGGATAGACATTCTTCAAACCTTTCAAAGACCTACAGAATATGGCATTTAAAATGGTTTAGGGTTTTTCTTGACAGTGAGGCACAACTGCTCCTGGTAACAACACCTACAGAAGAAATGAAGATGGACATCGAAGAAACACATTATGGAGGCTTCTTCTAATATGGCAAGACTAGCCATTTGGGCAAGGTACTGCTCTTCTGGAATGTTTGACTTTATGTTGTAGAAACTGGACATGAAGGACCCACAAAAAAGATGACTGCTGATGAAAGATGGGCATTGCTACAGTATTCCTGCTTCATGGAAGAGGCTGCCAGACAGCCAGACAGTCTACAGGACACAGCGAAAAGTGACTGACAAACTGCCATTACAGGTTGACAATTTAAAGTTCCCTGCCTTGTTGAGGAGTCTGGACACACACTATGACCTATGGACTGAAGATGGAACATTACAGAAGAACTTCGGGTGACTGACCAGGCAATGAGTTGTCTTTGTCATTTCTAGAGTTCATATATTATTCTTCTGTGGTCTTTTATGGAGTTGAAGACAGATAGTTATGGTTACAGTTTTCCTTAGTTAGGATTAAAGATAAGTTACATATAGGACTTTAGACTTACAAAGATAGGATAGATGATATCTTCTTTAAGTCTTACAAAATGTTAATGGACTAAATATTGTTAACTGTGATTCTTATTTGATAACTGTTATATGATATATTTTTCTATGTTAAGATTAAACCCCTTCTTTTACTTTAGACAAAAAAGAGGAGATGATGGGAGATGTTATTCTGTATATATGTTTCTCATACTGGTTAATAAAGCACTGTGGCCAATGAGATAGCAAGATAGGCGGGGCTAGGAGACAAGGTGGAAAGAGGAAGTAGTAGGGAAGAGTTGATATGTATCCCGGGGAGGAAGGAAGATGCCTGCCGTGGCTCCCTGATAAAACGACCACGTGGAAATACTTAGATAAGTAGAAATGGGTTAATAATTAAGGCAGAGCTAGCCCATAAACAGTAATGGTAACTGGCCAACAGGATTGTATCAAATACAGAGTCTCTGAGTGTTATTTGGGGCTCACATGGGAGCCGGACCATAGCAGCAGGACTCGCTGCAGCCGGCGGGAAGAACCTGCCGTAACATACAGGTGTATGTGTGTGTGTGTGTCTGTGTGTGTGTGTGTGTGTGTGTGTGCGTGTGTGTGTTTGTGTGTAAGAAAGAGAAAGAAAGAGAGAGAGAGAGAGAGAGAGAGAGAGAGAGAGAGAGAGCCCTTATCTTTTCTGTTCACTGTAAGAGCTTTGATTTAGCATTTCTATAGTGGTGAAAAACATAGCCCCAAATTTTCTTTACTAAGTGTCAATTTTTTCTTTGTAAGAAACAGATCCTTATATTGATAAGCTTAGGATAAATGAAAGGAAGATGGAAAGTAAGACACTACCATAAGTCTACATTAAAAAATGATTAATCAATCAAATAATTATGGGGACATGCCATGTCTCCCATGTGCATGTAGAGATATAAACAAAGAAAAGTACACACATCTGTCTTGATTGGACTTTATCTCATAAAGAATATGAATTTCTAAGTAAATAATGATGCAAAGAGACCGCAATTTAAACTTGCTAAACAATGTTGAAATCCATTGCCCATAATATAAACATATATGTAAATACATAAATAAAATCTTCTTAAATAAGGCAATACATAAATGCATAATATGAAGAATATAGCTCATACTTCCATTTGTCATCCTAATAGTTAAGTAAGCAAACATTATATGCATAGTAAAATTCTATGAAATATAAATATTTTCAGTCTGTATCTTTTTTATAATATACTTATTGATCATGAGTTGAGAAAAAGAAACTTCAGTAAGCTGAAAACCAGCACACATCTCCTTAATCAATCTTTTATATAATTTTTAAATTTAAATTAGAAACAAGAATGTTTTACATATCAATCTCAGTAAACATACCCTGCTGTTCTCCCCTGTTCGCCCCACCAACCCTCACCCCATCCCCATTCTGCTCACCAGAGAGAGTGAGGTCTTCCTTGGGGAATCTTCAAAGTCTGTCATATCATTTGGAGGAGGGCCCAGACCCCACCACCGGCCCATTTGTCTAGGCTGAAGGAGTATACCTCTATGGGAAATGGACTGCCTAAGACCATTCGTATACTAGAGATAAGTACTGATCCACTACCAGAAGTCCCATAAACTGCACAGTCCTCCCTAACACCACAATCATAGAATCTTGGTCAGTCCTTTGCTGGTTTCCCAGTTATCAGACTGAACTCCATGAGCTCCTCCTTCTTCAGGTCAGCAGTTTCTGTGGGTTTCTCCAACCTGGTCTTTACCCCTTTGCTCATCACTTCTCCCTCTCTGCAACTGGATTCTAAGAGGTCAGCTCAGTGTTTAGCTATGGGTACTGCTTCTGTTTCCTCAGTTACTAGAAGAAGGCTTATGTTTGTCTTTTTGTGACTAGGTTACCTCACTCAGGGTGGTTTTGTCTAGTTCCATCCATTTGTCAGTGATTTTCAAGATTCCATTGTTTTTCTTCCCCTGAATAGCACTCTATTTTGTAAATATACCACATTTTCTCCATCCATTCCTCAGTTGAGGGGCATTTAGGTTGCTTCCAGGTTCTGGATATTACAAATAATGCACTATGAACATAGTTGAACAGATGCCCTTATTGTATGAATGTGCATCTTTTGAGTATATGCCTAAGAGTGGAATTACTGGGTCTTGAGGAAGACAGATTCCCGTTTTCCTAAGGAATCACCATACTGATTTGCAAAGTGGCTGTACAAGTTTGCACTCCCACCAGCACTGGATGAGTATACCCCTTTCTCCACATCCTCTCCAGCATGAACTATCTTTGGCGTTTTTTATTTTATCCATTCTGTCGGGAATATGATGGTATCTCAGAGTTATTTAAATTTGCATTTCCCTGATGGATAGGATGTTAAGCACATTCTTAAGGGTCTTTCAGCCATATTTTTTAGATTCCTCTATTGAGAATTCTCTATTCAGTTATGTACCCCACTGTTAATTGGATTATTTGGTATTTTGCTAACTAGCTTCTTGAGTTCTTTGTATATTTTGGATATCAGCCCACTGTCAGATATGGGTTTGGTGAATATCTTTTCTCATTCTGTGGTCTGCTTTTCTGTCTTGTTAACTCTATCCTTTGCCTTACAGAAGTTTGTCAATTTCAGGGGGTCCCATTTATTAATTGTTGATCTCAGTGCCTTGTGCTACTGGTGTTATGTTCAGGAAGTAATCTCCTGTCTCAATTCATTCAAGGGTACTACCTCTCATTTTCTCTTCTAGGAAGTTCAGTGTGGCTGGATTTATGTTGAGGTATTTGATCCATTTGGACTTAAGTTTTGTGCATAACAATAGATATGGATCTATCTGCAATCTTCTACATGTCTGCATCTGGTTATTCCATTTGTTGAAGATGCTTTTTTTTTCCCCATTGTATAATTTAAGCTTTGTCAAAAATCAGGTTTTCGTAGGTGTGTAGGTTCATATCACGGTTTTCAACTTGACTCCATTGGTCTACCTATCTTTTCTTTTTTGTGCCAGTACCAAGCTGTTTTCAGGATTATAGCTCCATAAGAGAGAGTCAGGGATGGTGATGCCCCCTAAGATAGCCTGTAATGTTTTTGGCTATTCTGGGTCTTTTGTTTTTCCATATGAAGTTGAATATTGTTCTCTCAAGGTCTGTGAAGAATTGTGCTGGGATTTTGATGTGTATTGCATTGAATCTGTAGATTGCTCTTGGCAAGATTTGCATTTTTACTATGTTGATCCTACCTCTTTTTACGAGGCTACAATTACCATAGTACCCAAGCCCTACAAAGACACCAGTAAAAAATAGACCAATACAGACCAATATCCCTCATGAATATTGATGCCAAATGAGCAAATGACTTAAGGCCAGGCTGGAGAAATATACAGAATCAGCCAACCTGAACAAGACAAAGATCATGCACCCCAGTCTGATAGCTGAGAAACCAGCATAGGACTGAGCCAGACACCCTGAATGTGGGTGTTAGTGAGGAGGACTGGGCAGTCTATGGGGCCTTAGTACTAGATCAGTATTTATCCTTCATATAGGAATGGACTTTGGGAGCCCATCCCACATAGAGGAATACTTTCTCATCCTAGACACATGGGGGAGGGCCTAGGCCTTGCCCCAAATAATATGACAGACTTTGAAGATTCCCCATGGAAGATCTCAGCCTCCCTGGGGAGCAGAAAAGGGATGGGCTTGGGTTTGGTGGGGGTGATGGGGAAGAATGGGCGGGTGAGGGAACTGGGATTGACATGTAAAACAAGCTTGTTTCAAATTTAAATGAAAAAAGGAATTAAATTCAATTAAAAATACTGATAAATAGAATCCAAAAACACATCAGAGAACTCATCCACTATGACCAAGTAGGCTTTATCCCAGGGATGCAGAAATGGTTCAACAAACAAAAATCCATCAATGTCCTCTCCCACATAAACAAACTGAAAAATAAAACCAAATGATCATTTCACTAGATGCTGAAAAAGCCTTTAACAAAATCTAACACCACTTCATGATTAAGTTATTAGAGAGATCAGGGATAACAGGAACATACCCAAACATAATAAAAGCAATATACAGCAAACCAACACCCAACATCAAACTGAATGGAGAGAAACTTAAGCCGATTCCTCTAAAATCGGGAACAAGACAAGGCTGCCCTCTCTCTGTATATATCTTTTCAATATTGTACTTAAAGTTCTAGACAAGGCAATAAGACAACAAAAGGAGATCAAGTGGATACAAATTGGAAAGGAAAAAGTCAAACTCTCACTATTTGCAGATGATATGATAGTTCACATAAGTGACCTGCAAACCTCTACCAAGGAACTCCTACAGCTGATAAACACCTTCAGCAAAGTGGCAGGATATGAGATTAACTAAAAAATAAAAATCAGTAGCCCTACTACATATAGACAATAAAGGGCTCAGAACAAAATCAGAGAAACATCACTACAAACAACATAAAATATCTTAAACTAACACTAACCAAACAAGTGAAAGACCTATATAATAAGAACTTTGAATCTTTAAAGAAAGAAATTAAAGAAGATACCAGAAAATGGAAAGATCTCCCATGCTCTTGGATAGGTAAGATCACCTTAATTAAATGTATAAAGTTAATGTTATCAAAATAAAATGAAGCAAACCATTTGGTAGCTGATAAGATATAATCATATAGTGTAACCTCTGTAATATTTCTGACAAAGTCATTTAATTTAAGGAAACATCAGATAAGCCTAAATCTAATGGAATTTTATAAATAACTGGCTTCAAGTCAAAATGAGAAAAATGACAGGACAGTAGGAAGGTTAAAGGAAAATACCTACATTAATTGAGAGACCTCTGGTTTGGAGATGGGTTTTGAACACTAACTTTGTACAGTGGTACTGACCTGGTACTCAGAAGATACCTCATTCAGTCCAGTATGATGCTATTTTCCTAACTATTTGGACAAACCCATATTGGTTTTGTAACTGTCCTTGTTCAGATTGAATCTTTTTTTTTTCTAAAAACAGACACTATTGGACAATTGACAAATTTTGAATGGGGTTTCTAACTTAGCAGATAATAATATAATTTCTTAATTTTGATGGTTATAATATCTTATATTAGACAATATTTATGCAAAATATAGAAATACAGTACTTGACTATTAGCAAAGTATGAGTAGCTTTCAAGGAACTTAACAAAAAAAAACCAATTTTTGTATTGTAAGTGCAACTTTTCTGTTTGAAGTTATTTTGAAATAAAAATAAAAGAGCAATTGTAGATTAAGATGATAATGTGAATGGATTTCAAGGCCATCTGTTAATCCTACTGATTGAGAATAAGACCACTACCACACTTTAAAGTCAAATTTGAAGCAAGCTTTAATTAGCTATTGGCTGGATGGATGTTCTTTGGCTGGGTCCATACCCAGGTTCCAGATAAATGGCCCAGAATCAGTTTTCAGTGAAGTAAGAAAGAAAACCCATAATTCATTGCATTTCACATCACATCACATCAAATCAGGGGCAAGCATACATTCTGATGTACTTCCAGCTTATATTCAATCAGGAATAAGTGTACAATCTGACATATTTCTTGCCTGTGAACCTCTTGACCACATGTGATGCATGTGATCAAGTACATCCAATGCCAATGGATCAAACAAACTAATTTAGTGGAGTGAAAACATGTAGCTTGTAGTTATCTTCCATAATCAATAGCCTCTAATATTATAGGAACTATCTGAACTTGGGCATGGGTCTTGTAGATCAGAGGCACTTTTGTTTCCTTATTAATTAAAACTTAAAATGAAAAATTGTCTCTCACATTCATTACTTGACTTGTATCCCGAGTCAAATGCTTGACTCTGTGGTAGGTAACTGTTTATATTGGGATCTTATAATCAGAAGCTTAATAGTACCTAGACAGAAATTATCATTTAGTTAAGGCATCAATGATGTAAGACCCAACAGCAATTAGTAGAAGCAGAAGAGCCAAAGGCCTGTGATGACTGACATTAGAGATACTATCCAGAAGCAACCTAGAAATCAGAATAGAGACCAGTTATTTACTTTATTTCAGGCCCCTTGTAATGTTTTTTGTCCTTTTTAAGTACAATTAGATTATTTCTAATGGTCCTGAGTGGTTTATATAGAAAAATTAATTTTCTCTTAAAGATGTGAAATAACCTCTTTGTTTTACATAGAGTAGGTTGAATGTCCTATCATATAGAACTGTTCCAGCTACTATCTGGGTCTCTTTTTTATAACAGGTATCTTTCCTGGTATGCCAATACGTAGTATAGGTAGCTATTTTGTCCTGTATGACATGGAGTTTCTTTTTGATCTAACATTCCAGACTTTTGGGTGCAAAGGCCAACATACTCTCTTCTGTAACTCCTTCCTGCTAAGACTAGGATAATATTGTCAGGGTCTAGGAAGGCTGGAATGCTACTCAATGGCAAGGAGGGAATTCAGACAATGGAGCATTCATCAGAAACATCTGGTCCACAAACAAAGCTGAAGAGACAAGGAGTACCACTTTGGCTAGACTGATCCATCCTTCAGCAAGTCCAGGGTTTGCAGTCACTTGGAGCATACTGTAATCAGAAGTTGATGCTTAGATGTGTCTGTCAGCCGAGTGGAAATCTCCTGAGACAAAAAAGACTAGGAACAGAAGTTAAAATTTATGAACACAGAAGAAGATATTACACTTCGAAACTTAAGACTCATAGTCTTAGTAATTAGGAAAGGAGTGGAGTCCCAAAACCAGGAGAGAGAGAAGTACCATCCTCAGGAATACACAGGTCAGGAAATTTATGCTATATTTATCTGGAGTCCTTTGAACCATTGAGAAGTAAAAATTCAAGTCTTGTGACTTTCTTGATTCTCTGAAGCTTACATGAAATTTTAGTTTACAAAACAACATACACATGCAAGTTTTAGATGTATTAATATTACCAATCTGTACTGAAATCTACATTGCATGAAAATCAGGTAACAGATGTCTATAAAACAGTGGGAAGAGACTCACACCTTTGAGTCCTAGCAAAAGCTTTAGATTTGGGCTAACAAATATGAACATTCTTTCCTCTGTCCAGAGAACTAGATACAGATTGTACAGAGATGTCTCTGGACTAATGAGAATTTAGAAGACAATCAAAGGAAACAAAATCTTGAGCTTGTAACTAAATAGTGAGTAGTACTTATCAGAACTCCATTGATCATTATAAAAACTCTGGACTTTTGAAAACTTAGTGTAACAATAGCATAGAAGGTATTGAAGAGGAAAAAATCTGAGATATTTTTAATTTTAATATACCTTAAGTCATTTAATTATTATGTAACAATTTGCATTTACAACTTAAATCATTTTCTGAGATCTTCAGAACTTAAGCTTTAATAACTTCATAGCATTATATACCTTAGACCCAGCGAACTTACATGAACTATCATATCCTTAAGCCATTATATACTTGAAAATATTTTCTTAGACATTCAAAACTTACATATATTTCAACATCATTTCTTTCCATCAAATCATTTTTCAAGGACACAATTAGTTATAACAGAAAAATCTTATTTTTATTTATTTTTCTTATTTTACATATCGATCCCAGTTCCCTCTCCCTCCCTCCTTCTCTCACTCTATCCAAGCCTCCCATAGTCCTGACCACCCTCCCATTGCTTTTTCCCTCCCCACTTCCAGGAGGGGTCAACAAAATCTGTCAAGTCTTTGGAAGTAGGGACTAGACTCTCCCTACTGCCTCTAAGTTAAGGGAGTAACCCCCCATGGGGAATGGGCTCCCAAAGTCCTTTTGTGCGCCAGGGATACATCCTGGTGCACAAATGAAATAGAAGCAGTCATCAAAAGCCTCCAAACCAAAAAATGCCCAGGACCAGATGGCTTCAGTGCAGAATTCTACCAGAAATTCAAGGAAGAGCTAATATCAATACTCCTCAAATTGTTCCACACAATAGAAGCAGAAGGTTCATTATCAAATTCTTTTTACTAGGCCACAATTACCTTGGTATGCAAGCCACACAATGACACAACTAAGAAAGAGAACAACATCAGAGAAATCATCCACCATGACCAAGTAGGATTCATCCCTAACTTGCAGGGATGGTTCAACATATGAAAATCTATCAATGTGATCCACCATATAAACAAACTGAAAAAGAAAAACCACATGATAATTTCATTAGATGCTGAAAAACCCTTTGACAAAATCTAACACCCTTTCATGATAAAGGTCTTGGAGAGATCAGGGATAACAGGAACATACCTAAACATAATAAAAGCAACATACAGTAAAACAACAGCCAATATCAAACTGAATAGAGAGAAGTTTAAGGCAGTACCTCTAAAATCAGGAACAAGACAAGGCTGCCCTCTCTCACCATATCTCTTCAATATTTTACTTGAAGTTCTAGCTAGGGCAATAAGACAACAAAAGAAGATCAAGTGGATACAAATTGGAAAGGAAGAAGTCAAACTCTCATTATTTGCTGATGATAAGATAGTTTACATAAGCAACCCAAAAAACTCTACCAGGGAACTCCTACAGCTGATAAACACCTTCAGCAAACTAGCAGGATACAAGACAAACTCAAAAAAAAAAATCAGTGGTCCTACTATACACACATGGCAAAGGGGCTGAGAAAGAAATCAGAGAAATATCACACTTTACAATAGCCACAAACAACATAAAATATCTTGGAGTAATGCTTACCAAACAAGTGAAAGACCTATATAGCAAGAATTTTGTGTCTTTGTAGAAAGAAATTAAAGAAGATACCAGAAAATACAAAGACCGCCCATGCTCTTGGATAGGTAGGATAAAATAGTAAAAATGGAAATCTTTCCAAAAGCTATCGACAGATTCAATGCAATCTCCATTAAAATCCCAGCACAATTCTTCACTGACCATAACAGGATAAGAATCAACTTTATATGGAAAAACAATAGACCCAAGATAGTCAAAACAACCCAGTACAATAAAGGGATTTCAGGAGGCATCACCATTCCCAACTTCAAGCTCTACTACAGAGCTATAACCCTGAACACAGCTTGGTATTGGCACAAAAATAGACAAGTAGACCAATGGAATTGAATGGAAAATACTGACATTAACCCACACCCCTACAACCACCTGATTTTTGACCAAATAACTAAAAGTATATGATGGGAGGAGGAAAGAATCTTCAACAAATGGTGCTGGCACAACTGGATGATGGTGTACAAAAGACTGAAGATAGACCCATGTCTATTGCCATGCATAAAACTCAAGTCTAAATGAATCAAAGACCTCAACATTAATCCATCCACACTGAACCTGTTAGAAGAGAAAGTGGGAGGTATTCTTGAACAAATGGGTACAGGAGACCACTTCCTGAACATAACTCCAGTAGCACAGAAACTGAGATCAACAATTAACAAATGGGACCTCCTTACACTAAGAAGCTTCTGTAAGGCAAAGGACATAGTTGACAAGACCAAATGGCACCCCACAGACTGGGAAAAGATCGTCACCAGCCCTACATCTGAAAGAGGGATGATCTCCAGAATATACAAAGAACTCAAGATAGTAGTCACCGAAACACCAAATAACCCTATTAAAAAATGCGGTACAGAACTGAAGAAAGAATTCTCAATAGAGGAAGTCAAAAAGGCTAAAAGACACTTAAGAAAGTGCTCAACATCCTTAGCTATCAGGGAAATGCAACAACTCTGAGATACCACCTTACTCCTGCCAGAATGGCTAAAATTAAAAGCACCAATGACAACTTATGCTGGAAAGGATCTGGAGAAAGTAGAACACTCCCACACTGTGGATGGGAGTGTGAACTTGTACAGACATTTTGTAGATCATTATGGTGGTTCCTCAGGAAAATGGAAATCAGACTACCACAGGACTGGCAATCCCATTGTTTGGTGTATACCCAAATGATCCACATTGGTGCAACAAAGACATCTGTTCAACTATGTTTGTAGCAGCATTATTTGTAATAGCAAGAACCTTGAAGCAACCCATATGCCCCTCAACTGAAGAATGGATAAAGAAGATGTGGCACATTTACACAATGGAATTGTACTCTTGGGGGGAGGGGATGACAATAGAATCTTGAAATTTACAGGCAAATGGATGGAACTTGAAGAAACCACCCTGAATGAGGTAACCAAGTCACAAAAAGAGAAACATGGTATGTACTCACTCATATATGAATTTTAGACATACAGCAAAGGATCACCAGCCTATAATTCACACCACTAGAGAAACTATGATACAAGGAAGAATATAATAGATTCATATAAGAGCCCTCATCTAGTAGCTGATGGAAACAGAAATAGACACCACAGCTAAACACTAAGCTGAACTGGAATCCAGATGCAGAGAGGCAACAGATGTAGGACAAGACCAGGCTACAGAAACCCACAGAGACAGCAGACCTGAACAATGAGGAGCTAATAGACCCCCAGACTCATATCTGGGAATCTAGCATTGAAGCAACTCAGACCTCCTGAAAATGGGTCTCAGTTAGAAGGCCTGGGCAGTGTAAGGGATCTCTGACAACAGAACAATCATTTCAAACAGGTTCCTTTAGTGGAAATTTACAACTGAAACATGTTTATCTTTTAATATAATGCCTGTTGTCAAAGCAAACTGGTTTACATTTTTTTTCAACAAGTTAGCTCTAGAAAAAGCAAGGCTTGACTTTTACATATTAAATGAGCTAACAAGCTGGATATAGTCTTGGGGAAGAACCTCATTGTCTGCTGCTACTAAGCTGAAAAAGCTATAGTTAGTTTAGCCATCAATACCATCAGAGGTCTGAGAATAAATTATAGAATGAAGTATAATCCTAATGACCTAAGTATCAATTAAAATGACAGAGACTAATCCATTACATAGATAACCATCCATGTGTTCTCCATGGCACTGGGGGCAGAGGTACCAGGAAAGCATCTGTCCTTGGCTTTCAGGCCCAAAGGGTAAGAATTTTTCCTGTAGGGGGATATGGGGAGGCTGATTTTACTTTGCCTAGGCAAATTGGGACAATCAATTTTCTTGTCCATAGTTTGGACCAGGTCCTGGCAGCAGGTGTTGTTTTGAGGCATTCTTTCATGTGAAGTCATTATGGTTCATCATCTTCTTTGGAGACTTTGAGATCACTGCTAGAAGCTGGGAATCCCTGTTATATTAAGTCTTTGCCATTAAACATTTTAAATACTATATTTATGAAATATCTGACAAGTTTGTGGACCATTATCTATTAAGCATATCAGAACAAAACAAACCTAGGCTTAACTTTGAAAACATACCTAACATGAACACAAGTTTGACTATTATAGAAGACAAATTATTAACCTGTATTTGTTTATATTATATTTTATTTTTATTAATAATATAATTTAAAATTTTACATGTCAATCCCAGTTTCCTCTCCCTCCCTGCCTTCCTCCCTCCCTCCCATTTACCCTCTATCTCCCCTCACATTCACCCTGACCACCTTCCCCTCCCATACCTCCACCCCTATTCCTCATGTAGGGTTATGCTATCCAGGTGGAGTCATGTAAATCTGTCAATCATTTGAAGTAGGGACTAGGACCTCTCTCCTGTCTGTAGGTTAAGGGAGTATCCCTCCATGGGGGATGTACCTGCAAGATCCTTTTGTGCATCAGGAATACATCCTGGTTCTACTGTCTGAGGTCCCTTAGACTGCTCAGTCCTTCTATTCAGATGGTCTGAGTCAGTCCCATGCTGGATTCCCAGATATTAGTCTGGGGAGGAGCATTACCTCCTCCTTGTTCAGGTCAGCTGTCTTTGTGTGTTTCTGCAACCTGGTCTTGTCCTCTCTCTCTGCATCTGGATTTTCGTTTGACGCAGTGTTTAGTTATGGGTGTTTGCTTCTGCTTCCAACAGGTACTAGATGAGGACTCCATGATGGTGGATAATTTAGTTGATGATCTCACTATCAGGGAAGGGAATTTATGGTAGCCTTTCCACGGTTTCTCAAATTGTTAGTTGGAGTCAGTCTTGTAGGTCTCTAGACCTTTCTTTAGGTTCAGTTTTCTCTTCAAACCAATAATGGCTCCATCTTTTATGTTCTCTCTCTCCCTTTTCTGTCTTCTATTCCTACCCTGACTCAATTTCAATTTGCATAAGTACAATGCCTTAAATAAGAGTAGAAATAACAAAATAACCTTAAATTTACACCGATATACAAATAACTATACCAATGTGAACTATGTAAGACTAGTAGTTCTGGGGTTTTTAAATTTGTTTTTTAGTTTAAAAGTAGATTAAATAATCGTACATTTCTATATATCCTCCCCTTCCTGTTTTTGGAGTATTCTGTGAGGCTGGATCATCAGAGGTAGCAGTTCTGAAATTGCTCTGGATGTAATGTTTTGAGAAAACTTTAACTGAAGCTTTCAGAGAAGCTGGATAATTTGAGCTACTTATCTTGTCTTTATACAATGTACAGTCCTTTTGTTCTGAAAACATACAAACTTTTAAAGGTAACATATACATATCTGTGTTAATAATAGTATGGAATGTATGGTGTGCATAAGTCAGCAAAGGATGATTTGTTTTATGTTTGAGCAGGTAAAAGACATTTGTCAACTTTAAAAGTACATTTGGACTGTATAACCAAACTGTATTGAAGACTCTTTAGCTATCAATATTTATCATGTCTCTTCCAGTCTCAGAGCTGTTCTCATGTAGAGGTATCAGTATACATATCACCTGTTCTGTCATCTTTCTTGGCTTTCTCCCTCATGTCTACAGCCAAAATTCTTAGGAAGTACCTTACCCCCAGTTAACTCTGATCTACATTAATTTTGAAGGACTCCATAGCGTTTTGTTTCCTGTGGAAACAAAAGTAAAACCTCTCTCCCAAAGCAACATATTTCCTGGCTTCCACTCTGAAGCAAAGTCTTCTCTAAAGTACATAGTTTGGTTTAATTTTGCAGTTCCTTCCATAATTCAATGTTTCTTAACAGCTGCTGTTCACTCATCACCATTATAAAAAAAATAGTCAACAAAGCAGCATACAGGATTCAGTTGAATATTTCCCACCCTTATGTGGCTTATTTATTTTATATTACTTTATTGTTAGATGGGGATATCCATCTATATGTATATATGTATATATACATATATATGGATATCCATATATATGTATATATACATATATATGTATATCCATATATATGTATATATATATATATATATATATATATATATATTGTTTGATGAATAAAACACTGTTTGGCCAAGAGAAGCAGAAAAATAGGAGGGACTAGGAGACAAGGAGAATTCTGGATAAGTTAGGCAGAGAGAGGTTATGAGAAGATACTATGTAGCCAAGGAAGGAGTAACAGGCCCAGGCCCTTTTCCAGTAGGATATGACCATGTGGGAATACTTATATTAATAGAAATTTGTTAATAATTAAGAGAGAGCTAGTCAGTCAGAAGCCCTAGCCATCAGCTCCCAACTTATAATTAATGTAGCACCTCTGTGTGTTCATTTGAGGCTGAAGTTATGGTACCTAGAGGGACAAGAAAAATTCAAGCAACATTTCTTTCTTTGAAAACTTTACTTTAGTCAGATTTTGTTTAATTATCTTTAACAGTTTACAATAATTTATTAGTTTTCATAAGACTATGACTTGCTGGGGTACGGCATATGAACAGGAACTGAAGGAACTTAGAGGCTATGTAGCATAATAAATAACAGACCCAGAGACAGACATTGGGGTTCAAGCTTCAAGGTGAAGATCAGAGAAGCAAGGCAGCCAAGCCAGTAGATCTTACTTCTAACCAGCTGAAATGACAGTCCTGTCTCCACAAATCCTCAGAGGCAAAAGGCTCTGAATTCCTGTCTCCTTCTACTTAAATTCCTTTATCCACCAAGCCATATCCTGCTGTCTCCAGTGCAGGAGTTAAAGGCATGTGATCCCAAGTGATGGGAAATATCCTTCTCTATGCTGTGCAGATATGTTTCTCTTATTGATTGATGAATAAAACTGCTTCAGGCAATGAACAGGAAAGATGTGGACTGGCAAGAAAATAGTTGGGGTTACCAGACTAGGATAGTGCTGGGAAGAAAAACGCAGAGGGATGATGCCATGTATTATGGATAAGCCACAGCCTCATGGCAATACATAGTTTAATAGAAGTGGGTTAATAGTTAACAATAGCTAACCAATAAGAAGCCTGAGTGATTGGCCAAACAGTTTATAATTAATATAGCCTCTGTGTGTTTATATGGAACAAATGGGTGAAGGACTGAGTGGGAATTCTGTCTACACCCAAGTACTAATAACATTTTTTGTGTGAGCTGTTTCTTTTAGGACTGTATCAATTTTGAGTAGTCAGCATAGCCTTGAACTGACAAAGATATGTCTCCCTCTTAATCCTGAGTCCTTGGAATAATGGTGTATATCACCACTGCCAGATCTCTGTAGCTTGAGACTGACTTTACATTTTGAATCCTCAGGCAAGCTTTAATAAATCATAAATAATATATCACAAGACTAGCTTTTCTTTTGACAAGTTAATAAGCACAATTGATGGGATATATTATTCTGTAAATATGTTTCTCATACTGGTTAATAAATAAAGCACTGTGGCTAATGGGAAAGCAAGATAGGAGGGACTAGGAGACAAGGAGGAAAGAGGAAGTAGTTAGGAGGAGTCATCATGTAGAGCCGAGAGAGAGCAGATGCGGGCCCACCACTCCCCGGTAAGATGAGCCACATGGAAATACTTAGAATAGTAGAAATGTGTTAATCATTAAGACAAAGCTAGCCAATAAACAATGATAATAAGTGGCCAACAGCTTGTATCAAATACAGTCTCTGCGTGTTATTTGGGGCTGGCATGGCGGCCAGCAGGGAGAAACAAAGAGTGGGTCAGGCAGCTGGTGGGACAAACCTGCACTTAACACACAATAGTGGAGGGGCCAGAAGTTCCTTTTGCCAGAAATAAAGAGAATGAGTCCTTTTTAAGAAAGCAGGAATTTTCTTTAAACCCCTGATGGAATGGAGGCTTTTGTCTAAATGCCAGACCTTGGAGAAATTAATTTATAGCTTTATCTCTGTTAAATTTGAGCCTTAAAAAATAACTATTTCTCTATTGAAGCTCCTTTTAGTAACAAAATAAAACTTAATTCATAGACATGGTCCACAGAGAGATTGAGAAAATTCCTGTCCTGATTCTTTTATAGTATACCATTACAGAACAGTTTCCTGTATGACTCAAAATATCTTAAGCTAACAAAGTTAGCAAAGACAAGAAGGCTAGACATACATTCTTAAGCATAGTAGACTTTGGGTAAGCAGACATTTTTTTAAGCCAGTGTTTCTCAAACTTTCCAATGCTTTGACCCTTCAATACAGTTGCCCATGTTGTAGTGACTCCAAAAACCATTCCTCTTTGATATTTCACAACTGCAATTTTGCCTTTGTTATGTTGTCAATGCAAATATCCAACATGTAGGTGGTCTTAGGCTAGCCCTGTAAAAGGTCGTTCAACCCCCAAAGGATCAAGACTCTTAGGTTGAGAAGATGCTTCAAGATTTTTGCTAGACTGGGTCATTGTTTTGTTGCATCATAAGATAGGAATATCACACTTTCTGGTGTTTAGCATTTGGTTCCCTCAAGTGTGGCCTTAATTTTTAGGCTTTTATTTATTTTTAGGTTGAAATATTAATAATATAAAGCATTTTACAAAATTCAAATTTCTCACAGCCTTATAAATTTAAACATTTTAAAAACTGTTCCTTATTTACATCCAGTTGTTAAAAATTTAAATTTTCTGTAAAACTCTGAAATATCCCCTTCAAAATGTTTAAAATCTCTCAACTGTGTGTCCCTGCAATATCAAAAATAAAGTAGCATTTTTTTTTTTTTACTTCACAAGGTAGAAAACAGGACATAATCTACATAAGGCAAAAGGAAGCTCCACCAGTGAAAACAATTGAAAGCTCAATATCTGGGATTCATTCATAAACTTCTGTTTTACTGAGAGGTTTTGATTAACATTTTGGTCCTGCCCTTGACTACATATGCATAGCCTGCCTACTATATCTCAGTATGCTCCATTACATTGTGGTTGTTGTTTCTGCTGATTATCCCATAGTGCTAGCATTTCCCAAACTGCTACCCACCATTGCAACTAGGCCTTCTTTACAAACTCTAGCCCTGCTTCATATTTGCAAACCTTAGCTATTCTCTATGATCCCTTCATGTCTTTAAAAGAATTATTGTTTGGATGACAGTTCAGCAGCCAGATCAAGGTATATTCTTTTATATCAAAGCATGGAGGTGCAGCTTTATTACCTTATTAAATATGCATTGTTTTTGTTTGTTTCTTGTTTAGTTTTTTTTTTTTTTTTTTTTTTTTTTTTTTGAGACAGGGTTTCTTTGTATTGCTTTGGAGCCTGTCCTGGAACTCAATCTGTAGACTAAGCTGGCTTTGAACTTACAGAGATCCACCTACCTCTGCCTCCTCAGTGCTGGGGATTAAATGTATGCACCACCAACACTCAGCATAAGCATTGTTTTTAAATCCTATCTTTCATGAACCTTTTTTTTCAGGACAGGAATTATCATATAAAATTCTGTCTAATCTAAAATATCATGGAGACTTGATATTGCTTGCCTCCTTGGTAGGCCCACTCCACATAGTTACTTTTAACAAAGATGATAGTGAAATCACATGATGTCTGTCTTCTCTAACCCTTGCAAAGATACCTGGCAGACACATGGCTTCCCAAAGCTGGTGAAGTCACATGACACTCACCTTCTGGAACCCTAGCAAAGATGGCAACCAGCCATGTGGTAATCCAAAATGGAATCATGACAATTATTTCTTTAAAATTACCCATGTATAGATTTTTAACTATCAAATCCCAGTGTTACTAATTTTATCTTTTATTTTCCAGATTTTTCCAAATTTGTAACCATATCTACCAAAATAAACTTATAAATGTCAAGGTATATAATGTTCCCATATACACATAAACCAAGTCTATTTTTTTTTTTTTTTGGCTGTTCTGCTTTGCTTTCTTTTCTCTGCCATTGTGCCAGGTTCCCAAGAAATGGCCTAGAATTAAGCAGTGGCTTAAGAAGAAGGACTAATAATTTATTACATTTTCAATCAGTTCCAATCAGGGGCAAGCATACATCCTGTCATATTTCCTTTCATTCACATGTGATTAAATACATTCCCTGCAGATAGATCAAACAAACTTGTTATTTTCCATGAACTGTAGTCTCTAGCATTTTAGAAACTATTTGTTTTGGGGCAATGATCTTGCAGATCAGAGGCATTTTTATTTCCTGGTTATCTAAGGCATAGTAATTAAAAGTCAAAATGTAATTTTGTCTCTCACACATCATACTGAATTTATAAAGGTTACATACTGTACACAGTACTAGAAGAAGCTTCTTCAAGAAACAAAAGCAGACCATCATATTCTAGAGGCAAGCACTGAGGCAGGATGAGGTTATTAAGGGAAAATAATACCCTTCCTTAACAAGGCAATTGTGAGTGATATGGAATGTTTACATACTGGGGATATAAGCCTTATCTAAGACTGAAAATTTTAAAGGAAAAGGAAGTGAAAATGAGGCTAATGTTATTGACTCAAGGTAGATACTGCTATCTTTCATCAGGAAGGGTAATATAAAGGTGAAACCATTTCAAGGGCTCTACATTGCTTTTAATATTTTAAATAAGTGAAACTTGTTAAAAACTAGTCATTGTTACTTCAAAAAATATTTGTTTTGTGGTCTATGATAGTTAAAATTTATAATTATAAAATTTGTTTAACACAATAATTCTGAAGACCCATTCATACCCTGTCTGGTGAGCTAATATAGGAAATCATATTTCTATGGTTTTCCCCTCAAATGGATCAGTGTTGACAAAGATAGCCTGGATTTCCAGTCACTCACATACATCTCAGATTTCCTTCTCATTCCTCCTTATTCCTTATTGTTGTCCCTGGTTTCTTGAGACATTTACTTTAGAAAACATTCCATAATAAGTCATTGTTCTGCTCCTTTGAGATGTAAGTTAAAGAATGTATCTCTGGCTTTGTCAAAGTCAAGAACTATCCTTTTGGAATATAATTATCCAGGAAGGAAAATCTGTTTCAGTGGGAGGGTGAAAGCTCATTTTGGTCTTGACTTGCTGCAAGCTATAAAGTTACTTCCTGACATCCCAAAACTGAAAATTTACATTAACTTGAGTGTTAGCAATTGGCAAAGAAAGACTGCACCTATATCAGCTTTCCAGAACTGTCTAGCATGGAAAACATGTTGGTAAGAACAAAGGGTTACATTTTATTCATAGCAGTAGCAAAATTACAATTGTGAAGTAGCATCAAAAATATTTTATGGTTGGGAGTCACTGCAATATGAGGAATTGTTAAAGGGTCATAGCATTAGGAAGGTATTTGATAAAAGGTAATATATAATCAAAATAAATTATATACAAGTATGACATTGTCAAAGGGTTAAAATCCTTTCTAGAATTTGGTGAGGGAGGTAGATATGTCAGGAAATTGAGTATTCCATACATCTTACTATCCATCATAACCAGGTGATAAAATCCACTTCTCTCTGCATTTTTGTCTTTTACAATTATTGTTGTTTTTTAAATAATATTGAGAATTGATGAGGAATTCAACTTTGCTTCTATAACTCTTATAAAATTTTGCTTCATGTGTAGAAACAGATTATAAGTAAATGATCTAAGACTGCCAAATTTTATTTAAATACTTAGATATTCTCTCTCTCTTTCTCTCTCTCTTTCTCTCTCTCTATCTCTTTCTCTGTGTGTGTGTGTACATAAACACACTCATCCATGCTTTTATGTGTGAAGTTGTTGTTATTTATCTTATTTTTGAAACAAGGTCTTTCTTACTGAATTTAGTGTTGCTGACCAGTGAGCCTTAGGGAATACTTGTCTCCACCTTTCACTCCATTTCCCATGATGGCACATTACAGGGGAGCTCTGATACATCTGGCTTTTAAATGGATGTTAAGGATCCCAAATAATGTTTTCATGCTGGTGCAGCAAGTGGTTTACTCACTGAAACTTCTCATCAGATCCTGACAAAGGTTTTCACAAAATTTCTGTGTTAGTAAATGCAAGTTACCATAAGACAGTTTTCAGAGAATATTTTCAGGTGAAATTAAGTCACTTTCTCTTTAAGACAAACAAACAAAACAAATGAACTAAGAAGTCAGAAAAGCATATAACAACTGGTAAGCTTTGATGTCAGCAATTCAAAGTGCCATTGCTATATAGTATTTACTTATCTGTCTGTCTCTTTAGGAGACAACTCAGACAGGGCCAATATGACATCACATGACTACAGAAGTTCACAACACCAGTAGCTTTAGGCTTCATTTTTCCTATCTATTCCAATGTTGTTATATATAGTGAGATATTCACTTTGTCTGATTCTGTGGTACTGACCACGCCCATTGGGTGGTGGAGCCAGGGGCAGAAGTGACCTGTGGAACTAGGTCTGATGAGGAGCCAGGGAATGTTCTCTTGCTAGCAGGCCACAGAGAGGAGAGCATTCAATGGAACGTGCTGGTGTTCATCTGTCTAGGTTGTAAGTTAGTTCTCCCTGAATAAATATCTATTCAGCCTATTTGTTTATCCTGATCTTTATTAAACTGACATAGTTATATCCCAATAACAAAAACAACATTTGTTATATTTAGAACACTCATAGAAATCTTGAATCCCAATGGCAATTTTTTTGCAATTTCCTCCTGCTGTCAAGAATATATTGGTTATGGAAGCTGCATAGGAGAAGGATTTTATCTACAGAAGAAGAACTAGTCAAAGTGGACTTTTGCCTAGCCTCCTGAAGGCATTTATGAAGGGAGTATCTTTATAACATCTAATTTAAATTATCTTGATGGGAGATGTCATTCTGTAAATATGTTTTTTATATTGGTTAATGAATAAATCTCTGTTGGTCAATAGGAAAGGAAGATAGGAGGGACTAGGAGACAAGGAGGAAAGAGGAAGTAGTAAGGAGGAGTCAACATGGAGAGCCCTGAGAGGTAGAACACCAACCCCTCTGGCTGGTAAGATGAGACACGTGGAAATAATTAGAATAGTAGAAATTGGTTAATCACTAAGACAGAGCTAGACGGTAAGAAACTATTAACTGGCCAACAGCCTTATATCAAATACAGAGTCTCTGCTTGTTATTGGGGGCTGGTGTGGCAGCTGGACCCAACCTGCAGGGAAAAACGTGCTCATAACATAATGGTCAGTAGTGGAACTGAGAACCTGAGAACTTTCATTTAAAACTTGATAAAAGCTTAAAAAGGGTTTTAGGAAACAAAGACAAGCAAGATTTCTTGGTAACAGCATTTTTCTCAGTTGGATTCTCTTTTGCTAGAGACAAGCAGACATTTTTGCGGCTCCTTTAAGGGAGGATTCCTGACTCAGCATAAGCGGCAAAAAACAAAAAAAAAAAAACGAACAAACAAACAAAAAAACTGCATGGCTTTTAAAGAGCTCTGCTAACAATTCATTGGTGTGTACAAGAGCTGGCAATGGCAGTGACCACATCTCCAAGTCTGCAGCTTGCTGTTGGATGCACCATAGACTAAGGTGGTGAGCACAGCTCTCAGTGCTGGCAGTAAAAGTACCCGTCTCCATCTTGGATAGACTGCTGCTGAAACTATGGATTTCATTTTAGCAATGTTCTTTACCAGATAAAAGACTCGTGGCCAGAAAAAGATAAAGATTTACAGTAAAGACAGATTCATATTAAGAAAAGCTACTAAAGGTTGACAATTTGTTTTAAAATATATGTTGGCTTGGAAGAGAAAAAGAAACAGGATACTATGGTTTAAAAATGAAAAACGAAAGTAGAGTAACTGGGTGTGGTGGCACACACCTTTAATCCCAGCACTCTGGAGGCAGAGGCAAACAGATATCTGTAATCTCAAAGTAAACCTGGTATGCAGAGAGAATTACAGGACAGATAAAAGTAACACAGAGAAACGCTGTCTCAAAGTATTTAAAAATAAAAGTTAAAAAAATACAGTAATAAAAAAGCCATGTAAAGATGGAAAGCACAGAGAAACTTTGGATATTGAATGCTGTTCTGTTATCTTTAAATTGTTTGACTGCTGAGGAAATAACAACTACTGATAGAAGAAATGCTGCTGGATTAATCCAATTTATATATTTTTAAAATGCTTTGACTCCAAAATTTAAGATCAATGACAAGTTACTAGATTTCTAATTTTGTTTCCACAGAAAATGAAAATCTGTGGATTCCTTCCAGAATAATGTCGTTTGATTAAGCAAGACCCACTGAGGCAACATCAATGGGACAATGCAGCCTTGCAGACCACTACAGCCAGGATTTCTGCATCTTCTTAGGATTCCCCATGACAGCGCCCCCTACCAGCAGGAAGCAGTTTGGAAAGAATAACGCCCAAATTCCCAAATATTGTTTATAATGTTTGTTTTTATTTAAGTGGGCTTAGTTATAAATGGTTAATGACCAAAAGCAATCTTTTTAAAGGTAAAAAGGGAATTAGGGTATAAATATGAATGCTTTGTTTTGGAATAGATTTTCATTTATTGATACAAACTTAAGGTCAACTTTGTGATATGTATATTTCTGCTCTTGTGTAGGTATTGTGTTTATATAGCTCTGATGGGAGATGTTATTCTGTATATATGTTTCTCATACTGGTTAATAAAGCCCTGTGGCCAATAGGAAACAAGATAGGCGGGGCTAGGAGACCAGGAGGAAGAGAGAGGAAGTAGTTGGAGTCGAGATGTAGCCCCAGGAAGAAGAGGACACCTGCCGCGCGGCTCCCCGATAAGATGACCACGTGGAAATACTTAGATAAGTAGAAATGGGTTAATAATTAAGACAGAGCTAGCCCATAAACAATAATGGTAACTGGCCAACAGGATTGTACCAAATACGGAGTCTCTGAGTGTTATTTGGGGCTGGCGCGGCTGTGGGCCCACATGGTGGCAGGACCAGGAGGCCGGCGGGGAGACCTGCTGTAACATAGCTCATTTAAAAATGTAATGTATAATTTAGTACAGATTATAGAGTTACCTATGATAGTCAAAACTTGGAGTTAAGTTAGTTAGAATTTCTAGATATGCAGAGATGTATTTGAGATAAATAGGCATTCTTCAAACCCTTCAAAGACTTACAGAATATGGCATTTAAAATGGTTTAGGGATTTTCTTGACAGTGAAACATCACTGCTCCTGGCAATACCACCTGCATCAGAAAGGAAGACAGATATTGAAGAAATGCATTATGGACTTTGCTTTCAATATGGCAAGACTAGCCATTTGGGCCAGATACTGCTCTTGTCTAGACTGTTTGACTATATGCTGTATAAACTGGACATGCATGACCCGAAGAAAAGTGACTGCTGAAACAAGATGGACATTGCTACAGGATTCCTGCTTCATGGAAGAGTCTGCCAGACATTCTGCAGGACACAAAGAAAAATGACGGACAAACTGCCAATACAGATGGACAGTTCCCTGCTTTGTTTGCTAAGGAGTCTGCCAGACATAGTATGGCCTATAGGCTGAAGCTGGAACATTACAGAAGAACTTCAGGTGACTGACCAGGTGAGCTATCTCTGTCATTTCTAGAGTTTATATATTATCCTTCTGTGGTCTTGGAAGGAGTTGAAGACAGATATTTATGGTTATAGCTTTCCTTAGTTAGGATTAAAGATAAGTTAAATATAAGATTTTAGACTCACAAAGATAGGATAGATAATGAAATATTTTCTTTAATTCTTACTAAATGTTAATGGACTAAATATTGTTAACTGTGGTTCTTATTTGATAACTGTTGTGTGATATATTTTACTATGTTAAGGTTAAAACCTTTCTTTTTATTTTAGACAGAAAAGAGGAGATGGTGGGAGATGTCATTCTGTATATATGCTTCTCATACTGGTTAATGAATAAAGCACTGTTGGCCTATAGGAAAGCAAGATAGGTCAAACTAGGAGACTAGGAGGAAAGAGAAAGTGGTTGGGAGGAGTTAGCATGGAAAGCCAAAAGAGAACAGATGCTGGCCCACTGTTCTCCAATAAGATGACCATGTGGAAATGCTTAGATAAGTACAAATGAGTCAATCATTAAGACAGAGCTAGCCGATAAAAAATGATAATAACTGGCCCACAGCATTGTATCGAATAGAGTCTCTGCTTGTTATTGGGGGCTTGCATGGCTGTGGGACCAGACCAGTGGTGGCGAGGAAAACCTGCTCGTAACATTATCTGTTACAGTGTTTGTATAAATCGTGATGTTTACTATAGATCATTTGTTTAACTCTATATAAGAGAAAGCAAAATGATCAATTCTTAGATAAGGTAACTTCTTTATTTTTTATGGCTTGAGGGTTAAATATACTCTAGTTGTGAAGGTACATCAAACAAATGAGTAAGTAAGCATCAAGGGGAAGATCGCCATCCAGAAGAGAAAAGTATTCAAAAAGCTCATGGGAAGGGCATTCCTTTTAATTGAGCTTTCACAAAATTACAAGTACATTGAGAAAGTAGTACCCTTTTGCTTGAGAACTTGGAAATCGAGAATAGCATGGCTTGCCCAGTTCTGGAATTATCTTGGTTGTTGGAAGTCAGGTTCCTTGCTAAACAGGAGCTTGTGTAGACCTTGCCTTACCTGATTCTGGGGTTGCCTTTGACAGTGGATCATGTAAGTTTCCATATATATATATATATATATATATATATATATATATATATATATATTGTTTCTTGATGTTTCTTGATTCTAGGTTTGCCCTATTGGATTTGTACCAAATTTGAACATTTTGAAGTATTTTGCTTTGTGTGAAATTGATTCCCCCTGTCTCTCTCCCCCCTCTATCTATATCATCTCTCTCTCTCTCTCTCTCTCTATATATATATATATATATATATATATATATATATATATATATATATATATCTTAAGGATTTGGAAAGGTTGTTGGGAAATCCAATAGGAAAGAGCTACATATTCTGATATTCTGGCCATAGTACATGTTGAGCTAATGATCACAGGAAAATGGTAAAGCCTCATTTAGGACTCAGTACATTATCCAAAATAATCAGGGATAAAACAGGACCCAGCATTTGTGATCTGTTATTACTTTCTTAATCTAATAATAAAATTCATTTATCTCATCACATAGCAATAGGGATATACACACCCAGAAAGCATTCCACAAATATACTCTCACTGTCCCTCCCCTTTTAGTACTTAAAATGGCACATGATTCAGGATAGCATGCATGTAGGTAGAGAGAGAAAAACATATGTAGCTAGATCAAGTACCTACAGCATATAGTCCTAAAAGTAAGACAGCAAAGGAAATGCTGTGGCCAAATGTGCATGTAGAAGTAAAGTAAAGTTGGAAGCAAAACGGAGTGGGGCATTCTACAATCTCAACCAAGGAAATGGAAAACATACCTATCCAGGTGAAGATGAAGAAAATTTGATTTTGAGTAAGCAGAAACTCCAAAAGAAATGACACTGAAATCTGCTCTGGACATTCTTGGAGTAATGTGTCCCTGTGTTCTCCCTCAAAGAAATACCCAAAGGGGTGAGGGAACAAAATATATTATTTCAGTACAGAGAAAGGATCATTCTCAAGGATTGAGAGTGGTAATTGCTAGAGAGACCATTACACTAATCTACATCTTAGGCAGACTTTGAGGCATTCAAAAGTCTCTGGGACAGACAAGGATGGTTTCTTATCCAGATTTATGGGCCTGTTTGGACTATCTCTTATAGGAAAGGATAATGATATGTTCTAATTCTTTAAACATAAAAGAATACAACTAAATAATAATATGGGGTATAGATTGTTCTGACTTTCTAGGCAATTAAGAATCTCATGTCTCTATCCAAAACTCAAGATTTGACCCATCTTTTGACAGGTAACCAGATTTCTGCAGCTTCTACTTCTGGTTTCACATGTTGTTGATTATGAGGCACTGGCCCATCCTCAAGAAACTTCAAACCTGTTAGTACCTTGCAGGAATATCAACCATTGAGGATAACAAATCTTGGAAAGAAAATAAAAATTCTTTAAACTCTCCTATTAAATCCTGCTCAAGAACCAAAGATTCTAGTGCTTAGTATTGGGAAAGTGTCCATGAACTAACGTATACTGATAAACTAGCCTGACTCCACTTTAAGATCAAGCCATCTTCTTACACGGTCAAAGTAAATTCATTTCTATTTTCTTCAAAACATATCTGTCTCAAAATTTGACTGAAGTGTCTTGGAATTAGAATTGATCCATATCTGACTGCATCTGGATTTAAATCTAACCTCATAAGACAAAGTATTCTGCCAAGTAATTTTGAGATGTTTATACCTAGTTCCTACATGTTGTGGGATACTTTATCACACTGTATAAAACTGTGTCACTGTTTTATTGTGGTTGGTTTAATAAACAGCTTAATGGCCAGTCCCTAGGCAGAAGAGAATGGGTTGAACTTCCTGGAGATTGGAGAACTCAGGATGAATCTGGGTGCACAAGAGATGCCAGTGAGACACAGACAGAGCCAGACATAGAAACTGGAATAGAGGTTAAAAAGTCCTGTGGTAGAACATAAATTAAAAGAGAGGGGTTAATTTAAGTTGTAAGAGCTATTTGTGAACAAGCCTAAGCTAAAAGCCAAGCTTTCATAAAAACTAATAAGTCTCCAAGTCATTATTTGGGATCTGGTATTCCCAAGGGAAAAAAAAAAATCTGACTATAGTTACATAACCAAATCTAGAGATTCCTAACCCTTGGAAACCATCTAGTCTTGCTGTTTTTGAGCTATATAACCTGCCACTACCCTGTGTTCAATGCTATTATTTCAAACCCCGATTTATGGAAACAACCCTGACAGAAAATAAAGCTTGCCTAATTAGACTTAAAAAAATAGATAATGGTCTCATTTAGTGGGATTTACAATATCTAGACTTCATGTTAACGCTATCATACAAATACCTTTGAGAAGATTTAGTCCTAGTAAAATAGATTCAAGGTTAATGAACTACTGATGAAGGAGAAGGCAAGCCATAAGGGTCCAAGATGATTGCTCTGAAAATCTAGTTTGCATTTGTAACAATAAGTTGAAAAGAGATTTCAGGTTGACTGTTGTGGGGGGGTGAATGACTTCTGTTTCAGCCAAGGCATTCTGGTTACAGCAGATCTAGCATTTTTCTTCAGAGCACTCAATATCTTTTTCTAGGAATATAATATCAGCAGCATGGAGTGGTTAAGAATTTAAAAAATTATCAAGGTGCCTGTGCTTCACAATTATTTGGGGAACATTTTTTCCTATTTTTTTCTTTATTGTAAAAACTTAACAGGTAATGTAGAACATTTAAAAATCTCAAACACCATTGAAAACTGTTTGACTGCACAGAGAAAATAATTACAATATTTGCTTTACATTTTCCCAGTTTCTATTTATAACTGGTACATGGTTGTGATGATTGTAAGATAGAAATTAAATTTTTCATTTTATGTATAGTTACAAAAATAAATATTTACTCCTAACTAAGTCCCTTAAAATGTTTGTTGTGGAGATATAAATTAAATAGCCACCTTCCTTATATTTGGAAAGATAACTTTAAAATAGCAAGTCTCAACACTAGGTGAGGTGCTTTTCCTATCGGGAAATAAGTATTTTTACAGAATCTTGCAAGCTGACATCTGCAGATGTACCACCAACACAATAAGCTATTCGTTTATTTCCCACTGATAAGAATGATGAACAATTTAACATTTCCCAAATTTCTCCATATGTACCCTTTGATGTACTTAGCTTGGAGACCTTGGCCTTCTGAATACTTGTGATCTTCCTCAAACAAATGCACAAATCCAAACAATATGCCAAGTGTTTAATCTGTAGTTCTAGTTCTCCTCCCTCCCTTTCTTCTTCCTTCCTTCTTTCTTTCTCTCCTTCCTTCCTTTTTTCTTTTTCTTTCTCTCTTTTGTGAATATTTTGTATTGTGTTTTGATGATTTCTGGTGGTTTATTACACTAGTTAATTCTCCCCAGAGTACATCTTGCTTTGGCTTACAGATCATTTCTTTCATAGAGTTTCTTTAAAAAGTAACCATTTGGTAATTGTTCACATTTTAAGGTGACATATACTAACAAATATCAGTCTTTCTTATTACATCTTGTTTTGTTACCATATTTTCTCATTTTAAGCATTTTTCAGTTTAGTGTTCAATATATTATGTCAACTACAGTCATGTATCAGTAGCTTTGACAACTAAACTTTCGGTAGGACTCTTTCTGAACATCATACCAGTATTTCTGACTGGGCATGGGGAAGAATTTAGTTTTAATCTGTCCCTTTTAATAGCTCCTCTACTACAGACCTGAGATAGGGAAAGAAATACAGCTTCCCTTTGTTTTACTGATGAGTCTAATTACATTTTTAGGAATTTATTTTATTTTAGGAATAAGACCTTACTAGGTAATTGCTTTTTATTCCTATTCATTTTTGTGTTTTCAGAGTCTACCAGTGTTTGCAGCACATTGAGAATTCTTCTAAAAGCTACTGAAGTATCCTCTTCCCTCTATAGACTGAAAGTCTCACTAAAGTAAGAAATTTGTTTTACCCTCTGCTATATATACTATAACTAAAAAAATTTACATGTAACTATGTTGTAGGATGTATGCATATTAATATATTATACATGTTAGTGAATTTCTTATATCAGTACTGATTTAACTTTACTTATCTTCAACACTCTGCTGTCCTCTTTACTCTCTTTAAATTTCATTGCTTTTATTCTTGCATTACATGCATTACACACACACACAAAATTCATAAATATTACCTTCTGGGCTCTTCTGGTTTCACTTGTGTGTGTGTCTGGTTTAGAGCTGACCACTTGAGATTCAATAACCTATAAGGAGACTTGTCCCTGGACAAGACTGATTCTCCCTCTCTCAGTAACCATTAATTCCCTGTAGCTATCTTCCCAGTAGTGGGGCTTTGTGACAATTACTCATCCACACTACCATGTCAACTGGTGTCGTTTTTTCAAGTTTTGTCTAGGCAGTCATATTGTTGAGCTGTCATGGCTGCAGCTTTTCGGCCAATAAATAGTCACTATATCACAGATGATAGCCTGTTCTTCTAGCTCTTACAATGTTTTATTCCCTATTTTCCATAGTGTTATCTGAGCCTCAGGTATAAGGGTGACATTATAGATACATCAGTTGGGACTGGACTCCCCGTGGTCAGTTGTTCTGTGTATTTTGACCAGTTGTGGTCTTGTGTAATTATATTCACTTGCTGCAAACTAAACAACAATTTCTTAGTGAGGGATGCCAGATATATAATTTAAGGATTGATGATATTCAGAACAACATACGGTTTTCTATAAAAGTGAACACTGGTTGCAAATATCATTCTTAAAGTATAGTGGGATTAATGGTTATTACTTTGTTTAATTGTAAACATAATTTTTAAAAAGGATTATAGTCAGTATTTTGACTATATTTTAAATTATTTATGTCTCTATTGGCTTAATAATTAAGCTTGTTCATTGCTTAATAAACTGTGCAGTTAAGTTTGTTTTATAGTATATCTTGAGTCATTCTCAGTTATTCAGAACTTTTTATTTTACTTTATGCTTTATGACAGTTTAAAATAGATACAATTTTGAGTCTGATGAAAATTCAAGGGTTTGCTTTTATATAATATTTTTATTCACTTTCAAATAATTTCACATATGTATACATGTATATAGTATATTTTGAGCATCTTTACTCTCAATTTTCTAAACTCCTTCCAGGCCCACACCCCAACCCTTATCTCCATTCCAACTTCATGTCCTTTTCTTTATTGTTGCTTTGATAACCTATTGACTACAATTTGTCTATTTGTTGTTGGATGTGGGACAATGGACTGAAATGACTTACCATGTGCCACACCCTTAAAGTAAACCATATATACTTTTCCAACATCCTTCACCTGTCACTATAGCTAGAAGCTTGTGATATTATGCTCCATGCTGAAATGTTCACTAGTTTAATTTTATACAGGGTTTTCACATGGAACCATACTTTCTTTGAGTTCCTAAGTGCAGCAGTCTTGTAATTATCAGGAGACACCGTATCATCCTTCACTCCTGCTTCTTACAACCTTTTTGCCCTGCTGTCCATGGTTTTCCTTGAGCCTTAGGATGTGATGTTACTATAGATGGAGGTTGCTATTAGTTTGTTTACTTAAAAGCTTATGAATTTTTATGAAGATACTGAAATTCACATTCTACAATATTTTTGTCTCCTCTTCTGCATAAATATCTGAGCACTGAGAGCAGAGGTTTGATAAGGACATCTCATTTAGACTAAGTACTCCAAAAACTCTCACTCTTTACACTTTTTTTGCAGTTGTGGATCTTTATATTAATTAATATTTACTGCAAGAAAAAGCTTCTTTGATTATGGTTGAGTAATGCACTGAGTGATAGATGTATGAATATGCCCTTAAGAACAATTTTATTTCAGAGAAAGAGTAGTAGGTTTACTCTGGGACTCGTGACCTATCTTGACACAGATTCTTGGCCTAATTAACAGTGGAAGTTGTTGGTTTCATCTCATAGAGTAGGACTTAAATCCAGTAAAAAAAAAGTCATTGGCAACCCCCATAACTTTTGAAGTTAGGTTGTGGTGTTATGGGGAAGACCTTGTAAGATTTGATAGAAAAGGTAGGGGGATCAAAATATGTTTTTATTTTTTTAATGATTTCTTGCCATAAAGTCAAGGTTTTGCCAGCTTGGATGAATGAATCTCATTATAAAATAGAGTCATATTTGAGAAAACAGTCAAGACAAAATTTATTCATCATAATAAGTTCACATTTTATAAGAATATCTAGACAAAAACTTGACTATTGTAGCTAGATAACAAGGAGGACCCTAAGAAGAATGCATAGATTTTCAAGGGAAAAGGAAATAGATAAGATGCTCTGGGTAAACTGGGGGTGGCGGAGTATAGGGAAGGGGATAGGAGGATGGCAACATGAGGGACCAGGATGGTCCAGTTAGGGGCAGGATGGAAGGGGAGAGTAATGAAAGAGATATCTTGATAGAGGAGGCCATTATGGGGTTAGAGAGAAACCTAGTGTCAGAGAAACTCCCAGAAGCCAAGTTCAACTTCCTAGGAATAGTGGAGAATGTGCCTGAAGTGGCCTTTCCCTGTAATCAGATTGGTTACTACCCTAATTGTAATCATAGAGCCTTCATCAAGTAAACTATAGAAGCAGATGGAAGAGATTCATAGCTAGCACTGGGCCAAGCTCTGGGAGTCCAGTTGAAGATGAGGTTGAAGGATTATATGAGCAAGGTGGCATCAAGATCCTGTTGGGGAAACCCCCAGAGACAGCTGACCTGAGTTCATGCTTTTTTCAGATTGTACCAAGAATGTGGTTCATAAAAAGAAAACTCAGAAACACTTAAGAGTGAATTTAGACACTGAGACTGAAAGGGACATCAGAGGAACTGATCTACATTCCTACATCTGGGACATTTTTACTGTTCTCTATATTTTAGTTTTCTCAAAGATTGGATTGCCATATCTTAAAACAACTTGAATGAGGCTTCAAAAATAGCAATGCCATGTTCAAAGACTTGATTCATAGATTCTATAGTTTTCTCAGTTTCCTGAACCAAGTTTTTCACAGGCCTTTATTTCCTTGGAAAATTCCCAAACAAGGTTCACATAGGGGAGCAAAAATATGTCATCAACAAAGGGTGGTTTAAGCTAGGTGCTAGTTCTCAGAAGATAGGCCAGGTGCACTCAATGGGTGGTTAGCATTTCTGTAGGATACCAGACCAGCAGGATAACTCTACACTCAGGGGAGCCTCAGGGGAGTACATAGACTGGACTGTCAGCTAGGGAGCTGGCATGGGACAAACCTAGGCCCTCCGCCTCTGGGTGATAGACAGTTTGTTCTTTTGAGGGGCCCTTAGCAGTAGAACCAGGACCTACCTGTCTCTGACACAAAAGCTGCCTATTCCCTATGGTGGGATGCCTTGTTCACCCTTGATATGTCATTGTTGATTCCCATGGGAGGGATCCGAATGGAGACAGAGGAGTGGACTGGGGACAAGGGAGGGGAGGAGGTAGAAGGAAGATGTGGGAGGGGACATGAGGAGATGAGGGCAGGGAAGTTGTAGTTGGTATGTAAAACAAATTTAAAAATAAGTATATCTAGGCAAGCAGAATGGTGGTGCACACCTTTAATCCTAGCACTTGGCAGGCAGAAGCAGGTGGATCTCTGAGTTGGAGCTACCTTGGTTTGTTCTATGGAGCAAGTTCCAGACTACACAAGGAAGCCCAATCTCAAAAAGATGAACAAAAACAAACTAGACATCAGATAAGTGTGTAATTTCTTGTATAAATCTTTTCTGAAATGTAGTTTATTTTTTCTAACAATCTCATGTTTTGACCAAATAAAGTCTCAAGTGAGATCGATTATTATATTTTAGTCTAATCTTACTTTATATTTTTCTAAGCTCAAAAATTTGACATAAGCAGAATATATTTCAAGTTCTGCTACTAACAACATGACTTTGTTTACATTTTTTGAACTCTGTAGAATTGTCTATTATTCTGTGAGTCTGACTTCCATGAAGATTGCTGAAGTCCCATACACATTTTAAAATATTTCGTTATCCAGAATGAGGTAACCCAGTCACAAATAGAGGAACATGATATGTACTTACTCATATATGGATTTTAGACATAGAGCAAAGGATCACCAGCCTATAATTCACAGCACCCAAGAAACTAGGATACAAGGAGGATTCTAAGAGATTCATATAAGGTCCCTCACAGAAGGGGAAAGAGACAAGATCTCCTGTGCTCAAGGGGAGTAGGGGGGCAGTGAGTAAATAGGGAACTAGAAGAAAGAGAAAGGGAGAGAAAAGATCCTGGGACTAGAAAGATTGAGTCATGGGAGGAATAGACGAGAGAAAAGAGAGAGAGGAGAGAGCGAGAGAGCGAGAGAAAGAGAGAGAGAGAGAGAGAGAGAGAGAGAGAGAGAGAGAGAGAGAGAGAGAGAGAAAGAAGAGAGAGAAGACCATAAAAGAGGGATACATTATAGGTTTAAAGAGAAATCTGAATCTAGAGAAATGTCCAGAGACCTACAAGACTGACCCCAACTAACAATTTGAGCAACAGTGGAAAGGCTATCATAAATGCCCTTCCCTGATAATGAGATGGATGACTAACTTATCCACCATCATGGAGCCCTCATCTAGTAGCTGATGGAAACATAAGCAGACACCCACAACTAAACACTGAGCCAAACTGGAATCCAGATGCAGAGAGGGAGGACAAGACCAGGCTACAGAAACACATATAGACAGCTGACCTGAACAAGGAGGAGCTAATTGGCTCCCAGACTGATAGCTGGGAATCCAGCATGGGACTGATTCAGACCCCCTGAACATGGGTCTCAGCTAGAAGGCCTGGGTAGTCTAAGGGACCTCAGACAGTGGAACTAGGATGTGTCCTTAGTGCACAAAACGGCTTTGGGAGTACATTCCCCATAGAGGAATACTCCCTTAATCTAGAGACAGGAGAGAAGGCCTAGTCCCTGCTCCAAATGGCTTGCCAGATTTAGATGACCCCTCCTGGAAGGCATCACCCTACATGTGGAGTAGGGGGGAATGGGATTGTGGGGGGGGGAGGGAGGAATGGAGAGGTAACCAGGATCGATATGTAAAATAAAAACAAAATTAAAAAAAAAAAAAAGATTTACAATGGGCATTGGTGACACAAGCCTTTAAGCCTTTAAACCCAGTACTCAGGAGGCAGAGGAAGGCAAATCTCTGTGAGTTTGAGGCCAGCCTGGTCTATAGAGCTAGTTCCAGAACAGGCTCCAAAATAATACAGAGAAACCCAGTCTCAAAAAAAAAAAAAAAAAAAAAAAAAAAAAAGAAAGAAAGAAAAAGAAAAAAGAAAAAGAAAAAAAAAAGAATTAATATTAATTCTGAGAAAGTTTTACAAAATTCTCACCAAGAAATATTTTATAAAAGTGTTTTATTGTCATGTTAGCATGTGCCTATGCCCATAAGTAACTAGTCCCATGGAGGACAGCCCACTCTTGCTTTACTTTATGCCATTAAATCAGGGCACAGTCATGATTATCTTGAAGACCTGAAATGTTAGAGAAAATCTCTGTGGGGAAAATTGGTTTCAACTAAAACAATGAGTTTTCGTTTTTTGTTTTTTGTTTTTTTTTTTTTTTAAATGCATTGGGAAGCATTGTACAACGACAGTTAAATTCACTACAAATGAACAGAGAACTAGCATATCTGAATATCTCTGTAACTGTTATAGCAACTTTGAAGAGCAAAACCTGAGTGCTATAGTTTTCCTTATTGCTCACCTATGAATAACTCAAGGCTATTGACAAACTACCCAAATCTCTCACTTGGGGTTTTGTCTCCTTATGTTTTAAGAAATATCTAATTTCAAGATCAATATTGAACAGTGGGTCCAGACTTCAAAATCTTTCATTCCCATAGTTAGTAAAGTAAAATAAATAATAAATAAATAAATAAATAAATAAATAAATACTGCCTGTCAAAATGGCTAAGATAAAAAAAACACAAAAGATAGTCTATACTGGAGAGGATGTAAAGCAAGAGGAACACTCCTCCAAATTCCTGATAGGAGTATAAATTTGTACAGCCACTTTGGAAATCAATATGAAAGACCTAGGGATACTGCTCTTGGGCATATACCCAAAGGATGGCTAAATTATACCAGAAGGATACTTACTCAACTATGTTCATAGCAGCTTTATTTGTAATAGCCAAAACCTGGAAACAACCTAGGTGTCCCCCAATTGAAGAATTGATAAAGAAAATGTGGTACATTTACAAAATAGAGAGTTACTCAGTTGTTAAAAATATTATATAAGAAAATTCAAAGGTGAAAGAGTGAAACTATTAAAAAAAATTTTTGAGTGAGGTAACCCAGACCTAGAAAGACAAACATGGTATGCACTCTATCCTAAATGTATATTATCTGTAAAGTAAATCATGCCACAGACCCAGAGAGGTAGGCTAGGTAACAAGTGTTAGTATTTAGGCATTTGTGCTGTCCTGCCTTTGGAGTTCAATAAGATACACCCTCAGCTGCTGCCACTAAGAGCACCACCTGTGCCAATTCAGTATGTTCCCCTTTAAAAGGGCCCTGCTCACCTCTCATCCTTCTCTCATTCTCTCTCTCTCTCTCTCTCTCTCTCTCTCTCTCTCTCTCTCTCTCTCTCTCTCTCTCTCTCTCTCTCTCTCTCTCTCTCTGTGTGTCTCTCTTTCTCCTTTCCTGCTGCTCCTGTCCCCAACGCAAGTTTCCCCCTCCCCTTTACTCTTTTATATTATCCCTTTCACTTAATTAAAAAATTCTTAATTTTTTAAAGTTCTATTTGAACTTTGCTGCATGTCATCTTTGTCTCTTGAGCCACTTAAAAATAATTACAACCACAAGTGCACAAGGAGGGTGATACGTGGATCTCCCTGAGAAGGGGAAATAAGAAATCTCCTAGTTAGACTGGGTGTGAGTGGGGATGGGAAACATAAGGGATGAGGTTGCAGGGTGGGTGGTAAATGAGGACAGTACTAAAAGAGATGACTAGACAGAGGGGTCATTTCAGGGTCAGATAGAAACCTGGTACAAAGGACACTCCCAGGAATCTACAAGGATGACCCCCAGTAAGACTCCTAGTCACAGTGGATACAAAGCCTGACCTAGCCATATCCTATGTTTAATAAGACTTTCAATGGAGGGATTGGGACACCAAACATAAGACTGATCCCACCCCTGACACTATGTGGAGTGCTAGGACCCAGACTAGAAGGACCAGAAACCTAGAATAGAACCAAACATGTTTGGAGAAAGAAAATGTCGATATAATGATACATTCATAGATTGGTAACTACCCAAATTGTCAGCAGAGAACCTTTACCAAGTGACTGATGGAAATAGACACAAAGATCCACAAAGAAATATTAGGCTGAGCTCAGGGAATCCTGCTAAAGAGACAGGGGAAGGATTCTAGGAGCCGGGGGAAGGGGACATTTAAGGACATCACAAGAAAACACACAGAAACAACTAACCTGGGCTCATAGGAACTCACAGAGTCTGAACCAAAACCAAAGAGCTCAAATGGGACCAACCTAGGCCCTCTACATGTATGTTATAATGGTGTAGCTTGGTCTACTTGTAGGACTCGTAACACTGGAAGCAGGGGGCTTGCCCTAACACTTTGCTGGTTCTTGAGAGCCTATTCCTCATATTGGGTTGCCTTTCCTACCCTTAGAGAAGTGCTTAATCTTATTGCAACTTGTTGTGTAATGCTTTGTTGAACAGAAACTAGGAGGAGTGGATTGGGGGAGGGATAGGAGGGGAGTTGAGAGAGGAAATTGGAGGAGAGGCAGGAGAGAAAATAAATTAAATAAACAAAAAAACACAATAAATTAATTTGTATAATGGCCAGAAGGCAAAATAATAAAAAGGAAAGATACAGGTGTTTTCAAATATCAAAAGGAAAAGTCAAAATTCAGCCCAAACATAAGGGAAAACTGCAGAGACAAAAATGGGACACAGATGCATGAGGGGCTGTGTTGTTAGCTAACCTGTTAGAAGAATTATTGATTGGAAAGAATGAAAGTCACTGGAGATGAAGATCACAAGTATACTTTCTGCTTATGCATGCTGAAGCTATCCAGAAGTAATACGAAAATATGTCCCATTTCTACAGTGAAGTCTTAAATTTCCAAGGGGCCAGTTAAGAATCCTTATGTTAGTTACTTCTGTGTTATTATCTCAAAATGCCTGAAAGAAGGGACCTAGAGAAAAGATTATGCGGGATCATGATTTCAGAGGGTCACAATCTGTTAAACCAAGGAAGGCAAGGCAAAAGTGTCTCAGTTAATGGCAAGAGAAGCATGTGACATAGCAGCAGAGATTCCCAACAATAGGCCTAAATTCAAAAGTTTCTTAGGCCTATACTCCTAAATACCATAACCACTATTTAAGTTAGAAGCTCTAAAGATTGTCAGACAGCTATGTTACAAGATTATATTCATAGGGAGAAAAGAAAACAACAAATTGACATGCAAACAAAAATCCTAACTGTGTGGATTAATTCTAGAAAGACAGTAAAATCAATAGCTGGAATAGGACCGAGGAAGGTCAAAGGGGATGCAAGTATTCACTAAGAATGGGGAAATTTTTAGAAGAGTAAAATAAAATGAAGATATACTTAGAAGATATGGACCTCGACGGAAATTCCTTAGCTAACATTCATCTCATGAAGGCACTTACTAATTGCTGTGAGTCATAGGCAGCTTACTGTTTCTTTAAGTAAACTTTTCTTTTTGAGTACAGTTATGAAAATCCATTTACATATATAGCACACCACTATTCTCATGGAAACAACTGGTTAGAACTGGGCAATTGTGAAGACAACTTATGGCCTGTGATATCTGAAACATTACTCTTTGGTTTTAGAAAAAGTTTTGCTGACTGATAATCTTCTAGGTATTACCTGGGAAATTAGACTGATCAGTACATAAATAGTATATGAATCCAAAGACTATGGAAGTTTTTCTCTATTTTAATAAAGTTAGTTATTGAGACATGAGATACCTCAGTGTCTAATTATTAATTTGACCTTATAAAAGATGGGAATCATAAGAATTATATGAATAATGATCAGGATATTGCTGTATTATATATTGTAAATAAGCAAGGAAAGTTATCTAAATACTAACATTGGAACATAGCAGGTAGTCAGTAGAGAGTAGCTCCTTCTCTTCATGCTGCCTGGTGATATCATTTACACATAAACAAAAATAAAAGAATTATAATCAGTAAAAAGAAGAGCTGTTTGCAAAAAATTCCAGTTGAAAATCACCTAAAACTTCAAAAGAATTATGTACACACATATTTTTATATAATAGCACACACATAAACACATATATAATATTTTATATAATATATAAAACACACACATATATAGTTGCAGCCACCTCAACATACATATGCACACAGACACATGCACACACACACACACACACACACACACACACACACACACACACATAAATTCCTGGGCCAACTGAAATATGTTGTGGTGGTTACAACTGTAACATCATAGGCTCTCATCTTAGTTGTAACATTTTTAGCAGTAGTGCCAGGAACTGAAGCAACTTAGAAGAATTTTGTGCTTTGCTTTTAAATGAGTCCTGCTCACTCTACATTCACAGGAATGACTAGGTCCAAATGTAAGGCTTGGCATTTAGGAACAGAAAATTCTGAGGCAGGCCTATAATATAAAAACACCAATAAAATTGTCAAACTGGAAGCCTGGAAGAAAAAGGAGCATACACACAAGGAAGCAACCCCAGACATCTAAAAGCGTCCTCCTGGACTAAGGCCATTTTAGTGCTTATATTTTCTTCTGAACATTAATGAATACAGTTGTTTGTGAACCTGCCAATAAGGTAAGGCAGTCCAAACTCCAAGCAAAACCAAAATTATTCTTATCTTTAAATTATTTTATCACTTTGAAAAAAAAGTGGAAAATTATTCTACAAACCAGGAGGGAAAATATTAATAAAGATTACATTTTTGTATTTGAACTTCACCTCTGAACTGCATTCAGAAATGTAGAGGATAAGTGATTAATTTGCTTTTGTTCTCTCATTATTCAACAACAAAGAAAGCTGTTGTTTGGTGTTCGTTATCATTTGCATGTGTAAACAGATGATTATGTGTACATACACCCCTTGCTGCTTCCCTATTAGCCAGAACATATCCAAACTGGACATGGATCTATGTTGTCACTGTGCCTTTAGAAGATCCAGATTCCCCTCAACTGAATTTCTTTGCATTCACAAGCATTTACTACCTCAGCCAAACCAGACTGTCTCTTTGCCCTTAATGTTACCTGCTGTTGTAATTGCTGGCACTGGCAGGCTTTTATTTATTAGGAAGAAACCTGAGGTTATGCACTTTGAACTGAAATAGTAAGAACTGTAATGAATAGCGAAGGATTAGAATTTTCTAAGTATCCTGGAAAGTAAGGCATTTGGGGAGACTTTGTCCTCAAATCATTTTATGCATTCATCTAAATATAAAAGCATTGAAGACCCAGGGCACTGGTGGCTTGTCTTCTCAAAATCAGCAGTAGTCTTTGACTACCAGCTTCCCCATGTGGTCCTGAATGGGGGAAATAAGGCTGAAACAACTGTAAGATTCTGTGGAAAGAGTGAGTTTTATTGCTTTGTCTTTGAGCTCTTTAGGAAGGACAAGGACTTTCGGCTTTTAGCTATGTCTTTGTAGCCTGTGTGGTACTTACTGCCGTAATTAGGCACCTTGCTCAATCCAGAACGGATCTCACAATGGGGCTCCTGCATGTTTATCCTATGGGCTTGTTTCTCTTGCATCATAAAAGGTATTTTTTGATAATAAAATCAGTTTTCATCTTTTTCTTAGCCTAATCTCCACTGTATGCTCAATATCTACAGAGGCATTCCTCCCACCAGAGGTACTCACTGTGTTTCAGTAGCTATGCAACTCTACAACTGATGGACCAGAGATAAATCAAGTAGGATTTAACACCTCACAAAAAACTTAAAAAAACAGATGGTAATATTTATTCAAATGACTACATCTAAACACACGGGCACATACACACACACACACACACACACACACACACACACACACACACACACACACACATGAAAATATAAAGCAGGCTTTTCTATTCATATTAAATAGTAACACTGACAAAATCCCAGAACACCTGTGCAAACACTGCATGGCAAATCTCTTGCACTTTATAATAAGGCCAACATTCTCACTCTGTTCCTAGATATGAAAAGGAAGGAAATGTATATGTTTTGAGTGCATGTTTGTTCTGATCTGGAATATCTTGGCATAGACTTGCCAAGTCCTGCTATCTTTGGCTTCTGAGTCATGTTCTTATCTTAATCCATTCAGTACTTTGCATTCAGTACTTTGCAAGGAATGGCATCCATAATTTTAGATTGTGTTAGAGAAGACCTGGCCTCTGCTGTGTATATAATGCAGCATGTTCTGCTTTAACTTTAATGCATTTCATCACCATTTGGAGCTGACAATAACATGCAGACAGCTGCAAAGAGATCGGTCCCTATGAAGGAATTGTGCCAGCTTAAAGCTTTCCAGGCACTTAACAGTGAGCCACTATCTTATTTGCCAGATGTTAGATATGTTACCATTAAAAGAAACCAGAGGGCTACACACAACAGTTCCTTCAATCACTCATTCCTTCAAAGAGAATTTATAATGGCAGAAAACAAAAGATGACTTAATATAATCAAAGGTGACCTCACATTGTAATTGTGTGTTTCAGTTCATATAACTCAGAAATTCTGAGCTTTTAGAGGAAGCATTGTATAATCTACTTCCAGCATTAATAAGTAATGATATAGACATCTTTCACAAAGAAATTTCATGGTTGCTTTAAATTAATGTTATAATGATAATTTTTTTTGCTTTGTTTTTCAAGACATGGTTCCTCTGTGTAGCTTTAGAGCCTGTCCTGGAACTTGCTCTTATGGACCAGGCTGGTCTCAAACTCACAGAGATCCTCCTACCCCTGCCTCTCAAGTATTGGAATTAAAAGCGTATTCTACCCCTGCCTGGTGACTTCAATATTTTAAAGAATTATATTCAGATTAGATGCTATAATTATGAGTTTGTAAATATTATATTTATATAGTCATATCCCGTGCTGAGTTAGAAATAAAAAAAATGTTCTAGGCATGACAGAAATAATAAAATAAAAATAAATGTCATTTATAGTGAGGGAGGGTATGTAGAACAACATAATTCTCCAAAGATTATTCCCATGACTTCATTGATTAGCCAAGAATCTCTTGCCAAGACTACCACTATTTTTTTTGTTTGTTTCTTATTAAACTTCAAGAAAGCTACTGTCCTTTTTAACATTTAGTTTATTTTTTATGTGAATATGTCTGTGTGTGCTTATGTACACATGTGTATAGTTGTCCTTTGAGACCAGAAGAGGGTACCAGATGCCTTGAAGATGTAGTCACATTGCTATGATCATTAGAGGGCTCAGTGGGAATACAGGGTATTATGATTTATGTTCCTTGAGGTTACACATGGTTGCTGCCATCTTGGTAGTCCAAGATGGCAGGCAGCCACACAGTTACTGAAAAGTTTTGACCTGTGACCTAGGAAGTCTTTGGATTATAACTTTATATTCAACACTCTTCTCTGATGAGAGATGTCATTCTGCAAATATGTTTCTCTTATTGGTTAATGAATAAAGCACTTTTGGCCAATAGGAAAGCAAGATAGGTGGGACAAGGAGACTAGGAGGAGAGAGAAAGTAGTAGGGAGGAGTTCCAAGATGGAAGATGGAGAGAGAAGAATGCCAGCCCCTCTCTCCAGTAAGATAAGACCGTGTGGAAGTACTTAGATTAATAGATCTGTGTTAATATTTAAGGCAGACCTAGCCAATAAGAAACTACTAACAGGCTAACAGAATTATATCTAATACAGTGTCTGTGTGGCAATTGGGACTGGCATGGCAGTAGAACCAGGCGGCAGGGAAACTACTAATAACAAAATGGAGTCTGCAACATGGTTAATAAGAACTTCCACTTAAAACTTAACAAAAGCTTAAAAAATGGCTTTAGAAACAAAAGAACAGAGACAAGCAAGGTTTCTTGAAGCAGCATTTTTCTCAGTTAGGCTCCGTTTTGCAAGCAACTAGCAGAAATTTGCACAGCTCCTTTAAGGGAGGTTTTCCTGACTCAACATAAGAGGCAAAACACAGCAAGGCTTTTTAAAGAGCTCTGCTAACAACTCAATGGTGTGTACAAGACCTGGCAATGGCAGTGACCATATCTCCAAGGCGGCAGCATGCTTCTGGATGGCAGCATAGACCAAGGAAGTGAACACAGCTCTCAGTTCTGGCAGTAAAATACCTGCCGCCATCTTGGATAGACTGTGGCTAATGAAGCTCTGGCTTTCATTTTAGCAATGTTGTTTACCAGATAAAAGACTCGTAGCCACAAAAAGATAAAGGTTTACAGTAAAGATAGATTCACATAAGAAAAACCATTAAAAGTTTACAGTGTGCTTTAAAATATATATAGGCTTGGGACAGGAAAAGAATAAAATGGTTTTAAAAAGACAGAGTAGCAGGGTGTGGTGGCTCATGCCTTTAATTCCAGCACTCAGGAGACAGAGATGAGCAGATCTGTGATGTGAAAGTAAACCTGCTATACAGAGTTAATTCCAGAACTGATAAAAGTTTCATAGAGAAATCCTGTCTCAAAATATGAAAAAATAGAAATAAAAGAAATAGAGTAATAAAAAAGCCATGTAAAGATGGAAAGCACAGAATCTGGATACTGTATGGTATTATATTATCTTTAAATTGACTGCTGAGGAAATAATAACTCTTAAAACAAATGTTGCTGGATTAATCCAATTTATATATTTTAAAATTGCTTTGACTTTAAAATTTAAGTTCAAGGACAATTTACTTGGGAAAGGGATTTCTAATTTTGTTTCCACAGGAAATGAAAGCTGTGGATTCCTTCCAGACTAATGTGATTTGACCAAGCAAGATCCCCTGAAACAGCATCCCAGGTGATCCAACATTCAAAACAGTTGGGACAAGCCAGCCTTAAAGACTATAGCCAGGATTTCTGCATCTACTTAGGATTCCCAATGACAGTGCACCCAACCAGAAGAAAGCAGTTTGGAAAGAACAACACCCAAATTCCCAAATATTGTTTCTAAATATTTGTTTTCATTTAAGTGGGTTTGGTTATAATTGGTTAATGACCACAACCAGTCTTTGTAAAGATAAAAAGGGAATTATGGTATAGATATGAATATGTTGGTTTGGAATGGATTTTTATTTAATGATACAAACTTAAGGTCAACTTTGTGATATGTATATTTCTCCTCTTGTTTAGCTCATTTGAAAGTGTATAATTTAGTACAGATTATAGATAGTTACCTATAATAGTCAAAACTTACAGTGTTAGTTAGGTTTTCTAGATATATATAAAAAGATGTATTTGAGAAGAATAGGCATTCTTCAAACCTTTCAAAGACCTACAAACTATGGCATTTAAAATGGTTTAGGGGTTTTCTTAACAGTGAGACTTAACTGCTCCTGGCAACACCACCTGTATCACAAAGGAAGATGGACATTGAAGAAACTCGTTATGGAGTTTGCTTTCAATATGGCAAGACTAGCCATTTGGGCTAGATCCTGCTCTTGTCTGGACTGTTTGACTTTATGCTGTATAGACTGGATATGCAGGACCCACAGAAAAATGTCTGCTGATGCAAGATGGATATTTGCTACAGAGTTCCTGCTTCATGGAAGAGTCTGCCAGATATTCTACAGGACACAGAGAAAAGTGACTTGACAAACTGCCAGTACAGGTGGACAGTTTAAAGTTTCCTGCTTTGCTGAGGAGTCTAACAGACACATTATGGCCTATGGGCTGAAGGTGGAACATTACAGAAGAATGTTGGGTGACTGACCAGGCAGTGAGTTGTCTCTGTCTTTTCTAGAGTGTATATATTATCCTTCTGTGGTCTTTGATGGAGTTGAAGACAGATATTTATGGTTATAGCTTTCTTTAGTTACGATTAAAGATAAGTTACATATAAAACTTTAGATTCACAAAGATAAGATTGATGATGATATACTTTCTTTAAATCTTGCTAAAGGTTAATGTATTAAATATTGTTAACTGTGGTTCTTATTTGATAACTGTTGTGTGATATATTTTGCTATGCTAAGGTTAAAACCTTCTTTTTATTTTAGACAGAAAAGAGGAGATGATGGGAGATGTCATTCTGTAAATATGTTTCTTGTATTGGTTAATGAATAAAGCACTTTTGGCTGAGAGGAATGCAAGATAGGCAGGACTAGGTGACAAGGAGAATTCTGGAAGGAGTAGTGAAGAGTCAGCATGTGGAGACTGGAGACAACAGAGATGCAGGCCCTCTCTCTGGTGAGATGAGAATATGTAGAAATAGTTAGAATAATAGAAATGGGTTAATAATTAAGACATTGCTAGCAGATAAGAAACTTGTAACTGGCCAACAGAATTATATCTAATACGTCTCTCTCTGTATGTTGTTTGGGGCTGGCTAGGTGATGGGACCAGACTGGCGGGAAACTACTCTTAATACTTCCCTCTCTCTGTCTCCCTCTCTCTTTCTCTGTGTGTGTGTCTCTCTCCCTCTCTGTTTCTCTCTGTGCGTCTCTCTCTGTCTCTCTCTCTCACACCCACACACATACACACACAGAGAGACAGAGAGACAGAGACAGAAAGAGAGAAAGAGATGGAGAAATGTAATTTGAAAAGGGAACTCCAAGCAGTTCTAGAGCAGCAAGCATGCTTAATCATTGAGTCACCTATCCAGCCCGCCCTGCATTTTTACATTAATATCTATTTATATCTATACCTTACTACATTTTTAAAAAACCAGTAGAAGTCAACTGCTTCTCTGGTTTTAACAATGATGACCTTGCTAATATTTAAGACACATCAGAGCTGTATTAATCTGCTATTGATTCATAGTGGTCCACATTTGGACAGTAGCCTCTTTTGGTTCATGTAAATTGACAGTCTATGCTAATTATTTAGATTAATAGAACATAAAAACTAAAAACAAAATTGTAAAATAAAATGTTATTTCAATTTATTATTAACTGTGCAACCTAAGGCCAATCCCTTCTCCTTTAAACATGTCCTAACGGAAAGCAATGAAATAGTTTACATGTATTCATGGCTTTACATTGCAAGTAACTATGTACTGAAAATATTAAAGGAAATCATGAACCAAGGACTGAAACACTGAAGGAAAACTTCTGAAATATGCAACTTATAAGTTTTAAATCATTTACCGTTCTAAGCAATGTGCCACCTTGTGATATTCCATCTAGGACATGAGTCATTCCTTTGCTCACAGATCCAAGAACTTATTATTGAGTAGTCATCTTGACTATATGTGTTGTGTGAAGGATACACAAGTCCCCGAATCTCTGAAAGGATGTCCAAGACAAACCAAAGGTAACAATTTCATCAATGTAATGTTGGTGAGCTTTAATTTGGGGTTCCTAGCAGGAGTATGCTTGAGGGGTTACTCACAGAAATATAATGACTCAAAAATAGTCACATTACCAAAATCCTATTCCAACATGGTAGCTTGCAGTCAGGTTGACACCAGGGCATATTGTCTGTCTTTTCATCTTCAATGGTCAGAATTTCCTGCCCCAGCATGTGTTTATGCCTTTTTATACCTCCACAGATTAATCATTGAGAATTTTCTAAACTTCTGTTCACCCGTATTTGTGGTCTTTTGTCTCATAAGTCTCCAAGATTTTTTTTTTTTTTTTTTTTTTTGCTGCCTTCCTGTCTCCTCGATGGAATGTTTCAGTCTAGAAGAAACCAAACGCCAAGATGAACTATTGTGCTATATTAGTTCTGGTGTTTAAGTAATCTTTTTGTGTACTTAATAGTGACACAGATGCAAAAGCAATGAAGCTGAAATTTATACATGTCAAATAGAAACCACACAGTGTGTCCTTAAGTGCAAAGGCAAAAGCTAACCACTTAAGGACAACAACAACAACAATAATAATAAAATGTGATCTATCAAACAAGATGAATGATCCCCTCCTCAGGTGTTTTCAGACAGTGGTATCTCCACTGTCTTATAGTACCTGTCACTGACCCCACTTATCACCTCATGTAAGTATTGCCATCTTTCATCATCACTTTCTTCTCAAAGTCACAATTTTTACCAAAAAGGATTGTGGCTCCCATATAAGATAAGAATGTATAGGCAAAAGAGGGTCCTGACATATCTGTGAAGGATATACATGTGACAAGGTAGATCTAGAATATTGTCTCAAGGTCAAAAATACAAATTCAAAATTCAGGTTATCCATTTACAAAGGTGAATGAGCTTTATGTTTGCACTGAATCCACCCTAAAGGTCTCAGTTCTGTATTATAGGGACTAATAATTCTGTATCTCCAAGCATGCTCTGGATAAGTTTAGTCAACATGTGGCACTAAGAGAAGCTTGAAACACAGGCAAATGTGAAAATCTGGGATTCCAACCACTCCTCTCCTTCAGCCAACTCTCTGGGGGAATTACAACTGCCCCTAAGTCCAGTGCCTCCAGCTATTTTCATAAATGTATGTATGGATCAATCTTCATTGTAATTTTTTCAATTTGGTAACTTATTTCCTTTTTATCCCCTTGTTTATCTCTCAATATTTATTTCAATCATTGCCTTTCTTCAGAAGCTTTCTTCAGCTCTACCAGATATAACCTGATAAAGTTGCCATATGACCATATTTCATTTTATCTACTTTAATGATAACTCAGTTATATCACAGTCACAGATTATAAGCCTTTTTAAGCCAGGGTTCTTGTGTGATTTATCTCACTGTCTTTGGTATTAAATCATTACCTGAGACACAGAATTGTCTAAACAAGGAAATGCACGTATGAAACTAATGCATGCACACGAAGTACAACCTTAAATTTCCTAGTCACTAATTTGGGAATTAAAGTATGTGAAAAGAAAGATGATGAGCAATTTAAATCACATCTGGAGTAAATCTTAGAAATATTTTCATTATATTATTTCTTTTACCTCCTTCCCTCCCTTCATTCCCTCTTTCTTTTTCTCTGCCATCTCTTTCCCTTCTCCCTTTTTCTTTCTTCCTTTCTTTTCCATCATTCAACCTTCCTTCTTTTCTTACTTCTCCTTCCTCCTCCAACCCCTTCCTTCATCTCTACCTTTTCTTTCTTAATTTTTGCTCCTTACTTCCATTTAACTTTTCACTTTTCAATAAATGCCAGAGAACCAACTTTGAAGAGGGCTTCTAAACAGACTATAAATTTCTAGAACATACAAAAATTGAATTGAAAGCTGTACACAAACAGATGACAAAATTGCCAAAGACTCTTCTCTTCATAAGTTTGTATATAAGACAGTGTTAAGTCTAGGCATAGGATTCATTTACGATGTCAAAGCCTGAAAAATAATTCAAAAATATATACATATATATATAATATAAATGGTAAGAATTCATCTTTATGATTCATGAACAGAGATATTGAATACCTTATGCTCAAAATAATACCCAAGATTGAGGATTATGTATTAACCAATCCATATGGAAACTTCAAAGCATATTTAACTTATTCTTCTCTTAGAGTTAGCTAGATCTTATTATGAGAAAATTCTCTCAGCTTAGAAATCTCTTCCTAGTGTTCCTCTGTATCTCACACTTTGCACTATTACCTCCCCAGGCTGACTGAGATCATAATGCCTTGAGATGTGTACCACTTCATTTTAAATGAAAAGACAAGGATCTCCAGTTTGTCCCGAAATACTCTGATTAATCTGATCTCCTGTTAATAGGACTGAAATTCCAAAAGGAAATTAAAATTTAGATCACCTGGAATCAGTAACTATGTATTTTGCCATGGATTAAAAAATGCATTTTACTTTACCAAAAAGTAAAAGAATAATATTTCAAGTCATCTATCAATTAAAAATGAGATATTTGCAACAGCATAACTCCTTAATCATCTGAATTGTCATGCTTGGCCCCTCTCCATGTAATAGGAAATGAACTAGAAGAAAGATTTAAAGTCATTCTGAAAGATCAACAGTCTGAAGCTGAAATAATAGTCTGGAGATAGCTAGAACTTGCTTCAGTTTTAACTGTAGAGTAGCATGTGAGGAAAATGTACACATAAACACTTTATACATATTTATATTGTAATACATGAATTACATAGCAATAAACCTCTACAATAGAAAAGATGCCCTGATTTAGTTCTAAGCATCTTGTTATGTAATTTGAATGTAATATAGATATAACTTATGTTTAGAAAGTAATGCTTTAATTGAGATTGTAATATTTGATACTCATGGTTATGTGACAAGAGGTAGTATATTTTTGCTTTGATATAATGAATGTTTTCTTTCTTCAAAACAATTTATATGTAATGCTAATTTTTGAATTGAGGGACCAAAGTGTCAAGTATCTCAAATGTGTTCAATAGAATGGGTTTTCAGTATGGAATAGATATTGTTTCCCTGAAACTATTCTTGCTTATAAGATTAAATATTGTGTTTTAAAAACAAACTCCATCCACAGCTGACACATTATCATAGCATGAGTTTTCTAGTCTACCTTTATGCATGAAACAATATAAACTATAGTGAGTAAAGGTACAGATTATTTCAGACATTAGTCTCCTGCACTTCCCAGATATTTGTACACATATTGACATTTTGACATTGTGATGGTTTAACGTATGCATTCAGTGTATAGTGATTGGGTCAGGACAGTAGGTGTATTATCCCTTCAAAAATTCAACATTTTTTTTTGTATTGGGGATAGTTCAAAATTTAAGTCTAAGGACAAGTTACTGGGGAAAAGGATTTCTAATTTTGTTTCCACAGAAAATGAAAAGCTGTGGATTCCTTCCAGAGTAACGTGGTTTGATCGAGCAAGACCCCCTGAAGCAACGTCAATGGGAAAATGCACTACAGCCAGGATTTCTGCATCTTCTTAGGATTCCCCCATGACAGTACCCCCTACCAGCAGGAAGCAGTTTGGAAAGAATGACGCCCAAATTTCCAAATATTGTTTATAAATGTTTGTTTTCATTTTTTTAAGAAAGACATGTATAATTATATTCAGTATAAAATAAATAAATGTTTAAAAAGTAGTCATCTTTAACACTTTTAAATTTCTCATGAGTTTATTTTAATTACCACTGTACAAATACTACAGTATTCAAGAAATATAATATTCTCACTATCCCACAACTTTTTCTTTCAAATACATTTATTTCAGCAATCAAATATTAAAGTTAGTATTACAGGCTATCTGAAAATTAAGATCCCTGGATGTAAATAGATCAACCCTGCCATGACAGGGAAGTGGATGGAGACTATATCTTTGTAAAATACCTTCCTCTTTCAAGGAAGTTTCTTTTCTTTTGTCCTTGTTGACACTTCTCACATGGAGGAGGACCTTCTTGTTCATGATTTAGCATAGACATTCTGTCTGGTGTGGCAGTAATCACTGTAACACCAGCACCTGTCAGGTAGAGGCAGGATGTTTAGAGGGACAAGGATTGTCTCAGCTAAATGGTAACTCCAAGGTCACCCTGGGCTTTGTGTGATCCTGCCTCCCAAAACCTCAAAAATACCTAATACCTATGACTGACATCTGCAATGATAAATCCTGACTATCAGGTTGACTGAGCTGAATGATGGCAAGTTAGTAAGGCACATTCCTGACTGTACCTAAAAGGGTTTCTCTGAGTGAAATGAATGCTGTGTGTAAAGAACTCTGCATCTTTCATGGAGTGTGAATGTGCCTTAGCCATGTTCTGGCATCCTAAAAGGAGGATGAAGTTCCTTAGTGTTGTATTTCTCTCTGTACTGTCTGCTTTCTGGCTGCCTTGATGTGAATAGCTTTCTTGGATCACAATCTCTTATCCAGAGTGTATTGCCTTACCCAAAGCAATGGTGTCATCAAGTAATGTACTGAAACCTCAGAAATCATGTAGAGATAAACTCTTCCCTGTTTGTTAAGTTTTTGCCTTTTTTGTTTGTTTGTTTTTATTTGTTTGTTTGTTTTTTGTCTTGAATAGGAAAAGTGACTAATGCACCCACTACATCATTGTCTGTCCTTATGAGCGTGTAGATCAAGTGACTCTTAGGAGCCTAGAAATCTGCAAGTTGATGCTCTCAACAGAAGATGAAAAAACTTCTATGTGAATACTACTAATCTTCAGAAACTCACATGTACATGGTCATTTTATCCTTTTGGTTAGCTTCAAATTTTGCATTGATATGCAAAATATGCATCAATCTGAAAAAAAAATGGCATAAATATAATTACAGATAATATAGGGTCTGGTATTGCTACTCTTATAGATATCATTATGCATTTTGCACTTTTTGATCATCCTGGTTGCATGTATCTTAAGTGTTCCTTGTCATCTTATTAGTATGTTAAGTTGTAAGAATATTTCACAGTTTACCCACAGACCAATTTAATTTGTGTGTGTGTGTGTGTGTGTGTGTGTGTGTGTGTGTGTGTATGTGTGTATTTGCAGTTTGGAGCAATTAGAAATTATGCTGCTATACCTGTTTGTATTATGGATCTTTTTGGCAAGTGCTTTCATTTCTCTAAAGTATGTATATTTCAGATTAATTGTGTGGCAAATACATCCACATAAGAATATTGAACTTCACAAAAAACTATAAAACTGTCTTTACAAAGTAGACATGTTATTTCCAATGCTTACAAACCTTGTGTATGAGTTTCAGTTGGTCTACATTTTACTTATCACTTGATAGTCTAGTTAATCATCAATATTATTTAACCCATACTTGTATTTGTAGGTTATGATAATATTCTTTCCATCATTACTGGCCTCTTTATAGTGTATTTATTTTTGACATTTTTTTGAACCCTCTGTCAAATTCACTTGTAATTTTTATTATTTTGGATTTCTTATTATCGAGATAAAAGAGTTCCTTATATATTCCATATAATGTAGTATTCACCAGTGATTTGTATTGCAATCATTTCCTTCAATTGGGTTTATTTCATTCTTTTCTTAATAGTTTCTCAAAGACCTAAAGTTTTTATTTTAATCAAGTTCAGTGTATTTTTATTATTATTTTATATTTTTACTCTGTATTATATCTAACAAATTCTTCCCTAAAGTAACATGTTAAAAATTTTGCATGCTGTTTTGTAAGAATTTTATAAGCACATTTCTAGAAACTATCTGTGATGTTTTGTGTGTGATGAAAAGTGGGGATCCTAGAGTGCTTTCAACTATTCCACACCATAAACACTTGCATGGCTAATGAGGAATAAAAATCAGTACAAAATGCACTTAGGTTTTGAATTTTTACTATTTTTTTTTGATTCAGTCTTCTTATTTTATGCCGAGCAATGAGAACATGTGCCAAAGATGTTCATTCTTCTGTGCTTAGTGAGTATGTTCATGATTTTGACTTTCAATGGCCATAATCGTAGGATCACCTAAATAAAGTTCTCCTGAAATAATTACAAAATGACAGTGTTAATTAAGACTTCATAAAACAGGAATTCATGCATCTTCTCATGGCACAGGCCCTAATTTTTGTGGTTGCTCTTATTGTTCGCTTTGCTTTGGAGAGGGCCTTAAAATATATGGGTGCCTATAACTCACTATGTAGCCTAGGCTTTAATTCAATATAATCCTAGGCTTCCCAAGTGCTAATATTATGGGTGTGTGTCATCATATATGGCTTTCTCTTTTTCTCTTAAATTTTTTTGGTGGTGGTGAGGGGAATAAATGTTTCCCATCTGTTTTAAACAAAACTATTTCAGATAAAAAAATTACTAGACTGAACTGTACCTCAGGCAACTGAAGATATATTTTGCAAGGCCTTTGACCATCTGTTACATAATTGATGAAACTCTAACTCAAATTTCTTCCATTGAATTTCTAACCAAGATATCACTTAAAAACAAAGGGTATATAACGTTACAACATACTGTACTTACCTGAATTTTGGAGTGCTTCAATGGCAGCATGTGAAGCAACTACATTGCAGCCATTCCTTATATCAACTTCATTTTATGATTTTAAAAGTAATTTGGTCATTTAAAAATAAAAAAAAATGAAGTCTTTAGGTACTATCACACTGAGGCAATTTTTGTTTACATTTGGTGTAAACTTTTCAGATATTTTCCCAAGAATACAATTTCAGTGACAGACTAAATTAAGATGAATATTTTTTGCTTTCTTATACCTTAAATAACAATATTCTTAGTGACTTAAGGATTTCAAATTCCCAGACTTTCCCAGACATTTTAAGGATAATAACACATCAGTGTTACTAGATGAGAAAAAATAGTCACCATATTTTTAATGCCTTCTAAATTAGCCATAGGATTTTGTCATAATGAAGTTATTTAATCTTAATTGGTAGTGGAATTTTATAAAAGAGTTAAGTATTGATAACCTAACTAGAAACTCTGGAAATTTGTAAAATCAGACCATTCCAGGAATATTAATAAAATTATCATATTTTATGAATGGGTATATATTAATCTCAGCCAAACTTGCCTTTTCAGTAAATAGTAGTTGGTTTTTTGTTGTTGTTGTTGTTGTTGTTTTGTGGGTTTTGATGTTTTTGTTTTGTTTTGTTTTGTTTTCCTATTACAATCTGAAAGCTATTTTGCTTATGAAAAGCAAAATGCAAATATGGACCATTCCCATCTTTTGTCCTTTTATAAGTATTTTTGAACCCTGAAAACCACAAGACCATTCATTAAATTAAAAGCAATGGAAAATGAGTATACTCTGGTACTAAAACACACAATAGCATTGTATCCATCAGAAAATTCACTGCATAAAGTGGGGACCAGATTTAGGATAGGATCTGTAGGCAGTGGAGATGTTTATAAATAAGTTCATGCATTTGCTTATACATACTCATCACATATTTATAAGTAGCTACCATGAACAATGAAATGCATTTGGGATTAGCAATTCAGAGATTAACAAGTGACAATTGGAAACCCCAAAAAAATGTCCAACTTGGTTTATGATTCAATACAGTGATCAGGCAGCTACTATGGAGGCATGAAAAGATATTTTTGACCTCCTTTAACATTGTCCGAGGTCTCACATAAAGTTCTACATACAATTGTGGGATTTATTCACTTGTGAAAGCTGTAGAGAATAATAGCTTACATCATTTTGGGTAAAAGTTATAATAAGGAACTCTACAAAACAAAAGCCATTGAGCAGTAACTATCTACTTAGTTTATTGCTATCAAAACAAAGTTGAACCTGTGATATTGTTATATCCAAGAAAATCTTTGACAAATGAGAGCCTTGCATAGTCAAGATTCAAAACAAATAAAACAAAACAAAGGATTGTATTAGCTCACATGTGTATAGAGGGCAATTTGCCAATTATAAGTAGTAGCCTAAAGCAAGTCAGTCATGTAATTTGAAGACCAGGGTTAAATTGTCAATGATGCAGACAATGGTCTGGGTCTTAAAGGTGAATCAAGAAGAGCTGTGGGAGAAGATTTATCTCCCAGTTGCAGTAACCTTGAATCTTCTTTGTGTGTGTGCAATTCACACATTCAAGTGACAGCATGATGTCATCCATGTTGGAGAGGGAAGACTACTTTGCTTAGGATATCAATTAAGCTGCTGCTCTGTTCCCAAAATATCCTCAGACATACTCAGACATGGTATTCAGTGAAAAATAAATGAAAATACCTTATCTAGTCAAGTTTACACCAAAAGCATCTATCAGAAGCCCCAATTAATGAGATCCTCCATTCAGCTTAAATTTTGGAATTGAGTTTTCTTCATTTTTCTACCAAGAACCTTTCAGTGAAGTTACAGCTCTAGGTTTTAAAGTATTAAAGACTACAAACTGATATGTTTCAATTTGGCACTGATATGTCTCTTCACAGTAAAATAATAGAACAAAACTGTTGGATTTGTCATTCATATTCTGAACAGGCTTTCCAAGTGTATGTGTGAGCACAGGAGAGCAACTTGAGCTCACAGGAATTTACATGCCTGTGTGTGCACACAGACTCCACTGAGTAAAGGTCATGGCTGACCAAGGTGATGCTATTTTACATTCAGAAAACCTAGACAATGAGTAAAGATCAATATTGACCTGGGTGATACTACTTTACTCTCAGAAAACCAGGAAATAGAGATAAAACTCAATGGAAAGGAAAGTTTGAAAATTAGGGTTGACTACAGATTATTTTCTTTCTTATATTTGGGCTGACACATTCTGATCTTTAGTTCCAATGATCACTAAGGTATGGATTAAAGGTGTTTCTTTCAATCATTTGTCTCTACATATTTTTCACCTAGAAGGTTCCAGCAGAGTTTAGTCTATTTTGTTCACTCTCCAAATAGATTCCAGAGTCTAAAAATTGTGGTTCAGCTAAGAACATGCTGTGCTAATCTTGAAAGCCTCCTGATCTTACCCACGTGAGTATAGAATTAACACAAACTATTTAACACATTACTCTCAGGCTCCTTAGTTTGGTCCATCTGTATTTTTACTGTCTTATTTGCATGTATAGTATACCCTGACCATTCAAAGTACAGTTCTCAAGTTATTCCTATTTAGTCTCACCTTCATTATTCATAAATGCTTTCTCTCTCTTAAATGAACTTATGCTGAATGAATAAAATATGGCCAACTTCTTGACTTTAGAATTTCTTGATTTTTATTTTTGTAAACTACAGACCTTTTTCGTTCTTTCAAATAGGTTAAATATTCTCCTTTCCATGGCCTCTTTCTGCTTCATACATTTTATTGCAATAGTGTGTTAGCTACCTATTACTGCTAGAGCCAGTGACCTCAAATAGATTAGCTTTAAACAACTCAAATTTATTTTTGCAGTCCCAGAGTGCAGAAGCAGGAAATGAATTCTATTATTCCCAAATCAACTTGTAGTCTAAGCTGTCTTCTGCTTGAGATATAGTGTGCTCATATTGTATATTTTTATGTATGTCTAATTTTCAACTATAATTTTGAGATTATAATTAAAAGTATATCACTTTCCCCTTTTGTTGCCTCTCTGCTAACAGTCCATGTAACCTCTGTCTTTAAAATCTATGGCCTCTTTTTCTTTAACTTTTTTTTCTTTAACTTTTTCTTTAACTTCTTCATGTTTATGTGTGCTATGGATGTATGTACACACATACAAACACATGCCTAAGTAATAAAATCTGCAGTGTTTATATAATGCTAATTAAATATAAATGTTTTTGGGGATAAACTTTTAATATTGATATACCTTTGGTTTGTTCTTCCTAGGGGAAGATTTTCTCCACTTTTCAACATCAGTTATTTTAGCTCTTTCTCTAGGGTTGAGAGCCTAGACAAAATGTGTATTTTCTTAAATACACATTGGCATGTCTTCTAGTGTCATCCCTCTTAAGGGTTTGTTTAGACAGCCATGTTGATAAGATATCATAGGTGTGGCTATTGTTATTTCTAGGTGATAGAAGTTCAGGGCTCCTACAATCTTTCTGCCATCTCCATTTGGCCAAGAATGAATACCAACATTTGAGAAGTAGGACTTCATAAAACTAAAAAGCTCTGCACAGCTAAAGAAACAATTAATCGGATAACTAGGAAACCCACATGACAGGAAAAGAAACTTCACAGCTATACTTGACAGTAGATTAATATCGGGAGAATATAAAGAACTCAAAAAAAAAAAAAAAGTAAAATGAGTATATCAAATGACCCATTCAAAAATAGGTCTAGGATCTGAACAGAGTTCTCAGGAGAAGAAAATGAAATGGCAAATAAATATCCAAAATATTCATTTTTCCCTAAGAATTAGAAAAATATATAACAAAACTACTTTGAGATTTCATCTCATCCTTATTAGAATGTCCAAGACAAACAAAACTGGCAATATACCCTGGAAATGATGTGTGAAAAGGGAACCTTTTTAATTGATGGTGCTGTTTTCAAACTTTTAGAGCTTGCTTACATTCTCTTTTTACTCCATTTTCTCATTTTAAAGGCAGCATTACAGTAGTTTTCAATAATCTGACTAGTTCCTCTCACTTTTCAGGCACTCTAATTGGACTCTCTCACTTCTCCCTAGTATGACAATTGTCTCCTTATAAGGTCCTGCAGTTACATTAGGTTCACCATGGTAACACAGAATATTTTATTATTTTTTTTTACTTTTGTTTTGGTGTGTGTGTGTGTGTGTGTGTGTGTGTGTGTGTGTGTGTGTGTGTGTGTGAGGGGGTGCATTTGAGTATGTGTGTGTGCATGTGTGCAGATACCAATCATGGCCATAGGTGTTAAAATCCCTGGAGCTAGTGCTATAGGTAGTGGTGAGCCACCCCATGTGGGTTTCAGGGAACCAAACTTGGATCCCCTATAAGAGCAGTATACACTCTTAACTGAATAATCTCTCCATTCCTATAGAGTAAAAATTTATAACAAGGTTGCTAGTCGTAATTGCAAAATAATTTATGTCACATAAGGGATGTATTACAGATTCCAAACATAGGAACTTTAAGTTATTTGCTACCAGCTGGAGAACAAGAATACTGACACAGAAGCCAGGTGGGACACATCACATTTTGCAGAGAACCATGGAGTTGGTCTGGCCTTGAGACTCGTGTGTCACAGTTTTTCAGGTTAGAGTCCATGGCTCCTGGGGCACTATTTGCCTTTCAGTTCCAAAATGTTCAGGACATTTTGGGTTTGCCTGTATGTCCCCTAAGAAGTCAAGGAAACATGAGAGCTCAATGGAACAATTGGCCTTAGACATCAATCTTGTGTTTTCTCTATAGCTTGCAATCATTGTATTCTGGCAACATGAAGAGTATTGATCCTAGCACTTGCTTTTATATTGTTTCTGATGAGGGCATAAAATGTCTGATTGTCTTCAATAAAATTGTCACAGATTCAGTCTTGCTGAAATCCTTACAACCAGCTTGGTTTAATTCCTTGCAGCCGTACCAAGTGACTTTGGCTGGGTACATAGTCACATCGGAGATGCTTACAAAATTTAAACCATAACAGACTTTAATAAACATTCTTTATTTTATCTACTTCCTATGAATTTCAAATACTTTAACATTGTATGGGAAAGTTGCAGAGACTTTTGGACTTGCACCTGAATAGAAGATGAGAGATATAGTCTTTGAGGACTACAGTTCTGCTCCACCTCTGGACTGGGCTTTCTGCTCCTGGTCACATTATTAAGAACTTGGTACTCTATGGTGGCTGCTAATGCATTCATTTAATCCCAGAACTCAGAAAGGCAGAGGTAGGTGAATCTCTGTGAGTTTGAGAATAGCATGGTCTTAGAAGAGAGTTCCAAGAGAGCAAAGTACACAGAGAAACCTGCCTCAACAACAAACAAACAAGCAAACAACCAAACAAAAAGAACCCACTTCCTAGAATTGGTTTTGCTGCCAAGAATTCTTCCAAGATTTTTTTCACCATTATGCACTGAAAACTGAGCCAAAATAAACCTCTACTCTCTTCAATTGTTTTTGCCAGGTATTTGTTACAGTGATTATAAAAGTTGACTAAAATAATTGAATACCTTTTATACATTTTCCCCATTCTAATGCTCCCTGGAAAAGCTCTGGCAAGCTCTGTTCAGCCCTACTCTCGTGCCAGAGCAGGTGCATTAGCTGACATCTCTCTCTTGGCTATAGTTTATTCAAGCATCCACTATGGTCCACACCATAAGTGACAAAGGCATGTTATCCTGGAAAATCTTCTTTTGTCTTTTCTTACATAAGGGTAGATCTTCACAATCTAAAATATCTCTTTATTCAAGCGAGTAATTTTTCTCTCACATTCTCTGTCAGGGGCCTTATCATCCTCTTATCCTAAATTTGTTTCCATGTCCATTTCTAAGGTAAGTTTAATGACACATTTGTCCACCTGAAATATACCCAGTTTCCACAAATTTGCTTTATCTTAACCTCTGAGTTCTATCCAATGAAAGCAGCCCTCATGTGTGTTACAGATGAAGTTGTATGGAGTTCTCTCCTGAGAAGGGCTGATGGTCTTCCCAATGATTTGATATTACAGCTTAATCTTTTAGCATTTTCATTTTTCACAACTCTCAAAAATATGTAGCCAGTGTTTTGACAACTTCTATAAAGATTTTCTTGAATAAAGCAAAAATGATAGGATTTTCTACTTTCTCAGAGAATCTTAATATTATGGATTATTTGTTACATGCTGGTTCCTAGTGTTGGTCCTTTTTTATTATTGAAATAGAGTTTTTAAAATATAATATATTCTTATTATGATTTCTTCATGCTAAACTCCTTTCAGATCCTCCCTATTTTCCCACCTCCCTAATTACTCTCTCTCTCTCTCTCTCTCTCTCTCTCTCTCTCTCTCTCTCTCTCTCTCTCTCTCTCTCTCTGTTGTTAGAATGTAAACAGACACCTAAAATAATAACAGAATAAAAGAGCCTGTAGATGGATTTTTCTTTGGGCCTTACCAAAAAAAATGACACAGAAAATTATTATTAACTATGAAAGTTTTTATAACTTAAATTAACCTGTTTATATTAACCCATGTTTTTTTTGTTTGCCTTTTTGTTTTCTTGTTGTTGTTGTTGTTGTGTTGTTGTTGTTTTCCCAGACAGGGTTTCTCTCTAACATTGGAGCCTTGCGTAGAACTCACTCTATAGAGCAGGCTGACTTTGAATTCACACAGATCTGCCTACCTCTGCTTCCCATGTGCTGGAATTAAAGGTGTGTACCACAACCACCAGTTATTAATCTATGCTTTGTCTCATGGCTTTTTACCTTTCTTCAATGTTGCACTTCCTGCTTCCTCTCTGTGCCTGCTGGTGTTTTCCCACGCCTAGATTCATTCTCTTCTTTCTGTCTCTGTCTCTGTATCTCTTTGCCTGAAAGTCCTGCCTAACCTCTTCATGCCTAGGTATTGGCCATTCAACTCTTTATTAAATAAATTAAAAGGTACCTTGCCAAAGACATGCCCTCATAGTGTACAAAAATCCCACAAAAGGCATAAGAAACACATGAAGAAACTGAGATACACACATTTCAACACACAGAAAAATGCTTAAAAGTCAGAAACCATAATATATAAGCAAAAGTACCCAAACAAAACAATGTGAACAAAAAAATTCCTTCAAAACTACTACTGATTTTTTTAAACCAGTGAGTATTACTCCATTGTGTAAATGTGCTCCTTTTTCTTTACTCATTCTTCAGTTGTGGAGCATCTAGGCTGTTTCCACATTCTAGCTATTACAAATTATGCTGCAATAAACATTGCTGAGCAAGTACTCTTGTAGTATGATTATGCATCCTTTGGATATATGCTCAAGAATGGCATTAATGGGTCTTGGGGTACATTGACTCCAAATTTTTTGAGAAACTGCCATACTGATTCACAAAGTGGCTGTACAAATTTGCACTCCCACAATCAATGAAGAAGTGATACCATTACTCTATGTCCTCTCTAACATAAACTTTCATCAGTGTTTTTAATCTTGGTCATTCTGACAGGTGTAAGATGTTTAGTGTCATTTTGAGTTGCATTTCCCTTTCAAACAATTCCTTAAATGTTTTTCAGCCATTTGAGATTATCCTGTTGAGAATTCTCTGTTTAGATCTACACCCCATTTGTTAAATGGATTATTTGATATTTTGGTGTCTAGTTTCTTGAGTCCTTTACATATTTTGGAGATCAGCCCTCTGTCAGATGTGGAGTTGGTGAAGAATTTTTCTCATTCTGTAGGCCGACGTTCTGTCTTATTGACCATAACCTTTGCCTCACAGAAGCTTCTCAGTTTCAGAAGGTCTCATTTATTAATTGTTGCTCTCTGAGTCTGCTATTTGTATTATATTTAGGAAGTAGTCTCCTGTGTCGACACATTCAACTACTTCCTCTTCTATCAGGTTCAGTGTAAGTAGATTTATATTGAGGCCTTTACAAGCAAATGGATAGAACTAGAAGGAAAAAAAAACCATTGTGATGAGGTAACCCAGATCCAGAAAGACAAACACAGTTCATACATTAGATATAAAGCAAAGGATAACCAGGCTACCATCCACAACTCAAGAGAAGCTAAGTAAAAAAGGACACTAGAGGGACATCCATGGAGGGCCACAGGAAAGAAAAATAGTTAAAATATCCTGGGCAAACTGGGAAGGGTGTTAGAAGGGAAATGATGCAGAATAGGGACATGAGGGATTTAGAAGGCCAAGTTGAGGGAGAGATGGAGGGGGAGAGCAAAGAAGAGATACCTTGTTAGAAGAAGCCATTATAGGGTTAGGGAAAAACCTGAAACGGGAAATTCCCAGGAATCTACAAGAATGACTCCTGTTAAGACTCCTAACAATAGTAGAAATGATGCCTGAATGGGCCTTCCCTTTAATCAGATTAGTGACTACCCTAATTGTCATCATAGAACCTACATCCAGTAACTGATGGAAGCAGATGCAGAAATCCATAGCTAAACACTGAGCTGAGCTCCTGGAGCTAAGCTGAAGAGAGGAGGAGGGAATCATATGAGCAAGGGTAGTCAAGATCATGATTGGGAAAACCTCAGAGACAGCAGATATGAGCTTGTGGGAGCTCATGGGCTCTCGACTGACAGCTGGAGAACCTGCATGAGACTGAACTAGACCCTCTGAATGTGAGTGATAGTTGTGTGGCTTGATTTGTGTGTGTGGGGGGGGGGCGCTGGCCCTGGGACCAGGACTTATCCCAGGTACATGGGATGTTTATTTGGAGCCCATTCCCTGTGTTGGAATACCTTGCTTAGCCCTCAAGGGGTGAGGAGCTTGGTCCTGCCTCAATTTGATATGCTAGACTTTTTTGACTCCCCTAAGAATGACTTACCCCTCTGAGGAGTGGACAGTAAGTGGGAAGGGGGTAGTTGGGTTGCTGAAGAAGGGGAGGGAGAGGAAACTCAGGTTTGTATATAAACTAAAAAATTAAATATAATAAAATACTAATGAGTTCATTTTTTTTTTGTCATCTACTACTGGGCTTGCAGCTTGCCATTAATTGTTGTTTGTAACCAAATTAGACCCCATTGGAGAAAACTAATTTTTTATTTGTAAATGGTTATCTATCGCAGACAGCTTCTGGGTTAGGGATGGTGATTTTTTTCTACTTCCCTTCTCAACTCTAGAACCCCATCTGGCCTAGATCTGTGCAGGCCCTGTGCATGCTGCCCCAGTCTCTGTGAGTTTGCGTTTATCAGTCCTGCTGTGATTTGATGGCCTAGATCTCTGTGTGTCTTCTACTTGCATTGGTTCTTACAATCATTCCCCTTCACCTTACACAGAGTGCTCTCTGAGATCCAAGGGGAGAGACTTATTGAAAACATACTATTTAAAATTGAGTATTTCAAGTCCTCTGACTCTACAATGTCCAGTTGTGGGTCACTTTATGTGTTACCATATATTGCAGGAAGAAGCTTCTCTGTTGATGGCTTAGGGAAATACTGATTTATGAGCACAGCAGAATGCCATTAGGATTCATTGTATTACTATATTTCTTTAGTAGAACAGTAGCATTTGTTTTACTCCTAGGTCCATGGCCTATGTAGTCTCTGGTTGTTTGCCACCCAGACAGTATCAGGCATGAGTTCTCTTTCATGTAATGGCCAATAAGTCAAATAAGATATTGGTTGATGGCTCCCACAACTTTGTGCCAGCATTTTTCTACTATATCTTGCAAACAGTACATCATTGTAGATCAAAATGTTTGTGACTTGGTTGGTAGTTTCATTTATCTTTTGGTGGCATGCAGAGTACTTTCATCTATCAAAGATGCTAGAATGTAGGGGTGAAGGTTCTATGTAGGCACCAGTTCAAATCTCTCCATGTTTAATCATTGTGTAGGTTATTTTCAGCAATAGTAACTTGCCATCAGTTTGTGGACAGCCACCAATAGCTTTGACAATAACCTGGGTTTTTTGTGGGTTTTCATTTGGCCCCTAGTCTAGATGTAAGTTATTCCCAGCACTGGAAGTTTCATTTGGTGATAAAAGATATCTAGTTGGAGCTTTGTCTTCCCTTTATTTGGTAATTTCATTTATTTCTTTTTCATATATGCATCTCCTTAAGAAGTGTCTACTGTGTTATTGCTCTAGCTAGTACTTCAAGTACAATATGAGGAGATCAAGAAAAGAGATACCATTATAGATTTAAGGAGACATTTGGCACTAGGGAAATGCCCAGAATTCTACACGAATGAACACAACTAACAATCTAAGCAATAGTGGAGAGGCAGGCTACCTTTAATGTCCTTCTACGATAATGAGATTGATGACTACCTTATATACAATCCTCAAGCCTTCATCTTGTAGTTGATGGAAGCAGAAGCAGATACCCACAGCTAAACACTAGCAGAACTTCTGGAATCCAGTTACAGAGAGGCAGAGAGATGAGCAAAGGGGTCAAGACCAGGATGGAGAAACCCTCAGAATCATCTGACTTGAACAAGGGGGAGATTGTGCACCCCAGTCTGATAGCTGAGAAACCAGCATAGGACTGACACAGACTGGATAGTCTATGGGTCCTCTAGTAATGAATCACTATTTATCCCTAGTATATGAATGGACTTTGGGAGCACATTCCACATAGAGGGATACTTTATCAGCCTAGACACATGGGGGATGGTCTAGGCCTTGCCCCAAATGATATGACAGAGTTTAAAGACTCCCCATGGAAGGCCTCACCCTCCCCTGGGAGCAGGAAGGGGATGGGCTGGCATTTGGTGGGGGCCATAAGGGAGGATGGGAAGGTGAGAGAATTGGGATTGACATGTAAAACAACCTTGTTTCAAATTTAAATTAAAAAAGGAAAGAAAAAAAGAAAGAAGAAGCTTCTACTTTATTAGATTTTCAAACAACCTCTCAAGTAGTCCTTCATCTCAGTTGCCCCTATTGCATTCCTTCCCTTATCTCCCCTTCCTTACCCTTCCCATTTGATCCTCTCCTTCCAGCCATTCTCTATTCATTCCTAACTATTCTTTTTATTTTTTATTCCTAGGGAGATCCTTCTATACCCTCTAGTCCTTTACTCTTTACCTATTTTTTTTTTAAATACAGATTGTGTATTCCTTAGCAAAGACTTAACTGATCACACTCACATATAAGTAGAGAGACACCATATTTATCATTTTGAGTCTGGATTACCCCTCTCAGGATAATTTTTCTTGATTTAGGTTTTGTTAACAGCTGAGTAATACCTCGTTGTATAAATATATACATGCTCTTCTCTTTAATTTGAAAGGGAATGTCACCTTGTCTTTTATCATAACATAAACTTTGATCAAATTTGAATCTAAAATATACTGTTTTCCAGTAAACTGATATAATATGCCTTCTGTGTGAATAGAGAAGACATAAACTTAGCTGTCAGAAGTTTAAATATGCTAATTAAATGAAAATTATTAATATTCTGTAGTTCAATTAGTCATTTGCTTTACTTTCCAAAGTAGTAGGGAATACTACTATTTTCTAAATAACTAAAGCAACTGAATTTATTGCAACTTAAGTCATTCCAGTTTATAAAATATATGTAAGATAAATTATCAAAATTTTATTTTTTTCACTTTCTCTCAAAATAACTTATATGTCATTTTGAAAAAACACTATATTAACCAATATGCCTAAATATTAACATAAATATTGATGAACCTTGTATTTCATTAATCATGCAACATATATAACCTAATTTGTTATTTATAAAACATTCTATTAATCTGTTCCTATTATTAATGCCTCAAAAATTGAATTATGAATTAGAGAGTTAAAATAATTAGCCAACAGAGTTTTTATGTGGGACCAAAACCTAGGATTTAACCAGCACACTTTTGCTTGTGATAAAATAGTTACCTGCTATTCACTGAACAAAGAAAACCGCTTTTCTCTCAGAAGTCTGTTTTACTAAGTACAACAATGAAGAACATACCAAAGGTATTCACTGAACTTCACAGGTATGAGGGAATCACACATTGAACATTACATTTTGTAGTAGCATGAATTAATTGGGCAAGAGATGTTTTCCACCTTCAGACCATCAAAAGCACCACATTTCCCCTTCATCCTCCAAATTGCTTAAGAGACTTATCTACTGAAGACAGACTTAATCTGAACAAATGGTCAAAGCCCTGAGAGCCTGCACAGCTGATATGTAAAGATGGCTGGTATTCAAAATAGTCAATACAAAATGTGCAGCAGCAAGCTCCTAAAGTAAAAATTAGTTCATGTATTGTGTCTAAGATAATCAAAGTAGCATACTTTGCCTTGCAAACATTTCTTGTTTTTCCCTAACCACATTTTAGAATCAGTTTGGAAGATTAAAAGAATACATTCCTAAATCTGGTAAACATGTGGCTGATTAGTGGAACAGACCTATTGGGCCTTGCAGTTAGTCTCTTCAGGAACATCTCTTAAACAGAGAAGCCTAGTTAAAGAGCAAGTCCTCCCTCCCATGCCCTTCAGTAGGTTGGGCTGTATGGTTGGATCTCCTTGAGGCACATTTTCGAAAACAAGTAAATTTTGCAGACCATTGTTCCTGGTCACTTACTGCTACCATTAGTTACATTGTTTTCCTTTGTTCCAGTACAACATTATATAATATTAAGTTAGGATGTGAGCATTATAAAAGGAGAACAGAGCTTGATAAAAAGAATAATAACCACTAAGCATTCCTTCTAAACATGCTACAGTTGGCATAAACAGAGTGAAACCCCATTGACAGTGTTCTGATGTCTTCGATCTCAAATTCATTGTTAACATATTTTTAACATATAGAAGAATAACTGTAATTTGGATAGTTCTAAGTAGATCCTAGCAATTATTTTCAGTAAGGGTAGAAAAAGTAACTCTTATATACTGTGTGTCTCTAACATTTGAACTTCTGCTTATTCTTGAAAAATTCCATCATCACTTTAAAGTTGGTACACAGTAACCCCAACATCTGAAACACTAAAGCAGGGTAACCCCTGACACAGAGCAAGTTCACAGTAAGTGTGTGCTATATAACATCTTCTCAAACAAAGAGAAAAAAAATACAACACAACACAACACAACAAAACAAAACAAAAAAGCCCAAACAACATTTACATTTCTGCAGGAAACAGGGTTTGTATGGCCTCATTTTCCTTTAGTACTCCCAGTTACCTCGTTTATACTTTGTAGTTCATCTTTTTCAACTTTTCCCCTCCTGTCCTTATATCACTCTTTCTAAATGCTTTTGAGATTATAACTTAATGACAAACTATCTCTCTTCCCTTTCATCCCTCCACACTCTCCCCTGCAATCCTCCCTGCTATCCTTCTAATCCCCGGCCTCTTTTTTATTTAATAGTTGTTATTGATGCATATATGTACATACATATGTGTTTCTAAATATAATATCATTCTTTTTTACTTCTTTTGGATATTTATCCTAAATCTTACTTTCTTTCATGGTATCATGATTAAAATTTTTGATGATTGTTGGGAAAAATTCAGGAATTAATTTGATAGGCCTTCTACATTAAAATAATTCTGGCAATTCGCATAATATTTTAAATATCTTAAATATCTTCTTTGAAATATAAAGAAGAGCAAGAAGAGAGATACCTTAATAGAGGAAGCCATTATAGGTTTAAAGAGAAATCTGGCAGTAGGGAAATGTCCAGAGATCCACAAAGATTACCCAACTAAGAATCTAAGCAATAGTGGAGAGGCTACCTTAAATGCCCTTCCCCTGTAATGAGATTGATGACTACCTTAAAGGCCATCCTTGAGCCTTCATCCAGTAGCTGATGGAAGCAGAAGCAGAGATCCACAGCTAAGCACTGGGCTGACCTTCTGAAATCCAGTTGTAGAGAGGGAGGAGTGATGAACAAAGGCGTCAGGACCATACTGAGAAACCCCACAGAAATAGCTAACCTGAACAAATAGGAGCTCAAAGACCTCCCAGTCTGACATCCCAAGAACCAACATAGGACTGAACCTGGCCCTCTGAACATGTGTGTCAGCTAGAAGGCCTGGGCAGTCTATAGGGTCCCTGGCACGCAATGGAACAAGTATTTATCCCTAGTGCGAGAATGGACTTCTGCCTTGACAGACTTTGATGATCCCTCATAGAAGTGCGCAACCTCACTGGGGTGTGGATGAGGGCTGGGAGGGGGGCATCGATGAGGGGCATGGGAGAATGGGAGGGAGAGGGAACTGGGATTGATATGTAAAATAAGATTGTTTCTAATTTAAAAAAATGATAAAATTAAGCTTTGCTTATCCTTGCTTTCATATGAGCTGAGAAATATCCAACTCCTCTTTAACATATTTTAAAGATATAAAGTTACTCTACACTTACAAGGAAATTTCTTAATCCATTTGTTTCTTGCAAGTTTTCTCAATGTTAAGATCAATTCTATGGGCTTATACTGATTTACCCTCAAAAAGCTTTTGTAAAGACCCAGAAACTAAGTACAGACTCTCATTATATGACTTCCCTAGAGGGAACTTGACAAGATTGTTTCACTAGTATGGTGACACTAATTTCTAGTCCTAGTAACAGCTTAATTTTACAAAGTCTAGGTCTTAAATACATGGACCTCTTTCCTTCCCTTATGTTTAAAGGCTTAAAATGGGACGAAAGAGTTTTTCAAAAGGTTTATAAGAATGCTACTGCTATGCTTCTTATGATAGAAAGAAAAATAAAGGTTATTTATTTACTCATCTGTGTCAGGTAATTTGGATATTTTAAAAAATAAAACCTTTTTTATTTAGTTAACATTTTGCCACTTGCTTTCATACCAACCATAGTTTCCCTTCACTCCTCACTTTCTGTTCACTCCCCATCCTGCCTCCCATCTACTCCCCTCCCCACCTACTCCTCTGTCTCCTTTCAGAAAGGGGCAGGCCTCCCACTGTCTTAAATAAAACATGGCACATCAATTTGAGACAGGCCAAGCTCCTCCCTTTAACTTGATATTTCTCATGCAGGTAAAAATTCCTTATTGGATGTTGTTAATCACAAAGTCATTTAATGCTAATTCTTCTCATTTTTAAGTGCAATACAAAGATGAGAGATTGGTTGAAATTTTGATATGATTTAATATTGGAGAGAATAGTTTCTAATCCTTAAGAATCATAACTAGAGATTGGCATGGTATATCCAAAAGTCTAGTCTTTTACTCTCTCTTTAAGGTGGCTCCTATTTATGCAGCAAAAGGTCTAATTTAGAAATGCCAATACTGGTAGCATGATGGAAGGCACTCTTTCTGATTATCCAAATAGTATAACTGACAGCATTTTTAGATTGACATTACGATTTAGCAAGTCTCTGTATTGCGGTTCAATAAGGGTCAGGATAAACAAATAGGTCGAATAGATGTTTATTAAGGGAGAAACAACTCACAACACAGACAGATGAACACAGCTGTTAAAACTGGATGCTCCTCTCTCCGTGTCCCGCCAGAAAAGGCCTTTCTCCGACTTCTCCCGAGACTAAGCTCCACAGGTCACTTCCGCCCCTGGCTCCACCCCTCAATGGGTGTGGTCAGTGCCACAGAAGCAGACACAGTGAATATCCCACTACATCTCTGCTCTACAGCATAAGAGCTGAGTAAACTTGAACATTTACTTAGGTTTGCATGTTTCTGCTACTCTAATTTATGAAAGAAAAAGGTATACCAGGAATATACCCTGGTTCTACTGTCTGAGGTCCCTTAGACTGCTTAGTCCTTCTATCAGAGACCCATATTCAGGGGGTCTGAATCAGTCCCATGCTGGACTCCCAGCTATCAGTCTGTAGGGCCCATTAGCTCCTCCCTGCTCAGGTAAGCTGTCTTTGTGTGTGTGTTTCTGCAACCTGGTCTTGTCTTCTCTCTCTGCATCTGGATTCTAGTTCAACTCAGTGTTTAATTATGGGTCTTTGCTTCTGTTTCCAACAGGTACTAGATGAGGGCTCCATGATGGTGGATAATTTAGTTGACGATCTCACTATCAGGGAAGGGCATTTATGGTTGCTCAAATTGTTAGTTGGAGTCAATCTTGTAGGTCTCTAGACCTTTCTTTAGGTTCAGTTTTCTCTTCAAACCAATAATGGCTCGCTCTTTTATGTTTTCTCCCTCTCTCTCTCTTTTCTGTATTCTATTCCTACCCTGACTCAATCTTCCTAGTCGCACGTGCTTTCCTCTCCTCCCCTTCTCTCTCCATTCATTGCCCCCAAACTTCCCATGTGCTCTGGGGGACTTGTCCCTTCCCCTTTTGTGAGGGGGCATATATGATTTTCTTAGAATATACCTAGTTCCTCTTGTGGTGTGAATTATAGGCTGGTGATCCTTTGCTCTATGTCTAAAATCCATATATGAGTGAGAACATACCATATTTTTCTTTTTGTGTCTGGGTTACCTTATTCAGGATGGTTTCTTCAAGTTCCATCCACTTGCCTGCGAATTTCAAGAAACTGTTATTTCTTTCTGCAGAGTAGTGTTCCTTAACCTAGAGACAGGAGAGAAGTCCTAGTCCCTACTTCAAATGACTTGACAGATTTTCATGACCCCACCTGGATAGCATAGCCCTACATGTGGAATGGGAGTGGAAGGATGGGAGGGGAGGGTGGTCAGGGTGCATGTGAGGGGGGAAAGAAGGTAAGATGGAGGGAGGGAGGGAAAGAGGGAGGGAAGGAGGGAGGGAAAGAGGGAGGGAAGGAGGGAGGGAAGGATGAAGGGAGGAAGAGAAAACTGGGATCGACATGTAAAGTTTTTAATTATATTATTAATAAAAAATGTAAATAAAAAGGCATAAATATATTTACAGTCTCATTGGTAGTTATCAGGACTAAGTGATAGGATGCATGTAAATTGACCAGCCTAGTACTTGGTTATCATAATTGTACTGGATGTTTGCTGTTAGCATTATTGTATTTATCGAACTGAAAATATTATAATAAAATGAATTACACAGATAGAAATCTATCAGGTATTATATATTTTCGGATAATATCTTTTTTCTTACTTCTCCCAATAGAAATACATTGTGCTTGTTTAAAGATAAAGAACCTGATGCCGAAGAACTCATTAATATTCTTGCAACTAATGTAACTAAAGCAAGCCAGAAAAAAAATATAAATATAAATATAATACTATCTTTAAAGCTTATGTGACTTATACAGGGGATGTAGGTCAGAAATAAAGCACTTGCCTAATCTGTGTGAGGCCATAGTTTTGCTCATACTCATACTACTACTCATACACATATACAAAATTATCTATTATTTTGCGTTTTACATAAACGGACTGAGGGCTGGGGAAGAATGCCTAATGGTCTTGGCCATAATGCACCAAGCTAAGAAACAAATTTAAATTAGACTCCGATGCTTATATAAAATTAAGCTATGAATTCGTGTTAACAACTTACCTCAGTGAACAGAGAAACATTTTTATTAAGGCATTTTTCTCTGTGTCCACAAATTCCAATAAAACAAGAGCCAGATTGATGCATAATTCATAGAAACTAACAAATTATGGTGCATTTGCAAGAATGACCTGTTATTTTCTGCTTATTTTCTGTGTGATACATTAATGTCAAAAATAACATAGTGGTAAATATAGACAGCATAATTTAACAAACAATATTGAGCTAGTGTGTTGATATAATCCACACTAGAAATGCTAGTGGAGAAATTAAGGCACATAGTTTTAAAATGAGGTCAGAAAGGTCCACCAAGCTGTTATTGTAGCAAATGTTATTTTATGCATTATATTCTCTTTAGAGTGAGGAGAGGAACCTTTTTTTTTATTTTTTTTAGAAAGACCAATCAGACATATGAAATTCCATTTTTAAATCCTGACAAATTGACATCACTTAGGCTATCAGGCATTGCGAAAGGCATTAGCAGTGTAGATTTTTCCAACCAAACAACACATCAGCAAGACCTACAAATTACTAAAGCCCCAAGTGTAACATTTAAAATGGCAAATTTTCAGATATGCTCCCAGAAATTGCTGCATTTTACTATGTGAGATGAGATGGATAAAGAAAAAAAAAAACATATCTTTTTCTAAGACAAAGTGTATGGTTAAATTTTCTCTATTCCTTTTTAAATATAAAATTAAAATGAAGGCACAGTCTGGCTAATGAGGTATTATGGACATTACTGACAAAATTACTCTTGACTCTAAGGGAAAATATCACAACACAACACTTAGTTCAAAAAGAAAATTGTTAAAATTATGAAATATTTGGAGTTCATGGAAACATGTGCTAATGAATCCTAAAATGAAGTTTGCACATTTTTATTTTATTCAGATAATATCCTCTAAAACTCAGCTAGGGAAGTGTCTGTAGATATCTTAAGATGTGTGGCAAGGTCTTTACACATAGTTCTTACAATTTATAAATATTCACTGTTATTCACCCCCATAAATGGTACTAATTCAATGAGTGTGCTCTTTTACTTATAATTATATTCTACAAAAGATCAAAACTGAGAATCTCTTTACTACAAAAACAGCCACCATAAACTAAATTCTAATTCAAATACTAGAATGAACAAGCATAATTCATGAACTGTTAACCCTACTACTATGAAAATGTCAGATTAACAATTATCAGATTCCAAGCTTAGGAAGTCTAAGATTTGTTTACTTATTCATAGGTATATGTTTTCTCGGGCAAAATTTAGAGGTACAATTGAAATTTGTACTTACATACTACTAGTTTTCATTTGTACTTCTTTTTGTTTTTATAAAGGTGTTTTTTTGTTGTTTTTGAAGCACAAAATCACTCTAAATGAGTCTTACCTAGAATTTATTCTAAAGCCCAAGCTGTCATTGCACTCATGAAAATTCTTCTGTCTCAGCCTTTTAAAGTGCTTAGATTGTAAGTCTGACCAACCCTACTTAGGATTTCATTGATGTTTTCTACGTTGAAGAGTACTAATTGGTGTGATTACATAGTCATGTGAACACCCATTTCTGCTTCATGAGCTGAATGGCCTTTGAGAAAAAAAATTATTTTTGAAAGTAGGATAAGACTGCAAAACAATCTTAAAGCAAGAATGCATGCATTCTAAAAAATAGTATTTGAATAATTAACATTTTCAGTAACTAACAAATGCTTTATACTAGAGATGAAAGACTGTAAAAGTCCAATTCCTGTTTTTAAATGAATTTCAGCCTAATTGCCTTTTTAAAATCCCCTAATTACATCTGTTACATATAAAATATAGTATTCGTAATGTAGTTCAGAACTATACTCTGTGTGTGTGTGTCTTTGTGTGTGTGTGTGTGTGTGTGTGTAACGTTCACATCAAAATTCTTGGCCCAACATTACTACTGCATATTTCTACTTTGTTCAACTTAAAAAAAAGAAAAAAAAAAACATTTTAACAGAACACTCTAAGGCACTGTTGTTGATGACATGCACAGACAATTGAATATATAGCATACCTGTTTTCCGGGTGAAACAGATACCTGTATACTCAGAAATTAAAGGTATTACAGACAGAAGAATGTAAAACCTGTATGTGAGTTGTCATTTCACAGAAACCTCCCAGGAGACATACTATTCAAGATGAATCTTGAAAAAGAAGTGAACATGTTTGGGTAAGTCAGTGAAGAGAGCAAAGCTAGCAAAACTCACATGCTACATCAAGTGGCATATGCTGAAAGCACCAAACCATTTGTGTGAAATGACAGAAAATGAGGTTGAACTAGAGGCTCGTTCAGAAAATAAATGTGTAATGCTGACAGTAAGTGTGTTTTTTGAAGTTTTTGTTTGTTTGGTTTTTTGTTTGTTTTTTTTTTTTTTCATTCAGCTTCTCCTGACCCTGAATTCTGGTAAGCTATAGGCTGCAAACAAAATGGAAAATAGAAAGAGTGGAATTTGCCCACATGGGGCTTCTAGTCTAACATTTGACTTACTCTTTAAACATGACAAAACCTTGAACATTGACATATGAGAAAACACCGAGTCATTGTATAAAGCAAAAGGAGAGAATAAGATGGTTATTACAGATTTAGAATTCTCAAGTGAAAACCCTGGATCTAGCCAGAAAAATGCCTCAGTGGCTGCGATAATCTCTTAGCAGCAGTAGATTTTTGAACTGTTAATGAGGTAGAATTTACAGAGTAGATATGAGGTGAGAGAAAGGAGAAATAAACGGTGATTTCTTTATTTCTAAGTTGGTAGATGGAGGGAAGTATTGTTATTTGAAGAGCAATATACACATGAGAAAGAATCTGATGATAATGGATGGTGAACTGTTCTGAAAATCACATGCATGTTTATAGAGATGGGAGAACTCACAGAGCTGAATTGAGGAAAGCAAATTCAAATGAAATTTAAATGCATTGTAGAAATATAAGTAACATTTTAATACACAGTATTTGGGTAAGTCACTTCAAGGAAGTATACAGAGAGGAGAAATGGTAATTCTTATCTATATAAGAATATAAAGAATGGTCAGATGTAGCATATATGTTTCCGCCAGCCCACCAGCCCGCCAGTCTGGGCCCACAGCTGCGCCAGCCCCAAATAACACTCTGAGACTCTGTATTTGATATACTCCTGTTGGCCAATTACCATTATTGTTTATGGGCTAGCTCTGTCTTAATTATTAACCCATTTCTACTTATCTAAGTATTTCCACGTGGTCGTCTTATCGGGGAGCCTCAGCAGGCATCCTGCTTCTTCCCTGGGCTACATCTTGACCCCTCCTTCCCACTTCCTCTTTCCTCCTTGTCTCCTAGCCCCGCCTATCTTGCTATCTCATTGGCCACAGAGCTTTATTAACCAGTATGAGAAACATATATACAGAATAACATCTCTCATCAGCCAGAATTTTGTAATGAAAGAGGATTAATAATATAAATATAAAGAATAAAGTAGTAATGTGATAACAGTGGATATGTAAACATATAAAGAAGGAAGGAGATCCAATTCAAAATGGTAATGAGCATATTCTTGGAAGCTTTTAATTTTATTATTGATATTATAATTATTTAAAACATTTTTTCTTTCATTTCCTATTCCAAACTCTCCCATACTTCCCTCTTTTCTCTCTTTCAGATAAATGGCATGTCCTTTTTGCCTTAATTGTTGTCATTTGCATTTATCATATTATATACATAAATGTTCCTAGATATAAACTGCATAATGTTACTTATATGTTTTCTGGTATTACCATTTGTTATTAGATAACCAATTAGTGTGCTCTTCCCTGGGGAGGACTGTTTCCCCCTCTCTAAACATTCTTTTTGCCTGGAGTTCTTTGTGTAGGATTGATATCTTGTGGTCTTTCCCAGGTCTATTTTGGCATGTCTATTGGTATCATTTTTATTCAGCTCATGTTTAGGGTAGTCACAATCATCAGACTTTATTGGTCACTGGAAGCTTTCCCTGAAGTGATGCTGATGAGTAGTGAGGGTTCTTGGCAGACTACACAATGAAGGGGGGAAGGAGCAAGGCAGTTTTGACTGGAGCCTATACTCTTAGTAACTATGGTGGAAGGAATGATTACAGAAAATGGCTATGGGGAAAAGCCCATTATAGATGATGGTCATTTTTAATAAGGGAACAATTTATAAATGGTTTGTCTCTAGGGGAGAAAATTTGAGGATTGTATTAGAGATTTTAATGGAGTAGGTAAATAAGTACGATGAGAATAAGGAGAAAAAATGTTGCTGTGGCCTCAGTGGCTCCTTGCTTAGCATATGTGGCCTTTTCAGAAGTAAAATAGAAATGACTCTTAAACATTAAAAATAATCCAATTGATTGTTCACAGTAGAACTCAAGAGCTTTCTACATTAATTTTTGGTTATTTTTCTCACTTGTGACCACTATGGATAATTAATATAAACAGGCTGGTGATACTCTTGACTTTTCAAGGTAATTAACACAGCAGGGAATGTGTTCTGGGGCAGACAGTTCTAAGAAGAGTAGGTGGAATCTTAATGGAAGTCTAAGGACTATTAAGAAAGTTAGTAATTCTAGGCTGTTTATATGGCTCACATCATTAAAGTCTCAAAGATATTTTCAAGAGGCCAGCAACCTGGAGAGAAATTTTTACCTTTCCTTCAGTTTCATTGAAGGTCTAGGTTTTCTTTATTATTTTTATTTTGTCTGACCATGGTGGTGCTGAGACACACTTTATAAAATCATCTAAAACTAAAGCTAATTGCTCATCTTGCATAATGTTCCAAGGTATTATTTAAGCAATAATGACCTTCAGAGTAGATATTTTCATAGTATTAATAAACAACTTGAAAGGATTCATGGTGAAACTAGGTGCCTTTAATGGAACGTGCTATTAATGGCCAGAAAATGTCTAACTGGGAGGTCATTAGTGTGATTATAAAGCATAACAATGTAAACAAAGAGCAAAAGTTACAAGTTGAACATCAAGTTGCCATGGATACAGTATTTGTCTAGATACAACCACTCAGACCACTAAGAATAGGAAAGAATTCTCAATGCTTAAAATTCCATTTAGGATTCTCATTGCTGTGTGGATGCAAATATTCATCTATGGAATGTAAAACAACTAAATTTCCTGCAGTGCTACAGTATTCTTTGGGTTTACAAGATTACATGAAGCACATTATTCTCAGGTTTTAGAACCACAGATACAAAAGATAGGCTGAAGTACTACAGTGCCTTCCTTCAATTAGTAAGAAAGATAAGTTGGTATAAGTATATTTTTGTAGAGCCTGGAACTTACAGAATTTTCAAGCCCCATGTCAAAACCCAAAGCAGCAATTATTCAAATTATTAATGTGAAATATGAAGTTCTTTGTGATGAAATATGATAAAAATAACTACTTCACAGGTCATAATTAGAATGTCTTATTTTTACAAAGTATATAAAAATCCCATGACTATATCTAATATGGGAAGGTCCTACACATTAACTTTTCATGTGGTGTCCTTTCATGAATCTTGTAAGTCTTGGATAAAAGAAGATGTAACCACTCTCATTGCATATTAGGGAATAGAAACTCCAGTACTGTGAATCTAAAAGGGATATATTTGCATGTAACTTCTGGAGGGCATGAACTACTTTAGAAAAGGAGATCATTTAGTTGACATTTAAAATTAAAATATTACATGGTAAAAGTATTGGGTGCAAAAAGTAGATGCTGTATCTTCTAGGTAGCATAGGAAAATCATATTTTCCAGGCCTCTCTTACAGATATGTACTTTTTTCTTTCTTCCTTTCAGGTTTTCTCTTTGCTTGTTTGTTTGCTTGCTAGCTAGCTAGCTTACTTGCTTGCTTGCTTGCTTGCTTGCTTGCTCGCTTGCATGCTTTTCTCTTGCATGGGTTTCTCTGCATAGCTCTGGATGTCCTGCAACTCACTCTAATATACACAAATATCCCTCTGTCTCTGCCTCCTGAGAGCTGGGTTTAAAAGCATGTACCATCACCACCAGGACAACTAAATACTTTTCTGATTTTGAATTTTAATAGCAAAAATATATTCAATATTTCTCTTAATTCTTTTGTGTTATGACAGTATAACCACTTATATGAAAGGATGTAACAAGAACGCATGTTAAGCAGCTAGAGACTACTTATTCTTTGCTTAAAATTGTTAATAAATTGTCTTCCTTGGCTATTTTAGAATGCCCTACTAAGTAAGTGAGGTATGAGTGTCTAATGTGTCTAATGCAATTTACTTCTTTAGTCACAAAACATTTTCTACATTGAAATTTTGGGCTTTAATATTTAGATACAAATACCATTTTTGCTACAATTTGTTAATAAAACATTGAATTGGAAATGTTTCCAGATAAAATTTTCAAATTATTTTTGTACTAGTTAAGTATAAAGATAAGAAACTATGAATATATGTTTATTGCTTGCTAGCCAAAAGGCCAGTGCTCAGAGGCAAGGTAGGTGAGGAAAGGGATTTATCTGGAAAATTACGCTGTTACAAACATGGGGTTGTTTGCTCCCCTTTCATACACACACACTCTGCTATTACCCTCAGGTCACTGATTTTCTGGGTTCTATCAACCTAAAGACAAGTTTCTGATTACAAAGGCTTATGCTCTGTATTCCTTCAGTTCCTTTTCACTGAAGTAATTAACACTGATATTAATTATTAGAACACAAAATACATCTTTCCCTTTAGAGCACATGTGAAGACAATGAAAAGTTTCTTTTCTCTGGATGATAGGAACAACATTGGCTGGAGAATGGATATTGATAGATTCCATAGCATCAGTAGGAGAATCTTCTGTAGCAAAGCCAGCAAGTGTTAGTAATACATTGCTTCGCTGTGTGGTCACCAAAAGCAGTGACTTATTCTAAGCCAACTATGAGCAAGCAAAACTAGGTTTCCTCTGAATAACTATGAATATGTGAAAATATTACCCATATTTGCACAAAATTTTTTCTATTAATTTATCATATAAATTGATATGTATCTACCTGTCTACATAATCACAAACATAATGATTTTTCACTTTATGTTCAGAATTAAATTTGTTTGGAAAGAATTACTACTAGAATACATTTGATACTGAGCTCAAGGGAAGAAATTCAATGGCTATATATATATATATATATATATATATATATATATAGTCATAAACTTTTTTAATTTTTTACATTCCAATCCCAGTTACTCCTCCCTCCTCTTTTCTGGCTTCTCCCACTCTCTGCCACTTCCCATCTGCTCCTTAGATAGGGTAAGGCCAATCCTAGGAAGTCTACTAAGTCTGTCCCATCATCTTGAGGTAGGACCAAGGCACCTTTCCACTCTCTACAACCTAGATGCCCTTCAACTGAAGAACAGATAAAGAAAATGTGGTATATTTATACAATGGAGTACTACTTGGTAGTAAGAAACAATGACATCCTAAAATTTGCAGACAAATGGACAAAACTAGAAAACAAAAACATCCTGAGTGACATAACACAAGACCAGAAAGACAAATATATTATGTAGAAGTGGATACCAGATATAAAGCAAAAGATACCTAGCCTACAATCCACAGCCCCTAGAGAATTAGAACACTCTTCCAGAAACAGATAGAAGCATATGCAGAAATCTACAACCTATCAATGAACCAAGGTCCTGGAGTACAACAAAGTGCAGGAAGAGAGAACACAAACAAAAGGATCAAGACCATGATGGGGAAACCCATAGAACCAGCTGACCTGAGCTAGTGAGAGATCACTGACTCAGGTCTGAAAAATTGAGAACCTGCTTGAGACCAAACAAGACTCCCTTAATATAGTTATTAAATTGTAACCACAAAGGCCAATGTTCAGATTTCTGCCTGTATCACCTCATCTTTGCTGTGGATGCCTATGAGATTGGTAGCTCTGCTGAGCTTGTCTGAAGGGGAACGATATACTGCCATGGTATCTTGTTCCTCCAGTGGACTTGAAGTGGTGTCTGCACCTTAGAGTGTGACTTCAGGTATGCAAGCATGACTCCCCCTTATAAGGAAGAGGAAGGGCTGGCTCAAGGTCTTTTGGGTTGTAGTCAGAGTATCCTGAAGGTCAGTACCTGTATCTTCAGGAACAAGAAGATCCAAGGCATTTACCATTATTGTGTGAGTGCTCCTCTAATAAATACCTGTTATATATCATATTTGTGGATTTTTTAAAACCCAACTTCAAAATACATACTGATTAAAAATGTCAGGAAAAAAATAAAACTCAACAGATAAAATGTTCAAGTCCCCTAATTACTGAAGCAAAATAATCATAATGTTTCGAAGGAAAGAATTTCTATCCCAACCAAGTTGCCCCCCCTCCCCAGCCTGGTCCTAATGTTATTGAACCTGGGATATATATATATATATATATATATATATATATATATATATATATATATATTTCTAGAGAAATTTTTATCTTGTACCTTCTAAATTTTTACATTCCAATCTAATTTGTTATCTATTCCACCAACTATGTTCAGATAGGAAGTAACAACTATTGCACTCAGATCAAAAGAATATTTTTTTTACTCACAAATTCATCAGACTTAAAAGTAAAATCTTACACAAAATAGTCCTTTGAACAAGGTGTTCTTTATGTATTTTTGGATTAGTATAGAAAACTGGAGCTGGTTCCTGGTGATATAAGATAGTTACTTTTGATCACTCCTTCTTAAATTGCAATGACATTTTGTAAAGTTCTAATGCCAAGGACACTCTCTTGTGACTGATAGAATCTGTCTTTGAAAGAACAGTATAGGGCATCCATGGTTGGAAACACACAGGGGGAGTTAACACAGAGGCAGGAAAGAATGCCTATGCAGCCTCAGGATCTGGGTTTATAACCAGCTGAGCTCATTGCTTTAAGGAGGCTGAGGTCAGTCCATGTCTGATTTCCACACTTTCAAATCCACACCACTACTCAACATAATTGACAAGTTACTTCTCCAAGGGGACTGTACACTAAAATAGACTTTGCCTGATTTCTTTTTAAATAAAACAATCTCCAAACACCCACACAATTCTTATAGTTTTCAGGTGCTGACAGTTATAGTAAAGTCTGGATTTTGTTTCAATTTTGACTTGGCTTCTGAAACTTTCTACAGCATAAAAACAGGCCAATTAAAATGCTTTGGATTGTGATTCAGGTATTGTAGCTACCAAGGTTTTATTTTTTTAATGCCATTTGTTTATGGACTCATTCTCAGAACTTTGTTTAAAAATATATACTATTAATATTATGCTAAATTGAAATAATTGGTATAATAACTTAAAATTATGGTTCAAAAGGGTGAATCATATAAAATGCATATTAATACTAAAGAATGCAGATGTGCAATTTTGGAATGCTATGATCAAGTCATATGACTAACTTTATAAATTATATTTTTATTAATATAATTTCTACAATAGACATTTGGGAGCAGGCACTGAATACCCATGTGGGTCAGACATGATGGCTACACAATTGTTATATAAGGTTTTTATTTATTGATATTCTATTGATAATATTTTATCATTTGTCTCATGTGCTGAAATATGGTGTAAGGCTTGTTGCTTAATTCTTGCAAGCTGCCCAACTCAATCAATTATCCTGTTGGTTATCATGCTCACAGAGCACAGTAAGTAGAATTAGCTCAAGGAGCAGTCACACAGGGGAGTTCTTGTTAACTTTAGAATATGGCATCCTGTGTGTGTGGTTTTTTTTTGTCTTTTTTTTGTTTTTTTGGTTTTTTTTTTTTTTTTGCTTAGCACAGGGTCTCTCAAAGTTGACACTGTTAGAATTCTAGGATAGCCAGTTATTTGTTTCAGGGAGCAGTTATGCATATTGTAAAATGCATATCCTGTTCATACACCTTAAATTCCAGTGAATTCCACCATTTACTTCCATTGTGACAACTACAAATGTCTAGAAATTAATAAAGGCCCCTGTAGACAATATTGTTCTTAGCTAGCATCCAAGATTGGTAATGATATGTGGAGATGGTATCTTAAAATCTCCAGGCAATAAACTGAAGATAGCTGGATAGCAGATATCAGAAGACATGGGTGATCTGGGGGAGCTAAACTCCCAAAGACAGGTAATGATAGGGGCTTGCTTATGGCAGTTTCTCAGAAAACAGTATCAGATTTTTTTTTAAAGGAGAAAAGGGAAGACGGGAAGGAGGAAAGAGCTGTCTACATCAGGAGGAAGGGAAAAGATTACAGAAAAGGCCTTTGCTCTCAGCACTCAACTAAAGTACTCAGTAAAATACAATCTATAAAAAGACTCTTGCTAAATAGTGTGTCCTAGAGATAACAGAGATGCAGCTGTACCTATGACATCTCAAAATACATAGGTACCAAAGTAGATGGAAAATTTTTCATAAGGCTCTATCCCTACAGAAGATCTATAAGGAAGAAATTGCTTCTGAGAGAGGGAAAATCATTCTTTTTGAGTAACAAACCACTTGATTTGTTATACAATCATAAATAGGCAGTTTTACTCCCATGAATATAAGGAAAATAATAATGGGTTCAGTAAATCATACATATAAATGTATATATATACATGTATAAGTATATTTCTGCATATATGTGTATACATGTATTTGTATATATATATACATATATATGTATGCAAACATATATGTGTGTGTATTAAGCAACAATAATTACTAAAAAGACATCACAAACATGAAGAGTTAGAAGGATATAGGAGGAGGTAAAAAAATAAGGTTAAGTAAATTTCATATAGTATTCATATAAGAAATTCACAAAATGATAAAAGATTAATAGGATCTGAGGTACTTCCTGAGTAGAACAACAATAGTACAGGCACTAAGATCAACAATTAATAAATGGAAACTCATGAATCTGAAAAGTTTCCATAAGACAAAGGATACCATTAATATGACAGTAGCCTACAGAATAAAAAAAAAGGTTTCTACCCACTCCACATCCAATAGAGGGCTAATATCTAAAATATATAAAGCAAGAAATTAAGAAAAATAATCCAGTTAAAAATGGGGTATGGATTTAAAGAGAGTATTCTCAGTAGAAGAAACTTACATGGTCTAGAAACAGTTAAAGAAATGCTCAACATTCTCAGCCATCAGGAAAATGTAAATTGAAACTACTTTGAAATTCTGTCTTCCAGCTATCAAAAAGGCTAAGATCCACAACAGAAGTGACAGCTCAAGCTAGCAAGGATATGGAACAAGGGGGACACTTCTTCATTGCTGGTGGTAGTACAAACCACCACTATGGAAATCAACATGGCAGTTCCTCTGAAAACTGGGACTCAATCTACTTCAGGGTACATCAAATATCCAAAGGATGTTCCATTCTACCAGAAGAAAAGAACACTTGCTCAACTATGTTCATATGTTCATGCAAAAACTAGAAACAACCTAGATGTTATTCAAGTGAAGAATAGAGAAAGAAAGTGTGTTTATATTTATACAATGGACTATTACTTAGGTGTTAAAGAAAATGATGTCATGAAGTTTGCTGGCAAATGAATGAAATGAGAAAAAATCATTCTGAGTAGGCTAATTAATCTAGATCCAGAAAGACAAATAGGTACTCACTTATAAGTGTGTATTAGCTGTTGAGTAAATGATAATCATGATACAATCCACAGACCCAGAAAGGCTAAATAACAAGTTGGGTTTTGGTGGGGGCAGGGACATGGATCTCCTTGGGAAAAATAAAATAGAATAGATTCTCTGAGTGGACAGGTTGGGGAAGCAGGCAGGAATGGAAACAGGAGGAATCAGGTGTGAGGGGTAGAGAGAGAGTATAGGGAGAGAGGACTGAAATTGGGAGTTATTGGTGGGTATCTTGTAGAAACCTAGTGCCATAGAAATTCCCAGGATTCTACAAGGTTGACCCTAGTAAGGACTCCTAGCAATGGAGTTTTAAGAGCCTCAGCCAGCCATTCTCTGTAATCAGGCCAGGCTTCCAGTGGCTAGACTGAGATGCATACCAACCCAACCATAAAACCTTTAATCTGTGATCTATCCTGTCTAACAAATGTGCTGGGACAATACAGGCACAGAACTTCAGAAGTGACCAACCAATGTCTGCTCTATATTGAGGCCCAAGCCATGAGAGAAAGCCCAAGCATATACTGCCTAGATGATTAGAAACCAGAGGCTGGATAGCCCAGAGACATAGAATAGGAAAACAATCAACAAAATGATACCTAATGATAATTGTATTAATTAAATTAACAGTCTCAGAAGACAAGCATAATTCCTTTAACATATATTTTCTAAATCTTATATAGATATATTCTGATTATATCCACCCTTGCATGACTTTTTCTCATCCCCTCCCACTCATGGTGACTCCTCCTTTCCTTTTACAGACTAGGCTTTCTTCTAGTTCCATGGCTTCCTGCTTTGGTGAGATAATGAGTTTAGTTAAGGTATCTATAAGAGCATGGGTGAGACATTTACAGTTGTATGGGCAGTATATTATTAAGGAACACACATTTCTGAAGATACTGACTCTCTGACCATTGAGTTCTTCTTATAGATCTTTGGGAGGGGCAGGACCTCATAAGCTCCTACTTTCTCCATGATTACTTACTTGTCTTTGGACCCAAATTTACATACAGTCACAGATGCAAGACTTAAAGTGTGCAATGGACATCTCATTAAACGAAGTATTCCACATATTATGTCCCTTGCTCTTACCTTTACACTCTTTCTGCTCCTTCTGTGGTGATACTTGATCCTTGAAGGAGTCACACCAGTGTCCCATTTAGGACTGAGCTCTCATCTTTAACTTACTTTCATCATGTCAACCATGTATGAGGTTTCTGCAGTAACTGCCTCACACTGATAAATGAAACTCCTGTAATCAAAGCATAAAGAAACAATATTCTGTGGCATATCTATAATTATTTAGAAAGCATTCTGACAGTCTCACCATATCTATGTCACATTAAAAACAGTAATGGCCTCCCCACTGGGCTCTATGGCCACCACAGCCACAGGATTGTATCATGTTTACAATACTATTCATGAATTCTCTCCTGTGGAGCAGATCTCCAATAAAGCAGGAACAAGTTCATCATTTCCATAAGCAGTTATAGCACTATTTTGATTTGCCGTGTAATAATTGTTTATAATTATCTATAAAAGAAACTGAAAGAAAATGTTTTTGTAAAAATATATACTCTTAGGTGCTATTTACTTTTTATGTAAGTGGCTGGCATTTGTTCTAAGTTGATTCATAGTTTATATGAACAAATGAATTTGAATCTATTAATCCAGATAAACTCTGTTATATTGATTTATTAGTAGTTCATGAGTTTGTATATATACAGGATTATAATTTCTTGCATCTTTCATTTTTATTTTCTTCTTGATTTAATGAGTTAGTTAAGAATAAAAATTATTTTAAGAAGAAAACATTTTACTCATGATTTCAAAGCACAATTTTTAAATATTCCATATATGTTACGAATCACAAGTTAATTTTTATTTTGGAGTAATTTTGAAGGTAACATAAATTGAACAATTTGACAAGTTTAATGCAGTGGTGGGTAAAAATGTATATTAACATGAACTTTTAGGTTTGTGTTTACTAAATTGCAAAGACTTAAAAGTGTATAAAATCAAAATTTTGTTTTAGACATGTTGAGTTTGAGGTGTACATTAGATATGGAAATATTTGTTAATATTTAAGTGCATACATATAATAAATTATAAACAGAACCAATAGAGTATCTGTAGACATAAGAGGCAGTATTTATTATAAAGCTGTCTTGTAATTATAGATCAAAGAGGTCTCTTGGCATGCAATGAATGAAATAAATAACCATTGAAGCTTGTCATTAAATCAGTCTGAGTTTGAAGGCCTAAAAAAGGTGAGCCATTGATAAGAGGCTTATAATAAAAGCCTGAGATCCAGGAAGAAATTGCAGGTGGAGTGGGAGTAGGGGCACAGATGGGGGCATCTTTCTGAGAGTACAAAAATGTAGTCCCAAATTAAGGAGAGATTTTATATTTATCTAGAATTTCATTTGAACTTATATTTAAGGAGATTGGATAATACCTTCCTTTGACAAAAGTGCAGCTACTTTACAAAGTCTACTGATTAAATTTTGCTACCTTCAGAAACACTCTCCAAAGCATACCTAGAAATAAAGCTGTATCTGCTATCTGAAGTTCTCTTATTAAGACACAAAATTACACATTTTGGATATATACATTATACACTGTTGACATGAGACCTGCATACATTACCTTACTCCATTCACATCACTCAAGTGAAGTGCTTGAGTTGTGTGTACTCTTTTCTAATGTCTAGTATCTTTAATATTTATGACCTGAAATTATCAAAACTCAAAGACCAGCATAAAGTCAGTTCTGTTATATTACATGTAAAGGTGACTACAGAGGAAAGAAAACATAGATACCTATTTCATATGTATATACATTCTTACAAATATACATTCATAATAAAATAAGGATAATTATAGATCACATTTTCTAACACACCATGTTTTTAACTAGTTGTTACCTTCTAGTTTAACTAGTTGAATTTTCTAATTCAACCTAGAAGTCCTGGAGAGCTATTTGAAACTATGCTTGGATGGGCTGTTTGTTATGTGTTTTCATTCATTAATGATAGGGCCTGACAATGCTAAAAGAGAATCTAATAACTCTTATTCCAGCCCTCTAGGATAGAGCCACCTGCTAGTGTAATTGAGTCTTCAAAGTCTGTACAATATTGTGTTGTGCCTACTGCATTGGTATGGCAGGTCATGTAGTAAGATCAGTAAATTCCATAAGCATGACACATTGCTGAGCCTCTTTTGTATGAAATGTGCTCCTTGGTCAGAAGACTTGCTAAGTAGAATAGCTTTCTTTAAGTTCATGGATGATTGTCCTGGCTAAAACAATAAGTGTAGATAAGGAAAATCTATATCCAGAGTAAGTGTCTACTGTATGAAGACCAAAAGATACTTCTTTTTGGTAGAAGTGGCCCACTATAATAAAACTATCACTAGACTATTTGTTGACCATGTCAGCAATTAATGCTGTTTTAATATGGACTTAATTTTCTTTCTTTTTACATTATAAAAGCAAAGTTGGACATTAATAAGAAGAAATTTTAATGAAGACTTAATTAAACATGGTATCAAAAAAAAAGGAAGCACTTAAAAGGGCACCACATACTACGTATGGATGAGGGCTTCTCAAGAGGAAGGTGACTATTATGGTGTGTCAATAGGATACTAAGTATTTCTTATTGCTGATATGACAATCTGAAGACTTATAGGAGACCATAGCCTGTTTTGCTTTGTAGAATAGAAGTCCATAATATTGAATTTTTTTAACCTCAATGCTGCCATCAGAGTTGTTTTTGTTTGTTTCTTTGTTGTTGCTTTGCAGCAGGGATACCTGGTGAGTAAGGTTGATTGGTATCCTCTGAGAGGGTGATCCTATACAATTGGCTACCAAAATAATTCTCTGCTAAATTATTTATTAATTAAACATGCACACAAGGCAAAGATATCTCCACTTTTCCCCAGGGCTGAAAAGTATTTCCATAGATCTCTTGTCTTAATTTGTTTTTCATCAGCTTCATTATCACGTTCCTTATGAGTCACAGACCACTCACTCAAATCCAAAATACCTATGAGTCAGCTCTTAATCATCTATCTGGCCACTGTTTCCTCCCTCAAAAGATATGTACAAGATGCCTCATATAATTTTTCTTCACCATTATTATCGTTTTCTTTTTAATTTATTTTGGTTTTACATCCTTAGCAAAATTGCTTCTCCCTGCACTCATCCCAGTACTCTCCCAACCATGAAGACCTCCTTCACTGCTTCTTTTCAGATATAGGTATGCATTCTTTGGATATCACCCAGCCATGGTATATCAACCTGCAGTGAGACAGGGCATCCCCTCCTCCACCAAAGTTGAATGAAGCAATACAACAGGAGGAATGAGTCCCAAAATCAGGCAACAGAGTCAGTAACATCTCTCACTTTCACTGCTAGGAGTCACAAATGAAGACCAAGAGGGCCTAGACTGGTCCCATGCAGGTGCCCTGGTTGTCGGTTCTGTTTCTGTGAACCCCTGTGAGCTCATATTAGTTAGTTCTGTGGGTTTTCTTGTGGCACCCTTGGCACCACTACACTCTTTCCTCCCATTCTTCTGCAAGTTGCTGTGAGCACTGCCTATAATATGGCTATGGGTCTCTGAATCTGCTTCCATCAGTTACTGGATAAAGTCTCTCAAATGACAGGGTAGGCACCAATCTATGAATAAAGCAGAATATCATGACGAGTCATTTCATTTACTTCATTTTTTTCCATTCATGTTTGGCTTTGTAATATGTCTCTAGGCTATCCTGCTTCCAGGTCCTATCCCTCAGTGGGGCTCTCTGTCAGGTATGGGCCTCTAGCTGTGCCAATCATTATTTGTCCACTCCCTCAATCTCTGCACCATCTTTACCCCAGCATATCTTATAGGCAGGACAGATTGTGGATCGAAGGGTTTGTGGCTGGGTGGAGAGCTTCCACTGGAAGTCTTGTCTGGTTAGAGGGCATGGCTGGTACAGGCTCCATATCGCCTATTAGCTATTAGTAGGAGTCTTAGCTAGGGTCATCGTCATATATACCTGGGAGTTTTCATTGCTCTAGGTTTTCAGCTTATCCCAGAAATGCTTTAGATTCCATTTGCTTCTCCTAGTAGTCTCTCCATCTATTCTCTCCCGGGCAGATCCCTCCTGTTCCCATACACATTCCACCTTCCACTGGTGATGCCCATTCTGTTTCCCCTTTGTGGTGAGCTTCATGCAGCACCCCAACCCCCTTTTTGCCCTCCTTGTTACTTAGGTTCTCCGGATCTATGAGTTGTAGCATGGTCTTTTTTAACTTTACAGCTAATGTTCACTTATCAGTGAGTACGTACCACATCCATCCTTCTGGGTCAGGATATCCACACTCAGAATATTTTCTAGTTCCATCCATTTGCTAGCAAATTTCTTAATGTCATTATTTTTAACAGCTGAGTATTTAGTCATTGTGTAAATGTATTACATTTTCTTTATCCATTCTTCAATTGAGATACATATTCAATGTTATTATTATTATGTGATGTGTGGCTTTGTTTTCTGATCCAGTCTATTTCATGTTATGTAAGCTTCTTATACCTTTATCGGTGTGTTCTTCTTTAAGCTATGAATATTTTCTTCTATGATTTTGATATTTCCAGAGTTTTGTTTTAAAGTTCTTCTCCTTCTATTCCTATCATTGTTAGATTTGGTCTTTTCATAGTGTTCCAGATATCCTGGATGTTTTATGTTAGGAGATTTTTAGATTTAATATTTTCTTTGACAGATAAATCTATTTCTTCTATTATAATATTAATGGCTGAGAATCTGTCTTCCATCTTTTATATTCTGTTTGTTATGTTTTTATCTGTAGTTCCTGTTCTTTTACTCTGATTTCCCATTTTCTGAACTGACTCATTTTGTGTTTTCTTTATTGCTTCTATTCTGAGCTTCATGTTGTGAATGGTTTCCTTCACCTGTTTGCTTTTTCTTGGATTTCTCTGTATTCTTTAAGGGATTTGTTAATTTTCTCTAATTTTTTTAATCTTTTTTTCCATTTCTTTGGGTGTGCTTTCATTTTCTCCTTAATGACCTACATCATCTTTATAAAGTTAATTTTAAGTTAATTTCCTTGTGCTTTGGCTGCATTGGAAAGTTCAGGATAGCTGGCCTATGGTGGGGCGATATTGCCTTGACTGTGGTTGACTGTATTTTTACACTGGCATTTAGGCATCTGGATTTGGGATGATTAGTTCTAGTCACTGATATATGAGTTCATCATTGCTGTATGGATGCTTTGTTCTTTGGTTTAACTTTCCTCTTTGATATTCTAGACTTTGTGTCCTGGATTTCAGGAAGGTGCCATGACCTCTGGTCTAGTTGAAAGCATCTGATCAAATTGTGAGTTTGTTTTCTAGTTGTTTATGTTGGTTTTGGTACAAAACGGGGCCTCTGTTCTTGACTTTTATGGTCTGCACCTGAACAGCTTAAGTCTGTTTAAGCTGGTGTGCTTATCTGTGTTCTGACTGGTGTGGCTTGCATTGGTTCTGACTAGTCTGGCCTGCTTCTGGGTAGTGGAAGTCTGCTGGAGTTGGAGGCAGAGCCCAGCAGTGGCCCAGTGATGGGCTGAGATGGTGTGGACCTGGGGAAGTAACCCAGGTAACAGAAACCAGAGAGAGATGCAGTTCTGCTGGCAGCCAGGTCACTCCCTTCACCATTATTCTTAGTGAACAGTCAAGAGCGGGACAGACAGTCTGTCCTTTTCTCTGTGTCATCTAGAGCTATTTATAAACCAGGCTTATAGATAATATATAGAAAATACAAGGACTTTTCTTCCCCTATCATTTGATTGCAGGCAGATGCCATGTGGTGTCATATTTGGAAGTGGAGGAAGAGAAGGCAGTGTAAGGACAGAAGATTGTGGCACTGGGGCATCTTTTTGTACAGAAATAAATTGAAGCAGGATCTATTTGCTTACAGTAGCTCAAAGGAAATGGACAGGTAAAGCAAAACATAGTATAAATTAACTCTGGTACAGTTGAAGTCCCAGTACACTCATATCATATACTCTATCTTTTTAGTTTGCTTTCCCTTAAACTTATGCCTGATTGAGAAACACCTAGAATAGAGATGCATTAACCATGATGGCTTCTGCCTGCAGCTAGTTCTCTAAACCTTTCAAATTTCACTTGTAGTAAATCCAGCTAAAACTAAGTAAGCAAAACAATACCCATGAGTATTGTTTTGTAAGTTTCAGCATAAAATGTCTCTTTTGAAGCCTGACCTATTTTTACAAGGGCTGGAATATGTAGTTTTTATATTTAATATGGCAAACCAGCTCTGCATCCCTACTGGAACCAGCACTTTACAACTGATGAAGCTTTGGGCTGAAATGCAATATTCTGCATCACTGCTTTTCCTGGATACTATTTGTGTTTTATTTACAGCTGCACTGTCTATTTAAAATGAATGGGTTTGTTCTGGGTCAAAAACTGCAATAAAAATGTGAAGTCTCATATATTTTATCATATCTATATACATTTTCTATTTCTCTTCAGTTTTTAATTCTGAAAGAATTTATTTATAGACATTTCTTAAATGTTGTTGTAAATTCAGTTCTTAGAAAAATATCACAGAAAGTCTCCAGTGAACTTGTAGGGAACAGAGGAAGCACACCAGCTATTAAAGTAAAACTTACATGTTTAAAAGGGAACAATTGACTATAGATAGATTAATTTATAGAATCAAGGTTATATGAGAATATTGAAGTCTTTCCTCTCTCTCTCTCTCTCTCTCTCTCTCTCTCTCTCTCTCTCTCTCTCTCTCTCTCTCTGTGTGTGTGTGTGTGTGTTGAGTTACTATCAATACAAAAATAATTTGTTTTTTATTATTTTCTGTGTCAATTAACTAATCAATAATATTTGCTGAATATCATGTTGTTCTTTCAGGAAGATTTTCACCTGTTTTTTTGTATGCATATGTTTGTGTGTGTGTGTGTGTGTGTGTGTGTGTGTGTGTGTGTGTGTGTGTGTGTGTGTGTGTGTGCACAGTGGAGGCCATAAAATGATGTCAGATCTCTTGAAACTGGAGTTATAGGTAGGTATGAGTCTCCTGGTGTAGGTTATAAGAACTGAACCCGGTTCTTCATAAAACCAATGAGTTCTTATAAGCTTTGAGCCATCTCTGCTGCTCCACGTTGTTCTGAGTAACTGCTAACTTAAGAGAAGACATTGTGATTATTGCCTTCATGCTGAGAATGTTAAAAATTAGTTAATTTCATAATGAAAACTATAAATATTGGAAGACTCTCAAATTCTCACTATAAAACACATTTTATATTATATTAATTTCATAAACAAATTTTAACTGTCAATATAATGTATGTAGTGGATGCATGTATGTGAAAGACAAAGGGGAGGTAGAGAGGAGAGAAATTAATTATTATTTTCAATAAATGAAATATGAATACTTTCTTTCCTACATGTTTTTATTTGAAAAACCATAAATATCAACATTTAACTTCTATTATCCATTTAAAACTCCATAGTTTTATATGCTTTTGCTTATTATCTTGTTAGGCATAATTTACTCTTAAAATTATATAACTTACCTTTTAAAATCACACAAAATTATCAAATTTGCTATGTATTTACAAACTACCTCAACATTGTCCATGTAGTACAGACTATATAAAGAGGGTGAATCATAACCTTAGCTGGTTTATTCTTATCTGTTTTCCAAGGCTAAGTATAGCAAACATGTTATCTCCCTTGTGTTTCTTCTAGAGTTTTTCAGAAGTTCTCTGGTTTGATTCATGAATCCAATTCTAGGACAGCATTCTTCTACTCAGATTGAGATTTGCTCTATGTAAGTTAAAGAAAATCTAACTCTTTTTTCAGTACCAGTTTAGCCTCTTGACAATTTTAATGGCCCATATTCTTTTACTTCACAATTTTACTCTCAGGGGACCTGCTCAGATCTAAGTTCTTTGGGCTTTTGTCTTTAGCCCCTTCCTTGTATACTTCTACCTGTCTTCCAAAGACCATCCATCCATATCTAGATTGACCCACAATTTCACTGTATTTATGTAGAATGGTCCATTCTAGCCCCATTCTCAAAATGATATCAGCTATAACTGGTACTCCCGACTCAAATAAATTTCATAATATATAAGCTCATTAATTTTCTTCATCTCTTTCAATTATTTTTTTTTCTAATTTATCAATTGCTCCTAGAGGCTACAGGATCTGCAGTTTATATACTTTTTTTCCACCTTCATTGTCATACCCAGCCCTGCTTCTTTTTGGGGGGGTGTTGTTTGGTTTTTGTTGTTGTTTTGTCAACTTGATACAAGCTAGAAGAAACTCAATTGAGAATATGCCTTATAAGATTGTCTATAGGCAAGTCTTTAGAGGATTTTCTTGATTACTGATCAGTAGGTAAGAAGCCAAGTCATGGGGGAGTGCTACTCCTAGGCAGGTATACTTGAGTTGTACAAGAAAGCAGGTTGAGGGAGCAATGTGGGACAAGCTACGAAGAGAAAGTGCTGAGCAGCAGTCCTCCATGATCTCTGCTTTAGTTCCCGTCTCCAGCTTCATGCCTTGACTTTTTCATTGGCTTCCCTCAATGATCTGCAACTCAGGATATTAAGCCAAATAAATTATTTCACACCCAAGTTAGTTTTGTTCATTTTCTCTATTACAGCAATAGAAAGAAAACTATTACAGCCCTGATTTCCAACATTAATCATGTCTTCCAGAGACTACAAAATACATTTCCTTTTCATCTGCTTGACATTCCATGACTCAGCTGTTCTCATGATTTTCTTTCTATAATGAATCAATAAGTTTACCTTGCCTTGCAACATACTTCAAAATTAATAACATGGATTATTTTGCATTTCACAGGCTCTCCATACATGCCGAATCACCTAACTTTCTAAATTAGCTTCTCTATCTCAGAACCATTGGGCTTTTACTCTAACTGTTTAATATAATGGATTCTCTCAACGTACTATTTTACTCATGGACTTTACTTAGCTATTTGAATGCTTAGTCACTCTCTAATTTACTTGTTAGAAAATTCTAATATTCACTTATTTGTTGAGCAAAATAGTGGACCATGTATTAAGTATAGGCAGTGCTGTTAGTGCCAGGAAAGCAGTGCTGTTAAAGAAAACAAAGTACCTATTCTTGACATGCACGCCTAGTCTATGAAAATTGTATAAATTGTTATGAGTACTCTGACACAATAACTACATAAAGTACTTTATTTATTATATTTAATTATTAAAATTATATATATATACATATATATATGGTATCAATGAAATAAGAGTTCTATGAAGAGATGATTCAACTAATATATTTGACAGACCAGCATTGATATATTTAAGGCAATCCTCAGGTAAACATCTAAACTCTTTGCTATCATACATAGTTACTAAAATCACAAATAAATATTTGTATGTGTGTCTATGTATATGATTTTGAAGGTAAACTTGTGTTCATTGTACATGTATATATGTGAGCACATGGGCATGATTAAATACAACCTGGCATCAAGAGACATTCCTCAGGCACCATAATCAACTTATTTTTTTTGAGACAGACCATCCCACTGTTCCAGAATTCATGATTTCATAGAGGTAAGCCTGGGCCTGTGTGCTTCCTTAGTATGGATACTGCAAGTATACACCAACTCTCCAGATTAGTTTTACATGTATTATAAGGATTGAACCCAGTTTTTTACTACTGCAAGGTGATCAGCTTACTGACTGAGCTATCATATTTTGTATGACAAGATTTTTCTTGAGGATTCACAGCACACATGTCTACTCATCCCAGATAGGTAGCCCATGAGAGACTAAATATATATATATCACTAAAGTTCAACTTGGTGAAGATTTATTAAGGTTACATTCAGGAATATGAGTGAAGTATGACAGGAACAACAATGTGCTCAAATACATCTGCATGTTCCAGCATAGGTTACATCTCATAGCAGCTGGAAACCTGGAGCACATTGAGCATCCTGTAGGCAACTCAACAGGTTGGAAAGTGTCCCTTCTAAGGGACTAAATTGTTCTAAAACCCTCTCATGCAACTTGGCTGGTTTCTATTTCTTCTAGACAGCTGATCTGGTTACAGAGTCTTCTTTGCAACTTGGCTTGTCTACTATAAGAGGGAGGGGCCTAGTGAATTTGTTCAGTTGCAGGGATTTCCTCAAGCTATTTTGAGTTGTTTATATTCCTACTTAAAGAGCTAGCCTATAGGATGGAATATTTCAATATCACATTAACCTGCTATGCCTTCCCAGCACCAAATTATAATTCCTTACCTATCTTAATAAAATTTGAATTCTAGCTATAGCTCATAATTTTTGTATTATTAAATCAAGTTTGTTTCTATTATTTTGAGTTTTACTGAAATGATTCCTTCTTTCATGAAAACCCCTTACAAATTTATTTGCCTGGTAAATTCACAATTTCCTTTCACTTTTTATTTCATGTATACATTTATAAAGCAGTTCATGAATAGTGAATGTAAGTGATGTTAGGAGTCACAAATAGAGAAGATAGTTCTGAGCACTGAACACAAAAGAGAGCTAAAAATTGAAAACAACAAGTATGTGTTATGCAACTCCACAGGAAGCAGGAGAGGTTGTTTTGAGTAATGAAGATGTCAAAGATCATGACTGATATCACCCAAGAGGAAAAGCATGATAATATATTTCCTGTGATAGGTGCATACTATAGGAGAAAGAAAGAGTGTGGATACCGTGTATTACATATATTATATTTTCAACTGGAAATATGCCCAAAGAATATCAAAAACAATTATTCTAAATTATTAAATAAAGTTTTATAATCTGACTTCATAAAATATATATGAAAGTGATAGAAACTCAAGAGTAGGAATGAAACAGATTATGTCTACAGTAATAACTCAGATTAAATTGGGAAGACTTGGAAAAGGAGTATTTGCAAGAAGTCCATTGTAAAGAGCCACTGTATATTCAAGGGCTTGCAGATTATATAACTATGGAAATCATCTTTTATAGAAATAACTATAAAATTACAAATACAAAAGTAGGCACACACAAAATATTTATTATAATGATCAATAAAACACGCACTTTCAAAACACCAAAAATGTCACAGAATTTAGAAAATAGTATTTTCAATCATTTCATTTAAGGCACAATTTACATAAAACCAAACATACAAACTTTGGTACAAAGTTCAAGGAGCTTTGAAACATTTATGACCATAGTATTTACCAACTGACTTAAGACATGGAGCATTTTTGTGAGCCAAATGTATCTCTTGTGTTCCACTGAATTTCTGTTCCAAAATTAAGCATCACTATAATCAACTTATACCACCATAAATTAGTTTTGCCTTATTTTAACCTTCACAAAAGTACACACACACACACACAACCACACACACACACACACACACACACACACACACACATACCCCTTTAATTTTTACTCTAATTCTAATCTGAATATGTAGTTATTTTGTTGAATACATTAGCAGGCCGATAGTAAGGCTATATTGTACTTAACTGTACTGATATATTAGAGATGTATTTACCTATTTAATTGGGAGATTTGCACTGTTATCCAACTTGCAGTATTTTAAATTAAGCTGCTGTTCTAGTTTTTCTGTGGCTGTGAGAAACACCATGAACAAAATCAACGAGGGTGAGGAAAGGCTAAATTTCATCATACAGAGCCCATCATTGACGAAGCCAAGGAAAGACATGAAGGCAGGAGCTAGAAGCAGAAACCATGAAGGTACACTGCTTAGTACTTGCCCCAAGGCTCATATTCAGCTGCTTTTCATATACAGCCTAGAGGCACATGCCTAGGGATAGATATTACCCATAATTTTGGAGACAACTGTCATCAATTAGCTACCAGGAAAAAGTCCTATAGACATAGCCATTAGCCCATCTAAGGGAGGTAATTCTTCATTTGATGGTTCTTCTTGTGGAGTTTGTCAAATAGAGCATCACCCATAATATAGCATATTCTCATCAGGGGTGGTGGTAGTGGTGATCTTTGTTTTGTTTTTGCTTTTGCTATTTTGTGTGTTGATGCTTAAGTGTTGTTTTTGTTTGCAATTCTGTGATGGGCAAGCATGCTGAATATTCTCCTGTGTCTGTTTCATCTAAATATCATTTCCAGTAAAATATCTCCACATCTGTTGTTAGTTCACTAATTGAGTTGTTTGATTTTCATAGTATTGTGGATTTTGAGTCCTTTGTCAGACATGTGATTTGCAGACATTTTAGCTGAAAGTGGCTTTTTTCATCACATTTAGTGGTTTTTAGAGCAAAAAAAAATAATTTTGAACAGACCAAAATTATCCTGTATTCTTTTTGTGAACATTTTGGTTTCAAATTTAAGAACTTGACCTGAGATATTGAATAGTTTCCTCCATTTTCTACAATGTTTGTAGTTTAACATTTATGTTGATAATATTTTTTTTAAAAAAACTTATTTTTTTATTTTACATCCCAGCTGCATTTTGCCATCCTCCCTCTTCTCCTAGTCCCTCACCACCACCCACAACCCCTCTGTTCCCATCAGCCAGAGAACTCCTTTGCCATTTCTGTTTAGGTAAGGGCTGGCATTCTATGGGTACCAACAAAACATGGACTATCAAGTTGCAGTTTGACTAAGCACCTCTTCACATATTAAGGCAAGGCAAAAGAGTCTGAGACAGCCCCTATTCCATAAGACGGCTGAGCTACTCAACTGTAATATTCATGCAGAGTGCCTAGGTCAGTACCATGCAGCCTCCCCTGGTTGTCGGGTTAGTCTCTATGAGCTCCTGTAAACCCAGGTTAATTGATTAGGTGAGTTTTCTTGTGGTGTTTTTGACTCTTCTGGCTCCTACAATTCTCTCTCCTTCTTCTGCAGCATTCCCCAGTCTCTGGCTAATGTTTGACTGTGGCTCTGCATCTGTTTCTATCAGTTGCTGGATGAAGCCCCTCTGATGACATTTGGTTTGTGCTAGGCACCAATCTGGTCAAAGGAGATGGCCAGTTCAGGCTAGATATTATTTGTTGCTAGGAGTCTTAGCTGGGGACATCCTCATAGATTCTAGTTCCCCTTCCAAGGGAGTTCCAGGAAACCTCCATGAACCTTTCCTGTTACTCTGGATCTGTGGCTTGTAACATAGTTATCTTTTATTTTACATCTAATATCTTATCATGAGTGTGTACATACCATGTCTGTATTCCTTGGTCTGGCCTCTCAAGTTGGTTATTTTTCCCAATTCCATCCATTTATCTTCAAATTTCCTGATGTCTCTGTTTTCACAGCTGAGTAATACTTCCTTGTATAAATGTACCACATTTTTTTTTTATCCATTCTTTGATTGAGAGGCATCTAAATTGTCTGCAGGTTCTGGCTGTTATGAATAATGCTACAGTGAACGCGGGTATGCAAGTGTCCTTGTAGCATGATTGAGTATCCTTTGGGTATATTCCCATGAGAGGTATTGCTTGATCTTGAGACAGATTGATTCCCAGTTTTCTGAGAAAGTACCATACTGAACTATAACTGGCCTGAGGCTTTTACTCTGGTACAGAGCCATATGGCTTTGAACCTGCATCAAACACTTCTGCTTATGCTTCTGTAGTTGTGTGAGCCACCACATTGGGCCAAATTTGCTGTTTTCTTTACATCAACTTGTTAGTGCTGTGTACAGAGGCTTAAGAGCTGTAAGACAAATAAAATAGGTTGAATGGAGCTGTTGCTTCTTGATTTGAACTAAAATTTTAAACATATTTTTAAATATTAGAAAATGCTTATATTAACATATGTTATAATGGTAGTATATAATCAATGTGTCAATCTTTGTGAAATTAAAAGCTTGGTGCATGATTATATTTCTCTTTGCATGAAAATGTATTCAAAAGGAATATTTTAATGACCTATATATGACCAATTTATGCTTGTAAATAAGTAACCAAGACATTGTTATTTTATCATATTTTAGCAAATGACAAATTTATTTGCTACTATAAGACTTCAGATCTTATATGAAGAGGGCATTTATTGTGCATATAATACTTCTAATATAGACAACTGATACCTCTGGTGAATCTAACATTTACATAGCCTGAAGATTTTACAAACTAGGATTAAACACCATAATTAACCACCATAGATCTCATGTAAACATATATTTTATAGATTTAATTATCTTTCCTGTACTGTTTATCACTTGCAATACTTTAAAAAGCAAACTGATCCATACAAATGAGCATATTACATCAGTATTTAATGTAAATATTTCAAATGCACAAGTTCATATATCTATTTTAACATTTATATTTATACTGTTAGTAGTTTGAAGTTTTCTGATCTTTTTAAATTATGTTTTACTGTGCTATATTTTTTTCCTGTGAGATTGAGGATATATACATATGTTATATAATTGTTTTGAACTAGTTGTTCTATTTATAGTACATTGCAACAAAATTGGCAATTCTTAAAATAATCTTTAACATTTGCAATCTCAGTGACACATTTACAATGATGCTATTGTATAAGGCAACAAAAATAGCTAGATTTGCAAGCTATGAATTGTTACAAACTCTCTATGGACCTCTTATAATTTTAGTAATCTCCAAGGCCCCATTTGAAGGCACAATCTTGCTTCTTATTCATTTCTTGTTTTTAATTGCTGGTTATAGAAATTAAAAATGAGTTTTTCCCTTCTGTATAACTGCCTTCCTTTTTTGAGACTACTGACAATTTGGGCTTTTTAGTGTAAGGTTTCTTTTCATTATTCAACAACAAAAAGTATGTGACAAAATAGAATATAGCAACTTAACTATCTCCATCTTCCATTTTGTGTTGTTCCTCCTTATTCTCACTCTTGCTTGTTTCTTATTTTTCCTCCATTCTTTAACAGAGGGCAAAGTTTGCTCTGCACTCTATTATATACAAGATCCAAAGATTTTTATTCCTTTTTCATTAACAAAAGCAAAAGTCACCCAAGCCTAATGATGCATATAGCCAACTAGAAATTCATGAATGGTATCAGAAATCTCACTTATCATTCTGTTATGATAGAGGAAGGACTGACCTTCTAAGAAATATAGCAATTAGAAACCCAGAGAAAAATACATGAACAAATTAATGTTTACTCTAAACTTCAGACCTAAATTCATAACCTCTCATAGCTGTTAACATGAGACTCTGTGAGTTAGAGGAAGAGAGAAGGGCTTCAGAAGATCTTTGAGATCTTCCGGAAAACAGGAATTTTCTAAATATAAAAACTGTAGGAAAGTATTATAAATCACAAGTAATGAAAATTTGACCTCTGATATGCAAACTCTTTCTAAGACATAATGAGATGTGGATAAAAAGACAAGAAGAGCCCAAAGGATATATTGTTGAGCCAATTAGCTGAAGAATAAAAATAAAAATGACATCCAAAACTCGATGGGACAAACAATGCCGCTAGGAAATGAATAATTATGTGAAAGAGTCCTCATAGAAACTGATACACAGAGATAACATACACGCATAAAAGTTGTTCAGCGTCATCAGCTATTAGAGAAGGCAAGAGCAAAACCACTATTTTACCAAAGATATTCTACCTGAAATAAAATCTGACAATTCTTAATTATGATAAAAATGTGGAAAAGTTAATTCTAATTTCACTGTTACCGAATTTACCAAGAATATCACAAAGTTTTCCTTGAATTAAAAATTTAATCTAACTAGAGAGTAAAGTTCTAGTCAGAGTTCATGTTTTTTCCTCAAGATTGTAATTTGTCTCTAGAAACATTTCAATTTCTATTAGTTAACTTCTGGGCTAGTTCCAAAATAATTATTTTTTTTATTTCTATAGATATGTTTATAATAACTCAACTCTCCTTTCAAATTTGCCTCCTATGAAGTTTTTTTTGTTCAATTAAGTATATTCAGTCCATTGAAAACTATATGAATTTCATCTTTGCAAATAAACACATTTGGAGTTCACAGATTCTATTTCTTCTACATTTTACTCAATTCATCTTTTCTCAAAAATTTATTTCCTCTGCTAGATTTGAGGTTAGTGTGTCCTTCATTTTGTAGTTAATTAAGGCTCAATATTAACTAGCAGTAATTGCAGGAGTAAACAAGCTCCTTCTGATTGGATTTAAGGTTGTCTCCATTAGTTGATATTTATGTCTGGGATTATTAATGGGATCAAGAACCCAAGACCAGCCAGATTAGAGTTCATAGGGAAGAATGTTCTAGTATTGCTCTTCTACATAATTGTAATACTAAACTGACCCCTGAATATTTGTCATTATACCATAGGCCTCATCAAGGAAGATTCTTTCATTGTGAGCCAGTTGACACAGAGACCCACAGATGGTCAACATGCAGAGAGATGGCAGAAGGCTCACCCCTAAATGCAACACATGCATCAGAGCCCTTTCTTCTCAAAACTCAAAGATCACTGTAGAAGAAGAGACAGAAAGATTATGATTAACAGAGTCAGTGGATAATTACAGCCAAAGAATGCTTCCTGGAAACAGCAAGGAAATCATACATAATCATACATATAAACTGACAGCAGTTGTGACTGTATGTACAATGTTAACCCTGACAAAATCCTAGCATAAAGGGGTGTGATGAGATCAAGAAATCTCACAGCTAGCTGAGAAACTACTGGCACCTGATGGCTATTGGGAGAAGGAGTCAGTTTTCTTCATCATAAATATCTGAGAATATGCCTATGCATCTTTTAAAAAGATGGTTAAAGCATTGACTTAAGGAGGACTTTATGCCATGCAAATAAAGAAGATAAAGGAATAATACATGCATAGGCAATGAAATGACAGAGCCTATTGGAGGTTGAAATGATATAATAAACATTAGTACATATGAATTGTGTGACTATCACTACCAAAGTTCTATTGGACCAATGCCATATTTTTATAAACATGACTGATATCTAGTAGCTTGGTAATTGATGCACAAAATTCTACTTGAATACAGAGTATGTATACTGTGGGCAATAAGTCATAAATATTCTTAACATGATGTGAACACTGTAAGCTAAAATAACGACTTGCCTGTGTAAACATGACCAATGACACAATAGTGCATGCATATTATGAAGGTAATCAACCACTTTGTGCTTGGAGTTAATATATGCTTCACAGGATGCAATTTATGCATGACACTATAACCTGGCTAAGAACTGATGAGGGGTGAGGTTGCAGGTGTATGGGGAAAGCCCACTGATAATCATACAATGTATCAAACTACCTTCTAAATACTTAAATATATACCCATCAATTAATGCAACTCTCCACCCTCACTCAGGAAGTTTCTTTTGCAGTGGAAAAAAACTAGTACAGGTGCTCACCGCTGTTTAGAGTTCAGAGAATATGCCAATGTGGACTGTTTAGTCCTAAATGAGATACATAGATCTCATTTTCCTTTATTATACAGAAAGTATTATGGTAGATGTAGTAGAAGCTAGTAAAAGCCAGAGGTTGTGGATGACTGCTCTGAAATAGAGCCTTTTGGACATAATGTCCATTTGACTCATTAACTTATAGTAGCTGTGGTTACTTACACACAACCTGCACAAAATCAAGCTGCTCAAATTTCCTGCATAGATGCAAAATGGGCTCACTCACAAAGTTCCACTCCTAGTTGAAGACTTTTGGCAGGCTATGGAATAGTGAGAATCAATTTTCTTCATGTAAGTGAACTCTAGTATGCTGCCAATGCTCAAATAGGTGATTATACACAAAACATGGTAGAACTGAGTGGGTTATGAAAACAGGGCATGGAGTAGGGAGGTAAACATAGCAGTGAGACAGGTATCTGGGGGCACTTGGAGAGTTTATTAGACAGGTGGAATTGACCTAGGCACATTGCATGATGTCCTTAAGGAATGACTGAAAGAATATATGCATTGCTACTTTCATCACTTCTGTTCCAATGAAATCTCAATCAATATAATCATGAGTTTTGCCAAAAAGAAAAAAAAACACCTTTAATAATATGATAAATGAAAAGACTTAATTGTGGTTTTAATTTGTAATTCAGAATGTGGATTGTGTCAAGTCTCTTTAGATCATTTGATTGTTGTGTTTATTTACTTTTTTTTTAAAAAAAAACACAAACCTTCAAGGTTTTACTCAGTTTTAATATGTATTCTGGATTCTCTTATTTTACATTGCTTATATTGGTTTATTTCCATTAAAATATGACATGTACTCAATGGCTTTGAGAATCATAAGTACAATGTTATAGATCAATGTAATAATTGCATGATACATGTTATATAGGAGAAAACATGAGCCAGAAACATTGCAGTATCATTACCAATGAATTTAAGTTTCATTTATGGACATTTTAGGTGATAATATTACATTAATATGCATTTATGATGTATGAGTTGTATACTACCTGACTAATAACCTGGTGGTTGGAACTTTGTTTTTAAGAATTTGGTATTCTCTTAATTTCAAATTGCTTTTACTTGGAATAATTCTTCCCTTATATAATAAAAATATTATTGAGATAAAAACAGTATCTTAGCTGGTTTGCAAACAAAACCTCTCCATTGAGTAAATAGTTAATCTAAGATAGAAAGTTTGCATTTATTTGCTTAATGTTACTGTATTAGGAATAATCTCTGAGCCACAATAGCTTGGGGTATGCCTTATCTACAAGATAATGAAAAATAATATTTGCAAATGACTGTGAATTATCTCAAGTATTTATACTCCTTTTCATTTGCATGTTCATATGCACTTACAAAATATCATTGAACACTGCCTGAGCAAGATCTATGAATGTATCATAATGTTCTATTCACTTCCATGGTAAATGTTTACCTGGACATTGTTCTATCAATAGCAAAGTATTCTTTCTTTACATCAAGAGCTATTTCTGTATTGGTAATGACTTTAAAAGTTTTGAATATATATATGCTACGTAGATACTTTTCATCTCTTCTAATATCAACCACATAATATCTAAAATGTAATAATTAATTATATAAAAGTAGATATCCAAATAACTACCATAGCAGTAAAACATAGTATATTAATTTTAACATTTAGATGTGCATTTTATAAATTTCCACAACTTTTTCATGGTAAGAGCTACCATATCATTTTTAATAGTAATTTGTTTGGTATTGTGTTTTTCTTTCCTGTACAGTTTTTTATTTAACTTAGAAACAATCTCATTTTCCATATCAATCCCAGTTCCCTCTCCCTCCCCTCATCCCATGCCCTGCGCTGAACCTCCAACCCAAGCCTACTTCTGCTCCCTAGGGAGTGTGAGGCCTTCCATGGGGGTTCACCAAAGACTGTCACATCATTTGGTTTTAACAAGTGTGTAATTCTAAGTTTATTTGTGCATCATTTTTAATTTTTTTAAACGTTCCTTAATTGGCATATAATGCCTTACATGTTTGTAACTTTCCAGTCCATTTTTCCCTGGTAAGAAGTATTTACTCTTAGTATGTCAGAGCTAAATTTCATGGCTGTGAATTATTCTAATTCAAAAATCAAGCTATTTGCTTGAAGACCATTTGTCTTGTTTCCAGATTTTAAATTTCTACTAATGATGTGCACATAGTTTATAAAGATCATGATAACCATGAAGCACCTGTTGCTATAGTCACTGAATGACAAGTCTAGAACAGCAAATTTTTTGACTTGTTTTCAGTTTTCAGACACTTAATAGAAAGATCTATCCTTTTGGCATCATTGAGTAAACTACCACATTTGTGCAAACATAGTTAGACATTATCAAACTTGTAAATTGCACTGACTGCACGTTTTACTATTGCTGATGTAGATGATTGACATTTCTCAATCTCAGTGTATACTGGACTTTTCTGAAAAGAAATGATAGATTGACCTATTGTCTATTTTCTCACTAACCACACCATCCTCCTTGTGTTTGCCATTCATGGTGATTTGATTTTAGTTTGTGTGGTCATTTTCATATTTGACAGCCTATGGTTTCTGGAAGAAGCATTGGAACACCTTTATAGGGTAACTCATTTAAAATTCTTTTTACATATCTGTATATTTTAGGAAGTTTCAACAACAGTAGATTTCTATTTGACCTTTTTAAAAATCTTTAGTTATCCCTCCCTTCTGAATACTTTTCTATTCTATTATGCCATCACTCAGTCAACTTAAATATCTTGCTCCATTATTCCCTATTCTACCTGTATATTATCTGTGTTCTATCCCCCACTGTCTTTCAGATATCCAGCCCCACCACAACCACTATGACCACAGCCCTTTACTGGTTTTCTGACTTCTATGGGCACTGAAATTTAAACAAATTTCAAAAGCAGCATCTACATATGACAGAGAACTTTCTACATCTGTTTCTCTGTATCTGGATTATCGCATGCTGTTTCATTACCAGAGCTCTGTAATATAACTTTAAATTAGGGATGCTTATGCTTATAGCACTATTTATATTTTTCAGGAGTATTTTGCCTGCCCTGGGTCTGCTGTGTTTTCATATCAATTTTAAAAATGTGTCTTCAACTTCTGCCAAAATTTCATGGATATTTATATAGAGATTGAATTGAATTAAATCTGTAGATTTGCTTTTTGTAGAATGGCCATTTTCAAAATATTGATGATATTCATGAGTATGGGAGGGGGTGTTTTCCCATCTTTCAGTTTAATCTCCAGTTTATTTCATCAGTATCTTATAAAAGTATTTACTTCCTGTTAGGCTTATTGTCCCTTTTTGAGGTTATTTCTTTCTCAATTTGTTTTTATTGCTGATATCTCAGAAGAAATCATGGGTTTTGTGTTGATTTTATATCTATATATGTTGCTAAATGTGTTTGTCAGCTGTAGGACTTTCTCTTACTATTTATTTTTGTTTTAAGATATAATGCAATTACATAATTTCTCACTTTTGTTTTATTTCTCCATATACCCCTCGTTGCACTTTCAAATTCATGGCCTAAATATTTTTCATTCATTGTTACATGCATATATGGGCATGTATACATATATATATATATGTATTCATATATATATATATATATATATATATAAAATCTGGTCAGTGTGAATGCTCCTTTGATATGTTTTCAGAGATAAACAATTGTTATTACAGTTACTTCTTAAAATCTTACTTCTTTTAAAGCATGTGCATCTGTGCATCACATGCATTCACTTACCAAGAAGGCTAGAAGAGGGACTTGGATCTCTTTAAAGTGGAAATACAGGAAGCTATGGACCATCATGTGGGTGCTGGGGACCAAACTCCAGTCATCTGCCAGAGCAGCAAATTCTCTAAACCATGGAAACATCTCTCTATTTCTAACTGTAAGAGTTTTCTGGTTTAGTCTTTAGAGTCTTTTATCTATATATTCATGTCATCTGTAAATAAGGACCATTTAAACTTGCTCTCTTTTCGATTTGTATCCCTTTCATCTTTTTTATGTGCTTTTTATTCTAGCAAAGATTTCAAACACTATATTGAACAGACTGATGGTAGTTAGTATCCTTGAAGGACCAAATTCTAATGTGTGACATGAGAGTCTCCATATATGGAGTAGTTTTCTGTTTTCCTATTAAGCCTATTCTTGAGTAACCTGGCAATTCTGGATGGGGCATTTTATTGCTTACATCAATGCATTTGCATGCTTTTGTTTTGCTTAGAATTTCTTCATATTGTCTAAACATTGTATCATTCTTCTTGACTATTAATAGTTCTTCTTGACTTTTCTCATTTATAATTTGGCAACCATTATTCCTATAGCAGTGTCATTATTTAATTCCTACTTCCACATCATGCTCAGACTTCCTTGAATTGAGGTACATATTTTGCTTATTCTTCCTTTAATTTAATAGATAAAATGTTATGTGTCTGGATTGATTTCCCACTCCTTCCACTTGAAGTCTTGCCTCGTCCCAGGAAATGATCAGTTCAGGCTATGTATCCTCTATTGCTAGGAGTCTTGTCTAGGGTAGATTCCCTTACATTAGGTTTTGACCTGACCCTTAAATGCCACATTTTCCAGTAGTCTCTCTCAATACTCTCCCTCTCAGTCCCCCTAATCTGATCACTCATGATCCCATCCTCACTTACCTACAGTCAACTCTCAAAATCTCTTCATTTACACTTCTAAGAGGGATCTTAGGATCACTCCTTGAACCCTCCACCTTATCTAGTCTCTCTGGGTCTGTGCATTGTAGCATAATTATCCTTTTATTTATACCTGATATCCACTTATGAGTGAGTATATACCATGTTTGACTTTATTAATATAATCAAAATAGTGGGTATTTTCGCCCCCCAAAATTTGTCTCTTTCCTCCTCTTAATCCTTTTTCTGTATTTAGATTTTTGTGCTTATTTATAAATAATTCATGAAATCAGACATTCTGGATGCTTTTTAAACAATAGCATGTAAATTTTAAATTAGCATGTAAATTTAGTACCTCTATAATTCCCTAAATGTTGTGTCCCTTGAAATTCATATATTAGAATTCAAATCCCCAGTGTAAGGATATTAGCATATGAAATTTTGAGAGGTATTTGAGCCACAAATGCAAAGCACTTATAAATAGCATAAGTCTCTTTAAGTAATGAAGCCTGTGAAAACAGAAAAATATGGTCATCTAAGAATCTGGAATGTTGAGCACTTCCTTAAATGCCTTTTGGTTATTTAAAAATTTTCTGGTGAAAATCCTCTTTTTAACTCTATACCCCATTTTTCAATTGGGTTATTTTGTATTTTGGTGTCTAGTTTCTTGGGTTCTTTATTTATTTTGAAGATTAGCCTTCTGTCAGATATGGCATTGGTGAAGATCTTTTCCCATTCTGTATGCTGTAATTTTGTCTTATTAACAGTATCCTATATTTACAGAAGCTTTTCAGTTTAAAGAGGTCCCATTTATTGATTGTTGGTTTCACTGTCTGCACCACTTGTGTTGTATTTAGGAAGTGGTCTCTTGTGTCAAAGCATTCCAGAGAATGCTTCTCACTTTCTCTTTTATCAGATTCAATGTAGCTGTATTTATGTTGAGGTATTTGATCTATTTAGATTTGAGTTTTGTGTGTGGTGATAGATATGGATCTATTTGGAAACATCTACATGTTGACATCCAGTAATGCAAGCACCATTTGTTAAGGATGCTTTCCTTTTTCCATTGTACCATTTCACTTCTTTGCCAAAACCCAGGTGATCATGGGTGTATGGAGTTATTATCAGGGAAATTCAAATCAAAATGACTCTGAGATACCATCTTACAACTGGCAAAATGGCTGAGATCAAAAAATACTGATGAATTCTTATGTTGGAAAGGATGTGGAGTAAAAGGAACACTCATTCACTGTTCGTGGGAGTACAAACTTGTGTAGTCACTTTGAAATAAGTATGGTGGCTTCTAAGAAAATTGGAAATCAATCTACCTCAAGACACAGCAATACTACTCTTAGATATATACCCAAAAGGCACTCAATCATACTACAGGAACCACATTGTTCAACAATGTTCTTAGCAGCATTATTCACAATAGCCAGAACCTGGAAACAACCTAGATACCCCTCAACTGAGAAATGGATAAAGTAATGTGGTTTATTTACACAAAGAAGGACTACTCATCTATAAAAAATGATGACCTCATGAAATTTGAAGGCAAATTGATGTAACAAAAACAAACAAACAAATGAACAAACAAACAAAACTGTCTTGAGTGAGACAACCCAGAGTCACAAAGAAAAATATGGTGTTTATCCACTCATAAGTGATGTTAGATGTAAAGCAAATGATAACTAGATTACTATCCACAGCTCCAGAGAAGCTAGGTAACAAGGAGGACCCTGAGAGAAACACATAGATCATCCTGGGAAGGAAAATTATATGAGAAATACTGCATAAACTGGGGGTAGGTGTGATAAGGGGAATGGAAGGGGAAATGAGAACATGAGGGAATGGAATGGTCCAGGAGGAAAGGGATGTCGTGAAAGAGCAATGAAAAGAGATTATTTAATAGAGCACCCCAATGGGGTTGGAAAGAAACATGCTGCTAGGGTAATTCACAAGAATCCACAAGGATAACCCCAGATAAGACTCCTAGCAATAATAGAGAGGATGCCTGAACTGGCATATCCTTATAATCAGACTGGGGAATACTACAACTATAATCATAGATCCTTCAAGAAATAGTTGAGGAACCAGATTTCTAAACAGTATTGAAAGTGTGAAATTAAGAGATGCCTCCTGACTTTTAGAGAAATAGAAGAAAGCAATAATTTAAAAACATTTGCAAATAAAAAAGAAAATCAGAACTTTACATTTTAGAAAATTTTCAACTTATCCTTATTGGAAAAGTGAAAGGTGATACTTGAGAAAAAATTCTATTTAGATGACCAAATTAATTAAGACATGAATATTAATGGATATGAACTGACCAAGACAATGGAAGCTAATAACCATATATCATGCCACTATGTAGATTAGTGAGACATCTAAACTAAAGTTAGATCTGTTTATTATCTAAGACAGACATTCTCAACCTGTGGGTTGTGACTTCTCTGGGAGTAATCCATTCATGGAGTCATATATCAGATTTATATGATTGTCACTACAACATGAGAAACTGTATTAAAGATTAACTAGGAAGATTGAGAACCACTGGACTAAGGGAAGGAAAGACAATTAATTATCAAGGCTGCCTTATTATTCCCAGGTGCATCCAACAAGGATCTAAACACTAAATATTTTCAAAATACTACCTACAGAGAATTAATACATCCTACAATCACCCCCCCCTCCATGCTCTATAACCCAAGGCTGCTCTGCAAGGGACTTAGGCATATCACAGTGTGTTACTGTGTTCAGTAAGAGCGTATGAATTGCCTGTGAGTTAAGGGAATACAAAGAAAAAAACATGAGGCCCAGACAAAAACTTCCACAAAAGCAGTATTGTTGTGGTCTCCGCACAAAGATGATTTCCAAGAAACACGCAGGGTAAACAATATTAAAATTTACCTTTAAGACTGCAAACATAAGGTTCCAATAATGATAAATGAGAACTGTGGAATGGACTACTCGAAACGTAACAGAAAGGTTGAGATTGTGTCTCTATGTGTTCAAAATGTAACACCTACATCCTGCAGCATCAGGAGACAAGGAACCGGAACAATGTTTTTGCATTTGGTATCTTCACATCTGTTCTTATCTTGGAATATCCATCCTATGTCTGATTCATCATTGTACATTGAAAGTACACACATAATATATTTCACAAGATTTCAGATTAGAAGCATTTTTTCTAAGGTTGGATCACACCTTGAATGTCACTCATGTCTGAGTTAGAGGCCATTTAGATTAGGTGTTTGATTTTATTGTTTACAGCAGAACAAGGGGAGATAGTTAGGGCCGCTCTGGTAAATGAGTATATTTCACATGAAAATATGACATGAAATTTGAAAGAACAGGAATAAGGAGCTATGTTCTGAATGTCCATTTCCTCAAAATACCCATCTACTGAAATCCTGACTTCCACAGCAATAACATTAGGAAACTAGGTTGTTTGTACAAGATTAGAACACAATAACACCTCATAAATGGGATTAGTAACCACAGTAAAGGCTTTTCTCATTTTCTCCTTCTGAAAAGTCAATGTTTCTCTCAGCCATTATGTATTAAAATGATAAAGCTGATAACGAAGGAACATCTGGGTGGGGACCCAGACCTATACTCCACCTGTCAAGCCCATACCTGTCCTCCTGCCCCAATGGGCATGGTCAGTACAACAGGTGTGGGTGGGGTGTATATCACACTACAATTAACATTTTAATCTAAAGAAAACATTTAGGCTTGATACATAACTATATACAAGACAGTAAATATCAAATATGCTATAGGAGAAGGAAAAGTAAAACCATACACTCTTAAGGTTTATTCCCAACTCTTTCTAGTCACACGTGCTTTCCTCTTCTCCCCTTCTCTTTTTTCTAGTTCTCTCTCCATTCACTACCCCCTTGCTTCCCATGTGCTCTGGGGGACTTGTCCCTCCAACCTTTTGTAAGGGATTTTATATGAATGTCTTAGAATACACCTTGTATCCTAATTCCTCTGGTGGTGTGAATTACAGGCTGGTGATCCTTTGCTCTAGGTGTAAAATCCATATATGAGTAAGTACATACCATGTTCCTCTTTTTGTGACTGAGTTACCTCATTCAGTATGGTTTCTTCAAGTTCCATCCACTTGCCTGTCAATTTCAAGATTTTATTATTTTTTTTCTGCAGAGTAGTATTCCATTGTGTAGATGTGCCACATCTCCTTTATCCATTCTTCAGTTGAGGAACATCTAGGTTGCTTCCAGGTTCTTGTTATTACAAATAATGCTGCTAGGAACATAGTTGAGCACATGCCTTTGTTGCATGGATGTGGATCATTTGGGTATATGCTTAAGAGGGGGATTGCTGGGTCCTCTGGTAAACTAATTCCCATTTTCCTGATGAACCGCCATATTGATCTCCAAAATGGCTGTACGAGTTTGTATTCCCACCAGCAGTGAAGGAGTGTTCCCCTATCTCCACATCCTCTCCAGCATAAGTTGTCATTGGTGTTTCTAATTGTAGCCATTCTGTCAGGAGTAAGATGGTATCTCAAAGTTTTTTGATTTGCATTTTCCTGATAGCTATGGATGTTGAGCACTTTCTTGAGTGTCTTTTAGCCTTTTTGATTTCCTCTATTGAGAATTCTTTCTTCAATTATGTACCCCATTTTTTAATAGGATTATTTGGTGTTTTGTTGACTAGTTTCTTGAGTTCTTTGTATATTTTGGAGATCAGCCCTTTGTCAGATGTAGGATTGGTAAATATCTTTTCCCAGTCTGTGGGCTGTGGTTTGGTCTTGTTCACTGTGTCCTTTGCCTTACAGAAGCTTCTAAGTATGAGGAAGTCCCATTTATTAATTGTTGATCTCAGTGTCTGTGCTACTGGAGTTATGTTCAGGAAGTGTTCTCCTAGACAAATTTGTTCAAGGGTACCTCCTACTTTCTCTTCTAAGAGGTTCAGTGTGGCTGGATTTATGTTGAGGTCTTTGATCCATTTGGACTTGAGTTTTGTACATGGTGATAGACATGGGTCTATCTGCAGTCTTCTACACACCATTATCCAATTGTGCCAGCACCATTTGTTGAAGATGCTTTCCTCCCCCCATTGTATTTTTTTTACTGTTTTTTAGGTGTGTGGGTTAATATCAGGATTTTTTATTAGATTCCTTTGGTGTACCTGTCTATTTTTGTGCCAATACCAGGCTGTTTTCAGAACTATAGCTCTGTAGTAGGGCTTCAAGTCAGTGATGGTGATGCCTCCTGAAGTTCTTTTATTGTACAGGGTTGTTTTGGCTATCCTGGGTCTTTTGTTCTGCCAACTCTTCAAACTATGGGGACTCATGCAGGGGGACTGAATATATTTAGGACCATGCTATTGTCATGAGCATTTGTGAAGCTAGCGGTGGAATGTTATGGTCTAATGAGATATGTTTGGTTGTTGAGTTGACAAAGGGTGGGTTTATAATGATTTCTTTTTATTCAACTTAATTTGATTGAAACTGACCTAGGATATTGGGAATCAATCCTTGAAAACTTTTCTAGAAAGATATAAAGAGATGAAGATCTGTCCTAAATGTAAGTAGCATAATTCCACAGGCTAGAGGCTTGGATAGAATAAAAGAGCAGAAAGGAGAGACTCTGAAAGTACACCTATGCTCTGCTCAATCTGCAGGCCATTGTGATGTGAGAACCTTGCTGTGCCATACCTTTTCGTCATGATATTCTACTTTGTCACAGAGTCACCATAATGGAGACATCTATGACATTCTATCTTGTCATAGGTACAATAGAGTGGAGACACTGAACCCTGAACTCACATCTCTGGAAATGTGAGTTTAAAAATCTTTCCTTCCTTCTTCCTTTCACAAATAAAAATAAAAAGGAATTATTTTTGGAGATGCATGTGGCATCTTCCACATGGGAGTATATAACAGGAAAGCACCACCTATGCAGATCTCACTAGAATCTGTCAGTACTCTGATATCTCAGTTTCTAAGAGAAACCTTATTTTTTTCTGTTTGTTACTTGCCAAGATTGCCTGTATGTATGAATACAATATCTTAATCCTAGTTCATCTAGCTCTTTCACTGAGCCACACTTAATGTTTTCCATTTTCTTGTGTTTTGTATTCTAGGAGTATGTAACAAGGAATCTTTTAGCGTTACGTTCTATTCTCTATGTGGACTCCAGTAGTGGCTTATCACAAGAAAACAGAAGTTATATTGAGCCTTGATGACTAAGCCCCAACCTGGCATAACTTCAGTTCAAGTGTATGTGTTATTCAGAACAAGACAGATTCAAAGGAAAAGAAAAGGACTTAATTACTTATTGAAATGAACATAGCACAAAGGGCTATTATCAAATTGTGCACATCTTTAGGAGAAATGATTAGGGTAAGTAGAATATGGTAGCTGAGGTCATGCAGTAGAAATATGTCAGGAATCCATCATAGGAAGGGTATACATGAGGCTGGAAAGGTGGCTTAAACACTTGCTGCACGAACATGAAGACTCAAGTGTGGATTTGCAGCATCTGCATAAAAGCATGTGTGACTGTATGTGTCACACCAGCCCTGTGGAAAAATGGATATGGGTTTATCTTAGGAGCTCACTGGCTAGTCAAGCTAGATAACATGGTGAGTTCTGGCTTCAGTGATAAACTTTGTCTCTAAAAAATATTAAAGTATCAGCAAATGATAAAGACATCTTGCAAGAAAGTCTATTATGTGTACTTGTGTGCAAACACAGTATCTCTCTCTCTCTCTCTCTCTCTCTCTCTCTCCACACACACACACACACACACGCACAAACACACGCACCTACCTGTATATCTTATTTTACCTCTATATTGTTGAAAGACATTTTAAATACTTGAAAACAATAACACAATATGTTTTCTTTTTTATTATTTTATCTGATGAACTAACACTTGGTATTGAATCATTAAAGCAAACATTTATGAATTCTGTCATATGTGTACACACATGGAACATCCCAGTTCTTAGCTGTCCAGAAGTAATTCTATCTATTGAAACTGTGATAGCAAAAACCTTGTTCATAAGAAGAGCTAGAAAATAAGGGAGCAAGAAAAATTATTCTAGCTAAATAACTGAAAAGAACATACCATAATTCAAACTTAACTAGAATATTTAGAAATGTGAGACGTTAGCTGAAGCTTTTCAGACTGGAATTTTCTGATAGTTTTTGTTTGCTTAGTATTTATGTTTTACTATCAAGCAGAATTCTAAGGTCCTAAGAGAAACAAGCCAATTAGAGTAAATGTGATGCTCAAGACCCTCAAGTGTGCAGAATCCTGAAATGACAAACTTGCCTGTCTATTTGTAAATGTCATATACAAAGAGGATTCATATACTTTATTTATTCTTGGGTGTGAGAAGGTGCAACAAAACCAATTTTGAAACTCTTGGATATATATATACATATATATATATATCCATACAAAAGGCAAAAATATTGGCATATAGAAGATAAAAATTTGAAAGATGGCACAATGCCTAGAGGAAAATAGAAATTGGGTCTGTTCCTGCTGACTTTCCTGCTGACTTTCTGCATAACCTTAAGGTTATCATTTAACTCTAACAGGCTTGGTTTTCCAACACTATCCTGTGTGTGTGTGTGTGTGTGTGTGTGTGTGTGTGTGTGTGTGTGTGTGTGTGTTTTAAATTTTATTCCTATACAGAATATCATATTAATACAAAAACTACACAGAATATCATATTAATATGAAGAACTTGGTAATGTTGGTTAGTTCTGGAATTCTGGGAAAGTTCCCTGGTTGGTTGGTAACAGGAAATTATAGGAAATAGCTTTTTCACTATAAATCTATTACTCTTTTCCCATTTTTGAGAGACAATAGAGGGAAGAAGTGGAAAAAGAATAGGAAAGGAACAGATGAAGGTAGGAAGGGAGGGAGTGGAAGAGGAAGGGTGGGGTGAAAAAAGAAAAAAAGAGGAAGGGAAAGCAGAAAGCAAATACGAGTTTTTAACATTTAACAGCACCCTTGAGGCTTTTCTGAGATTGTTCACATAATTTGAAAATGGTAAATGTTTATATTATGAGAAATTATCCTTAATGTCATTTAGTGTGTCATCCTTCATATTACATTTTAAATTCTACCTTGTTATTTTCTTTTCTGCTTCCTTTCAGCCACTCTTAACTCAAGAAACTGTGTGAACAAATGCATAGTTCTCTAGGAAATGATCACTATGAAATGAGAAAAAACAATGCTGAACTGTGTATTATCTACTAATACAACAAACAGGATCCTTTTAAATGCACAAACTTGAACAGGGAATTATATATGAATCATTTCTTAAGTTATCAAGTTCATCTTATCACTCTTGTTTTAAGGATAAGTGAACTCCTCATTTCAACCATTTTAAGGCTAAAAAGAAAGACTGGATTGGCATGAGACACTTAATAGGAACACATTGATAAACAAAGTAAATGAAAAGAGACAAATCAGCAAACACCTTAGGCTTTCTATTTAAATGAGCAGGATGGAGGCAGTGGCTATAACAATGAAGAAAAGAGAGAGACTTTTTATTAAGATTCTGGTATCTCTAAACTCATCTAGACATGGGAGATGTATAGTACTTGGAGAGACTGCAAGAAAAGAAGTCTTCAGGGGCAACAATGTAATATGCATAAGCCACCACTCTTCAAAGATGAATACCAAATTAGAAATGTTGCTGCACTGAGGTTCACATGTGGCTGTGAGATGCAAGCTCAGCCATCCTCAAGCTTTTGAAGAGGAGGCAACAGGGGGCAAATCAAGACATACATCAAAGTGACTGTCAGGAATTGCCTGGGAAAGGTGAAACTGCAAGTGGCTGTGGTAATAGTGCTCTGTGCACCAAGGCCACAATCAGTGGATTGCTTGGAACACAAACGGCTCTTCTCATTAACTTCTTGCTTCTCATTTTGAAACCTCCCAGTGGGGTGAAGAGTTCCATTAATGAGTCTGCACCTTTATTCCCTGAATGAGATGCCCTGGCTATGGAGGGACTACAAATTCATATACTGAAGCCTCACTAGGAGGAAACATAGTGTCAATATTTTTTTCACCTACTTCATCAGGAACAATTGAAGCCACATAGGACAATCCCTGCACTAACTTCCTACTTCCTCCAGTTGCATAGCACTTACTGGATGGAGCCAGTATTATTATTTCTAGATTCTTACTCTCTGACCTACACCTTTAAATACAGAATTTACTGAAGCAGACATTAAAAGAAAACCCGATAGATTCAGCCCTCAATAAAACTTCACGTGACGCAAGGAAGTGACCTTTCCTAACGCTAAGGTGTGCTTCCCATGTTGCTCTTTCCTCCCCTTGTTAGATATGGGGTCACAATTAGCCACCATGACCTTGAATTTGCTATGTTAATAAATAAACGACTCTACATTTGAGACACATCATGTAACTTGCTATAGAGAAAAGACTGTTACTGAACCCTGGATTCCCCCAGTCTCCACTCTATCTCCCAAATGCTACCTCAGGTGTTTTGTTTCTTTCTTTCTCAATCTTTACTTGAGAGATCTATTGGTCCCTATAGCCCAGTTCTATTACCCTGTATTCAGAACTATATATATATATATATATATATATATATATATATATATATATATATATTTCATTTCCCACCTGAAAGTGTTCTTGATCCTTTTGTATTCCAATGTCACTTAGGCAAAACAAACAGAAAATCTCTAGCCACAGAGATCTTCTAAAACGTACTTACTTTTTTTAAAGTTTTAACTCATTTCCTTCTAACCACTTGTCATTACATTAATCTCAATATTTACTCATATATTAGACAGGTATGTGTTGATTTGATGAAATAGCCTTGTATTTTAATTACTATAATTAGGTTTTCAGAATTTAGTCTGGATCATCAGATAATCTTACTAAATTTTTACTTGTATTAGCCAAAGTTCAAAGCTATATGGTGCAAAGTAATATAGCCTAATTTATTGAAGAAATATTGTGGAATGTAAAACATGATTAGCATTTATAAGCTAGAGAGTGCTTTTTTTGTTTTTTTGTTTTTGTTTTTTTGTTTTGTTTTTGCAGGATTTATCTGTATTGCTTTGGAACCTGTCCTGAGACTAGCTCTTATACACCAGGCTGGTCTCGAATTCACACAGATCTTCCTGCCTCTGCCTCCTTAGTGCTGGGATTAAAGGCATACACCACTACAACTTGGCTGACAGTGCCTGTTTCTAAGACACTGAAATACATCAAAATATACTGATGATCATATGAGCAGAACAATTTCTATGTCCTTACTTAAAGGATAAGCAGGCTAGTCTGAAGGAGGAGAACATCCAGAGGTTCCTATGAGCATTGCCTCACAGAAAAGAAGATTGGAATGGTGGGGCCCCAACTCTTTGTCTATTTGCTTCATTCACTCTCTCTATATTCTTCCATGTAACAAAAATCTTTTGCTCATCTTTGAATATCACTTTTATTTTTCTGCCTGTTTAATTGAGATCAGAATTATCTAATTGCAATGTGCAGTTCTCTCTTACCCTGTTTTACAGATTGTTTAGACTTCCTTTAGGTGTTTCGACTTCATACTGCAGTTCAGCCGAGCATTCACAACACAAAGAACATTTTCAGCTTGTAGAAATTCTCTCCTCTGAACATTCTACCACAGATCCACAGTATAACATGTACACAATTCCTTTTAAACAAAAGGACTTCCTAATAAAAAAAGTACCAATTCTTTATTTTGACACAGTATCCCATGCTTTTAAATATGATATATATTGATATTCAATATATAAATTATCCATTTTAGGTTTAATATTAAAGTGTAGAATTTAGTAGTCATTTTCTTCAAGTATAGCTTATGAAGTATTTCTAAAACTGATGCAAAATACATTATATTTTGACATTTAAAAGACTGGTTTTCTTTAACATTGTCCACATTAATTCCATCATTATTATTATTGTTTTTCTGTAGTTGAATATACATTATTCAGTGGCAAGAATCATATTGTTGATTGCTTTGATTTAATCTGAAATAACTTTTAGAAGATAAAAAGTATTTTCTCCTGAATTTTTAAAAATAAAATTGTTTGAGCACATGGGAACATTTAGTGAGGCTAAGTCACACAAAACTCATTATGTTTCAGTGACTAAACATGAGAACGAGAGAAAGGGTCTATGCCATGGTGAATTGTCAGCATTCCCTTTTCAGGTATTATTGGACATTTTGCATTTTATCTCTATCTATGATATATCAATCTTAATGAATGTCAGTGAAATGATAAGATGTTTTGCCGACTATCATGTGCTTTTTGATGGAAGTGCTAGCAAAATGCAAGCCCTGCATGTCTTAAAGTATATTTTCTTTGTAGATTAGTTACCTACTTTACATAGTGTTCTGATGGTAACCATGACTACACTGTGTGAGCTGAATTGCCCAATATCTATTCATTTCATCTTATTCTTTTCCTATTTACCTCAGGGAGATACAAAAATCCATTTGATATAACAGTGAAAATGACAAAATACAGTAGTCAGTGAAATTATAAAAATAGTGGGCACTCTATAGCTCACTGAGTCCCAAGATTATCTGAAGGATAATGAAGACTTATAACTTCAAGAAATTATATAAATTATATGAACAAGTTCATACAAAGCACAAGAGAGAGGAAGTGTAATGTAAAATATAATAAATAAATAAATAAATAAATAAATAAAGCAATCAGAAAACACAGAAATAACAAAACTGAACTAATTAGATTTGGAAAAAAGGAAAAAAATATCTAGGGTCTCTACACATATTGCAAAGAACAAATTGGATTTTAATATCTTAAAAACCAAAACATTTTAAACTAAATTACAAATAGACCAACATAATGCAGGTCCCGTTTCAAAGGGAGGTTTTCTCAGTGAAGGATATGCTGGATGTGCAGTGTCTTGAAGCATCTCAGAATTCAACATAAACATCCTGGTGAAGGCCAGGTTTCCATAGGTTTAATGAAGATCCATATTACAGACTGAAAGCCTCCCTGTCCCTAATAGTTCATATGTGCTTTCACAGCCCCAAGAAGACAAAACCCCAAAAAACAACTTAGTGAATTGAAAACATTTCACTAGGTAAAGTCCTGGGTCTTTTACTGGTTCTCTGTGCATTTGACTTTTAGCTTCTTTTCTTTTATCCTTTAGTTTCCAGATAAATGTACCTATCTGTATGTTCTGTGTATGTATTCTTAAATTTTACTCCCTGAGTATTTTATTGAATGTTTTCCACATTTCATTTTTTTTTTACACTTTTTGAATTTAAATTTGTAAAAAGCTCCTTTTACATGTCAATCCCAGTTCCTGCACCTTTCGGTCCTCCCCTGTTCCTCCCCACCAACCCCGATCCCACCCCCTTTCTGCTACCCAGGTAGGGTGAGGCCTTCCAAGAAGAGTCTTCAATGTCTGTCATATCATTGGGAGCAGGACCCAGGCCCTCCCCCATGTGTCTAGGCTGATCGAGTATTCCTGTATGTAGAATAGGCTCACAAAGTCCACTCACATGCTAGGGATCAATACTTATCCACTACCAGATGCCCTGTAGACTGTCAGACCTCCCAATGAACACATGCAGAGGGGACTTTGTCGGTCCTATGCTGGTTTTGCCAGCTATCAGACTGTAGTTCCTGAGCTCTCCCTTGTTCAGGTCAGCAATTTCTATGGGTTTCTCCAGCCTGGTCTTAATCCCACTGCTTATCACCCCTCCCTGTCTGCAATTGTATTCCAAGACTTCTGCTTAGTGTTAAACTGTGGGTGTCTGCTTCTGCTTTCATCAGCTACTAGATGAAGACTCTATGATGGCATTTATTTAAGGAAGTCATCAAACTCATTATCGCAAAAGGCATTTAAGGTAACCTTTCCACTATTGCTTAAATTGTTACTTGGAGTCATCCTTGTAGATCTCTGAACATTTCCTGAGTTCCAGATTTCTCTTAAAACCTATAATGGCTCCATCTATTATGGTATTACTTTTCTTGCTCTTCTTTATTCTCCCCGACTAAATCTTCCTATTCCCTCTCACCCACCTATCCCCTCCTCTTCCTTGTAACTCCCTCTCCCTCCCCTCATGCCCCCAATTTGCTTGGGAGATCTTGTCCCTTTCCTCTTTATGGGACCATGTATGTTTCTCTTAGAGTCCTTCTTGTTTCCTAACTATTCTGGTGGTGTGGGTTGTAGGCTGGTAATCCTTTGCTCTATATCTAGAAAATATATATGAGTGAGTAGATACCATGTTTGTCTTTTTGTGACTGGGTTACCTCACTCAGCATGGTTTCTTCTGGTTCCATCCATTTGCCTGTGAATTTCAAGACTGCATTGTTTTTTTTTTTTTTTTTTTTTTGCTGCTGAGTAGTACTCCATTGTGTAAATGTACCACATTTTCTCCATCCAGTCTTCAGTTGCGGGGCAGTTAGGTTGCTTCCAGGTTCTGGCTATTATAAATAATGCTGCTATGAACATAACTGAACAGATGCCCTTGTTGCATGAATGTGCATCTTTTAGGTATATGCCTAAGAGTGGCATTCTGGATCTTGAAGTAGACTGATTCCCAATTCCCTAAGGAACTATCATACTGATTTCCCAAAGGGCTGCATGAGTTTGAACTCCCACCAGCAGTGGAGTTGTTTGTATGTTTTGGAAATCAGCCCTCTGTCAGATGTGGCGATGGTGAATATCTTTTCCGATTCTGTGGGCTTACATTTTGTCTTGTTGACTGTGTCCTCTGCCTTACAAAAGCTTTTCAAATTCAGGAGGTCCCATTTTTAATTGTTGATTTCAGTGCCTGTGCCATTGATGTTATGTTCAGGAAGTGATTTCCTGTACCAATTCATTCAAGGGTACCTCCCACTTTCTTTTCTAAAAGGTTCAGCGTGGCTGGAATTTTCTTGAGGCCTTTGATCCATATGGACTCAAGGTTTGTGAATGGCAATAGATATGGATCTATATGCTGTCTTCTATAAGTCAGCATCCAGTTATGCCAGCCCCATTTGTTGAATATGCTTTTCTTCTTCCATTGTTTAATTTTATCTTTTGTCATAAATCAGGTGTGTGGGTTAATATTAGGGTTTTCAATTTGATTCCACTGGTCTACCTGTCTATTTGTGTGCCAGTACCAAGATGTTTTCAGGACTATAGCTCTACAATAGAGCTTGTAGTCAGGAATGGTGATGCCTCTGGAAGTTTCTTTATTGTATAGGGCTATTTTGGCTCTCCTGGGTCTTTTGTTTTTTCATATAAAGTTGAGTATTGTGAAGAATTGTGCTGGGATTTTGATGAGTATTGCATAGAATCTGTAGATTGCTTTTGGCAAGATTGCCATTTTTACTATGTTGATTCTTCCTATCCAAATGCATGGGAGATCTTTCCATTTTCTGGCATCTTCTTCCATTTCTTTCCCTAAAGACTCAAAGTTCTTATTATATAAGTCTTTCACTTGTTTGGTTAACATTACCCCAAGATATTTTATGTTGTTTGTGGCTATTTTAAAATGTGATGTTTACAGAGTACATTATGAGCATATTCTTTCCCTTAATCGACTTCTTACAGATCTTCCCACCCATCCACCAAACTATGAGTTTTCTTTCTGGAAACAAGCAAAAAACATAAAATGAAAATAATCAAATGAACTTAGGTAGAATAAAAATCAACTGTAATGCTGGACAAAGACAAAATGTTTTCCTTTCTGTTGCTGTCATAAAAGCACTGACCAAAAGCAACTTAGAGGCAGAAAGGGTTTGTGTTAGCTTAACACTTGGAGGTCATAGACCACCACTAAGGGAACCTCAAAGTGGGACAGCTTGCTGTTCCACAAAGCATTACCTCAGATTGGTGAAACCAGGAAAACACAGCAGACACCAGGAAGGGATGGTGTTCGATGACTAGCTTTCACAGGCTCACGCTCAGCTAAGCTTTTGTATGTATCCCAGGAACACCTAACTAGAAATGGAGCCATACCACAGTGGGTGGGGCCCTCCTGCATCAATTAATCATCAACCCAATCCCTCACAGGCATGCACACGGGTCAGTCTAATATAGCCAATTTTCAATTGAGTTTTTCTTTTCAGATTTCTCTAGGCCAGTGTCTCTCAAGCTTCCTAGTGTTTCGACCCTTTAGTTACAGTGCCTCTTGTTGTGGTGACCGCAACCGTAGAAGTATTTTCGTTGCTACTTCATAGCTGTAGTTTTGCTACTATTATGAATTGTATTGTAAATATCTGATGCAAAGGATATCAGCTATGCGAACCCTGTGAAAGGGTTGTTCCCATAGGTTGAGAAATACTGGTCTAGGCTGAGTTTGACAGTTGAGTTAACTGGGTCAAAGGGCTACATCAAATCTACATTAGGGAATCTCAGCTACCTTTGTTTGTTTGCTTACTTGCTTGCTTAGGAGGTTAATTTTCTCCCCACACTTAAAGTCCTCTTTGCCCTACTTCTGTTTCCTTTTCTTTTCTCAGCATCACATTCTTCCACTCTCCTTCCTCACAAGCCAGATATTGATGTCTCTTGAGAAAATCCTCACTCTAGGGAGCATACATGCTGCATCTACTTCCAGAAAGCCTCCTCACCCTTCTCGGTGCAGATTTACTGTGTGTTACCTCTCTTTGAAAGAGATTTTTGCCTGATCTTATCGCATTCCTCTCATGTATTCTCCTGGGTCTTGTTTCAAAAATTAAAAATAAAAAAATAAAAATTAATAAGATAGCCTTTCAAAAGTCTATGATTTCTGACCAAGTTTTAAGACCCATTTGACCAATTACTCAGCAATATGTAAGACACTCCTGGCAGTGGAGGTTTTACTTGGTAGCATAAGTAGTCTACTTAGGATATTGTACCCCAATTATATGGTATCCCCATTGAACCTCCTTCCATATATATATATATATATAATCATCTTCGGAAATTTCTACAGTAGTCGGTTTCCTATGCATTTTCTTTTCTAAATTAATTTTTTATTTAAATTGAAACAGTCTTATTTTATATGCCAAAGTTCCCTCTCTCAGTTCCCTTTCCTCCCCATCCTTCCAATCCGATCAGCATTTCCTCATCCCTCACCTGCCATCCACTCCTTAGGGAGGGTGAGGCCTCCCATGGGGGATCATCAAAATATGTCACATCATTTCTGGTAGCACCAGGGCCCTCCCCTGTTTATCTAGGCTGAGAGAGCATCCCTCCATAAGGAATGGGCTCCAAAAAGCCAGTTAATGCACTAGGAGCAAATACTAGTTTTACTGCCAGAGGCTCCATAGACTGCCCAGGCCTCCCAACTGACACCCATGTTCAGGGGACCTGGTTTGGTCCTATGCTGGGTTTCCAGCTGTCAGAATGGGGTATTTGAGCTCTCACTTGAACAGGTCAGCTGTTTCTGTAGTTTTTCCCGGCCTGGACTTGACCCCTTTGCTCAACACTCCTCCCTCTCTACAACTGGATTCAAGGAGTTTGAGCTCAGTGCTTAGTTGTGAATTTCTGCTTTTGCTTCTGTCAGCTACTGGATAAAGGCTCTAGGATGACCTATAAGGTAGTCACTAATCTCACTATAGGACAACAGCATTTAAGATAGCCTCTTCACTATTGCTTAAATTTTCAAAAGACCTTTAGTGTTAGTTGTACCTTCTTGTGTTCCCTAGCTCATTCTGTAAATACATACCAACCCAACTATTTATTCATCTGGTTCTAGTTTCCCCTCTATCTCTTTATAATATCATATGCTATTTCCCCTTCCTTGGAGGATCCCTCCACCCACCTCAAGCCCCTTACTAGCTACATACACAATGCAATAATTCATACATCAGGTAATACATATAGAATCTAATATTTAAATAAAAGAGAAAACATACAATATTTGTGTTTCTAGGTCTGGATTACTTCACTCAGGATGACTGTTTCTAGCTCCATACATTTACCTGAAACTTTCATAAGTTCATTTTCTTAGCAGCTAAGTAATATTCTATTTTGAGAATATACCCCACTTTCATTATCATTTCTTCAGTTAGTAATATCTAGCTGTCTAAATTTCCTGACTATTATGAATACAGCAGTAATTATCATGGGAGAGAAAAGTAAACAATTTATAGCTGGATCTTGAGGTAAATCAATTTTCAGCTTTTGGTGGATTTCTATAATGGCTATACAAATTCTCATTCCCCAAAGCAATGAACACATGTTAATCTTTCCCTGCATCCTCCCCAGCATGAGCTGTAATTTGTCTTACTTCTTGATCACTCTAACAAGGGTAAGATGAAATCTTAAAGCAGCTTTAATTTGCATTTCCATATTGGCTTAGTTTGTTGAACATAATTAAGTGTTCATCAGTCATTTGTGTTATATATTTTAAGAACTCTCGGTTTAGGTCTATATCCCATTTTTAGTCAGATTATTTGATTTCTTGATGTTTAGTATTTTTGTTATTTACGCAAGTAACAAAATTCTAGATTCTAACACTCTATCAGATGTACAGTTGTCAGATAGTTTTTGCCCTTTCTGTGGACTGCTACTTTCATCCAATGATGGTGTCTTTTGCCAAGCAGGAGCTTTATCAAATTAGGTCTCATTATTTATTGTTAGATTTAATTCTTGTGGTGTTGGTGTCCTGTTCAGAAGGTCCTTTTCTTACTAATGAATTACATTATATTCCTTACTTTGTCTTACATTAAGGTCATTACTCCTTTTGGAGTTAAACATTTTGCAGTGATAATAATCTTTAACATGTGGGCAAACACATCCAGTTCGCAAACACTGTTCAGTGAAGATGATGTCTTTTCTCCAGTGTGTATTTTTTTTTTCTTTTTTAAAATTTAGGTGGCTCAGGTTGTTTGGAGTTACCAATAATATCATGCTGTTTTTATTACTATAGTTGTGTAACACAATTTGAGATAGGAATGATTATAACTTCAGCAGTTATTATGCACTGTTGCTTTAGCAAATCATGTTGAGTTTTTTTTTGTTTTTTGTTTTTGTTTTTGTTTTTGTTTTCGTGTGTGTGTGTGTGTGTGTGTGTGTGTGTGTGTGTGTGTGTGTGTGTGTGTTTCCAGGTGTGGGTGAAGGTTGGGTTTTTCTGGCATTTTGTTTGTTTGGTTTTGTTTTATTCTTTTTCAATTTCTTTGGCGAATTATGTTGGAATTTTGATGAAGATTCATTGAATCTGCAACTTGCTTCTGAAAAAAATGGCCATTATCAGAATTTTAATCCTAATGATTCTTGAGCATGGAAGATATTTTAATCTTCTGATATCTTCTTCAGTTTCCTTCTTCAATGTCTTAAGATTTTTATTATACATGTCTTTCATTGGTTCAGCTAAAATTGCCCCAGAATCATAAAAAGATGTTTGATTTTGTCAAAGGCCTTTTCTGCTTCTACAGTTGATCATGCCCCTTTTCTTGTTCTTGTCCTGTTTATGTTATGGATTATGTTTATTTACATATATATATGTATATATATATACATACATAATTGCATCTTTGGAATGAAACCAACATTGTTGTGGGTAGTCTTTTTTCTGTGTTCTTAAATTTCATTTTCAAATATTTCAACGAGAGTTTTGCCTCTATATTCAAAAGAATAATAATCTATAATTTTCATTTATTTGAATTAACATTGTGTGTGTGTGTTTAATAAGATTAATAGTGACTTCATAAAATTAATTAGAAATGTTCCTTATGTTTCCATTTTTCAGAGAAACTTCAGAACTACTGGTTTTAGTTCTTTTTTGAAGGTCTGGTAGAATCCCTCTGACCCTTAGCATGTTCTTGGTTGCACGATTTTAGTCGTATTTATATTTAATTAGGTGTTATAGCTCTATTCTTATTATTTCATTCAGATTTATCTTTAGTAGGTCACACATATCAAAAAATTCTTCCATTTTATAAGTCTTCTAGTTTAGAGGAATAGGTTTTGAAAATATGTCTTTATCATACTCTGAATTTCCTTGAGATAGTTTGTAATATCTCCCTTTTTATCTTAATTTATTAATTTTGATTTCTGTTTCAATATATTGGTTTATGTGGATAAAGGCCTGTCAATCTTGTTGATTTTCTAAAAAGACTCAACTGTTCATTTCATTGATTCTTTTTTGTGTTGTTACGTATTTGTTTGTCTGTTTGTTTTTTTCCTACTTATCTCAGATCTGAGTTTTATTTCTTCCTATCTGCTCTTTTTTGGGTATTATTTCTTTTTATCTCTCTAGAAATTTCAAGTATTTCATTAAGTTATTAATATGAGATTTATTCAGGATTTGTTGTCATTGTTGTTATATGTAAGTTATTAACTTGCCTCTTTGAATTGCCTTGTGTCCTATAATTTTGGGTTTATACTATCAAATTCTAAGAAGTCTTTAATTTGTTTCATCATTTCTCTCTTGATACATTTTTAAATTAGTAGTGAATTATTCAGTTTCCATTATTTCCATGTTTTCCTACTATTTCTTTTGTTAATGATATATGACTTTAATCCATGATGATTATATAGGGTGCAGACTATTATTTATTTATTTTTCTATCAGCTGAAGTTTAATCTGTGTCCAATATGTCAAACATTTTGGAGAAAGTTTCATGTCTGTTGATGAGAAAGGGTCTTTTGTCAAGCTTAGACGTAATGATCTGTAACCATCTGTATGTACATTTATTTATAACAATATTTAACCCAGTATTTTTCTCTTTAGTTTTTGTTTAAATGGCCTATCTATTGGTAAGAGTAAGGTATTTAAGTCACCTGCTCTCAATGTGTGATTGTTAATATGTGAATTTAGCTGTAATGGTATTTCTTTTATGAACTAGGTGTTCTTGTGTTTGGTTCATAGGTGTTAAGATTTGCAATGTTCCCTTGGTGGATTTTTCCTTTGATGAATCTCTAATGTCTTTATATGTTCTGATTAATTTTGGTTTGAGATCTATTTTCCCAGATATTAAAATAGCTACTCCTGCTTGTTTCTTCCATCCATTTGTTTGGAATATATGTTTTCATCTTCTTACTACTGATATCTCTCCCTAAATACCTTGGAAGCATCAGAAAGATGATTTTTCTAGTTTGTTTGCTGTTGATGTGGTGAATCACTGCATGCAAACAACTTGACAAAAAAAAATGTATATTTGGTTCGAAGTTTAGAGTCCATCAGTAGGGGATGCAGATGACAAAATTCAAAGCAACATTTGAGGAGCTAACAAAGGAATGCTGTTTACTAGATGCTCTCTATGGTTTGCTCCATTTGGTTTCTTATACAGCTCTGAACAAAATGTTCCCAAGTGGTATGGCTCCACAGTGGGCTGGGCTTTCCCACACCAATCATTAATTAAGTAAATATCCAACAAACCTCCATCAAAATTAATAAGATAAACACAATGCCTCAGTTGAAGTTCTGTATTTCCAGGTATTTCAAGTTTTTTAAGGTGACAAAAACTAAAATATATACATTCATTCAGTGTTCCTTATGCATACTTGTGTTTAATGCTGAGCACTTGGATTTGATAATTACCAGCAAGCTCATCACTGAAGAAAAATAGATTGGCTTCCCCTAGAAATCATTGAATACATATACCTCTTCATCTACAAATAGGATAATTTCTTCTGTCTATACTAGCATGCCAAATGGTGGTGTCATTATTTTGAAAAGTTAACAAAAGTCACTTAAGTACATCAGTGCCATCTTGAGCAGTTATGCTTTAGTTTTTAAGCAGAAATATTTAGAACCTATAAACTCTAAGAGACTACCAAAGCCAGTCTAGACTACTATATCCAACAAAGCTATTAATCACATTTTATGGAGAAAGAAAAATATTTCATGATTAAAGAAGGAGACAACCCCACCAAAAATGACTTTCTGTACAACAATCTACCTCTATAGGTCATAGATGAAAACATTCAGTTTTAATGAGTGTTAACTATACCAAGGAGAATACCAAGAATTAATCCCAGAATAGTTATTCAAAAGAGGATAAAACCTCACAGCACAACAATAAATGATAGAAACTAGTAGACATTGCTCATTAAATTAACTATCTCAATTAACCAATTAAGACATAGAATAATATAATGGAATCAGGTGAAATGTCTTTATTAAAAAATTCTTTTGTAGTAAAGTGAGTGATTA